>CAWUFW010002888.1:1190000-1790000 GCA_963921515.1 Calotriton arnoldi
CATCTATGTCAAAAACATTACCTCAGAAGAGGACGTAGTTGTCAGTATGTGAGTTAGAACCTAGGTATATTAAGCTGCACCTTTGTCATATGAGGTCATTGAAGGACTGTTCTTGTGTGATGTGATGTTGATAATGGTGATGATATGTACTTGGAATATAATATCAGTACTTGCACAGAAGAAGGCAGCACCTGAGTATATACTACAATGTAAGGACCTGGGAGCCATTGACACACATAGAAGATGCACTAAACACAGTCGGTCTCTGAAACTTGCAGGCATTCACTGGAGCATACATATAGTACACTATGTTTACCATGCCCATGCACTAGCCATGGGCAGCAGCCAAGAAAAATGGTCCCCGAGAGGTATGCACAACACTTTTCCAAAGAAGGCCCAAATCCAGAGAAACACAGGCTGCTTTTGGAAGTTCTGACAGATACATATAATACACAACCACAAACCCACAGAGAGTGTACTGCTCAGATCCACTTAACCTGTACCACAGCTGATGCAAGCAAACTAAATTTGGATATAAAAATGGTAAACAGTGCACAGCTGCAAGCATTGCACTAGGTGTAACATGCATGAGCCCAAAGTATCACCTACATAGAAAGGATACGTTTTGTGTTTGGAATATGTGACCCAAGCACTGTGTGTAGAACAGATATGAAAGGAAACAAGTCTGCCATGGGTGGCTCCAAGGCTTACTCGTTGGTACAATCTAGCTGAAAGTTAGAAAAAAAACACTATGACGTGTGTAACAAAGTGAACAAGACACTAGGTCTGTGGTTAGAAGAGGCTTTAATAAAACAACCCCATCCATCGACCAGCTCGCCAACTGCCGAACCCCAGAACGCTCGGTAGACCTGGTTCCACTCTAGAACATAGAACGTGGAGCCAGGCCATATCACACTTCTTCCCTCTTACATTTGAAGTACAATTTAGCAGTAAAGTAACAGCAAGAAACATTAATATAAAAACAAGAAACACAAGCCTTCATCCCCCTAAAATACACAAGAGAGGGAACATAGTATATAGGAAGAACATAGCGAATGTACAATCATTATCTCCAAAAAGCATGAAGATAACTTGGGCTTTTGCAGACTCTAATACTCCTGCGAGTAGGCACAGATTCAGAAGGAGGAGAAGACGAAACCCCAACAGTAAACTCAGGCACAGAGATGTTATCGTTGTTCATCCCAACATGAACAACACGACTGTGGTTCCAAATGCGACCATCATCAGTTTTGACAGCATTTTTGAACAGTTTAACCACACTTTTTACAGAAGTGAATTTGGACCAGTTCTGACAGCCCACAGGAGCTTTAACTTTGACCTTGTCACCAACCTTGAACGCAATAGCCTTACTAGAACGGCGAGCATCTAGATAGACCTTCCTTTTTTGCTGAAGAGCTAGTTCCTTGTCTCTCCACTCACCAATGCCATTGTTCTTGAGCCCTTTATCCAGAATCACCCACCCTGGACATAAAAGTGTATTGGAAGACCTTCCTTTGAATAATTCAAAAGGTGTCTTCCCGGTTGTTGAATGAGGTGTAAATCTATAAGCTGAAATGCGATTTTGTAACTCAGCCCTCCAGTTTAAACAGTTAACTCTTGCCAGTTGAATGCTTTCCTTCAAGGTTTTGTTCAATCTCTCAATGGCACCTTTAGACTCGGGATGATAAAGGGAAATTCTTTTATGTTCAATACCACACTTCACTAAATAATCCTCCATTTCACGAGAACAGAATTGTGGTCCATTGTCCGAAAGTAATGAATGCGGAAAACTTTCACGTTTTAAAGATAGAATCTAAAAACTTAATTATGCATTGTGTCGTGATGTCTCTCACTGAACTGACTTCAATCCACCGAGAGTATAAATCCATCAAAACAATTAAATAAGGGGTTTGATGTTCTCCATGAAGGGGACCAACAATGTCAATGGCCACTTCATCCCAAGGACACATGGGTAATCTCCTACAAACCATTGGTGGCTGTCTGGGCTTGAGAACTTTATCGCTTAAAGAGCAAGGGACACAATCACGAACAGCGCGTTCCACCATGAGATCTAAACCCGGCCACCAAAAATCCTGTCTGATGCGTTCTTTGGTTTTAGAGATACCCATGTGTCCTTCGTGTGCCATCTGGATAATGTTGTTCCTCAAACTCTCAGGTGGAACTAGCCTCGTCCCTCTAGTTAGGACGCCCTCAACAATGGCTAACTCATTAGACACATTTGACCAGGGCTTCACCAGACTATTTCCCTTGTCTTGTGACAACAATTCCATCACACCCAACAGTTCAGAGTCTTTATTCAATTCTCCCTTCCACTCATCTTCCTTTATCACACCTAAAGTGATGTCACACACTCTTACATCAAACTCCTCATCCTGTCCTACCTCACAAGACAGATCCGTTGAGTCCACAGTGTCCACTAAACGCGATAGGCAGTCAGCAGAGACATTTGTACTCCCGGGAATATAGTCAAAAATGAAATTAAACTCCTGCAGCGATATAACCCACCTCCTGATCCTCGAGGAGATGGCGTCAAGACCCTTCTTTTCAAAAATTTCTTTTAGAGGCTTATGGTCTGACCTGACAATAAAAGAGGTACCCCAAACAAATTTCTTAAATTTATTGAGCGCCCAAAAGATGGCGAGAGCCTCTTTTTCAATAACTGAGTAGTTGAGCTCAGCACCCTTAAGACACATGGAAGCACACGCAATTAAATCTTCCTGACCATTACGCAACTGAATAAGTAGAGCACCCAAACCTTTTTTGCTGGCATCAGTGACGACGTCACATCACCCAGTTTAAATGCCTGTAAATTGGGTGCATTCTTGAGATCCTTCTTAACACCTAAAAACTCTTCCTTACACGCTTCATCCCACACAAACTCAGCATTCTTGCACAGTAGACTTCTGAGATGAACAGTTTTATCTGCAAAATTCCTGATGAATTTGCTGTAAAACTCAGCCATCCCCAAAAAGGAGGATAGCTCTTCCTTTGAACACGGTTCCTTCAACTTCTCTATCGTGTCCACCAACTCTTTTTTTAGGTCTTACGCCACTACTAGATATATGATGTCCAAGATAATCAAGCTCAGTAACACCAAACTTACACTTATCACGACGTAAAGACAAACCTGCCTTCAGCAATCTTTCCAGTACCTTAGCTACCCTACCATCATGTTCCTGAATAGTTTTTCCACAAATCAAAACATCATCTTGGTAGCACTTGACTCCAGGTATCCCCTTGATGACATCACTCATGATTCTCTGAAAAACAGATGCTGGGGACACTAACCCGAAAGGCATCCTTAAAAACTTAAACGCCCCCATGGGGGTTATGAACGCAGTAAGCTCTTGTGAATCCTTACTGAGGGGTACTTGGTGGTATGCCGATGCCAGATCTAAGGTACTAAAATAACTGGCACCATCTAAGGTCGAAACCATTTCTTCAATATTAGGGAGCGGAAACCTGTCCACCACAACCTCCTTGTTAAGGGCGCGAAGATCCACACATAGACGGATCTCATTGTTGGCCTTACGCGCAACGACAATGGGCGCCAACCACTCCGTGGCCTCGACAGGCTCTATCACCCCAGTAGCTAGTAACTTGTCAATCTCCTTTTCAACTGCCTCCTGCACACTGATTGGAACCCTCCTCACCTTGGCAGCAATGGGTTTGGCACCAAGCTTGAGTTTGATCCGGTGACTATAACCTTTCAGGCAACCTAAAGAGTCACTGAACAAACCTTCAAACTTCTTTACAAATTTGTTATCAGCATTCTCAATGGACTGTACTTGTACAGGGGGTTTAGGATTGGGGTTGAGAATGATAGCCAAAAGAGCCTGATGAGTCCAGCTCAGCAAATTGTCTCCTTTCTCTGCCACATAAACTCTAGCATCAGTAAATCTTCCATTGCATTCTATACAACTTATAAAATATCCCAACATTTTAATTGGTGTTCCACCATAGCCTGTGGGTCTAACGTCTGATTTTATTAAATTGGTCTTACTTGAAAAATTCCTCGCAAACTCATCCTTAGATATGAAAGTGACGTGGGAGCATGAGTCAAATTTCATTTTAATCTTAACATCTCCCATCTTGACCCACTCAGAAGGATGTTCCACACCACACTCATTCACTTGAAAAGTAACTTCTCTTATTTCATTCCTGCTGTCATTTTTGTTACGAAAACGAAAGTTTGTTGCAAAATGTCCCCTCTTCCCACATGTTGTGCAAACCACTTTGAGAGCAGGGCATTCTCTTGCATTAGCCTTGTGACTAAATTTACCACATCGATAGCAGGTTCCCTGAAACGTCATAAAATTTCTCCTTTCATATTGCACATTAGTCGCCCTATTTTCTTCCTCCCTACTCTTGTAGTTGATATTTCCCGCTTTCTTCACAGAATCTTCTTTTTGTACAGCTTGACATACCACCTCTTCTACATTTCCTGCAAGACTCGGTTGTTTACCAACCTTACTCAACTCACCTACACATTTGAGCATATGTTCCACACGTTTTGCTATAATCATAACTTCGTCTAACCTCGGCTCATCCTTTAACCAAAGTTCTGCCCTTATCTTGTCACTGCAACACCTTAAAACAAATTGATCCCTTATTCTCTCTTCTACCAATTCCCCAAATTTACAACTTGAAGCCAACTTGCGTAGTGAGGTCACAAATTCCTCCACAGTTTCATCCTTTCCTTGTTCTCTCAAACCAAAGTAATACCGCTCCATGATGGTACTCACCTTTGGCAGATAATGTAAATCTAACTGTTTTACGCATATTTCGTATTCATTCAACCCCCTTTGAACTGCCGGGCTCAGCTGTGGCAAGCTCTCTAACACTTCTTGCCCCTCACCCCCTAAACAGTGAAGCAATAGTGCTTGTTTCCTCTCTGCACTCAAGTTAGTGCCACACACTCTCGCATAATTTTCAAATATTTTTCTCCATTTTCTCCACTTAACTGGAGGCTCCCCTGGATCGGACAGAAAAAACGGAGGTGCAGTTACATTTTGCATCTCCCAAACCTTTCAAAATTTAACTTGAAGAACACAGAAGCTTCCTTCCTCTTCCTTCTCTCTTTCCCGCTGGTCCCTTAACAACGTTGATGATTATAATTACAATAAAACCCCAACTTTTAAAAATGTCTTATGATTCCCACCAAGTCTCTATTTGTACCAGTTTTTCTTAGCGGAGGTGTGCTTGTCACCGTGTTGACAAGCCAGTCTCAACCAGATAAACAGAGTAGAAGGTCCTTACGACACAGTGCGCAAGGTGTGCTTGTCACCGTGATGACAAGCTGTTGTTTTCAATAAATAACCAACCTTCTTCCTTGAATGTTTTCCCTCTTTTCATCCAGGCCTTTAATTCCTCGAAATCCTTCCTGCTTCAAAATGGCCTCCGACGTCGTTGCGTAAATCTTTGGGCCTTTTTCCACGGCCAGAGTAGCTTGTTTCCTTACTGTGTCGTGAAACAGCCTTCCTTTTGATTCCTCGAAAACCTTCCTGCTTCAAAATGGCCGCCGACGTCGTAGCGTAAACCTTTGGGCCTCTTTCCACGGCCGGAGTAGCTTGTTTCCTTACTGAGCAGTGAAACAGCCTTCGGTCTTGTTTCCAGGGGAAGTTGTGCACAACAAGATGACGCGTCACGCAGCGTGACACGCATACAGGCCCATGCGTTCCAGGAACAACGCCCAGCCTCAGCCTGTTCCGCGATACCTGTCACCCAGTCCAAACGCTCGTCGTTGCTCCCGCTGACTTCCTCCATCCAGTCCGATACGGGCAAAGCTTCCTCCTTTCAACCCCCTTCGTCCAGGTAGGTTTTCTCTTTTTTTCAAATATTCTCCTCTTCTTTTCCGTTTCGTCCCGATGTTGGGGTTGCTTCACCTCTCTTCCCACAAGCGCGATCATCACCAGTGTAACAAAGTGAACAAGACACTAGGTCTGTGGTTAGAAGAGGCTTTAATAAAACAACCCCATCCATCGACCAGCTCGCCAACTGCCGAACCCCAGAACGCTCGGTAGACCTGGTTCCACTCTAGAACATAGAACGTGGAGCCAGGCCATATCACAACGTGGCCAGAGCTGACCAGCAAGGGTAGTGATTTGTTTCCTTATTATGGGATTATTCTCTGCCTTCACAAAACAAAATATTTTTAGGAACAAATGGTAATAACGCCTTGTCAGCAAACATAAGCCAACAGGAAATTAAAATACACATTTAAGCATCAATCTTTTTTTAATGGGGCAGGAAGTGTGAGCCAAAGGTGGAGGGTGCTGGGCAAAGCTCACATTAAGCATTAAGTACACAAATACACGATAACCACAATTCATAAACAGATGCAATGACAGCAATCTACTGAAAGTGATCTGCATATGTCAAAAGCAAGAAGGATCATAGCATTGCCGTGATGTCTGCAACTCACAAATACATAACAAGCATTGGCATAGCCAATAGGTCTCGCCTTTGGGACCGTATAAGTGTTTAGCCATGCAACAGTTGATGTTGTTGCACCAAGGATATTGTGTTGGATAACTAAACACTTATAAGGTCCCAAAGGCGAGACCTATTGGCTATGCCAATGCTTGTTTTTTATCGAGTTGGTCGGGTTTCCAAATAATGGCCTGCAGATCACACCAGACGTCAGCAATGAGCATTTGGGTCAATGAATGAGACATTTCACCGCTTTCACTACGAAATAACAGCATAATATTGTGATCATATATTCCAAACTGAGAAAAGTAATCACCAAGGAGCAAACAAGCATCACAAAAGAACTCACAGAACATACGGTATCAGAGATTAGTAACCACACACATGAATGCAGAATAAAACAACGGACCCACTAACAAACGACAGGAAGTATACAAACATCGTGCCTGCAGAAGGAAACATTCTAGGTACTAGCCTATAATGAAAAACGACCTCAGCACAGAATATAAATAACACACAAATACATCATAATCTGATCACAATAATTATAATTGATATTTGTGATTTCTATAAATATTTCACAATTTTATACTTTACTTTAGAATAACCACAATTAAGTCTCACATCACCGCCCATACCACCGAGCATATTGCCTAAAGACAGGCAACATTTAGATAGCAATCAGTCGAACTATTAGTTATCTTCGAACCAAATTCGAAGCCAGTTAAAAAATTAGTTGTTGTCATTTATTGTTGTGTGTCAAAATTCTACTATAAGCAAACGTGCTATGTTGCTACCAGTTGCATGAGTTTGAGACTGTGTCTAGGGCAACCAAGCTACAGTAGGCCATCAGCAGCGATCAAAACGTAATCAATGTACTTACAGCATACAGAATCCATTCAATTGTGCAGTTGTTACAGCCCCAATGAGACTCGAGTACAACGCGTGGTTGAACAAAAGCGCCCCGGCACGTGGGGTCTGACTGAAGAGTTCCGAGTCCTACAGAAACATGCGAAGGACTGCTCATCTCGCAAAGCAATGATTCTCACCAAAGTAACTTTCAGGGACTCGAATAATTGTGAAAAGGTTACTGCCATTTAGTTAGAACGGCTGCTGTGTATCGCAACCTAAAATATATTGTTGTAGGTGTGAAGAGAAAACAAGAGACGCCTCTAAAGTAATTTAATTCATTATCTGCCTCTTTCAGGCAACACAGGGGGAGGGAAGTCGGCTGCCTGCTTGCAGCAGAGAAAAGACGGAGGAGGGAGGCAGCGTCAGCACAAGTGAAGCGCTGGACAGCAGAGACGTCGGCAGCGTGAGAGAGGAGCGGGGGTGAGCGAGCGCGGCAGCCTGCTGAGCTGACCACACGCTCGTCCACAATGGCCATGTGTTTTCAATTATCGCGCCCGCGTCTGGGCACGATAATTGCAAACAGATGGCGGCCCTGCGGGTAACCGCAGGGAAAAGGCCATTGTGCACGAGCGTGTGGTCAGCTTTCAAATGCCCACTACATAAAGTCTTCGCCAGAAGCAGCGCTTGCGTGCTACTCTAGGCTCGACCTAAAAAGGACTGAGCTGAAGTTTGATCTGTTGGCCCCGCATGCCACGTAGAGCAGGGAGCATCTTGAAACCTGTTGGTGCGACGACTGCGCATTTTGGCGTGATGGGATGCGGCAAGCAATGACGGGAAAGAGCATGGGGGCAGACTGGGCAAGCAACAACAAGGAAGAGGGACAGAACACACAAGCAACACAGAAGGATTGTATTGTGGGGCATGCAACAATGTGGGATGGGGAGAGAGGAAGGGAGTGCAAGTAAAAGGAAAAAAAGGTACCTCTGAAAGTGACGAGCAGTGGGAGGACACTGCTTTACCAGGCAGTCCTTACCACACAGGTAAGTACCACACAAGGTGGCACGTACTTGGTATGCATTTGTACTTTAACCATGTAGTACCTTACCCAGCAGGTAAGTATGTTTGCTTTTAAATGCCATACTTTTGTGTTATTCAAAAAAGTGATTTTAGGGTTTAGGGAATGGTTAGAGGTAAAGGGAAGTAAGGGTGATTTTAAGGTTTGGGGTGGGTAGAGTTAGAGTGAGGCAAGTGTAATGTTAGGGTTTAAGGTGGGTACAGGCAAAGGGAGGTAAGGGTGAATTTAGGGTTCAGGGGTGGGTAGAGGTAAAAGGAGGTAAGGATGATTTCAGGGTTTAAAGGTGGGTAGAGATAAATAGAGGTAAGGGTGAGTTTGTGGTTTAGGGGGTTAAGGTAAAGGTAGGTAAGGGTGAATTTAGGGTTCAGCGGTGAGTAGAGGTAAAGGCAGGTAAGGGTGATTTTAGGATGGGAGGTAAGTGTGAGTTTAGGGTTCAGGGGTGGGTAGAGGTAAAGGCAGGCAAAGGTGATTTTAAAGTGAGAGGTAAGGGTGATCGTAGGGTTCAAGGCGGGTAGATGTAAAGGGAGGTAAGGGTGATTTTAGGTTTTAGGGCTGGGTTGAGGTAAAGGGAGTTAAGGGTGAATTTAATGTTTCGGTATGGGTAGAGATAAAGAAAGTTGAGGAAGATTTTAGAGTTCTAGGCTGGGTAGTTGTAAAGGGAGGTAAGACAGATTTTAAATTTCAGGAGTGGGTATGGATAAAAGGAAGTAAGGGTGATTTTAGGGTTCTCAGTGGGTTGAGGTAAACTGCCATGAAAAGCCTGGCTGACAGGAAACTCGTAATGTGCTTGGCGGGACCGTGGCGGTCCCGCCAAGCATATTGCGGCCACTGTCTACCGCTCCTACACCAGGGAAGGGCAGTTCCCTGTTGGAGCCGGAGGTCCTAGTGCGGTCCGACTGCCCGAGTCGAAATCGGGCAGTCGGACCGCTGGTGTGCCGGTGGCTGGATGCTCCACCGCCGCACCACCATGAGTCTGGCAGTCCTCGGACGGCCAGACTCGTAATCTGGCCGTAAAAGTATTTTCTCAGTTATCTATTTATACAGCATTTTGTCTAGCATACTCGAGGGTAACCTTCTATACTGGAAGTTCTATACTGATCCTTGATTTGTACTTCTTTGAGTGGTATTGATCTCGCTAGGAGCTAGGAAGAGCTAGGAATGATACAATTAACATGCGGAGACAGCCTATTTTAGAATAGCTATGCACCTAAACGCTGCAGCACACATAGCACAGAACCACAGATTATTCTGTGTGTGTTCCACTGTTATACACTTGTTTGGGCCATATAAACACGACATACACCTACTATGTGTACCATGCACATTACCAAACGTTTGTGGGTACGTTTCGAATATTGATTATCATATATTTGAGTATTTGACTATTAAATCTTTTTAACACTTTGTGCACCATAACCACTGGTGTAAAAGCAAGCCGCAGAAGACAGCATAGTCATATTATGTGGATACATTTAGCTGCAGAGGCACATTTAGGTGGACAGAGTGTGCTATGTGAAATGTCAGAAAAAAGGATAAGTAGAATATATATCTATTGTAGATTATATCCTGGTATGTATGGGGAGAGTTTGGAACAGACATGGATGCAAAAGATGAGAAATTTAGAGTTTTGTGTGCAGGGTATATTACACACACTGCAAAGAGGTTCAACTCATTGGCACAAAGACAGGCCACATTAAAATATTGTAGGTTTTGTTTGATGCATTCCAGGAATACACAGACACCGGGTAAAGAATACAATTTTGAGATTCTGTACAGTGCACACAACTTCTGGCTGCCTAAAATGTGTCTTGACGTTCAACAGAAAATTAGCTAAAAAATATAAGCTCAGGTTAAGGTGTACTGCCAAATTAGAACATTCCTTGGATTTCTTTTACGTGAAGAAATGTTTAAGTTAGGATACAAAATTAAAAGTGCTCTGAAATAGATAAGGTATATGCACAAACTTCAAATGCAAACTGGATCAGATCCCTAGAGAAGATATGAACTGCACAGTACACAGCTATGTGAACCACACTGCCAGTCAGACTATTCCTTCGAGAAGTGAAGGTGCTAAAAAGGAGTGCATGGACATGAAGGGACTGAATTACTATACTATCCACCAATAGCACGAACCTATATTGAACCACTAATGATGCACAGGATTTAAAATTAACTAAACTACACCAGGTGTCAAGGAGGTTAGATTGACATCTGGCAAACCTTAATTCCTGAAACAAATCTGATGTACCATCGTAAATTGGTCTCTCCCAGTTGATATACAGGGATCTCACCACCATCTTGAATGGTGGCTGTATATAAAGAGCACGTCTTTTCCAGCCAAACCACATATTAGCAGTGACTTAGGGCCGATGTATCAATATTGGATTTTGCGATTCCATAATAGCGAATTTTACCGATTCGCTATTATGGAATTGGAAAATGCAATGTATGTAGGTTTCGCAATAATAATTGCGATTCCGACATATTCCTTATTTGCGACTCGCAAATTGCCAGGCGTAAATAAGGAATGGCTTCCCATTCATTCCTATGGGCCTAGAGGCCCAAAGGGATGAATGGGAATTGCATGCGCAATTTGCGAGTACCCAATAGGTACTCGCAAATTGCGCATGCAATTTCAAGGGTGCAAGGGTGCCAAATGGACACCCTGTTGCACCCCTGAAATGTGCATGTGTGCACATGTGGCGCACATACATGCCCTAAGGGCATGTATGTACGCCACATGGCACCTTGAAAAATGCAAAAAGTGAATTTTTCATGGAATTCGCATATTACCACCAACTTGAAGTTGGTGGTAATTTGCGATTCCTGAAAGACAGGTCGCAATTTTTTTTTGCTTCCTGCATTTCATTTAAGGAATCGCAAATTTCGATTCCTTAAATGCATTTGCAAATTAGGGAATCGCAATTTTTGTGATTCCCTATTTTGCGAACGCCTTTTGGGATGATACATCCCAAAAGGCTTTTTCCAGTTCGCAAATAGGCCGATTCTGCGAATCGGCCCGTTTGCAAACGGGAAAAACGATTGATAAATCTGGCCCTCGGAGTTTAGATATATATACAGAGTTAGGAACCTATCAATGCCCACAATATCAGTGGATCAACTTTACAGACCAACCCAGGAAAACACTTGAAATTTGATGCCTTGCTCTCTAGATCTAACCTTATTCTTTCTCAAATATGAAGGCATATGGCTCTTTGAATATTTAATAACTTACTAGCTGTACCCAGTTCTGGATCACTGATGCCTTATCACATCTTTCTTGTTCTATTGAACTCATTTGTTACGACGGCTTGATGAACCTCTGTCTCTGAAGCCTTACCAGCTCTTCCTCATCCTGTACTACCACCAGGCGGGAGTGCCTGGAGGAACAGTCCTTATGGCTCTCGCTCCAGGTCTTCAGCTCTTTTGATAAGTAATAGCATTTTCCTCGGTGCGGCAGCCATTCCGCAGGGTATATTGTGGGATCCAATCCTCCTGGAAAGAAAATGGAAGCAAAAGAATGAGTGAGGATTTAGTCTATAAGTTGCAATGGATAAACTGGGTAACATGCTTTACAGAAACAACTGTTTGAAGTGGACAGGGTAAACAGCTTACAATATTGCTATATAGTTTCCAATAAGATAAATCTCTGGTATTCTAAAAGTAGCTGGGATCAGCGTCTATGTTGTCAACTTAACCTTTTATTTCCTTTTAAGTACTGGATAATTGAAAGATTGAGCCATTCTATGGAGGGGAAGCCCAAACAATTATTTAGTGGCTCACGAATGGGGGATAACAAATCAATATATACTCAAGAACCTGCTAGCCAATTTATTTATGATGAATCAATATTTATAATCATTGTTAACCCACCATAATTAAGGAAATTAATTTTATTTCATTGGTTTTAAATATTCAATGTAAATTTGAAAATATAATAAGTAATCCTATTGAATGTATACACCAATGGAGGTTATTCACTGTATTACTATGAATTTTGTATGAGTACTTAAAACCAACAAAATAAAATGAATGTCCTTGAAATAATAGTGGGTTAGCAATGATTAAACAATTGATTGATTCATCATAAATAAATCGTCTGGCAGGTTCTTGAGTATATAATTGAAAGATTGAGCCAGCCAACCCGTGTTTCACCCCCTAAGTGGCGCCAAGGCCTATGGCTATTTCAAGGCAAATTGAAAGACAGGTCGTTCCTCATGTTGTACTCAAATAAATATGGCAGTGGAATCAGTGTAATTGGTCTGTCTGCTGATTTGTAGGTCAAGAAATCAAAGTTTCAGATTTAGGGCCTCATTTATGGCTATTGACTATTAAGGGCCTATTGCGCCGCTGGAACGTCACTTTTTTGACGTTCCTGTGGTGAAGTGTGCCACTGGCATGTTTATAAGGCCTCGTAAAGTCACGTGCCGTGGCTTTTCATGGTCCCTTTCATGCAGAAAACGGAGTAAAAGGGGCGCTCCATGGGTGTTGCTGGGGCGTTCCCAGCAACTTCTATGGCTTTTTGACACTGCCCCAGATTTACGAGATATCGTAAGTCTGAGGCAGTGCCAAAAACTTACACCTCCCCAGGGAAGGCGTAAGGGAGGCACAACGAGGAGAAATATCTTCATTTCTCATTGTTTTTCCTCTTTCGGTGTGTGCTGCATACTGCAGCACACATAGAAAGAGGAAAAAGCCTCTTGTGAATGTTTTTGTGCAGGAAGGTTTCCATTCCTGCACAAAAATAATCATCCCCCGCAAGGCAGGCACCCTTGCACCATGGTGCAAAGATGCCTGAGTTGGCGCACAGCAGCGCACTGTGCGCTGGAGCAGGGGGAAAGAACAGGAATGCGCTGTATCTAATAGATACAGCGAATTCCTGCCCTTTTCTTTTGCCGTAGGGTAGCGCAGCAGCAAGGCCTGCTGCGCTGCCCTACGGAAAAAACCCATAAATGAGGCCCTTGGTGTCTAAGTCGAGTATTACCCAGTGGCCTCAGGTGCATCTAAGTTGAAGGTGAGAACCCCTCCGTTTTAAGTTACACCAGCTGTACAAGTATGCATATTCCCGTAGCATGATTGTAATGTGGTAGTAACCTGCTAGTAAATATTGGTCAAGGGAAGTTACAAAGTCGCTGCGGTCCAAATTTCATAATTGATTGCCCACGTGTGGCGTGGTCCGTCCATTTGGAGAAATAAAAACATTTCTACAAATTTTGTGGCTATTTTCATGATGTGTTATTTTTTTGACAGCAAGCCCAATCTGACTACCTTAGTAGATTGGGTTTTGCCCCAAAAACCATGGGTGCCTGTGCTATAATGCCCAGGCAGCACCCATGTAACCGCTCCTTGATGCAAAGCACCATAAAGCAGCACAAAGTGCAATTGGCGCCAAGAAAGGGGAAGCTTTCCAGTGCAAAGCAACTTTTATGCAGGAAACTAACTACCCTTCCAAGACTTCACATGTTGTGCATCACTGTGTATGACTTTGTGATGTTGTACACCTGCCCCTTAATATAATTTGAGAGTTGAAATTATCAGAAATCACTTGACTGCTTACTGGTTATTGGTTGTTAACGTTAATTCAACATTTCTAATAGAGCGCTTGTTTAGTTACAACCTAGGACAATGGTGATTAGAGGTCATAACCTCACAAACGGAACTGTGGGTCCTTGAGTGTTTAAAAACGTATGTGCTTTGAATGATAATTCTGAGAAGGATCATTCCTCATCCTGGAAAACAAGTGAAAGAGCCCTTAAATGTAGAACTGAATGAGCTGACCTATTGACATCTATTTATTTTTAGGTCTAACTTAGAGACAACTTTAATTTTAGGACAGTCAACTGAAAATAATACAAAAAGTAACAAAACAATAGTCATACATAGGGCCTTAGCCATGGCTTTGTTCACTTGGAATTCACATTCTGAATTTGTCAGTGCCAGTAATTGACTTTGTTGCCACTGTCAGCTTTAGACCAGCCCACTGGACAGCCATATGGCAATGAAGTTTTAGCCAGTGTGTCTGGCAGAATTTTACTGATTTCGATATGATTCCACCTTGGGGCTCCCACTCGAATGGGCACACACCTGATTTTCTCATCATAAACAAAAATCGTATTGGCAAAAGTGAAGGAGGCCTGATTGTCATCCATAAAAACTGTTACAAATAACAACAGTCGAAAATCCCACCATCTAAAGTTGAGAATCCTTGATGAGAAGATTTCACCCAGCTCCGTCTATATCTTATTCCAAACTCTTAATTTATAGACCACCATGGAACACTGGCAACTTTAAAGACGTCTTACTTAATAAAGTAACCAACACCCATCTTGACCACCCATACCTAAACATTCAAGGAGACCTCAATATATGGTTTGACAAGAAGAATCTAACTGAAACCACAGTTTTTACAACCAACCTTTAAGCCTTCAACCTCCAGTTAATCATTTCTGGCCCAACTCACTGAGCAGGACACACTCTTAATGTCATATTTGTACCTTTATGAGACAAGCCACAGTTACCCCTTAATTTGGAGCAACCACAACATCATCACTTTCAAGATCAACACACATATCAATGACAACCCCTCGAAGACACCAAAACCAACAACAAACACTAGTACAGAAAATAGAAAGAACTAGACATCAACTGAACACTCACTTTAAAGAACTCCAATAAACATGCAGCCAAAAACATACACACGTTCTACAACTGGTTCTTCACTGCACTAGACAAAGAGATAGCAACAAAAATCACATCCAGGGTTAAACCACAAAAAGAACGCCACATGGGTTAATGACAACATCAAAAGAATGGAAACACTACTCTGAATAATACAACACAAATGGAGAAAGTCAGGAGATGAAAGTACCTACAAAAGGGTAATCAGAACCCCAAAAGACACTGCTACTCATCACGCTTAAATATAGCAGACTGCCCTACTAATGAATTTCACAAAATTCCAACAGAATTCCTCAGTGCCCAGTACTGAAACACAGAAACTCCACAATCCTAAGACTTTTGTGCAAAATCTTCAATGAATTGATCTAAATAATTAAAAAGATTGAAAATTACCTTAAGGAGAAAACGAACAACAACACCTGACTGAACTACGATAGAAAAAGACAACAATAATCATCCATCAAAGCAAACTTTCAATACCTTATAACAAAAAGATTTATCCAATATTATCATTGTAGCCAGACTGTTAAACTAGAACCATCTATGCAGCGGTATTCCCAAACTCTTTGCCTTCACCCTCCTGTTTTCTGGATGAACCAATTTTGTTGCCATTTAGGGCTCTACGCACTAAACCACTGATGACCAGTTCTAAAGTGCTTGTGCTCTCGCCCTTAAGCATGGTAAAATTGACTTACACCCAATCGACACATTTAATTTCCTTGTAAGTCCCTAGTAAAATGGTATGTTGCATTGTTTGATGATGTCAGCAAGGAGTTTGAGATGTACTTTGACATAATTCACTGGAAGGCCCGTTTAAGAGTGGAGGAAGGTTATTCCAGTATTGGGGGCCTTGGAAGTGGAGTCAGTGGCTTTACACCTAAGGAACTAATGAGAGCTTAACATAAAGTCCTGTTAGTACTGCATACACTAAAGCATTTTCAGACACAGGATTTCTTTGTACCACAGAAAAACGTGTGCATCAAAAATAGTGATTTGAAGCTAAGCCTCTGTTTTACCAGAAACCAATAGAAGCTGATTCTGGCCTGAAAGACATGATTGCTCAGATGAGCTACTCTGTAAACTCCAAAGTTTTGTTTACCCTCATACTTGCTGATAGTAGTTTAGGTAGCCAGCAGAAAAAGGGGTCCCAGTAGCCAGTTTTCAAAATAACACATGCCAAGACTGGCATGACAGGAAAGGTAAAATGTGTCCCATAGTTTTAACAAATGAACACAAGATGAAGATACTGCAGTGATTTGCGCTTTCAGGGCTAGCACCATGTCAAAGATCACCCCTTGGATGTTTGACTTTGGCTGCCTGCAATGTGAGAGGAGGACAAAGAAAAGAGAGCCACCTACAGTTTTACCATCTGTATAATCCTTGCCTACCACCAACATCTGTTGGCTTTAATCTGAGTAATTTCTGGTTCATCCATGTCTGAACCTCTAACAGTTGTTAAGTCAGCTTGAAGATGATATTGGTGCTTGGTGGTCAAGGAAGACAATGAATTGTGTGTGTTGGGCATACAACACTGCCAGGCAGTCAAGGGATTCAAATTAATATTGAAGGGCAATGGTGAGAATATGGAGCCTTAAGGGGCTTGACACTCGATGTGCTCAGGTGGTAAGGATGCTGAGAATGGCATTGAGAGAGGAGACAAAGGAATATTCCAATGATACCACAATTTTCAGCTGACTAAGCCAGCTCATAAGGATGGCAAGGTCGACTGCAGCGGAAGTGGCAGAAAAATCCAGGAAAATTGCTGCTGCTGAATAATTTTCATCCAAAATGTATCTGAGCTCATCCATCACAATTGCAATCACTGTTTCTGCTTCAGACCTGGAGTAAAACACAATTTCCAAACCTCAAGGCACTGAAGAGCTGTTTTGTCATGATCTGTTCCATTAATAATCCCAAGGATGTACATAGAGAAATGGGTAAGTAGTTCTCTGTGACACTCCCACCCACGTTTTCTTCTTCTCTGTCAATGTGATGACTTGTGTAATCCAGTCGTGAGGTAAAATACCAGAGGGTAGAGAGAGAGATTGATAATTTTGGTGAGAGTGTGGAGCAGTAGCAGAGAAAAAGAGCAAACGAAGGAGACAGGACAAAGATAATCCTGGGATTCTGATTTTATATTCCTGAGTGTAGATATAATTTCCTCAGAGTCTGCTAAGGTGAAACCTGGCCACGTCAGACTGTGTTATATGTATTGAGGTGGGCATGGCTTGTATGATTTTCTGAATCTTGGTAATGAAGAAATATGCTAGATCTTCACAGAATGATTGTAAGGCTGAGATATTAGAGGTAGCACAAATAGGTTTCAAAAAGGATTGTAATGAATGAAATGGAGCATGAGAGACATTTACTAACTGTAAAGCCCTATAACCTATAGATGTCGACTTTGCTTGGAAAAGCTATTTTTTGTAGTGCTTCAATGGCATCTGTAGCTCATGGTGATTTTCGAATAGCATTTGTGTCATTTACGTTCTAAAAGCCGAAGGTGTCATTGGTTCTCCTTAAGATCATCTGTAAACCATTTGTTCAGTGGTCTGTCACTCTTACTATTAGAGGTTTTAAAAGGGGCTTCATCTTTTTAGGACTTGAGGGAATGAAGGGAGAGGCGAACTATCACTGGATATTCAGGATTTTACCACAATGGGTACATTTATTAAATGTATACATTTTAAAATGTCTAGCAAGAGAGGTACCAGAGATTGAGCTTTCTCCAGTCTATTTTTCTTAAAATATTTCATATGACTACATTTCTATAGGAAACATCTTCAAATATTCATAGATTCGCCTTATAAGTATGGGGCTTATTTAGAGTTTGGTGGACACATTACTTTCCCACAAACATAGCTGATTACTCTCCTCACCAAACTCGCAGGTCCCTTGCTCTGTTGGGAGTCAGGGGATCTGCCATGTTTCCGATAGTGGAATTTACACTGGTTTCATCAGAGGAAATCTATGGTTGATGACCTGACAGAAATTGGTCTTATTGAGGGCGGCCATTTCGATAAATGTTTCCTGCTCTGGCCTATCAGTAAAAGCCTGGTAGACCCAAGCAGGAAACAGGATTTATGATCCCAGCACACTGGGAAACCATCCAGTACATCATGGCAGTTATTTGTTTGCCTTTCGACAATAAAACTCCCACTAAGGGAGTGTGTTTTTTGGAAAGCAAAAAATTGAATTGAGCATGGCACCCGCACAACCACGCTGCTGTACCTTCAGCAGATCCACTATGGTGGCAGCTGTGCTGAAGGCAGAGAGATCTCTGTCAGCCAAGGGGAGAGATTTAAATATGATTAGTTGTAGTCAGGCTGGGCATATGGACGTTGATTTGAAATGCCTGGGGTAGGGGAAATGACATCACACACCATTTGACCTTAATGAGGTGACAGGAAGTTATATCAAATTAACTTTGCCACTGAATCTTCCAGGAAGTGATGTCACATAATCATAACACTGATGACCTCACAATAACTGACAAGCAGAAGTTTCATAATAATTGCACCATCAATAAAACAACACAGACAAATGTCTGTTTTTGATACCACATACATTAGGATGCTGACTTTATCTTTGAAAGTGGTGCTGTGCAATACTTGCTCTGAATTATTGTGAGGAAAGCCAGCAAATCAGACTACTTGTAAGGGGTGCGGAGAGGAGGGAGTCTCTCCCAGAGACATTTCTGTAAAAAAAGGGGGGCAAATCATGCATTTTAACACACATTTTTCACACAAAAGCTATAGATCTGAAAGGGCACTCCTAAAAGATTCAAGTCCTTTTATGATGTACTAAGCCAATGAAACCTGACACTCCCTAGGTGTTGACTCCACATTTTGCAAAATGGGTTATAGGTGCCCAATATATCAACCTCTTATTGGACAAGTTTTCTCTAATATATCAGTGCCAGCATTTTGTCATGGTTTCCGACCTCCCATATGCCCCTGCTGTCCTCTTTTATGCCAGGAATTACCTTCAATGTGCTGACATCTGCATTTTACCATGGGTGTCGCCTATGCCAAGAATTTCGTCAAGTATTCTAGCATTAGCACTTTTCCAAGGGTGCCAGGAATTATTTCAAATATGCCAGTACCTGTGTTTTACTGGGGGTTCCAATTTTGCCACAAATTACCTCAAGTATGCCAGGGGCCTGTCATGCAACGAATTGGCTGCAGTATTCTAGCACCATGTTTTGCCATGGTTACCCCTAGAAACACTTTCAGTTTGACTTGTTAGCATAACAACACATTCTTACCTCTGCTCACAAACATTCACTCACTCACATACATCTCACCCACTGAAATTCACTCACTCACATTCACTCTCACTTCTTCGTTCTCTCTCACTTGGAATCACACATTCATTCACTCTAACACATTTACAACTACTCTCACTTATCCTTGTTGGCTCACTCATATTTTCCCACTTACTCACACTCACTGGCCACTTATACACACTCTTACTCTCACTCCCTCATTCTCACCCACTCTCATTCACTCATACTCACTTTTTCACATTTACTCTTACTTTCACTCATTCTTTCTCACTCTCACCTACTCATTCTTACTTATTTTTACTCAATCTGAGTCGCTCATTTTCACTCTTAGTGAAACCTCTGTCACTCATGATTTCTCATATACATTCATCCTCATTTACACCCTGTAACACTCCCTCCATTAATTTTCACTCATTCATTCTCAGTCACCCAATCTCTCTCTTGCAGCCACTCTTACTCTCACTCACTCATTCTCACTCACTCATACTCACTTACTGACACTGAGTCTCACTGCTTGACTCTGACTCTCACTCACATACACAGGCTCATATACACATGCTTTCCTTCACAAAAATACATTCTCCCCCGCAGGCAGGCAAACAACATACATTTAAAAGTGTCTTTTGTACTTACCTCAGCTGCTTGTGAATGTCCCGTTTCAGTTCCCGGTGCTCCATTTTTTATTAGACTAATAGTGAACAAAAGAGTATTCCTCATTATTAGCATAATAAAAGATGGACCGTCCCTGTGGTCTTAGCACTGATTTTGCCACCTCTGAGGCCAGGGGTAACAAAGGCAGTGCCAGGGGTCGCAACGGTCAAGCCAGGGGTCGCAGCAGAGATCCCGGACAATACCTAAATGACGTCCATGCCTAAGCAGCAGAGTACATCACTCCGCTGACTTGGAGCTAACGAGTACAACCAAGCAAAGGCTAAATATGCCACTAAGTTCTGTTCATTACTTTTAATTTCTCAACTAGAAACTTTCAATGTTGCATTGCTGCTGCCAGGAGTCTGTAAATGGATAAAATAGCACTTAGGGCCAGATGCTGATGCGGTTAGGAAATCTTCCAGATCAAATCGGTTTGGAAATAGTTTCCGACCGACTCGGATCGGAAGAGTCCGACCAACCGAGTATGATGCATACGGATGCTTCCAGATACGATTTGGTTGCGCTCCCATTGACTTCTATTGGAGCCTATGTTCCTAACCGCATCGTAATCTGGCCCTCGGTCGGGAAGACACGTTCCCGATCTGATTCAGAAGGAGCAAATGCTGTTAGGAGGCCTTCCTAACCGCATCGTAATCGGGACCTAGGTGGGAATGCTTTCCTAACCGCATCAGAATCGGGCCCTCAGAGATATGTTGAGGTAAACTACAGTAAATATATGAAAACTATGGAAGAATAGATATGTTTATCACATTAGGTTGCCCTGAAAGAGCAGGAGCAGAAAGTACCATTGTCTAAAAATATTAGCAGCTTCCTGTAAGCATGTTTCATAAACAGAGGACAATGTGTGCACATGGACTGTATATGTACACTTAAATGAAGATGCGTTACCTTTCTTCATGAGAAAAAACATTTGCATATGAATAACTTAAAAAACACAGAGCAGTTACAGAACATTGTGATTTTCATAGCTTTTTTCGAGTGCTCCTACAGTTCTTTCATTTTTAAAAACAAAATATCTTCCCATATGTAATCGTCAGTCTGCTGGAGTAAATTTCTGGTCTACTTTGAGAATGGGGTCCACCTCGCTTTAGTCTTTTCTTCTTAACCCCTTTTCATATGTATGAAGAGGCACATTTACTAACCTTTCCCGGTGGGCCGGAAGGGTGGGGGCCGGTTTTGTTACTCAGGGCTGGTTTTGCAGCAATATCAGGCCCGTGTAACAGAACCGGCAGCAGTGCGAAAGCAGAAGCAGTGCCGCATCTTGTTAGCAGCCATTCTAACCACGCCCTCCCCTGGGGGCCAGTCCGGCAGAATTGCTAGGGCTCGTTTGTGTTCCCAGTCCAGCCTAGAACGCATTGCACCAAACAAACTTGCATTACTGAGTTGCGTGAAAGAGGAAGAGCAGAAATGCTGCATATTTTCTAAGAAATGGCGCAGTTCTACTCTCTCATAGCGCTGACGCAGGCACCCTTGTTCCATGGTGCCTGGTTGCCTGGAATATGGTCAGGATAGTTTTACTGCAGTGAGAGTTACCAGCCTGCACAAAAGCTATCCATTGAGCCTATTACTTTTTGAATTGGTGCTGTGGAATGCAGCACACATGAAAATAAGTAGAAACCAGGAGAAATAGAGATATTTGTCCTTGTTACGCCAGTCTCGATAGGTGCACCATTTTTGCGCAAACCCATGTTTACAAGTCTTTGTAAAACTGAGTTTGCATCAAAATCTATGATTGGATGCATAGGAACGCCCATGGACCACCCATGGAACACCTACCTGATGCAAGACAATACTTTTTTTTAAAAAGCTACGCAAAGCCAAGCAAATCGACTTTTGCGTGGCTTTGTAAATCCCAAAAAAGGATTTTGCATTGGTGCTGCACCAAAAAAGTGACACAGCCCCAATATAAAATCTTAGTAAATCTGGGCGGAATCCCTTAAGTGGTTTGAGCGACATACCAGGCATATTGCTTCTGCGTATTTTGGTGTATATTTTATTGGCATATTATGGTGAAGCATGACACTGGTTTGAATTTTTGTTTATCTTTCCTTGTCCTTCCCTGCCTCATTGCTAGCCTATTGTTCATGCACTTCCTCCTCTTTCTGAGAACATTTTGAAGTGCTTGGCTTGAATGAAAGTCTAGGAGGTGTTTATATCCTATGGGAAATCGAGGGACGCACGTCTGCTGACTCAAAATATATCAGGAGAGACAAAAAAGAGAGGACCTCAACATCCTCAAATTGGCACTTCTTTCTTTACGTAACTGTCCGTAATACCATAGATCTGTTCGACATCATAGCATCTGCCTCTCTATCACTCCCTTTTGTACCTTAATGTTCACCAGTTTTACTCATTATGGCTGATGAAGCTATTTATTTTATTTATAGATTTTATGTAAGTGATCCCCTACCTAGGGTAGTTTTCTACCATCATATGGCCTGCAAAATATGTATCATAATATTGTAAGGCCAGAGGTATGAAGAGACATAAATTCACCTGCATTTGAATCATCAGATAAGAATTAAAGTAAATGTTGGGTTAGGTTCAGGGCTAGGGTTAGGGTTAGGTTCAGGGCTAGGATTAGGGATATGTCTAGGGGTCTGGGTTAGGGAAAGTTATGGAGCTAGGGTTTGGACTAGGGGCCACATGTATGACCGTTTTGAGTGTTGAAAACGGAGGTTTGGGCCATTTGTGACCGATAAAAAGAGTTGTAGCATGGATCAACCCTATTTTGTGAGTCGGTAACCTGTTACCGACTTGCAAAAACGGTTTGAGAGTCAGTATTAGGAAGGGGCGTACCAAGAGCGTCCCTTCCTATTAGCGAGTCACATGGGGATGTACGATTGTTTTGAGACCGGAATGCTGTCGCAAAACATCGCAGTTTACTGCCTGCTTCAAGCCAGTCACAAGCAGGAAGGGGTCCCCAGGGGACCACTTTCCCTTTGTGAATGTATGCGAAAACATTTTTTAAGAGAAGGCAGTGGTCTCACAGACCACTTCCTACTATTAAAAATGAAATGGAAACTTCTCATTTTTGTTTTTGAAACGCATCCCATTTTCCTTTAAGGAAAACGTGCTGCATTTAAAAAAATAAGTTGCTTAATTTAAAAAGCAAACACAGACATGGGGTCTGCTGTCCCTAGCAGGCCACCATCTCTGTATTATTTACATTCCCAATGGATAGCAAATTGCGACTTGCCTCACGAACATTGATGAGGCAGGTCATTTGCGACCCAATTG
This sequence comes from Calotriton arnoldi, assembly GCA_963921515.1. Classification (NCBI taxonomy): domain Eukaryota; kingdom Metazoa; phylum Chordata; class Amphibia; order Caudata; family Salamandridae; genus Calotriton; species Calotriton arnoldi. The sequence continues at coordinate 1,213,259 of CAWUFW010002888.1, forward strand.
GGAAATGCTAAATGTGTCTAAGACACATCAGTACATTTCCTTTTGTGACTAGCAAATTGCGAGCCGCTAAAATTTGCAAATTGCTAGTTGCAAAAGGAAATGGGAGAGGGCAAAGGGGAGAGGATGTAGCCTTACGGCTAGAGCGGTCGACCTCGAAGCTGGGGAACCGGGTTCGAGTCTCGGCAACGACGCTCAACATCCTGTGATTCTGGACAAATCACTTTATCTCCCTGTGCCTACCAAAATCAATGTGTCCATCTGTAACGAAATTGGTGCTCATGCAAAGCGCTCTGATACCTGATATCTTCGGGTCTAGTATGCGCTATATAAAACTCAAAAAAAAAAAATGATTGTACATGTGGCTCTAGGTCCTAAGGAATAAGGATAGGATTAGGTCTAGCTGTGCTCTTATGTTTGCAGTTTGTGCTATATATTTTAATGCGGTGTTTGGATGAAATATCAACTTAAAAATATCAGGAGACAGAAATATCGGAAATTACATATCATGACACACCAATATCGTGATGCACAAATATCGTTGACAAGCATATAGTTTTTTGTGGTAAGTGCTATTATTTTAAATAATATGGATGTTTTTAGTATAATTTTCATTAATATAGTGGTTACAAATATTGTTTTTTAATTATTTGAATGTGTTTAACTTGATATATTAATTTATGTGTTACTATTGTTTGTTTATATAAATTTTATTTATTTTATTTAAAATATAGTTTGTAATTTTAAGTGGTTTGGAATTATTTATTTTTTATAGTAATTTATAGTGTTGTAGCTGGTTGTTGGGTTTATAGGGTGAGAAGTTAATTAGGTTATAATTAATTAGGAATCATTTATTACATTTTCATTATATGATTGATATTTATTAAAAATTAGGCAATACTGATTTATTTTTGTCATATGTTATTTGAGGGCTGTTAGGTTTGTAGGTGTATAGGGTGCGAAGTTAATTAAGTAATAATTAATTAAAAAGGAATGATTAATTAATTATTTATTTAATTTTTAATTATAACATTTATGGCATTCTTATTTATTTTAATTATATTTTAGTTGCAGGCTGCTAGGTTTTTCAGGGTGTATGGTGGGAAGTAATTAAGTAACAATTAATTAATACATTATTATTAATTATTAATTCCATATGTAATTGATTTTTAATTATGCAAAATATGGAACACTGATTTATGTCACTTATATTTTAGTTGCGGGGTTCTAGGTTTGTAGGGGTAAAGGGTGTAAAGTTAATTAAGTAATAGTTAATTACCTATTAATTATTATTTGTTAAGTAATTTTTTACTTGAAAATTAAATAAGTAAATTATGGAATACCTATTTATTTTAATTATATTTTGGTTGTGCACTGCTATGTTTGTAGAAGTATAGGCTGGGAAGTTAATTATTTATTAATTAATTAATAATAGATTAATTACAATTAATGAATAATTGCTAATTAATTATTCAATTCATTTGAAATATCTGTGCATGTATTTTTGACGTTTCCATTGATGTGAAGAAAACAGCACTTCAGAAGTTATATTAAAGACTCCCCACATGACTAAAAGCAATCAGTTAACTTCAGTGCATGAGTAGAATTGAGCCTTTTCATGTTTTACCTAAAATTGGACTAATAGTCAATTGGCTGGCAAAGGTATCGAAGGGAACTGCATAGGTATTAAAATCAGGCTGAGAAGGAGGAGACACTGACTTTGGATATTGAACTTGTGAGGGGATATCAGGCAGAGTGAACTCATAGGGCAGAATATCAACCTGTATTCAGAAGAAATAAAAGGCTCGGTGTTAGTAGATGTAGATTTAGCCGTAGATGAAAAAATAGTTGCCCTGTTACACGGGGGAGAGACTAGAATTGATTTATCTGAGTGAGGTTTAATCTAAGCGTAAATTACCCCCTGTTTTTGTAGACTGGCCATTGTGGAATTTATTTTGCCTACTGTGAAGTTCCAGGGCTATTTTTTAAGAAACTGGCAATTGAGTTGATATTTTTCCTTGTTTAATCCTAGAGTGCTTGTAGGTTTTTTTCTGGTAGGGCTGCAATCAGTTGTTTTGCCACAGGTGTCTGGGCGCCTTACTTCAGCCTCATAATTTCATAGCAATATCTTATTTCGCACCTTGATCTTCCAGTGAGTATTTAAGAAGAAGTACTTCAGAATAAAGCACGGATAAGTCTGGAGTAGATTTCCTTAAAAATAATGTGTACCACCTCCTTCTATAGCTCTGAAATCACTGTTATCACTGATATCACTTGTCGAGTTCAAACAGAGTGCATGAATCCAATTTCAAGGGCTAGCTAGGTGATAAGTTAAAATTGAGTGAATATGTAATCCACAGAAAATTCCCCCTCTCCTAGCCACCAAAAGGCCTCACCTGTGCTCGTCAAGTAGCATAATGACACCCGCACCAGGATGCCACCAAAGTGATTCACCGACCTCACAGCCTTGTTCTGCATCTTCTCACCACCCACCTTTTCCTCCTTACTTGGGCTGCAGGAGCTGAGATATTGCAAGGGTCTGGGATCCATAGAAAAACAGGGAAACAGTCTAAGCTGAGAACACACTGTGTTGTGTTACCGCATCACAACAGCGGGGCTATGCCCTACAAGGACTTAAAGAGTAGCAACCCTTTTGAACCCAGCGACTCAAGATGTGTTTCTTCATCCCTGCTCCTCAGCATGGGGGTCAGTCTGCAGATCCTCAGTTCCAGGGCACGCCCTCCGCATCCTCTGGAAACCTTGTCAGCCTCATCTAGCACAACACGCAGCACAGGTGAGCGAGGTGCAGTGCAGCATAGCGAGGGGGAGAGCATCAGCACAGCACATATGTCTCATATTCAAGTAGGTACAAAATAGGAGTTTTGTTCATCACTGAAAGAGACAGCCGAATTTCCCTTAATATCCTGATCTATAAAGAAAGTGCATTTTTGAAACCATAAACCCCAATGGAGTTGTTTTTACTCACAGAGCAAATGCCAAAAGAATACCAAAGGAATTATATAAGGTTTAATCATCTAGAATTTATTTTTAAGATTGAACAAATATGGGGAAAAATCAAACATTTAACTTTGTCTGAGGTTAATAAACGCGATTGCATCATCTAGTAGAAGCACCTGTAATGAGAAATCTGAATATACCTCTTTATCCATGTAGATCTAATTAGGAGTTTCAGAGTCATGTGGGGTCACATAGTGTTTGACATTGAACAATATAAATGATGTGTGATGATACATGAGATCTGGGAATCCAAAGTCACCTTACACTTGCAGATTATTCAGTTTTTTGCAAAATAGAGATTCTCTACAATTTGGGTCCTATCGAAAGTTAAGAAACAACTGTTAAAAAGTTTGATAAAACAGGCTATTGAAGAATAAACAGAAGTGAAGAAGGATATGAAGAATCCTGGGCAGAAAGTAAATTTTTTATTATACTGAGCCTAACCCGCCGACCCAGACATATTTTGCTCTACCATGCACCAAGTTCAATTTAAGGCTATATTGTTTAACTTCCATGCAATTTCATTTCCAATATTTTTGTGACTATTATTCCCAGGTATTGTGCTTCCTTTCCTTCCCAAAGAAATTGAAGATGTTCATAATCTGTTTTGTAAATCATTTTTGATATTGACAAATCACTCGATTTGGACCAATCGCTAAGTATCCTAAAATGGAACCAAAGTATGTACATAGGTGTCGCAGAGCTCAAATCGAAGACTCCCTTGTGGAAATTGGTAATCGAATTCCATCTGCATATCATAGCATTTTTAATTCATATACAAAATCTCCTTTTATTTCGGGGTCAGTCCTCAAGCCAATTGCAAATGGCCAAGTGATAGGTTCAATAAAAGACAGGATAGAGGGCAGCGTTGTTTAATTGATTTTCCAGAGTCACATTGGTTAAGGACAATCTATTGGTGTTAATGCCAGCTGTGGAAACCCTTAACATGATAATGTGTCATCGGCCTTATCCTGCTATGTCTGCACTTCAACCTATCCTTAGGATTAAAGATCTCCTTAAGAGGTTAGGGTTCATTGAGATGATAACCAAAACTGCAGTTTTTGTGTTTCTGGGTTCATAGGCAAGTCCTCAGATGTATAAATCTCATTTTAAACTGAGCTGTGCCAATCTGAATGCTAATGGGTTAACTCAACACCTTGTATTAAAGAATGTGGAAATGTAACCTGATTTAGTACTTGTAACTATTCTTACCCTCTAGTCTAGAATAGAATTATCTCACATCACAACACAAAATATGTAAACCTAAATTACTAGCGGTCATGAATAAATATTTAGGGCAGATTTACAAGGCCCTTGCAACACTTTTACACCGCCGTTGCATCACTTTTTGTGACGCATCGGCGGCGTAAATAATGCACCAGGTTGTGGTAAATTTACAACGTGACGCATCTAGTGAGATATGTCACCTTGTAAAGCCCTGCGCCACATTATACCTGTGTCAGGTATAATGTTTGCAGGGTGGGCGTTCCCACGCAGGAAAGCCTTGTAGAAGTGATGCAGTGAAATCTATAAGGTTTCACTGCACCACTTCTGTGTCAAAACCATATGCCTGCTTGGAGCAGGCGTAAGGAGTGATGCAGTGTATTAAGTATAGGCCTCCCCCAAGCATTGCTGGAGTTGTGTCATGCTTGCGACACAACTCTAGCAATGCGTGACTTTTGCGGCAACAGATGCGTCAGAATTTCTGATGCATCTGTCAATCCTTGCACCATGGTGCGCCGTATTGTAAATACGCGCATCCATGGTGGCGCAAGGGTATCGCAGGCTGGCGCAGGGAAACTGATGCATCTCTACAGATGCATCAGTTTCTTGTAAATCTGCCCCACAGATTTGCAAGTATATCAATCAATATTGACCCTGAAGAGTTCATAGCTACGCTTGCAGTAGGAGCTAACACCTTAATGCTGAAGTGCACTTATATCTTAAAGTGACATGGAAATACCGTGAAAATATTGTACATTATTGGAAACATTGACAATTATTTAAAAAATTACAGTTGTGAAAATATAAAGCAGAATTTACCTGCTGAGCTTTTGGAATTACATTCACCTCCATGTCTTCTGTTTTTGAAGAGTGCTGCAACGGAGGAGTTGGTTTAGAACAAACTGAAACTATTACAGATAATCAACTACAGAGAGGGGTTGTTGGGGAAGATGAAATAAGCAACCTATTACAACCATACACAACATTGGTCACTGATTTTAAGTATGTAAAGCCAGACTGATTTATTTAAGTTAAAATTTTCATTCATTTTGTTCTGCCCTCTCTGGCACTGTCCTTTTCAACCATACAGGAATCCACTCATAGGATGGCTAAGGGAGCTAAACCCTCCCCAATTACAAAATGGGGTGTTCTGGAGGTCATGAGCTTGAATCCTGGCTGTGCAGACTCAGGGCCCGATTCCGATGCAGTTAGGAAGGCCTCCTAATGACATTTGCTCTGTCCGAATCGGATCGGGAACGTGTCTTTCCGGCCGAATCGAAGTATGATGCGAGTTAGGCGTTAGGAATATACGAATCCGAACCCAACGGCATTTGGAATGACTGAGCCGTATGGAGCAGAATCGTATGTCTCTACGGGCTGCGTTTCCGAACGACCGAGTACGATGCTGGATTCGGACAGCCTTTCCGAATCGTGCCGTCCGACTTGAATCAGCAGTCGGAATCATACTTCGGAGGCTGTAGTGGGCCTCCCTGCACCCGGAGCCTTCCCAATTGGGCCCGTGGGGTACCCATGGGTCCCCCCTTACCATCCATGCACAGTGTGGCAGGCACCAGGGGGTGCCCACCACAGGGTGCCCAATTTTCCCCAGCCACCCCTTTCTTCAATGGGGGCCTATGCATTTGGTCGGAACATAGGCTCCCATTGAAGTCAACGGGAGTCCTACCAAATCTTATCTGGAAGCATCCGGATACATCATACTCGGTCAGTCGCACTCTCCCGATCCGAGTTGGTCGGTGGTGATGTAGGAGAATTAGTGGCTGCTGCAGAGGCTGCGACAAATTCGGGGAGTGTTTGCGAGGGCAAGAGGGGAGGTGCGTTGGTGTTTTCCGCGCAGATGGATGATGTAGGACAGTTCTTGATCATGTAGAGCTATGTAGGTGTGCGTGAGGCTCTTGAACTGGCATCTCTTCTGGATGGGGAGCCAGTGGAGGTTTCTGAGGTGGGGTGATGTGGCTCCATTTGGGGAAGTCCAGGATGAGTCTGGCAGCAGTGTTCTGTATGGTCTGGAGTGTTCTGAGGAGTTGGGAGAAATTTCCGGCGTAGAGAGTGTTGCCGTGGTCGAGGCGGCTGGTGATGAGGTCCCGAATGACGCTCTTTCTGGTGTTGATTGGGATCCATCTGAAGATTCTGCAGAGCATGCAGAAGGTGTGGAAGCAGGATGGGGCGACTGCATTAACGTGTAGTTTCTTGGTCAATTGGCTGTCGACGCCATGGTTGTGTGCGTGGTCTGTTGGTGTGAGTGTTGGTCCGAGTTCTGCTGCCAACCAGCTGTGGCCGGAGATGATCTTCCAGAATATCAGTACTTCTGTTTTGTCAGAGTTGAGTTGGATACAGTTGTCTCTGATCCATTTGGCTTTGTTTGTCATGGCATTGCAGATGTTTGTTTTGCTGTTGGAGGTGTCCTCGGTGAGTGAGAGGATTAGTTGAGGTCCGTCTGCATAGCAGATTATGTTGATGTATGATGTTTTTCTATTGCACATGTTCGGATTACAGTGCACTTATTAATATCCAGACATGCCTTCAGTATTGCTCTGGAATGCACTGCCCATTTCCCATGGAATCATTAAAATACAGTATCATGAATTATGCTCATGTGAATAGCTCATCCTTCTTTCAGGTTGACAACCCCAGGCTGGTGAAATCCCATTTTGGTGAATTTCTAAAAATTAGGTAAATCCATTTTCTCTAAGTACCTTGTGAGACACATAGGGGCCGATTCTGATGCGGGTTGGAAAAGCTTCCCGACCGAATCGGTTGGGAAATGGTGTCCGACCCACTCGGATCGAGAAAGTCCGACCGGCGGAGTAGGATGCATCCGGATGCTTCCAGATACAATTTGGTTGAACTCCCATTGACTTCAATGGGAACATTTGTTCCTAACCGCATCAGAATTGGGCCCTCGGTCGGGAAGACACGTTCCCGATCCGATTTGGAAGGAGCAAATGCCGTTAGGAGGCCTTCCTAACCGCATCAGAATCAGGCCCTCGGTCGGGAAGCTTTTCCAACCCGCATCAGAATCGGGCCCACAGTGTGAAAAGAAGGGCAGAGGGACAAGAAAACAGCTCAAAGAGATACGTTAAAGGTACCAGGGCACAGGCAATGGTAGAAACACTATGGTTTAGGCAGGAGTAGATGTACCTGGATATGTGTAAGGGCTAAGGTACTATGTTAAAGGTAGTAGCAGAGATACCAGGAAATACACGGGCATAGAGGTAATAGGATGAACATGATGCAGCAGATTTGCACAGTGTGGATCTTTGGTGAAAAATCAAGTACACACTGAACTCAAGTGGACAGACCTTTAGGCCCAAACTCCGCGTGACTCAACAAATCAAATACATTAAATACAGTGAAGCACATTAGGTCCCACAACGATGACAGAGAGTGGTAGATTTGCAAATCATAAAGGGTTATTAGTGGATTAATAAAGTTGGAAACTGAAATAATTCAAATTATTTGTAAATCAGAAACATTACATGAACGCATTTGTCATTACAATTCAAAGCCATTCAAACAGCAATTACAAAGACAAACTATTCAAAATCTTCATAGAGCAAAACAAAGGCGGCTCAGCATCCCTTGAAAGGAAGTTCCCTAGTTTGCTAAATTAGAGAAGTCAGGAAGGTTGGGAAGATGGTGTCAGCAAGTAAACCTTCTAAAGGCAGAATCAAATGAAGGGTCAGTCAGGAAAGTGAGAATGAAATGCCCAGAAGTCTGACTCTTTCGGAAGAAAGCATCTTATCTGGGGAAAGGCAAAAGGATATCTCATTTGTAACTCAGCATAATTTACATCACGCCCTCCTAGGTAAACTTCACTACCTATGATTCCCATGAAGAGAAGCAATCAAGATCGAACATTTTGTGATAACACAGTTTCGGTCTTCCTCCCAGCTACTACAAAATGGAGTCTGCTGCATAACCTTCAAGTGTATATCTTTTAGTGGGATGATGCATTTCAGTCAGAAAGTTCCTACTTGCAGGTGTGGGGTTCACTTTTCAGCACTCCAAGCAACATACACAGATAAGAATTCATACAGCAATCAAAACAATTTGATGTATTTTAATTAACGTTGACGGTGCAGCTTGGCTCCTGAAACGAGAAAGAGGAAAAATACAACGCAGACAGTAAAGCAGGCCAATTACATGACCCGTTTAAATTGAGGCCTACACTAACTTTGGTCAACTTTAAGTGACAATTACACACTGTATACTTTTGAGTGTTGCAGATTAATGTAGATGTGTGCGCAAAAGCATTTAATAACAAAAAAGCACCACCACAGAGAGAAAAGAGATACTATGATATAGGTAGATTAGGAAGTACTAGAGCATAATCTGCACTTGAGATTTTGGGTTTTAAGCAAGGATGGTGGTACTAGACTGTAAGCAGGACAGAGGTACTAGGAATGAATGGCCAGAGGTGATAGGATGTAGGCAGCAGAGCAGCATGCTAGCAGTGTTGATGCTTTAGTTATTTTATGCAGCGCCACAATTGTCCCCTGGGAGCTATAACTTTAGTGTGGTGATAGGGACACCAACACTAAAATGCGTGAGTCTAACTCATGATTTGTGGTACTTGGCAGAACTGAGCTTGAGGAGGTCCGTACCATGGGGAGCACAGCACAGAATAGTAAAGAGAGGCAAGGGCTTTTGAGATGGTCACTCACCGAGGGCCCAGCCAAGAAGGAGGTCATGGGACCTGGGGTGTGACCTGACAGCCACAACTAAATGCTGAACGTGCAGCCTGAGAACAGGTGAGTGCTCAGCGAGGACCCCAAGTTTCAAGGACATTGGGCTTATTCACTTCATGCACTAACTTGGATCTAGGCGTTTTCTTTCACCCCCACCACTTTCCAAGTCCATCATCCACAACTGCTACTAAACCTAGATACATGATGGTGTCATTGGCTACTTCCTCCTGTATCTGAGTATTGTGCATAGTCTCACAGATAGCCTGTTCTGCATCATAGTTTGGAAACAAAATGGAGAATTATCTGTTCATTTTGGAGACCTTGCTGCGCATCCAGGGGCAGATTTACAAGCCCCGTGCGCCACTTTTGGCCGCCGTTGCGTCACTTCTGTGACGCAGCGGCGGCGTAAAGCTAGCGCCATGCTGTGGGGGATTTACAATGTGACGCATCTAGGGAGATGCGTCACGTTGTAAAGCCCTGCGCCACATGAAACCTGCGTCAGGTTTCATGTGGGCGTTCCGGCGCAGGGTGGGCGTTCCGGTGCAGGAACGCCTTGGAAAAGTGCCTGAGTGAAATCTACAAGATTTCACTCAGTCACTTTTCTGAACCCGCTGCGTCAAAACCTTGCGCCTGCTTGAAGCAGGCGTAAGGCTTGGCGCACCATGTTGAGGATAGGCCAGGTTGGAACAGTGCTGGAGTTGCGTCGCGCCCGCGACACAACTCCAGCACTGCGCCAACCTTACGCCGGCAGATGCGACACGCATCTGTTTATCTTTGCGCCAGTAAATGCGGCGCATCTGTGGTGGCGCAAGGGTAAACTTGCGTCACGCATCTTTCCTGGCGCATCCCTGCTGATTTGCAGGGATGCGCCAGGAAACGTAAATCTGCCCCTTACTGCTTTGGAGAGAGAGTGAACAGCAGACCCAGCCCATTCTCAAGCCAAGACTAAGCTTTCTTGCCACGGATGAAATGTGCATAGTCAATTTGAAGTCAACATTTGTGAAACTACATGCCAGTGGGAAGACAGTGTTCAAAGGGTGTTGCTTAATGATACATAGTCTAGTCTACATATGTATATGAGAAACATCAGGTTTATAGTGGTCAGTGGGGTTGTAGTAATTTCCAAGGCCTTCGAGAGACTGAGGGGAGGTACCAATACTTTTTGGCAGTCTGAGCCCATGATAGAACAGATAAGGCAAGTTTGTTTTATTTTTTGCTGACAGAAATTCCTATCAAAGACATGTTCCCCAGGATATCAGCAGGCAAGTGCTGCAGATCCAGCAGGAAGAGAGATTAATAGTTTGGGGATATTTCTAGAGGAACAGCAAGTGGGAGTTGTTTTTATTCATAGTGCAGCAGCTCCACTCCAGGACAGGTGCAGTACAGTTAGGTTTCTTCATACCTCCCCCATCCACAGCCATGAACTATCCCACCTACAGCCAAAGTCTGAGGGTAGACATAGCTGGTAACCATTAGGGTGATAGATGCAACATTACCAGACTGTGGTAGCGCAGATGAAGCACTACTTAAACCTCAGAACGGAAACTGTGAAGACAGCATATAAGCTTTTGCTATATTAGAGGACAGCCTTGTCTTTCAATTGTAAGTTTAACTTATCACCTGAGATGGGAGGGTTTAGAGGTAACACCATAGGGTCACACACATAACTATCTCATAGGGGTTTGGCCTGGTTTTCTAAGTTGTTATGGCCCATGGATCACAGACCTAAGGTGATGGCATTGAGCCATTTCAATTGGGTTTCAGGACATTTTTATCCATCTTATTCTTGAGTGTAACATTGTTTGGTTCCAGGTTGCTGGCTCATTCTGGGTGATCGGCGCAGTGGAAGTGTTAGTCAATCCCTAAAGCTTTACAAATCTCCAGTTGTAAATGAAACTAAGTGTGTTTCTTGGTCACTCGAGAGGCGACTCAGGATTCTGAAACATGGAATGAAGTCCCTAAGTAAGCCCTCTGCAATTGCGTGTAACCCCACTGAGAACATATAGACATATACTAATATATGCAAACATGAAGCACACCTAGGCACATGGATAAAGTACATCTGGAGGTGGATAAGGAGGCCACAAGGGGAAGGGGAGGATTGGGGGTGGACTTGATCCCATTCAAACCGTTAAGGGACTGGCAGGTGACACAGGAGTGGCAATAATTTTGGACCATAGAAGAAATGAAGGTTCACATGAATCATGCCATCAACATGGGCAGCTCGAACTGCCCTTGAACAAAATTTAGGTGAAGTCTAACTGTATTTACCATATTTGTTTGCTTTGCATGCATTTTCTTGAATTATTTGTAATGTGTTAAAATTGCACTGAAAATAATGTCTGGGTAGAGGACAACAGGAATCTAAACTGGTTGGATTGGTAGGAATGGGAGAAGTCCATTGACAAAGATTGTGTGTGTGCAAATCCATGGCTTAGAGCAAGCGGGCTCTAGAAATAGTGCGTAGACTTGAATCACAGACCCATTAAGGATGAATGTGTGACAGAAAGAGGCCCTTTGATCTGGCTGCCTTGACTCCTTCGCTAGCCACTCTAGGTCCACAACCAAAGGTCAGCAGACTGCAAGGGATCTTTAGTATGAGCGTAGAATACCTTTCCATTCCCACCACCATGCAATCAGTAAGAAGTTTAACTGAGGAAACCCTTACCCTGCTTCCCATTTCGTTCCCACACCCTCCATGGGATGATTTGCAGGCGCAAGACATGCAGAGCCTTTTCCAGTTCGCTGTGTGTGTTAATGAAAGAGCAGTGATAGGGCTAAGAAGGCTAAACATAGCAACCCCCACTGAAAGGGACTCCTGGCCATATTATGTACTGCAAGCACGGTAATGGCATGTGCAAATATCTGAAATAGTGGGTAGGTATTCTCTAAAAAGGATTGGAAGAATTCATTTACTGACCACAGGGCCTTCGATTGAGAGAGATTAGAGTACTTGCCAAAGAAGCTAAAGGACCCCTAGAAGCAAAATAGAGGTTGAACTGTAGCCACACAAATTACAGTGGCATGAAGTGGCCAACAAACTCAAAGATGAAACCCATATCCATGGTATGCAAAATACTCAAGAGAAACAGGAATACCAAATAAGTCATCTTAGGGTCAGAATTAAGAACTACTGCTCTGCCTCATCCCTATTAATTTCTCTATCACTGAACCACGAGTGAATGAGAAAAAGGAAAATGAGGAGGAGGTTTAATTGGATGTTTTTCCCATGCAGGCTGATGGGCCGGAGGTGCAGCCGTAGTGACACCTGAAATTGGAGCAGTGCCAGCAGGGCCACCAGCAGATAGAGCGCAAGATGGTAACGCACAAGTGAGTGCTGGGATTAAACTGACTGATAGCAATGCACCTGATTGAGGCACGCAATTATCTAAACAGGAAACAGACTCCACTACTATGGAGTGATGTAGTCCAAGAGTGGGTTCAATCCCAGTTGGGCATAGAGGGATCACTGGTGGCACCGCCCCACCATTACTCAAAAACGTCTAAGAAAGACAGTAGACCATCTGGCCAGAAGATGCTTCCCATCCCCTCAAGCTAGCGGTGCACAACATGAATCCCCCACTCACCCATGCCTTACTCCCTTCTTTCACTGAAATTCTACTCCTCCGCCAGGGGTAGAGTTATCGTTCATGTCATTTGGATCCCCTCTGATTAAATGAGTATTAAGAACAGTTCCCCAACATTAGAGAAGATCCTATGCAGTTTCACAAAGAATTTCAAAATGTAAAGACCAAATTGGGCCGATGTGAATCAATTGTTGCTTTTGGTTGTACCCAGTAAAGTGATAAACTGATTAGTTGAAATGATGGCATCACCGAGACAGAAACCTTGAAACAATGGGGCCATGTATATTGCAAAGGATGCAGTGCTTAATGTGGTTTGAGAAGTGTTCCAGGTGAAAACAGGTCAACTTAGATTTCAAACTGCAAACAAATTAAAGGCTATTCACCAACAGTACCTCTTGATAGGCTTAAGGATGCGTTTGGGAGGTACTTGGGCATTGTTTAACCGACAAGATGGCTCAGGATGCTGTAAGTGATGCCTTTGTGCAGGTATTGTTACTGATGGTGAGGACTCAATTGATGATGATGTGTATTGAATGGCAAACTCAGAACCTAGCGGAGATAGTAAAGGTCATAAACCACTGTGTGGCATCACAAGAAAGAAGGAAAGAGAATGTTTAATCTAAACTAATGATTTTGAAATTTCAAAACATGCAGTAAAATGTGAAGGGGAGAGGGAGGAACAAACAGGGGAGCATGGTAAGAAAGTGTGGGAAGGAGAAACATGAGCGTGGAGGAGAAGCCCTGGGTGCAGGAGGGTCTGTGGTCAACTTGGGCATTGGAAAAGAGAGTACCCTAACTGTGTTTCAAATGTACCCAGCCTTGTTGGCCCACCCAAATGTATCCAAATTAAGCAGAATTCTTGTCCTCCAATCTAGACAGGCCAAGAGGTTTTATCAGTAACCTGGATATCCTGATTACTGTGATTCAAAAAGGTCTCTACATTGAACGTGTGATAAATGAAATGGTAAATGGTAAAAACAATACCTTGCTCATTGATACTGGTGCATGATGCACTTCTTTGAAAACCTCTGAACTCCCCTTATTTCCTTTCTTGGCCTTATCAATAGATGCAGTCAGTATTTCAAACCAGCATGTTCCTTACACCATCTCCACCCCTGTCTCCATCACCTCAGCCCCATTACTGATAAACATTCTTTCTATTATGCAAACTTAACTGCACTGTGTACTGTACACCAGATGGTGCCTACCTCAGCACTGTAAAGACAAGGTGCTGGCAGTGCTTTGTTAAAACACAAATTGTCAATCTAATATAAATAATGATGTATTGTCTTCAGACTTAACTGATTTACCTTCTCAGGTAGAGTCAGCAGTGCAGTCCACAGCGGCCAATGATGTGGGGTTTATTTTGTACATGGGGCCTATGCAGATGAAGATCAACCCACAAAAGAAATTGCCTTAGACCCCTCAGTACACCCTTTCACCACACCTGAAAAGGAGGCAGGAATGTATCCTGTTACTGCAGACATTATAAAACAGGGGATTTTGGCATTGATTATTAGAAGGCGCAATACTCCAATTCTTCCTACAAATAAAGCAGGGAAGGTCAATGTGTACAGGTTTGTCCAAGATAGCAATATGTTCAATAATGTGGTTATCCATAGCTTTCCTGTGGTCCCAAACTCTGCTATCATCCTTTCTTGTATCCCCACTAACACCCAATGGTTTACAGTTGTGGATCTTTGCTCACTCTTCTTCTCGAGCCCAATACATGAAGAGAGCCCGTTCCAATGCAATGAGATGCCAGCAATTGGTGACAGAACTTTGCATAATGGAGGTAGCCAGGAAAGATTTTAGTTGAAGATGTAAGGGCATATGGTGTCATGCAGCTTTATAATCCTGTGGGCACACCTTCATTTATATACATTACTGAACCACTGTCATATCAATGACTCAAGATTTTGAAATGATGGTTCCAGTAATAAATAAAAATGTGGTATTTTTTTCAATTGGTGGGTGAATGTGTTTTCTTTGAAGAAGAGACAATATGTCAAAAAACAATAACAACAAATGTCAGCTTCCTGTGCTGGGGGGCTGTGATGGAGAAGTTTCAACCCAGGCCCAATGGAATAACCAGAGAGCCAGAAATCTTTCAACGGCAGTGAATTTATGGCAGTTTTCAGGGCTTTAACTTTCTTTCATCCACAAACCCAAAACCATCACATGCTTAGTAGATTGGACAACATGGTAGCTGTCACCTACATCATTCATCAAGTGGGATCGAGGTCACGTTCCAGAAAGCTTTAGTAACCTAGTTGATGGAATGAGAGGAAACTCACTTGTTATCCCTGAGGGTGCCTATGTCTAGGGCAAGGAGAATGTTCAAGTAGACTCCTTTTGCAGAGCTTTCAGAACCCCCCATTCTTTATCTCTGAATCCTTTAGTTTTCTAGGAGATATGCCTGATGTTTAGAACTCTATCTGGATTTATTTACATCCCTAGAAAACAATAAAGCCGCCAGACTTTGCTGGCCGGATCATGTGCAGGAAGTATGCGGGTGGTGGATTCACTGACAGTAGAGTGGACCCAAAATCTTCTGTATACTTTTCCTCCCCTTCTGCTAATTCTGAAGGTACTGTAGGGAGCTAAGAGGGTAATGATAATGGTAGTCTCATTTTGTCCAAGGAGGTTGAGGTTTCCTCTGCTCCAGAGGTTG
Source organism: Calotriton arnoldi (assembly GCA_963921515.1). NCBI lineage: Eukaryota > Metazoa > Chordata > Amphibia > Caudata > Salamandridae > Calotriton > Calotriton arnoldi. Next base: position 1,228,468 of record CAWUFW010002888.1, read on the forward strand.
TCAATTTGTCAACATTGGAGAATGCCCACAAATTTCTCCCCTCTGTAAAGATAGCTTTGAGACCATTGCTCCTTTCTGTCCTAAAGTTGAAAGGTGAGCATTAGAAAGTAATTGCCTTTCTGTATAGCAGAAAAGCCTGAAAACCCTCACCTTTAAAATCCTAGTAGACAATAGGTTTAATTTCAAGTGTAAGTATCATTAAATTGTTCCATTAAAATATCGGCTGTTTCAGTTCTGGAATTTTTAAGTTATGATTTCTATAAAAATATCTCTATTTCCACATGCAGATCCCAGTGGGAGGCACTAAAAGCTCACAGGAATGTTTGTGATGCATTAGAATTTTAGAAATTTTAGGGAAACATTAAAAAAATATTTTATCTTGCTTGTCCCATGTTTTGTCTTTTAACTCCTACCTGGGACTTAGTGTTGGTTCTAAAAGCATCACAGTACCATCCTTTTGAGCCCATAGATTCACTTTACTTAAAGTTTTAAAAATGAAAGTGTTTTTTTTAGTTGTATTAACTTCTGCCATAAACTGCTGGAAGTGGGAGCATTCCTTGTTCATCTACAATTTCTATCCATTAGGTAGTTTTAAGAATAGACCTTACTTTTTTGCCAAAAGTAGTAGCAGTGGCAAATTAAGTCAGGAAATTGCCTTGGCTGTTTTTCCCAAACCCTTATATTTAGGAGAAGGGTATTAAAAATAAATGGAGTTCCACAAGGAATTAGGTTTCATATTGGGCTGTATTCAGGGAAACCTATAGCAGTGATATTTAGAGCGGTACTTGGTCTTCAGTGAACACATTAATCTACCATTACAGACTGAATGGATGAAAAATAGAAAACATACTTTAGATGTGGAGGTCTGAGTTCTGAAGTTATGTGGGATAGTGTGATTACTGGGGTGTTCATATTGTTTGGTTTGTGATATCTGTTCTTCTCTTAGCTTGTTAAAGGTCTTTTTATTACATTGTTATTCCTCATATGTAACAATTGATATGAGAACAATGGATGTACAGGTAATGCCTCGATTACTTATCGTAATACTAATTATCCCTTGCCCCGCCCTCTCCTGGTTAGGGCCCGTCCCGCCCTCTTCTGGTTATCAGTTTGGAAAATCCCAGCCGCATCCTTAATGAGAGAGATCATTAGCGATTGTATTGGATGCGAGCAAGGGAAGGATATCCCTTGGTTGTCAGGGGTGTATCGGAGCCTATGTAGCATTAACAAGGGAAGTATCTTCTCAAATCCTAGCACAGCTGTGACTATGCATAAAAATGAGCTTAGGAGTGCGCTTTATTCGTTATATAGAACGGAAAGGAATCCAAATAATTCCTTGTCCTCAGCTATATGGCCATAGAATATCCTCTGCATCCGCTGGCTAACTACCTTACCCTGTCCATGAGCCATTGGGAGAGGAGCCTTCTATTTCGCCTAAGGACAGGCACTGTTAAATTTGTATTATGTTTTCCCCTCGGTCACCACTCTGACCTCGATCACTTACCATGCCCGTGTGACAGTCAGAGTGGTCAATCTATTTTACATTTTCTGTTTTTTTTGTAAATACTATTTAAAGTATATTAAGTGGCTTTTAACCCCATATTTTAAAAAGATTGCGCCCATCAGTCTGGAAAATGCTTACCTGACGTTACTTACTCTGGATGACGAAGAGCTGGTTTTTTGCACAGGCACTTTTTTGAGAATTGCTGCTCGAGCAGGTCAGATGATGTCTAATCTTTGAGTATTCACATTATTTATATATGAATTTTTGTATGAATCTGAAAGACTATTGTATATTGTATGTTGCTAATGGATTTTATTATGACTCTCTTACTTGTATATTTTTAACCTGTTTTGTTGCTGTGCTTTTATGGATACGACGTTATCCGAATAAAGTGTCTTTGAACCTTGAACCTGAACCCTTGTCCTATTTGTGATCATACCAGTCATTACTTCTCACCCTTCTGTCCTGGAAATATCTGACCTTCAACATACTGCTTGGTATTTCACAAGGATGCTGGGAATCCAGACCCTTTTTTGGATCCTGGTTGGGATGGGTGGGGCTGAATTTTGAAGCATGCCTCCAATTTAATAATTTAATAACTGGTACGAGTACAGCTAGGAATAGGAGTAATGAAAATTACTGTAAGTAATCAGAGCATTATGCAAGCAATGGCAGGAACAGACTAACCCATACAAACCATTTGCTAAAGTGGGACCAGCACAAAGGCTATCTCCGGGGCTGATTAGGATGGCGGTGAGACCGCCACCAACAGCCCGTCAGTGGCGGTCTCACAGTCATCCTAAGCAAGTTTCCCGCCCGCCACATTGGGATGGCGGGCGGTTTGTTGGCGGTCGGAAAGACCGACCGCCATGCATCCGACCGGCTCCTTGCGCCCGCCAGTGCAGCGGAGGGGGTTATAGTCCCTACCATGGTGGCGGTGCCTGCCAGGCACCGCCGTAGGGATTCAATTGTCCCTTTCCACCCGCCTTTTCATGGCGGTTAACCTGCCATGAAAAGGCTGGCTGAATTTGGGGGCCCGTAGCATGGCCCCCTGGCCCTCCGATGTGGGCACTGGGGATATCCCTGCACCATGTGGCAGGCACCGCATGGTGCCTGCCACGTAGTGCAGGAATATGTGCACTATTTTGCATTGCGGCAAGTGCCTATTTTGCATTGCGGCGGGTGCTGCAGCCAGCAGCACCCGCCGCAATACAAAACATAGGCATTGCGACTACCATGGTGGGGGGTCGCATTGTAATGCCTATGTCAGGACCGCCGACAGCCTGTCGGGCGGTCCCGATTACCCATAGGGTGGCGGGTTTACGTAGGTCCGCCCACCATCCTAATCAGCCCCTCTGTGTTTCTAAGCAAGAACCCAGTTACTCTCCGACAGTAAGCAAAGTATACAACTATTAATAGTGCTGATTATGAAAATTGTAAAAATATTTAGAGGCACATCCAGGAACATGAATAAGACCAAGACCACATAGATACAGCTGGACAGCACAAGGACCACAGACCACAGTTAACTAACATATATGTCTTTATTGGCCATACATCAACCCATTAACACCTACAGAAACAAACATTGAAGGTGTTGCTACAAGCCTTGATAAATCTCTTAACTATCAGGCTGGATAGGGCAAAACATGATACACAAGTCTGCACCCTCCATTTCTGAACTGCTAAACTAACAACAGACTTTAATTACTCTGCCAAGAAGAACAAAACATGTATCAACATATCTTTCAGGAGCAAAAGACTGTTTTCACCAACTACTCTCCTGGAAGTGCCTCCTAATGTTTTTTTACAATGTTCATAGTCAGCACTACCAATATGATTTTTGGAAAATTGTCCATAAGTTTGGATGATTATGTGTTATTTATTTAAAACTATTCTACACTCAACAACTATACTTCCACTGTAATTCAGAATTGTGGGAGTCGGGCCTTATCCACACTTAGGGCCTTATTATGAGTTTGGCAGTCCTCCTTTTGGTCCGCCATGTTGACAGGAGGACCACCAAGCCACTAGTGCACCCGCCAGATTATGAGTGTAATCCATGGTGGGAGGGCGGTGCTGCGGTGGTCTCATGGCGGTGGTCTGTTAGGCTCATAGGAGAGTCTTAACAGCAGACCGCCGGCGTGACAGCTCCTGCAGCACATTCTTGCATGGTGTGGCATGCACCATGTTGTGCATGCTATACTGTGCTGGAACGGGGGTGCAATTCCAGGGGGGCACAACATATGCCACCCTGCATGCACCCCCAGGTCCAGAAGTGGCAGGGGGCCCTAAACTTCCATGTCCTCCACCCTTTTCATGGCAGGCACATCGCCATGAAAAGTGTGGTGGAAATGAAACTCGGAATATGCTTGGCGGTGCCTCAGCGCCACCGCCAGCATATTCCTAAGCATTTCCAGACCACCAATGCAGCAGGATCCTTGACCACCACACTGGCAGTCTGACTGCCAGTGTGGTGGTGGTCAGACCGCCGCCACGATTACGGCGGTCCTCTGGCCCGCCGAACTCATAATAAGGCCCTTAGAGTAATAGACAAACTTTGATTAATAACATTAAAATAATTGAGGTCAAATAGGTAGACACCAGATGGAAGAGCTCTTAAAGCATTACATCAAAGCAAAACAAAACTGACTGTTGTAATATGCAGTTAAAGAATTTACAGAAATGTGCTAAAGCATAATGCCAATTTACCAGACGAGCCGTTGAAATCCCTGCCACCACTGCACCTTGAGGTCATTTTCTGCTTTTCATTGTCTAATAGAAACACTTATAAAAAAGAGAAACAAAGCAAATAAATATAGGACACATTAAAGAAAATAGCAAAATGGATATATGGAAGCACATTTCAGCTGTAGATCTCATATCCAAACACTTAGGCTGGATCACAGAATATTTTTAAAGGGGGTGATTTCATGAAATTGGTGGTATGTTAATGCAGTGCTAGCTCCAAACACCTTTTACGGCCTTATTATGAAAAACGTATTCTGAAGATAATGATGTATAACAGCAACTTTGTGCATATTTGTTATATTGCATTTTGTTGTGGTGGTGATATGTAGGCCTGGGCATTGAATTCCGCTCCGCTCGCGGAATTTGCGGAAAATGGACAATTTCGCGTTCCGCGGAGAGCGCGGAACTGCCATCAATTCCGCGATCCGCGGCGAAGCGGAATTATTTTCTTGTTCGCGCTTTAAAAATGCATTCTAGCGTGCGCGATTATGACTTACCGGGATTCCTGCGTTCGCCGACGGGTTTTCCTATTCGTTCGCGGGCGCCACGAGATTTCGGTAGCCGGCCGCGCGATCCTGCGAGAGTTTGCGATCGCGAACACGTCATTCGATGCGCCATCGGACAACGCGAGAGTGTGCGATCGCGAACACGTCATTCTTATGCGCCATCGTGCACCACGAGAGAGATTGCGGTCGCGAACACGTCATTCGGGCGCGCCATCGGATTTCCGGCGGGATCTTTGTAAACCTGCGATCCCGAACACGCAAAATTTTCAATCTGGAGAAGAATAATATCGCGAGCAGCATAAAACCTTCTATAAACTGATGATTTCCATGGGAAAAAAACCTCAGATTGATATTTGGGTGTGTTTTTTTTTCATTTTGTGGGCGGGGGAGAGGGAGGAAGTGCCACAGAGTCTACTACTTCCTGTTCCTTTCCAGCAGGCTCCTCCCAGTGCTTTCTCCATCTCTTGTTGATTTTTCACTTGGATTTGAGCTGGAAGGATCACTGTTTGTGTCTGCTGCATCATTATCATTTGATTTGATTTGAGGATTTTTCGATTTGAGATTTTACAAGTAAGTTGGTGTTGTTTGATTGGGTCATTGCAGTTGCTGCAATTACAATTTTTTTAATTTTCATCATTTTTAAAAATAAATATAGTGGTGGGTAGCCACTGTAGCCAGTAGGCCCAGAGCTAGTCATGGGTTGGTGCATGATGAAACATGATGAAACAACTGTTCCTTTGCTGTGTGATGTATTTTTTAATTTCAAACATCATTTAGGGGGCATGGATGGCGTTGGATTGAATTGCAAAATGTGTATTTTTGGGTGTATTTCCGTTTTTGTGCTGTGTGCTAAATGCATGCCTTAGTTGTGTGTGGTGTGCTGCAGGCCTTCTTTAGCCCTGTGGATTTTCGTTTTTTCATTTTATTGCATTACAGGCAAAGCAGTGTGGTTTAGCATGCATCCTTTGCCTGGCTATCGTAGGCCTGTTTTCAGTACATTGTTTCCCAGGCCTCCTGCTTGTTGCTTCTGATTTGTGAGTGTCCATGTGGCTGGTAGCCATTTCTGGTGGGAGTATTAAGTGTGCTGCTTTTTTGCCATATAGGCCTGCATGTGTTTCCTTTGTGACCTAGGCTTCTTGTTGTTGTGTGCCTGGCCATGAGGCTGGCGGCCATTTTGAAGCCAGGCAGTGTGCTTTTTTGCCATAGGCCTGCATTGTCCGTCTTCAGTTTCTTGTTGTTGTGGGCCTGGCCATGAGGCTGGCGGCCATTTTGATGCCAGGCATAGTGCTTTTTGCCATAGGCCTGCATTGTCTGTCTTCAGTTTCTTGTTGTTGTGGGCCTGGCCATGAGGCTGGCGGCCATTTTGAAGCCAGGTAGTGTGCTTTTTGCCATAGGCCTCCAAGCTTGTAGCCTAGTCTGCCAACAGGCCTTTCATCCAGTGGGCCCAGAGGTAGTCAGGGGTGCACGAAACAACTGTTTCTGTGTGTTCTGTTGAATATAAACATCATTTAGGGCACATGCATGGCATTGAATTGAATTGCAAAAAGTGGATTTATTTTTGGGGTGTATTTCAGTTTTTGGGGGTGTTACATGCCTTAGTTGTGTGTGGTGTGTTGCAGGCCTTGTTTAGCCCTGTGGATTTTCGTTTTTTCATTTTATTGCATTACAGGCAAAGCAGTGTGGTTTAGCATGCATCCTTTGCCTGGCTATCGTAGGCCTGTTTTCAGTACATTGTTTTCCAGGCCTCCTGCTTGTTGCTTCTGATTTGTGAGTGTCCATGTGGCTGGTAGCCATTTCTGGTGGGAGTATTAAGTGTGCTGCTTTTTTTGCCATATAGGCCTGCATGTGTTTCCTTTGTGACCTAGGCTTCTTGTTGTTGTGTGCCTGGCCATGAGGCTGGCGGCCATTTTGAAGCCAGGCAGTGTGCTTTTTTGCCATAGGCCTGCATTGTCCGTCTTCAGTTTCTTGTTGTTGTGGGCCTGGCCATGAGGCTGGCGGCCATTTTGAAGCCAGGCATAGTGCTTTTTGCCATAGGCCTGCATTGTCTGTCTTCAGTTTCTTGTTGTTGTGGGCCTGGCCATGAGGCTGGCGGCCATTTTGAAGCCAGGTAGTGTGCTTTTTGCCATAGGCCTGCAAGCTTGTAGCCTAGTCTGCCAACAGGCCTTTCATCCAGTGGGCCCAGAGGTAGTCAGGGGTGCACGAAACAACTGTTTCTGTGTGTTCTGTTGAATATAAACATCATTTAGGGCACATGCATGGCATTGAATTGAATTGCAAAAAGTGGATTTATTTTTGGGGTGTATTTCAGTTTTTGGGGGTGTTACATGCCTTAGTTGTGTGTGGTGTGTTGCAGGCCTTGTTTAGCCCTGTGGATTTTCGTTTTTTCATTTTATTGCATTACAGGCAAAGCAGTGTGGTTTAGCATGCATCCTTTGCCTGGCTATCGTAGGCCTGTTTTCAGTACATTGTTTTCCAGGCCTCCTGCTTGTTGCTTCTGATTTGTGAGTGTCCATGTGGCTGGTAGCCATTTCTGGTGGGAGTATTAAGTGTGCTGCTTTTTTTGCCATATAGGCCTGCATGTGTTTCCTTTGTGACCTAGGCTTCTTGTTGTTGTGTGCCTGGCCATGAGGCTGGCGGCCATTTTGAAGCCAGGCAGTGTGCTTTTTGCCATAGGCCTGCATTGTCCGTCTTCAGTTTCTTGTTGTTGTGGGCCTGGCCATGAGGCTGGCGGCCATTTTGAAGCCAGGCATAGTGCTTTTTGCCATAGGCCTGCATTGTCTGTCTTCAGTTTCTTGTTGTTGTGGGCCTGGCCATGAGGCTGGCGGCCATTTTGAAGCCAGGTAGTGTGCTTTTTGCCATAGGCCTGCAAGCTTGTAGCCTAGTCTGCCAACAGGCCTTTCATCCAGTGGGCCCAGAGGTAGTCAGGGGTGCACGAAACAACTGTTTCTGTGTGTTCTGTTGAATATAAACATCATTTAGGGCACATGCATGGCATTGGATTGAATTGCAAAAAGTGGATTTATTTTTGGGGTGTATTTCAGTTTTTGGGGGTGTTACATGCCTTAGTTGTGTGTGGTGTGTTGCAGGCCTTGTTTAGCCCTGTGGATTTTCGTTTTTTCATTTTATTGCATTACAGGCAAAGCAGTGTGGTTTAGCATGCATCCTTTGCCTGGCTATCGTAGGCCTGTTTTCAGTACATTGTTTTCCAGGCCTCCTGCTTGTTGCTTCTGATTTGTGAGTGTCCATGTGGCTGGTAGCCATTTCTGGTGGGAGTATTAAGTGTGCTGCTTTTTTTGCCATATAGGCCTGCATGTGTTTCCTTTGTGACCTAGGCTTCTTGTTGTTGTGTGCCTGGCCATGAGGCTGGCGGCCATTTTGAAGCCAGGCAGTGTGCTTTTTGCCATAGGCCTGCATTGTCCGTCTTCAGTTTCTTGTTGTTGTGGGCCTGGCCATGAGGCTGGCGGCCATTTTGAAGCCAGGCATAGTGCTTTTTGCCATAGGCCTGCATTGTCTGTCTTCAGTTTCTTGTTGTTGTGGGCCTGGCCATGAGGCTGGCGGCCATTTTGAAGCCAGGTAGTGTGCTTTTTGCCATAGGCCTGCAAGCTTGTAGCCTAGTCTGCCAACAGGCCTTTCATCCAGTGGGCCCAGAGGTAGTCAGGGGTGCACGAAACAACTGTTTCTGTGTGTTCTGTTGAATATAAACATCATTTAGGGCACATGCATGGCATTGGATTGAATTGCAAAAAGTGGATTTATTTTTGGGGTGTATTTCAGTTTTTGGGGGTGTTACATGCCTTAGTTGTGTGTGGTGTGTTGCAGGCCTTGTTTAGCCCTGTGTATTTTCGTGTTTGCATTTTATTGCATTACATTACAGACAAAGCAGTGTGGTTTACCATGCAGCCTTTGCCTGGCTATCGTAGGCCTGTTTCAGTACATTGTTTTCCAGGCCTCATGCTTGTTGCTTGTGATTTGTGAGTTTCCATGTGGCTGGTGGCCATTTCTGGTGGGAGTTATAAGTGTGCTGCTTTTGCCATTTAGGCCTGCATGGTTTTCCTCTTGGCTTACTGCTTGCATCCATCCCCTTTGCCAGCTGCAGCTCCCTGAATGATGTGATGAGCAAATAATTGATTGCCAAACAGGGTCCACTTGTATTACATTTGTATTTTGGTTGTCCTGACAGTGTACACAGTATACCAGGAAAGCCCTTGTTGACAGTCTCAGAAATGGCTACACTAATTTATATCTTTTATTTGTTTGTTTGTACTACTAGTAATTGAACCACAACAACAAATGCAACGTTTCACTGATGTTCTTCTCCTGGCTTCTTTGCTTTTAGGTGCACAAAAAGACAGAGGAGGAGGTGTCATCATCAACATCACCCGTTGTACTGCCAGGCTGAAGTCCTGCTGCGCGTCACGTCCACGTGTGACCACAGACATCTCTGCAACTTGTGCACCTGCGTCCTGCTGACATCTGAAGAAGATGGCCCCAAAGAAAGATACAAGGTCCTCCAGTAGCAATAAAGTTGCCAGTCAGAAGGGAGAGAAGAAGGAAGTGGCACTTGCCAAGACTGGGGTGCCGGCCGATGTGTTTTTTGGGAAAAAAACGTACGCCTGCAGCAGCGGTGTCCAGCGGGGACCAAGCTGGGAGCAGCACCTCTGCATCAGTGGCCCCACCCCAGCAACCTAGGCCCAAGCCCATGACTGTGGCAGAGGTAGCCAGTCTACTAACGACCAGTGATGTTGAAATGTCATTATCGCAAAGTAGTACCCAATCCACGCACTCGCAGGCGCAAACTCAGGAGATAAGTGGGCAACCCCAGCCGCAACCCGAACCGCAGCTGGAACTGCAACCACAGCCGCAACCCCAGCCGGAAACGCAACCCCAGCCGGAAACGCAACCCCAGCCGGAAACGCAACCACAGCCGGAACCACAGCCCACAATAGTAGCTGTTCCACCTGAAGTAGGGGCAGTTCAGGAAATCGAGCTTTTTGCAGGCGGAGAGGAGCAAGCCACTGTTCCAGAAGATCCAGTGTCTTCCATACCCCCAGCAAGGAAAAGGAGGCTTAGTACATCAACTTCTTCTTCAAGCCCCGCTTCTGATGATCTAGATGCCACTTGGAAGCCACCAGCTCAGCCTGAGAGTGATGCACACCACAAGACAAGGCTAGTGAAAAGGAAGGTTCCCGAAAGCCTTACAGTTATGGAGGTCGATTTAGACGAGGGGGTGATGATGATGAAGAGCCAGTCATCACGAACATCACTCCTGGGCCTGCGGAGATGGAGACCAACATTATTAGACTATCCCAAATCGCTGCGAGGGATGTAGCACGGATACCACCAACACAGGTAACGCCAACACGACCTCCAGCTTCCATATTTGCCTTTGCAAAGGCCCGGCAGGGACCTACATCAAGCTCAACCACCACCTCAGTAGGTGGTGGTAATGTAAGTGCACAGAGTCAAATTCCATGCACACCCTCCATTTCATCTGGTATTGAAAGTGGCACCTACAGCAGTGCCAGAAAGTTCTCCTCCCCAGTTTGGGACTTCTTTTCGGTTAGCAGTAAGGAGGAGAACATTGCTATATGCTCAATTTGTCGGCAGGCTGTTAGGCGGGGTAAGCTTGGTACAAACTATGGTACCGGAGGACAAACAAGTCATCTCAAAAAACACCACACTATCAGGTGGGAGGCTCACCTACTTCACTTACAAAAAAGTAAAACTGGACCCATTGCTGTTGTTGTGGATGAAGAAGTAGGGGAAGATATGATCGCGGAGGAAGGTCAACAAGAGGGAGACATTTATAGCCCTACCCCCAGCAGTGTACTGGCAACGCCCGCATCCTCAGCAACATCTCAGTGGCACAGTAGTAAGAGTCAACATGAGACAGCAAGGCAACCGGGCACTGCAATGAGCAAAAGTGCAGCGTCGTTGAGCCTAGCTGGGTTAAAGAAGAAAGGTGCAGCAGTAAGGAAAATATTCCAGCCTACCATTGACAGCATGCTTTGGTCGGAGGGGCAGTACCAACGCAACCACCCAACGGCACGGTTGTACAATGCGAAGCTCGCTAAAATGTTAGCGCTGGACCTTCTCCCTTTTTCATTTGTGGAAGGGGTGGGTTTCCTTGAATTTGTGTCGGCCATCTGCCCTAAATGGAAGGTTCCCAGCCGTTCCTATTTTGCCCGAGTTGCTGTTCCAGCACTACATCATGATGTGCTTGAATTGGTTGGACAAGCTTTGCAGCAGAGTGCTGTTCACAAAATCCACCTGACAACAGACATGTGGACCAGTTGCCAAGCCACTGATTACATGTGCATCACTGCACACTGGGTCTCTTTTGTGGGGGTTAGAGACAAGCTATCTGAAGTAGGTGCTGTTGACACAGCTGCAATTTTTAATGCTTCTCGGAAACATGCAACTATAGCCATGTTCGCCATGGAGAAATCTCATACTGCTGAAAACCTTTTGGAAGAGTTTAACAACAAGGTCTTTGAATGGCTGCGCCCCAGAGGGCTTCACATTGGTTTTGTTGCCACGGATAATGGCAGTAATATACTTAAGGCCATGACGCTTGGTAAGTATTTCAGGGTCCCGTGTTTGGCGCACTGCATTAACATTATAGTTCAAGACTTTCTGAAAAAGAACCCATAGTCAGCAACTTACTGACCACCTGCCGCAGAATATGCACGCATTTCAGCCATTCTTTTAAAGCCCGGAAGCAGCTGCGGATCATTCAACGTGACTATAGAATGCCAGTCAAAGCACTGATCCAGGAGGTGGCAACACGTTGGAACTCAACGTATTACATGCTTGACCGTCTGTTTGAGCAGTACAGACCAATCAATGAATATGTCATGCAAAGGGCGGATGCTGCTGTGAAAGGCATGACCCTTCAGGTGGACCAATGGTGCCTAGTTAAATCTCTTACAGAGATGCTTCTTCCTTTCGAGGTCTTCACACGTGAAGTCAGCAAGGAGGACTGTACTATGGGCCAAGCTATCCCATTGTTGCACATGCTAGAGCAAGAGCTGAAGAGGGTGTGTGAAGCGTACATAGGTGTGGAGGAAAAAAAGAAGCATACCAGTTGGCGGAGAGCTTATCATGTCGCTTAAGTGAAAATGCAAGGGTGCAAAATAAGATTCTGTCACAACAACATTACATTTGTGCCACAATTCTGGATCCACGGTACAAAGCGGCACTGCACAGTAAGACATTACTCCCTTTTTCAGAAGCGGATGTTGCCCGGTACAAAACTTGGATAGCTGAGGCAGCCAGTACATTGGAAAATGAACGGCTGGTAATTAAAGGCCTCAAACCCACATCAAGTACTGCAGCAGGGCATCCTGCGTCAAGTTCAAGTTCAACTTCAGAGCCTGTGGGCAGTGCATTTGGTTCACAGCTGTCACCAACACTATCGACAACAGCAAGAACCGGATCATCTTCAGCCCCAGTACAAACGGCACAGAATTGGTATTTACAGCAAGGACTTGCTAGGTCCAGTGCTGATGCAAAGACAAAAGAGGGCGCACTAAGTTTAGCACCCCTGAACATTGACCGAATGGTCCAGGCCTACCTGGATGACCCAACAGAGGTCTTCATTGATCAAAACCCATTGCGGTATTGGTATGGCAAAAGGGGCCAATGGCCAGTGCTCAGCAGGCTGGCGATCAACTATCTGGCTTGCCCTATCGCAAGTGTCTCTTCTGAACGTGTTTTCAGTGCTGCTGGTTCCATTGTAACAGTGAAAAGGACCAGTCTCTCACCCATAAACGTGGAGAGGTTAACCATGATCAAAATGAATCAGCAATTTATACCACCTAATTATACAATACATGAATCACCGCAGGAAGATGAGGACAGCGGCTCAGGTGATGGAAGTAGCGTGTTGGATGCTGATTACCTACTTCTGGTTGAACCTCCAGAGTTTGAGGACGAGCTATACTTCCCTGACGGTGACAACTAGGCTTCCAGTTCTTACTGTGGTTCTCCCTTATTTACTTCTATTTCTGTGTCTGTCTTTCTGTTTGGAAACTTCAAATCACAACAAATCCATCACCACCGTCTTCTTATTTTATTGCCTTATGAGTTTCAGCTCTCTGCATTTCAGTCCACTCCTCCGAGTCCTGCTCCTCCATCCTCCTGAATCGACCTAAATGTATTGCCCTCAAGCCAGATGATTATTGGATGTAGCATAATCGAAGAAAACCAAATCTTGCCTCGTTGAGTCTCGCCAAAAGAAGTGGAACATGATGATGACTACTATAGCTATCACCCTTTCAGAGCCGATACAGACTGCCCATTAACTGAAGATGAGAAGGAACAGGTAATGAATGATGACATGCATTGGACGCTGACTGAGTGATTTGTGTTGTTGTTGTTTGTACTGTAGTGCATGAAGGTAATTCATTGTGTACTATTATCTAATCTACACACTAAAAGTAACCCAATGCAATGTTTCTTCCCAATATGGTTTTTCAATAACAATTTTCTACTTCTACTGCAGGCCGATCCATTGCATTTTGAATATGGAAAGGGGACTCAATCTGTACACTACTGCACACTGAGTTGGACAACACACCATGATGATGATGACCACAGTGACATTATCTCTTCGCACTCCAGTCACTCAGTACGATCCGAGATGATTGATGGAATAACTCAGTGCGTTTAATGAGTGCATTACAACAAGGTAACCAAGTCAACAACAACCACTGCAGACCTACATGTCTGTGTAGTGGTGGAGTCGAGTGTGGTGGTATGGTATGACTGACAGCGGGGCATTGATTTAGTCACTTAGTTTGTAAAATGCTATGTTGCTGTATATCTGCCTTGTCTGCCTCTGTCCAAAAAGGTACGCTAAATGGAGGATGTGTCACGGGTGCCGTGGGCCTGCTCAGTCCTGTTGTTGTTGGAGGTTAATGTTGGAAACAGACTAAGTTAGACATGATGTATCCAAATCCATGCCGCCTCTGAAAGTGTTCTTGTTGCACTCCACCGTAATTTTGGCATTTTTTTTATACTTGATTTTTCAATATCCCTTTGGTTTTCCCATCTGCAATTACAGGCCGGCCCTTACCCTGTGCTAGACTGGGAAAAACAACTTTCACTTACCTTACCAATGAATCTACATGTGCCAGGCAGGCAGTGGCGTCACGCAAGATTGATGGCCGGAGCGTCCATGGGATGGAGGAGCAAGACGAATGCCGAGATGCAACTCCCCATTTTGACCAGGATAACATACAGTGACAGTATCAACTTTCATCATCTTTTACATTTCGATTCTTTTTTTTGTCTTCAATCATTACTACTGTGTGTAGTTGTTTTTATGTTTGCTCTCTGCTTATATAATTCAATTCATCCCTACAGCATTTTTGGACTTTTCTTTGCTATCTTTAAGCCCGGGCGGGTACAAAAGAACAGAAACTGTATGTAATTCGGGTCTCTCTGAGGGCAGACAGGCAAGGCAAATAGCATAATATACTGCTGCCCTGTACTGTCTAATTGTCTAGTAGTAGTAGTTAGTAATATCATTAACCATCAAGTTATCATCATGCATGCATTTCCTTTTTCTCCCTTAACTGATTTATGGATATGGTTCTCTGCCAATATTGTGTTTTGTTGTTGTCCATGCGTACTGTTTTTCTTTCTCAAACCTTTCCCAAAACACCCCCTTCCCAACCATTCTTCAAACCCTAATCCTCTTCCCCCGGGCTGTGTGGCTTATTGAGGTGTGACTAAATTAAATGTACACCAATAATTTATCACACGCTTGCTGGGGCGGATGTGGCTAAAGCAACATAAATGCATTTTCAAGGCAGGGCGCAGATCTTCTTCTGCTTGCCCACCCTCCTATGAGCAGTATATTTGGGTTTTTTGTACCAAAGGAACCGAATCCATCAGCATTAAATGCCATCATAGATTGGATTTGTCATCATCCGAAACAGCACTAACGGTTACGCTTGTGTCGAGTCACGGACCACGGTGTACTGTAGGCCTAGTCGAGTGACTCGACACAGCTAGAGTTTGTACCTCTATGTACTAGGCTATCCCCGCAACCATTATGTTTCCTTGTATTTTGGCATATTATTGTTTGGCAGTAAGTTCCGTACTGTACTTTGTTCTACTACTCCTCCCACAGTCTCTCTCAGGCGACTGACTGTCTCATTTTCTTTTATTTGCAAGTGCTACTGCCAGGGTCTACTACTACTACACCACACCCATGGCATGTTGGGAAAGAAAACCATCACCACCATGCAGCCATCGCCGTGCCCAAGTTAAACATCAAGCACAGGTAAGAGAAGAGGTTTGGCTGAGGCATAATTAATAACTGATTTTTTTTCATTAATTCTATTTCACACACCCCTTTGAGTCCAGTTGCAGAATGCATCGATTATCAGGGGAGACTGACAGTACTAGTAGGACAAGTCCCTCAGTGACGGGTACCGCATCTGTCTGTTTGTGTCTTAGTAACTCAGCCAATTATTAAAATCAAACACTGGCTGTGGCACTGCACCAGCAAGGAAACCGTGTGACGTAAAACAGTAACCCCACCCACAAAACATTAACCACATCGTATATTAAGTCTAAATATGTAATTTAATACCCTAACAAAAATAAACTATGTAAAAAAATCCCACAACACCTGACCCACCCCCTCCCTAACCCCAACCAATGTTCATGTCCCGCAACGAAAAAGTCCAACAAATGTCCAAGTCCAAAACCCAACGCCCGATTCCCACCCACCCAAATAAGAAATAAAAAAGGGGCAATAAATTAACGGGGTCTCAGCGGGCTCGCCTCTCCAGGACACGGATGCGCTCCTCCAGCCGGGCTACGCGGCGCTTCAGCGCGCGGCAGTTGCATCCACAGTGGGGGTGGGCAGCAGTGCTTCTTCCTGTGTGGCGGAGGGTGGCTGACAGGCGGTGACGCCGTAAGACTGGGGTGGGGTGTCTGGGGCCCGGGGCATTGGAGGAGGCTGCAGCTGCTGCCGCCTCCTCCTCCTCCTCCTCTAGAACAACGAGGCGCCGGTATTCGGCCTGTATGGCCTCCAGCTTACGGCGCCGGGCCTTGGCTGCCAACTCCTTCCGGTTGACTTTAGGAGTAGCTATATCAAGAAGAAAAAACAAGACTATTGTAAAATATACTCTTAGCAAAGCAGTCAGACAAATACATTCTACACATAGTGGCACAGTAGCACTAGCAAGCACAGTACGTAACATTTGTGGTATGTATCTATCCTCCCACTACCTCAGCCTCGAACATTTGGGAGAGTTTCAGGCATTCCGCCACCCATGCATCTGATTCATATCACACACCTATGCATGCATGCCACGTATCCTTCTCTGCCAGTCATAAACATAAAATCTCGCCCGTCCTGCCTCCTTCCACCCTTCTTTCCCTTTTAGTTCAACTCATCCATCAAGGTCATCTGATCAGACTTTTATTCGTCTCCATAAAAATTTCACAGCTGAGTTGAAGTCCGATAGAGGCCATTGGTTACTCTCAGACTCCTGTCGCTAATGCTATTGCTAATGCTGCTAAGTAAAGGGTGTCTTCTTCAAACGGCGTTCACAACTACTTCTTACTTAAGTCTCAACAGTACAGTATACATTACACCCTTGCAGCGAGTGTAATGTCAATAAGTAAGGATTAGGAATATAACTTACCACCGCCCGCCACTGGTGCTGGCTCACCCCCTGCAGCTACTCCAACTGCCGCATCGCCTGCACCCTCAGCGGCCGCGTCACCTTCACCGCTGGCCCCGGTACTGGTGGTCGGTAGTACGCCTAGAAAAAACATTACACATTTTTCAGATGCCATATACACCTCCCCCTATTTTTCAATAGCATGAATGAAAAAAAAGTTAATAGATATACAACATACATCACTAGTATAAATCAGGTAGTAGACTAGACACTAGTTGTGTTATATGGTCCCTAGGGTCATTTTAGTCTTTGCTAAGTTACCCCGAGCCATGCAACCATTTTAGCTCTGTCTTTTATTTTTGCGCAAGTTACCTCGCAGCTTGTTGTGAAATACGCCTTTGAGGCCACATGAGCTCATACTGCTACTGTCTGAGCACTGCGTACAAGGTCGAGAAACAAGCGACTTTGTTATGGAGTTATGGTGTTAGTCCATATTGCTTATCCATAAAAAATAAATTACAGTTTTTGGCACGACTGAGAAATGCTTGCACTATACTAACGCGCACCATTTTTCTCATTACAGACGGAAGATTCACTTATAAGAAGAACCAGAGCTTTGCAGAGCTTATGATGTCACCACTACTAGGTTATTCTAAGGTGAGGGCTCCCCAGAATTCTCACATCTCCATTTAGAATTTTATATAAACTCGATTCCTACCAAGGGGAGGGTGGTTCGCCCACCACTGTTCAGTTATCATGATCTCGCCTTTTGGCTTCTATGGACTTTTAGTTGTAAGTAACTTGTAAGTCTAACTGTAACAATGTTTATTGTTTTAATCTTATACATTTTGCTGTTGCTGCTGCATTATACAACATACAGAGCTTGTCAGTTGGAAATAAAAAGAAACCTTTTGAACTTACATAGACTCGGTGGTATTTGGTGTGGACTTACACAAGAGTGAGCAAAAGGGTGTGCATTGCTTCCGCGACACAGGTTGGGAGTGTTATGTTGTCTGGGTTGTCTACTCATTGGGTATTTTGGGGGTGGGGGGGCCTTTCGGAGTAATGAGACACTATAACAAGTCGGTCAGGGGATTGTGGTGGCTTCCGATTGAGGTGTGAGGAAGGTCCAACCTCCCATCACCAACGACCTATTTTCTTGTGCAAAGTTCAGTATGTGCAGAATCCCTACAACAGTAGTAGTATGTCCTATCCTATCTAAACTTCTAAAATTTGGTTGGGCATTTTCTTGGTGGGAATTGTCAAAAAGCCTCAAGAATAAGAAGACTAGAAGTAGTAGAAGAGGACAACCGAAACTCAATGGCTATAGCTATTGGTGAATGAGTTTAATTTAAAATTTTTGAAATAAAGAGTGGGCAACTGGGCAAGCTTGGCTACAGACAGACTAATAGTAGTAGTACAGAGAGTCATAGATGCAGTTAGAGGCAGGGATAACAATAATTTAGAAACAGATAGTATAGAGCAAAGAAGATTTTGTAAAAATGCGAATCAGGATACCGAAATAATAGTTCGGAAAAAATAAGGTGCAGGAAAAGTTTAGGAAATATAATTATTAATATTAACCACTGGTGGACTTACTGGGGCCAGCAGCAGAGCCCTCCATAGAGGAGCGGTCCTGTCCCTGGGAGGCATCGTCCAGATCTTGTGGGCCCACCGCCTGCGACCCCGTCTTCTTGTCCCTGGGTGCTGCTGATCATGTAAGATTCCATAAAGAAAGAGACAAAAATTAAAGTTTGGTGTGAAATAAATAAAAAATTTGAAAATAGGCACCAAAAACATTTTTGGTTACAAAAATTGCTATAAAATTGACCTATCAGATCGACTGGTAGTATTGTGAGATTCACGGACCGTCTAGCAAGCCTAACTACCACCTGACCTAGCCCACCAATTCCAATCCAGACGGGCCAATTGTTCAGTAAGTCTGCATTTCCATTTATTTTAGTCCTCAAAAATGCATAGATGGAGGACACATGCATACATTTTTGCATACACCAAATTGTTGGCTGGTTGCTGCTAATGTTCTGCTAGTGATGATATAAGCCTATTAACACTCAGTAAACAAACTACAAAAGGTTCTGCTAAGGACTGGGGTAAGCATCACTCAGCAGCCCGTGACGTGACAGAGGATGCGTCACGCACACAACTTAGAAATTACCAACTAATAAGTAACTAAACCTAGCAATCCACCACTATCCCTTCTTAGTGGCACGAGGACAAAGGAAGGACTACTCTCTCTAGCATTACATCACTTAAGTTCTCTAAAGTAAACTCTTACATAATCATCAGGCCAAGCGAGCGCAAAGTTGCAAACAAGTAAGATTAGTAGCGTCGAGCGCCTGTGTCATAACAATCACCGATTTTTAAACGTCATTTACCTGCAATGTAAGCAGCAGCATTCTTGCTGGTCGGAGAAAAAAAATTATTCGCAATATATAACACAGAGCAGAAGAACACAAAGTAGTAATATTAAATAGCTACTCACCAAGCCCCGGGACCTCCACTCCTAGCAGGTCCAGCAGGTCCTGCTCCCGGTCCAGAATATCGGACCACCGGTGCGTCAACTGATTCTGGGTGCGCCGGACACCAGAGCAGCGAAACACTGCCCGACGCACCTTGCCCCACCGCTGACGACGCTCCCGGAGCCCGTACCCGGACCCAGGCCTGCCGCCTGCTGCCAGGGTTAAGGGGAGGTGGCGCTGAACGAAAAAACCAGTGCGGCCACCTCCGCCTCATTAAATAAGGCCCGTGCCTGCACCCCTCTTTGGCGCCGTCTTCCGCAAGGAAGGCGGTCGCGGCTCTGGCTCCGACTTCGAGCCCTGTGTCCCTTTGCCATGGTTCTGGGTAGGCGGGGGCGGAAAAGAAAAGGTAGGAATTAAATAAAGTAAGTAAAAGAAATGAAAAAGCAGGTAATAGAAAATGTGTGAAAAAGTAGTTAAAAACACACAAAAAGTAGAGGAAAACTCAAAATATAGAATCAGGAAAATAGAGAGATAGATAATAAACAAAAAAGACCCAAAATAAGTTTACAGAAACAAAGGATTGAAAAGATAGAGGGAGGATTGAAAAGCAGGCCCAGAACCATAGAAATAGAGTGAAAAACAAGATGGCCGCGCCCATTGCGACCGCATGGGAAAGTTCGCGCGATATTTCCCCCCGAGCACGCAAAAGCGTCGCGAACACGTAATACGCGTTCCCGAACAGGAAACCCTTATCGCGAACGGGCGGGAGCATGCAATACGCGACCCGGAACAGGAAATACCATCGCGAGCGGGCGGGACAAGTGAAAACAAGATGGCCGCGCCCATTAGCGACCGCATGGGCAAGTTAGCGATATATTTCCCCGCGAGCACGCAAAAACACATCGCGAACGGACGGCACAAGCAATTCCGCGATTTCGCGGAAGTTCCGCGAGCTCGCGGAATTTGTTAGCAATTTCGCGAGGATTTGCGTAACGCGACTACGCAAATTCCGCCCACCCCTGGTGATATGTTCCATTGTTTTTGTGCTGTTTTGTTTTTGTGCTATATTATTGTAATGTGATTTGTTGTCTTGTACTTCGGTTGTTGTGTTGCATTTTGTTTTCATTGTTTTTCTGTGTTTTGCCATGATATGTTTTAATTGTGTTATGTTGCTTTGAGTATGCTATTGTGTTATGTTCTGTAGTTTACTTTACATGTATCATCAAATGCTGCTATATTTCCAGCCAAAAGAAGCACATACCTTTAAATTCATGCAACAAGCAACCATTTATCAGTGTCGATGATAGTAAATTAGGGCAGCTCCATCTCTTTGACTGCTTAAAACACCAGTCATTCCAAAACTGGGGACATTTACTACTACTTAAAAATAGGTGAATACTGTGAGTGAATCAATTTGGCTGTGTCAATTGATATTGTGTAAATTCAGCTTAGGTGTAACTACATTTGTGAATGATGCCCTGCATACCTAGAATCAAGTTCTTTCACAATATCCCATCCTTTAAAAAATACCCACTGACATCAAGTTGGATCCAACCAATATTATATTCCAAATTCAAACTCTCCCATTTACAAGTCGTTTCTGTCACCTTAAGTGACATAAACAATAGTGATGTCAGAAGAGAAATGAAAGGCCCACTACTAGCGTCCATTCTAGGGAAGGGGTGTGGCGCAGCGGCCAGGGTGCCTGACTCAGGACCATGAGGTTCACGGTTCGATCGCCGCCGGAAGGTTAGCACAGCACCATGCGACTCTGGGCAATAGCTCGCTTAATCTTCCCGACGGCCCCCAGCACTGGGACACCTCTCCGGAGGTAGCTGTGCGCTTTACAAATGCTGGTATTTATTTTATTTATTTATTGCAACTTTATGAAATGGTGGGAAAACATTAAATAATTTAAATGTAAGACTACCACAATACAAACCCAACTGGAGATGTAATGGAATTGCACACAATAGAGTTAGAGATAGAAAGAGAAAAAGAGATTCTTACCTTTATATGTGAGAAAATGTTCTTTTATTGCAATGGATCTTTCATAGGTTATCATGCTTTGAACATACACCAAAAGATCAGCGAGAAAAACACACTTGCATCAAAAGCTATGAGGATTTATGATGAATTCAAAGATGTTCTTTAATATAGCCATGTCTTCTGAAATGTGCATCCACATCTAAGCACTAATGCATTATGAAGGTGCGCTAACTTTGATGCTACAGCCTTACGGATGTCTTCTGGAGACATGTTGCTCAGTTAAAAGGTAATGCTCATGATCATGTCTCTTATGGTCTACTGTGCTAGATAAGTATCTGCTGCCCTTGTTACATTGTTACAACAGAACTTGATAAACAAGTAGGGCAATGCATAATTGTTTGCTTAGAAATGAATAAAGATCTACCCTTGAATTCCTTTGGATGCTTCTTTTTTTATGACTACGATATCTGTATCATGAGCTGACGGCAACTGTAAACCACAAGAGACACAGTTGAAAAACCTTAAAATTCAGTTAGGTACACAAAGCCCTACCTATCAGAAAGCTTATGCTGAAAAAGCTATAAGAGACAAAAATGGACCCAGAAAGCAAAAACATATGATGCAAGCTACAGGAACATTGTACAGCTTAAAGTAGAAACCCTGAAAACACTAACAGAGCTTGAAGTTTAATGGAACTCGTCAGACAGGAGTTAGGCCAATAAATGACCACCAACCAACAACCGAGACAACTCCGAGCTACCGTACGCTTACTCACACATATTCAACGCATACACAGAAACAGATATGGAGGACAGGCATTCTCGTACATTGCTCCTAAAGCGTGGAATGAACTCCCACTACACAGCCGAGCCTCCTCAACCTTTCTTGAGTTGCTTAAGAAGCTGAAGACCTGGCTCTTCTAATAACCCCACCCAAAATTTTATTTGGCTAAACACCTGTTCAGCACCAGGATACCCTCCTAGTGCTCTACAAATACACATAACGTAACATAAGATAACACAACATAACACAATATAACATATGAACTGGTCAAAGCCCCACATACCCACTCTCCCTCTGCACCAAGAAAATATTGCTTAGTAATGAGCATTTCCACTGGAATTCAAATGAATATCTTATTTAGGAATACACATCCAAAGAAATCTGTATGGCCTAGCACATCAGAATCCTAATCTACTGGAATCAGAAAAAAATGAACATGCAAAATCCATAGGGGCTATGCACAAAGGTAACTTACACTAGTGAGTAAGGTACAGGTGAAAATTTACTCTTACACTTTTGAGTAATTTTATCCTTAGGGCTATTCACGAAAATCCAAGTATAAAGTTTATCAAAAGTGATTTACACGTCTCCACCCCCGAAACAGGGGGAGAGCCAAATATGTAAGGTACCACTGCCAGGATGAAACAGAAATAGGTCCACCACCACACAAGGCCAACCAATAGTAATGCAACTTAAAATAAACTCCCACAAGAAATAGTGTTACATTAAATTGAAATAGTTAAAATGATTAAAATATAAATGAGTATGATTTAAAGTTAAGAACTTTCTAAACATAAAACATCTTTATTTTTATATTATAAAATATTTTCACAGCCTTTTTTTAATTGATATTGTAACATTATATTTTGCTAAAATAGAATTAGACTACATTTAATTAGGTCTATTCATTACTTTTAATAATCTAACATAAAAATACTTTACTAATTTATAAAGTTTAATGAACTTTTTAAATTGTCCCTACATTTTACCATAGGGAGATAATGAAAAATGAACAAAATAATATTTTTGTTTTAAATATAAAGGTACATTAATTATTTATATCTGTTGTAAATGTAGAACAAAATATAAAATAAAGCAAAAATGCTAGAGCCCTATTAACATAATTGTGTATTAAATATATAGTCAATTTCATATAGTAAATTAAATAATGCCCATTTCATTATGGAAAACAAATTGTCATCACTTTCATGGACAAATCTGAGTGCGGTGAAATTTCCACAAGAGCAAATCTGCTCACAGGCATTAGAGAGTCAGAATTCTAAATGGGGGCAATGGTGGTTGTAGTGTCTTGTAAATAAAAGAACAATGGAATTCTTTTGTTTCCCACTGTACACAGTAGGCTTGTGACGTAAGCATTAGAGGGATAAGTTGAAGGCAGGCTTAGAAAGTTGAGTTCTGACTTAAACGCAGTGGAATAAAGACGTGTACAACTACTCTCCGTGTGTGGCTTAGTTATTGGCGAGTACTTGGGCTGGCAGGATGCTACAGTGGTGAATACCCACAAACTTGTAGGTTTGTTGGTATTCACAAAACCTTTGAAGAAAGTTGCCCATCCTGAAAAATGAAGATTTACTTCTGTAAAAGGCAGTGAAAAATAAATTTTTAGGGTTCAAATGGGGAGGAAAATGAACAAAGTTGGTTTTCCGAAGTCCAGTCAAAAGCATTTATATTTTACAGTTAATGAAAGGTAGGGATAAGGCATCAGCAAACGGAAAGGGGTACACTGGGGACCTATTTACCTTTGTGAATATTGACAAAAATATTTTTAAAGTAGGCAGGGGTCCAATGGAATAGACCACTGCCTACCCTTAAACATTTTTAAACTTTTCATTTTTTTTAAATGCATTTTGGTTTTCTTTCAAGGAAACAGGCTGCATTTTTTTTTTTTTTTAAATGAGTGATTATTTAAAAGCAATCACAGACATGGTGGTCTGCTGACCTCAGAAAGCCAAAGTCCCTGTGATGGCATGAATTCATAATGGGTTGTAATTTACAACCTACCACATAAAATATTAATGAGGTAGGTCAAATAACAACCAAAAATAAAATCAGGTTTTTACGAACTAGTGCATAGGTCATTTAGAAAAAACAGAATGGATTTGGTAAAAGTTGGTGCTCAATTTGCGACGACTTTTACAGACTCCATTCTTTGTACATCTGGCTCTAAGATTGTTATGTAGGAAACTATATTCACAATTTGTAGATCTGATCTGGGGAACTGGTAGGCACTGGTTAACATTACAAAACTAAAGTTCCTGGGAGCAGAAGGAGCCCTAGATGTACCATATTTTCAGCTATATTACCTGGCTGCCAATTATAATGAGTAGCATGCTGGTTTGATGGGGATCACATGGCATAATTGGATTCCCTAAAGATAAAACACAGGGGGTGCACTGAATAGTGGTCCATCAAAATATAATGTCCCAAATAACATGAGACATTAATTTTGTGTCTCAAATATTGTGATGTCAAAAATATTGTGGAGCAGACTATCGTAGGTAAGATACATTTAAAAAAAAAAAAAAATGTATTCTGTTTATTGCCATTTTCTAAAACAAGAACAATCATTCATGAAATAAAGAAAAAAAAAACAATAAGCAGTGCATTAGACTTAATCATATTGTCGGTGCTAATCAAAATGCCATTACATATTACAATGTGTAAGAAATAATCATAGCATTTCGGAGACACAAGTGGCCACTCACAGCAGCTAAATAGGTAAGATAATAATCCACAGTTCAGGGGCAGCGAAGCAAAACACAGGATATATTCATATCTGAATTCAACAAAGACCACTATTTGATGCATTAATCAACAACCGTAGCAGAGGTTAGCCACCGCACATATGGTTCCCAGATGTCTTTCGGCCTTGACCTGGCCGGCATAAGTTCCCAATAGTTAGACAGCTGTGCCTTACAGTATGTCACACTTGTTGTCCACTCCTGTATCATAGGGGGTCTGGTTGCTCCCCAATGTATGGCTACCTGTCTTTCGCCATTAAGATCAATATATCCGGCAGCTTGCGCAGTTTGGGCGGGATTGTGTCAAGCACCCCGAGCAGCGCTGCCAGTGGCGTGCAGGGAATTGTCATCCCAGTAAGGTTGTGTATGTGACTTAGCACAGTCAGCCAGAAAATTGCTATCGGCCTACACTGCCATGCTAGATGTAGAAAGGTATATCCGGGTGCACCGCAGTGCCAACAATGATCATCATCTCGAAGCCCCATTTTGTGTAATTGGACGGGTGTGCGATGAAGATATTTGAAGTGAATCAACCGGAGACAGTAATTTGACGTTAAGCGCTCCAGTTGTTTGCAACCCAAGGACCATTGTTGATCCGTGATAGGTGCCCCCAGCTCCACCTCCCATGCCCCTCGTGAAACCGGGACAGCAATTGGAGACGTCTTTTGTGTGATTTTGTAGATGCGGGAAATAAGTTTACAACCTGATTCCACCAACATTAGGTTTTCTAGCGCCTGCAGCGTTGGCGGCGGGTCTGGGAATGTACTAAATTTGCCCTTACAGGAAGCACAAAGCTGATAATAGATTAATGTGTCAAGAGCTGAGGGTGTTTCTGGGTTGCATAGTTGCTGTAAGAAAAGTGTCTGAAGGATATAAATCACTTCCCAACTTCAGGTTGTACACTATTGCGCGATCTCGCGCCTTACGGTCCATGAGAGGTGGGTATAGTGGGTTTTGGAGTAGAGACATAGACGGTGCGTACAGTATATCAAGTCGTGCTCTCTTGCGTATTCCATCCCAAGCCCACCTCATAGTTTGCGCTGTATCTATTTCATCACGTGGTCGTTTATATGACTGGAATAGCGCAGTGGATAATGGTATTGGCGCCACTTTGTCCACCTCAATGGCAACATGTAGCTGGTAGGGCGTGGGGTGAACCCAGAAATGCAGGAATTGTGCCTGTGCACATAATGCGTATAAAACAAAGTCTGGAGCGGCCATGCCCCCTTGTTCCTGTGGTAGTGTCAGAATTTCCCAGGCGATCCTCTGCTGTTTTCCATCCCAAACCAGCTCCATCATGAGCGACCTAATGCGGCCGAAAAAATTAATCGGAAGGGGAATGGGGATGGGAACAAACAGGTATAGTAGTTTCGGCAATATGATCATCTTTGCCACCGCTATACGCCCCGCTAAAGAGAGGGGAAGTGACTTCCACCTCCTCACCCTGTCTTCGATCCAAGCAATAACTTTACTATAGTTCTCTGTCCATATTTCCTGCATGTTAGCACTAAACCATATACCCAAATATCTAACCGGGCCGGACGCCCAGATAAATGGGTAATCCGTGGCA
Organism: Calotriton arnoldi; assembly: GCA_963921515.1. Lineage (NCBI taxonomy): Eukaryota > Metazoa > Chordata > Amphibia > Caudata > Salamandridae > Calotriton > Calotriton arnoldi. Next base: position 1,254,461 of record CAWUFW010002888.1, read on the forward strand.
AAGGCCGGGGTACCAGATGTGAGCGGAAGGAGTATAGACTTACTCCAGTTGATATTTACTCCTGACAGGCCGCCGTATCAAACCACCTCCCGCGTCATTGCGAATAAATTTTCTTTGGGGTCCACCATGTACAGGGTAATGTCGTCTGCATACATGGACACAGTTAGCGCCTGTGTCGTGAAGCCAATAGCCCTATTGGTGTGATACTGACGCAGGCGGGCTGCCAATGGTTCTGTCGCGATCGCGAATAGCAGGGGCGAGAGAGGGCAGCCCTGCCTGGTTCCCCTAGTAATCTTTATCGGTTCTGAAATCAGCCCGTTTACCCGTATGCGTGCCGTAGGACGTGTATATAGGAGCTGTATTTGTTGGATAAAGAGTGGGCTCAGGCCCATTCTCCTAAGGAGTGGGAACAGAAAACCCCATTCAAGGGAGTCAAACGCCTTGGAGGCGTCCAAAAGAGCAGCTAACGCGGGTACATGAGTGGCCAAATAATGTATTAGACCAAAAAGCGTTCTGAGATTGTGAGTGGTAGACCTGCCGGGTACAAAGCCCGATTGGTCAGGCAGGACAATGATTGGCAGCAGAGGTTGAAGCCTGGTGGCAAGCAGTTTGGCGAATATCTTCGCGTCTAGGTTAATCAAAGAGATTAGGTCGTCATCATGCAGTGCTGTTAACAAACAGTAAACATTAACACACCCCGCCCACCCACCACCCACTCCAACCCCCCAAACAGGTTGAGATGCTATGCCCGACCCCCCCAAAAGAAACAAAAATACAAACAAATTCGTACAGTGGGGAATTATCCCAGAGGGGGCGTGAGGTCGCCGGCAAACTGCCCTGTTGTAGCACAACAGGGGGGCCGAGCAATAAGTGAATCGCCTGAGTACAGGAGATTTCGGGAGAGACCATTGGCCAACAGTGAAACATCATTGTTCTCTTACAGAAACGGGTGTCAGAACTATTTATGGAACAGCATTGGAAAAGTATAAACTAGTCATTGTCACTTAGCTGACTCTGGGGCGAGTCCGCTCTATCTTGGATCTTCTCCTGTTGCTGTCTGGAGTGTTGCTTGGCGAATTTCATCGCGGTGCTTGCCTCCGTGAAGACCAGAGGCCTACCCTGCACGTGGACCTGGAGTTTGGCAGGGTATAACATAGCGTACTTGGTCCCAGATTTCTGTAGCAGTTTCTTTGCGGGGAGGAACTCACGTCGTGCCACCTGGGTAAAATCTGGAAACAGAGAAATCATGTTGTTTTGATATTGCAGCTCACCACGGTCCCGAGCCAGGCGCAGCACGGTGTCTCTGTCTCTATAGTTTAGTAGCTGCGCCAGGATCGGACGCGGCGGGGTACCCGACTGCGGGCGAGGACCAAGTGTACAGTGCGCCCGCTCCTTCAGGAACATGGCAGATAGGTCGGCGCCGAATAGATCTTGTAGGAGGCCCTCCACATATTTCTCCATGTTAGGAATATTTGTAGATTCCGGCACGCCTGTAATACGCACATTGTTTCTCCTTGAGCGAGCTTCCAGGTCCTCGTTTTTGGCCTTGATTACCTCCAGAACTTTGTCCATACGAAGAAGGTGGTCTTGTGTTTCAAACTGTCTGTCATCAGCATCGGAGACTCTGGTTTCCAGTGTGGTCAGCCTGGCTTCATGCGTGTCCACCCTGCGCGACACTTGATCCATACGTCCCGCGAGGGAGTCAATTTTGGAGTCAATCTACTTAAGACAGGTTTTCACGTCTTTAAGTATGGTTCTAATGTCTTCCTCCTGCTCTAGCTCAAACTGTGTCTCAGGCACAACCATTTGTGATGCCATGTCGCCTTCTGTCTGACGAGTTGAGCGTTTGTCAAATGTTATTTTAGGCTGCTTGTTGTCTGTTTTTCCCATCGTAGATTTGCGTTGCGGCAGAACCATTTAGCGTATGCGGAGCAACAACTACGCGTCTGTGGAAACTGCTGAACAGCCAGGGGGCCTTAATGTCTCTCATGCCAGAGCTGCAGAGCAGGTATGTGCCCAGTCGATATCCCACACTTAGGAAATGCAATGGGGGCACCTACTTCTCACCGCAGATCCGTGTCCTGAAGCTCCTCTGTCTTAAAGCCCAGCGGAGGTGTGGTGTTTGTGTCGCAGGGCAATGATGAGGCTCAAAGTTTGTGTTGCCCCCGTGTCCGGGCAAGCTCGTGAACAAACACAGTTGCCAGCCCCAGCCCCAGCCGCTATTATGAGGATTTCTGGGCAATATAGCTGACTTACTCCTTATTACACAAATGGGGTCCGGGGCCAGGATTGCACATAAAATTCCCAAAGCAGCAGTGAGGTCCCAGTCTGGGCAGTCTCAGTGGTGTGCCCTCCGATAGTGTGATTATTAATTGCCCCCGTCGATTTTTTGGTTGGTTGTTTTATTTTTTAAAACAAAATCTGTCCCGGATCACACCACAGTTATTTGCCGTCACCAACACGCTGGGGCAGACTCGGAGAACCGGGACCAGCGCCAGGAGCGAGGCGCAAGACTCCGTGCACCCGATGTCCCAACTCCGGCGGCTCCAGGAGCGCAGAGGCCCCGCACCAGCGACCGCAGCACCCACAGTCCGCCGGCGCGGCCTCCTGCAAACGTGCCGCGCAGTCCAGCCCGTCGTCTCTCACGTACTGCTAGGCCCTCGCCGATCCGGTAGGTCCACAAGGGCGCTGAGATCCACAGAGAAGGGGGGGTAGGGGCTCACTCGCTCCGCTGTGCAGTCTCCCACAATGGTTTGGGTCCCCGGTGAATTCGCCGCGGGCGTGCGCGTGGGCCTCTCCTGCGCCCTAGGCCCTGCTCGCACTCCGCCAGGTGGTTATCGTAGATCGGGCCTGGGGCAGTTTTCGCAGCCCCGCCCGCCCCCACGCAGCGTGTCTTACTTTCCGCTGTTCGATGAGGCCCCGCAGACGGGTCCGGCGTCTCAAGTGTCTCGCTGGCGCCCTCGGCTCAGCCATCCGGTTTGTCCCCTTTGCCCAGCAGTGTGGGCTGCGTCGCTACCGGCGATAATTTCAGCGGCTATCTGCCGCTTCACTCGCCGAACAGATGCCTCTCGGTTAGGTGACCAGGTGCGACGATATATTACGGATTCCTGAAGGATGGTGTGCTCGGCCGGTAGAGCCTCTTCACAGAGCGGCCATCTTGCTGCTCGGCTCGGCCACGCCCCCACGTAGGTAAGATAATTTTAAATGCTCTATCAATCAATCAATTAAGAACTATTTTTATGGTGCGGCTAATCACCCTGGGGGCAACCAGGTGCTGTGCTGCAGATATCAATCAAAGAGCCAGGTCTTGAGTTCCTTCCTGAAGTGGGTCAGCAAGGGTACAGTGTGGAGGGGGAGGGTGTTCCAGGGTTTGGAAGCAAGGTGGGAGAAGGAGCGTCGTCTTGAGCGGCTGTGGCGGATACATGGTGTCTGAGCAAGGGTAAGGTGTGCGGAGTGGAGGTTTCTGGTAGGTTAGTGGAAGATTAGGCGGTGGTTCATGTATGCTGGTCTTTGGTTGTGGAGCGCGTATGTGTGGGTCAGGAGCTTGAAATGGCATCTCTTGTGGACGGGGAGCCATTGGAGGTCTTTTAGGTGCTCGGTGATGTTAATACTCTTGGGCAGGTTGAGGATCAGTCTGGCTGCTTCTTTCTGGATTGTCTGGACTCTTTGCATGAGTTCGGTGGTGGTGCCGGCATAGAGTGTGCTGCCGTAGTCAAGCCAGCTGGTGATTGATGGCCTGCGTCACAGTTTTCCTTGTGCTGTTGGGAAGCCATCTGAAGATTTTGCGGAGCATGCAGATCATGTGGAAGCAGGCTGAGGATGCAGCGTTGACCTGATGTTTCATGGAGAGTTCGCTGTCTAGGATGATGCCGAGGTAGCAGGCGTGGTCTTTCGGCTTGGGGGTAGGTTCGAGCTCTGCTGGCCACCAGGAGTCATTCCAAAAGGCGGTGTGTCTGCCAAAGATTAGACCCTCTGCTTTGTCAGTGTTGAGTTTCAGGCAGTCATCTTTCACCCGTGTTGCGACGTTCTTCATACAGTTGTGGAAATTGGTCTTTGTCAAGTTGGGGTCCGCTGAGAGTGAGAGGATGAGCTGTGTGTCCTTGGCGTAGGAGATGATGATGTTGATGTTGTGGGATCTGACGATATCTGAGAGTGGTCATGTAGACACTGAAGAGGGTTGGGCTGAGGGATGAGCCTTGGGGTACTCCGCAGATGGTGTGCTCAGGTTGCAAGGTGAAAGGAGGGAAGCAAACTCTCTGGGTCCATCCCATGAGGAAGGATGCCATCCATCTGTGATTCCAATTAGGCATAGTCGATCCATGAGTGTGTGGTGGGAGATGGTGTTGAAAGCTGTGGAGAGGTCCAGGAGAATGAGGACGGCTGTCGAGTAGGACTCGGATGTCGTCTGTAGTGGTGATCAGGGGTGTCTCAGTGCTGTCGTTGGCTCTAAAACCCGATTGGGATGAGTTTCTTTCCAGATGATCGGTGAGTTGGCAGTTAATGGCCTTCTCCAGGACTTTGGCGGTGAACGGGAGAAAGGAGATGGGACAGTAGCTCTGGAGCGCGCTGAGGTCTGCCAAAGGTTTCTTGAGAAAGGGTCTAACCTCTGTGTGTTTCCATGCATTGGGAAAGGTGGCTGTAGTTATGGAGGTGTTGAGGATTGTGGTGAGCTGGTGGCTGATCTCGTTGCTTCTGAGGTTGAAGAGCTGATGGGGGCATGGGTCGGTAGGCGCTCCTGAGTGGATGGTGCTCATCAGGATGGTTGATCTCGGTGTGCTGAGTTCTTCCCATGTGTTAAGCGGGTGGTTGTGGTTGATGGGTTGCTGAAGAGGTTGGGGGATGGGGATCGAAATTTCTGTAGATGGTTGCTATCTTGTTGTGGAAGTGGTCAGCAAGGGCATCGCAGAGCTCCTGAGAGGAAGGGATCGAGTTTTCTGTAGCTCTATATTTTAACATCATTGTAAAAATATAGTTCTTTAATATCGCTGTAATGTATATTTTTTATGGGTATTTGCTTTATGTTATTTTGTAGTAAAAATATTTGTCATTTTTTAAATAAAATTATAGGAGCTTGATGTTGGGTTTATGGGGGAATAGGGAGGAGAGCATATTTGAAAAAGGTTTTTGAACATTTTTCGTGATAACATTTTGTGGTGAGTTCTTTAAAAAAGATTGTTTTTAAAAAACATATTTATAATTGAATTTCTTTTTAATCAATTAGTAAAACAAATTATTATTATTTTTGTTTTTTAGATAAATGTTGGAATTTCTCACTTTTTTAGATTTTTTTATTTTTTGTATTTGTTAATTTAAAATTCTTAAAAATTTGGACGTAGTGAGTTAAATATTTAATAAATATATTTTTATGAGCATAGTTTCCCCCAAAATTTGTATTGATATTCAAATTAAGTGTTTGTTTTAATTATTACATTTATTAAAACAATTAAATTAATTTAGCTTCAATTCTAGTTCCTATTAATGGTGTTGTTGTAATCTGTGTTTTACACATTAGTTTAATTTTTTTATTTTACATTTGACTTATTTTAATGAATAATATTTTATTATTGTCTTTCAAATGTTTCTGATTTTTTTGGTTTTTATTATAAAATGATTATTTCAATGTTGTAATATATATACTTTTTGAACAATTCTAAATATTTTTTTTGGTAATCTTCCCAATCTAACATATTTCACTAATGTGGTTGTGTTTTTATTTTGAAAATAAAATGGGCCCCTCCAAAGTACATCACTTTTCTCCCAATATGGTTATGTTTGGAGTGGTACTACTAAATTCGCTCCTCCAAAGTCAAACACTTTCCCCAGTGTGGTGGAATTTGCAATGTGAATGGGAAATTAGAAACCTTACAGTACAGAGCTTTGCCCTATTTGGTTAATGTTGGAGTGGGAATATTTGATCTGCCCCTCCCTCCTCAAAAGTCCAACATTTTCCACAATGCAGCTTAGTTTGGAGGTGGGACATATCTGACCCCTTGAAAGCCCAACATTTTCTCCAATATGGTTATGTTTGGAGTGGGAATTGTAAATGTGACCCACCTAAAGCCCAACATTTTCCCCAGTGTGGTTACATTTGGAGAGGCAATATTAAATATAACCTCCTGACAATCTAACACTTTCCCCAATATGGCTAAATTTGGAGTGGGAATCGTAAATCTGATTTCCCCTTTGTCAAACACTTTTTATAACGTGGTTACATTTGGAGGGGGAATAGTCAATTTGACCCCGACACCCCTCCCTACCCCAAAGTCCAACACTTTTCCAAATGTGGTTAAGTTAAGAGTGGGAAAAACAAAAATTCGACACCCCTCCTCCCAAGTCCAACACTTTCTTCAATATGGTTAAGTTTGGAATGGGAATAGCAAATCTGACCTCTCCACCATCCAAAGTCCAAAACTTTCCCAAATGTGGTTACATTTGTAATGGGAATAGTAAATCTGCCCCCCTAGCCACAAAGCCCAACACTAACCCTATTGTGGTTAAGTATGGAGTGTGAATAATAGATCAGACCTTCACTAACTTCTAATACCTTATGTTTGGAGTGGGAATAGTCAATTTGACCTCAACACCCCTCCCCACCCCCAAAGTCCAACACTTTTCCGAATGTGGTTAAGATTAAAGTGGGAAAAATAAATACTTTAAAAAGTTCATTTTGAAGGTATTATGTACTGTATCAAAGAAAGGTGGGAGTTGAGAAGCTTTCTGTACTGTACTGTAGCTCACATGAACACTTGTGGGGTCACATGACACACAGTCTGCTGAAAGATTAGCTTTTTAAGCCTTTTAGAGCTAGCTGGGGCCACCCAGGATATTTGACTGATGAGTCAATAAAGCCATGAGACATGATGAAAGGATTTGCAATCAGGAATCTTTCCCAATTTAAATGCTAACTGCTGGAAAGCTGGCTAAAGGTGAACAGGACAGAGGATCTCTTCCTTCATATTACGACAATGGAAAATAAAGTGATGAAGAAAGGTTTGAACTTGCTGAAAATTACATCATGGATTGGTGAATGCAAGGATAGAAGTACCTAATGGAAATTGGTAGGAGAGCTTGCATATGACAAGTGTAAGTAATTGGGTTGTTGTTTCAGTGGGGTGAGACCCTTTTCAAGCAGCAACCACAATTCTTGTCAGGGTGAAACATAAGCAGTCCCAAATGAAACCTGTGCTTAACACTGTGATAGCTTGGCAGAGAGCAGTCAGGCTTAACTTTGAGGAAAAGCCTAAAGTTTTTATGCAGCACTTCAAACAGTAATAAAGTGAAACCATGACACAAAAACAATTCCACAGAAATCTAGAAAAATACATTAAACTAATAAATAATTCAAGACCAAACTGACAAAAATCCAATCAGTAGAACTGGGGATGTGCGATTGTAGAGGTTTTCAAGAAAAGTAGCACATAAATGCATGAAGTGCCAATTGAAGTTATGTGTTTGCGGTGGACTGGGTCCAAGTCCAAAGTCAGGCCAACCGCGATGGAGAGCAGGCCAGATACAGGTGAGTTCAGTCCGCTGTTAAAGCAACCATGCGGCCTGGTGCTTTGAGATGCATTGGCCTGCGTGGCACAGTTGTCGGGGAGCAATCAACAGGAGCTTGCTGTCGAAGGTCCTGCATTGAGAGGCAATGCGCTGCATCAGTGCCAGTGAAGCCAGCTATCAGGAACTGTGTTGGGGAGTTGAGATGCATTGCGTCAAGGTTGGTGAAGAGACTGGTACTGCAGGACTTGTGTCAAGATGTGGTGCGCTGAGCCAAGATACGTCGAGCGGGGCCATTGACCCTGTAGCTCAGAACAGGAGGCCAGCTAAATAGCCCTTGGAGAGCGTCTGGGCATCCTGGGTTCCAGCTGTAGATTGAGTCCTTCTTCTTAAGACAGCAGGGCAGCAGAGCAGTCCCTCTTGCAGCAGAACAGCACGGCAGCAGAGCAGCTGGGCAGTCCTTCTTGCAGTAGAGTAGCTGGGCAGCAGAACAGTCCTCCTTCTGGTTCTTCCACAGAAGTGATCTGAAAAGTGGTGTCTGAGAGTCCAATATTTATACCTGGTGCCAGCTTTGAAGTCGGAGAAGCTTCTAGAGACCTCATCCTACCAACATCCAAACCCTCTATTGTGATACTATCTAGGAGGAATATACAAAGGCCCACTGCCAACTACACCTAGTCATGTGACCCAGGAACAAGCTGCAAACACCAAATGGGTAGGACAAGAAAATGACAACTTTCTAAAAGTGGCATTTTCAGAATTGTGAATTAAAATCTGACTTTATTATCAAACAGGGTTTAAATTACAATTCAATAGACACCACACATGACTTTCCTACCTGCTATCAATCAAAAGTTATTACTTAATAAATGTAATAAGGTAAACCAATGTTATCCTATGGGAGAGGTGGTCCTCCCAGTAGTGAACAATGAATTTAAGGGGCTTATTTACAAGCCCCTTGCACCACCAGAATGACACTTTTTCCTGTATTAAAAGTGACTCAAGTGGCTTGTAAATAAGCCCCTAAGGGTTTTTCACTATCAGGATATGTAAAACTTAAAAGTACTTGTCCAACTTTTTAAATACACTGCACCCTGCCCTCTGAGCTGTTTAGGGCCTACCCTAGAGGTAACTTATATGTATTAAAAAAGAAGGTTCAGGCCTGGCAATAGGTTTATTTTGCCAGGTTGAAATGGAAGTTTAGAACTGCACACACAGGTTGCAGTAACATGTTTAACAGGCTACTTACGTGGTTGTCACAATCAGTGCTGCATGCCCACTAGTAACATTCAATTTACAGGCCCTGGGTACACATAATACCACTTGACTAGGGACTTAAAAGTAAATGAAATGTTCCATTTGGGTGTAAGCCAATTTCACCATGTTTAGGAGAGAGAATGCAAGCACTTTAGCACTGGTTAGCAGTAGTAAGGTGCACAGAGTCCTAAAACCAGAAGAAATTAAGTCAACTAAACAGTAGGAGTAAAGACACAAAGTTGGCAAAAACCATTTCTAGGGTGTCAGGTTCAACATGGGTCCCCCCCAGCTAAAAGCAGAGGGAACTACCCACCCTCATGTGAGTTATTGTCGATAAGGTGGAAGAACCTGGAGAGGTCATCAGCATTGGAGTGGTGAAGCCCACTGCCTGAAGGGAAATAGACTACCTCAACAGTTTGGTATTCTCACCCCTCATCTGCATTATCCATCTGAGGGGTCTGTGGTCTGTCTGATCCTGTAAGTGAGTCCAAAACAGGTATAGTCTCAACTTCTACAGTGCCCACAACACTGCAAATGCGTCCCTCCCTATTACACTCCACCTCTGTTCCCTGGGAAGTAAACTCCTGCTGATGAAGGCTACTGGTTGATCTTCATTTAGCTGTGAGAGCACGGCCCCTATGCCATGCTCTGAGCCATCAGTCTGCTGATGAATTCTTGGGAGAAGTTAGGGGCCTTGACCATGGTTACCGGGACATGGCCTTTTTCAGGGTATCAAAAGCATTCTAGCACGACTCCATCCAGATCACTTGTCTTAGCTGCTACTTTCAATTCAGATCTGTCGTGGGAGCAACAATTGTGCCATACCCCTTGACAAATCACCTGTTGCACCCGGTGAGGCTATGGAAGGCTCTCACCCTTGTCTGGGTCTTGGGGGTTCCCAAGCCAGAATGGTTTGAATTTTAGCGTGGCGGGGATGCACCTTGCCCCCTCCAATTTGGTATCCTAAGTAGACCACAGAACCCTGCACTATCTGGCACTTACTGGCCTTGCTAGTCAGACCTGCCCTCTTCAGGGCCTGAAGTACTTCCCTGAGGTGGCACAGGTGGTGTTCCCAACTGGAACTGAAGACCACAATATCGTCTAGATAGGCAACACTGATGTTCTCCTACCGAGCCATGATTTGTTTGACCACCCTCTGGAAGGTGGCAGGGGCATTATTCATTCTGAAGGGCATCACCTGAACTGAAAATGGCTCTCCGGGGTAGAGAATGCCGACCTCTATTTAGCCACCTCAATTAAGACAATCTGCCAGTATCCAGATATCAAATCGAACGCACTGAGGAACTTGGCAGCTCCCAACCAATCAATGAGATCATCATCTAGGGAGATGGGGTGCTATTTATTCTTAGTGACTGAATTGAGTCCCAGTAGTTCACGGAGAACCAGAGTTTGGGGGCAGTACTTGGAGGGCCAGCTTTGGGGACCAACACCATTGGGCTGGACCAAGGGCTGCTTGGTGGCTCAATTACCCCTAGCTCCATCATTTTGGAGACTTCCTCCTTTATGCTGGCTCTCAGCTTATCAGATAGCCTGTAGATCTTGTTCTTCTCAGGTATAATATCCCCAGTGCCAATATCATGAGTACACCATGTAGTGAGCCTTGGGGTTAGGGAGAAGAGAGAGACAAACTGCCCCAACAATTGGGAACAGTCCCTCTGTTGCACGAGGGGTAAAGTATGGGAGAGACTGACACCCTCCACTGACCAATCCTGCTCCTTGGAAGAAAGGAGGTTGGGAGAAATTCACTCTCCTCCCCCACTCCATTTTCCATCACCAAGAGCATGGTAATTTCAGACCTCTCAAAGTGAGGTTTGAGGCGACTGACATGCAGGACCCCTAAGTGTTATTGGAGGTCTTGATATCTACCAGGTGGGCGACCTCCCCATTGCACTCCTTCACCTCATAGGGTTCAGAACATCGGTCTTGTGGGGCCTGGGACTCCACAATCTTCATCACACACACTTTCAGGTCAGGTTGAAACTCGACCGGAGTAGCCTTCTGGTCATACCATAGCTCCATAACCTTCTAGCTAGCTTTGAGATTCTCCTGCCCTTCCACCTGAAGAGCTTCATCTTGGTGCAGGGAGCCAGCATATAGCTGACCACATCCTGAGGGGCTTTCTTGGAAGCTCATTCCAAAACCTCCTTTACCAGGCTGAAAGGCCCTTTGACAGGGTGACGGTGCAGAAGTTGAAAGGAGCTGAATCCAGCCCCCATCTGTGGTACCTTTCTGTAAGCAAACAGGCACGGCAAGAGGACATCCCACTTCTGCCTCAAGGCTCTGATAGGCCCATCATCAAGCCTTTAAGGGTCTTGTTGAATCTTTCAACAAGCCCATTGGTTTGGGGATGATGATGGGGTTTGGAGAAATTGTATGTCACCCCACACTCGTCCAACATGGCCTTCATGTACGTGCACATCAAGTTGGTACCTTGGTCAGATACTACCTCTTTGGAGAAACCCACTCAGTAAATATCCCCATCAGTGATCTGGCCATTGCAGGCCCAGCCACTGTTCTCAGGGGTACAGCATCTGGGTGCCTAGGTCTGTCTTGGGGTCCAGCAGCCCAACAATGTCAATGCCCACCCTTTTGTAAAGGAATGCCAATAATGGAAAGGGGGACCAGGGGAGCCTTTTGCGTCCCTCCTGCCTTCCCACTAGCCTGGCAGGTGGATCATGACCTGCATAATGCATCTGAGGTCACCTTCATCTGGGGATAATAAAAGTGGGTGACAAGCCTGCCAAAGGTCTTGTCTTGCCCCAGATGATCTGCAAGGGGTACATCATGAGCCAGTTCAAGTAGGAAGGCCCTGCATCACTGGGGGTCCACCAATACATGGGTTGCACCAGGCTTAGGAACCTTAGCCTCACTAAATAGAAGATCATTCTCCCAGTTAATCAGGCGATCACCAGAGGTGTTGCCAGCTTATTGGGACTGGGCCTGCTGCCATAGGACCTCCAGTTTATTATACTCCTTCTGTGCTCTGCATAACTCCTCCCTGATGGGCCCTCCTTCCATCTGTCAACTGGCTAGCTCAAGCAGGTCTCCCAGGGTGGCATTGCCTTTCCCTGTAGGTTCTGGGGCATCGCCCTCAGGCACAGCCACCTCCCATACCACAGGAGTCTCAGGAGAAAATTTCCTGTTCCCCTCTCCCTTCCACATTTTGGGAGGTACCTGGGCCATTTTCCAGGTTCCAGCACTCCTGACTTCCCGCTCTGGCGGCCACGGACCGTGTGGTCCAGCACACCCACTCAGGCTACCGTAGCATCTCCAGGTGATACCAGAACTCCATCTGTTTCCAGACAGTGTGCTGCAGGTCATTACTGAGCAGACAATACTCAGGCATGGCTGGATCCACAGCTACCCTCAAGCCCTGAGGCCCCCCATTGAAAGGGAACCAAAGCAATTGGATAGTGACTCTCATCATTGTCAGCTACTATAACCTAGTGGAATACATTAGGGATTACGTGCTATGAGGACACCAGATGACACCCTATGGCAGTCATACTGGCTCCTGTGTCTCTCAGAGCCTCCACTTGCTTCCCATTGATGGTGACACACTGCCTTTACTTATCAGTATTGCGAGGTATGTGGACTTTTGGCACCATCTCTCTGTCACCCAGGGACACTAGTGTAACCTCTGCACTTCCCCCATACTAACTAGGGTGGCCTACTCGCCAAGCACTACGCTAGCCAGCCAGGGTGTCTGCCCACCACTGGGGGCAGTGTCCTCTTGGAACACTAGGCATCACCCTTGAAGTGCACTTACCTATGGCACTCAAAGCAATAGGGGATGAACTTCCCTGTGGACTTGTTATCAGGGATAGGGAATCCTGCTCCGGGGAACTGTTTTGGGGCCTTTGCAGAACTCGTTTTATTTTTATTTTAGTCCACCCTTTTGGTGATCCATCCCAGACAACTTCTTGGACACTGGTGCTGACCCAGAGGTTTGCCTCCTTTGCAAGCTCTCAAGGGTCACTGAGATTGCTGTCAACAAGGTGCTGGAGCAACTCTGTAAAACAGGTACTGAGCATGTGCTCTCTCAAAACAAGATTGTACAGCCCGGTAAAATCATTCACTGTGCTGCCCCTCACCCAACCATTCAGTACCTTACTGGAATAATCAAGGAAATCCACCCAGGACTGGTTTGCGAGTTTTTGACTGTCCTTAAATTGTATGCTGTATTTCACTGGGGTGAGTTCAAACATGGTAAAAAGTATGGCTTTCATGAGGGCATACTTCATCTGGTCTCCTATCTCTAGTGTGATCATGGTGTCCCTCCACACTGTTTCCAGAGACTTGCCCCTGATACTCCTCTGAGACCCTGTGCATCCTTAGGGCTACCTGATAGGCATAGAACTGTTTGTCAATATCATTCCCCACTGCATATCTAGGCACCGGATCATTATGAATGTGGACCTCTTTTTTCCATTGGACACCGCGGTATCACTGACACCTCAAACTGGCATCCTTTCTAGGCCTCTGTCTTTAAAATGGCCTGATGATTGACCAGTGTGAGGAAGTTAGAACATCCTAACAAATAAAATCTCTTTTGAAGGAAAGGGTTCCATAAATTAAACAACTTACTGTAGTTTAACCGTTTTAAGCTCATGACATCTTAGTCAGATTTTGAGGAACAGCTAAGATGCTGAATGCCCTATTGCCAATTTATTTTGGTCTTTCTGAAACAGAAGTGCTTGGAAATGAACCTAAGGTGCCTTAGAGCAATTGACCCAATGGCTACATAAGTCATTTGAATCCATGAAGGATACAATGCTGAGGAGTGCCCACTGTAAACAGTGTGACTCACCACTGTGCGCAAGCTGTCACAATGGCATTGGGCCCATGGGACTCATACTGCTGATGGTCAAAATGTTCATAGGAGAACTAAAGCTCCTGGAGCAGATTTACAAGCCCCTTGCGACACATTTACGCCGCCATTGCATCACTTCTGTGAAGCAGCGGCGTCGTAAACAATGCGCCACGTTGCGACAAATTTACAGCGTGACGCATCTAGGGAGATGCGTCACGTTATAAAGCCCTGCGTCACATTATACCTCCGTCAGGTATAATGTGTGCAGGGTGGGCGTTCCCACGCAAGAAAGCCTTGTAAAAGTGACGCAGTGAAATCTGCAAGATTTCACGGAGTCACTTTTACGATGCCGCTGCGTCAAAACCTTACGCCTGCTTGAAGCAGGAGTAAGGAGTGATGCAGCACAGCAAGTATAGGCCGCCCCTGAGCAGTGCTGGAGTTGCATTGCGCTTGCGACACGACTCCAGCACTGCGTTACCTTTATGCCGACAGATGCGTCACGCATCTGTCAATCCTTGCGCCACGGTGCGCCGCATTGTAAATGCGACGCATCCATGGTGGCGCAAGGGTGTTTTTTACGTTACGCAACTTCACTGACACATCTCTGCTGATATGCAGAGATGCGTCAGTTCTTGTAAATCTGCCCCCCGTATCTAGACAACCACAATTTTTTCATTAAAATGAAGTAGTACAGACTGGTTAACGAAGGGAGAAATTTAGATTTTCAGAAGCATCAAAAGTGCTTTTACAGATGAGGAATTGCAAACACTATTTCAGTCAAAATTATGTCTCTTATAAAAATATTGCCCTTTATCGAAAATGTGTCACAAATGCTGTGGCACATTTCTCAATCAGATCTCGGTCACAGAATTTGGAATCATTTGGGTCAATAGAAAGGTATATAATGACAGCAATAAATGTACTAGGAGAGTAGTAATAACATGTGTTGATCAACTAGCTAGCTAAGCAGGTAGATTGAAACAGCTGACTAGCAGTGCTTCCATGTAGGAGAATCTGAGATACACCGTCAGTTGCCCTTACCTTCCCAGTCACTTTGGTAAAATAAATGGAAAGTGATGACAAAGTAGTTGAAAAGGCAATAACATTCTTGATGCCTGCACTGGTGCGGTGTGGTGTGGTGTGGTGTGGTATGATGAGTCTATTTTTATAAGTTAAGTAACATATAAGGGTTTGCCAGAAAGCACACTTTTGGAATCTATGTTTATATGTTGTGGAGCATAATCAGCACTTACCCCAAATGCCAAATCCAACAACAGCAAGAACCAGAAGTATATTCAGCGTCCCACTGATCCAAAGTATAATTCTATTGGAGAGGGATTTTCTTTGTGGATCAGCTGTAAAATTCCAAGATTGAGAAATTAGTAACAACTGACTAGGAACTATGAACACATTCATCAAGTGGTCTTTATTTGGCTGTTTTAGAAGCTCTGGCGATGTCCATCTATAGTGAAATATGTTTGCTTTCAATTTTAAACAGCTTATTTTCATTCATTTGGTTCCTGGATCACTTGAGCCATGTCCAGGTAGGCTTCATGACCATATTGAATCAATGTCAGACCCCATCAGTGCTTTTTATGGTCATGGGCAATATTGACAGATTTGACCTAAGGCAGTAACTAGTTTGAATACAGTACCTAGCTGTATGTGTGACTTTGATACGTCTCTGAGACCCCGCCACTCCATCCCCCTTGAGCAGCAGGAGGTCGGATTTGTAACCCCATGGCACAAGTACATACTAAATGTGCCAATACAAATTCAAAATCCATTCAGACTGCCACCCACACTCAACCCACTGAGCAAGACAGCATAGAAAGTGTTTCCTGGTAATGACTAGTCCCATGAGATGACTGAAGTGATACAGTGGAACTCCAAATTCTCTTTCATTAATAAACATCACACTTAAAATAGCACAAAGAAACAGGACATGTAGTTTAAAACAGTCTATTTTAAAATCCTAACCTAGTGCATAAAATATGAATGGTGATCACACAGATACATGAAAAGCAATGTAGTAAAGCATCTTATGGTCAGAAAAAACTGCAATAAAGACTCTAGCATTGTTTTTGAGTTCTTATTAACCTAATACTCTCACGCTATGTTAGGTTTTATGCTAACTAACTAAAGCAGTAAATAGCAAGCCTGTGCTCTTGTTTCTAAAATGGATCACACATCCTACCTGTGTTTTCGTTATGAAATAACAAGTTGGCTATTTCCTATCACAGCTTGTTTAAGGCTGAAACATAAAGAGCGACTGGCCAAAGGCCACTTCCTACCGCTGTCACCTCCAACTGAGGCTCCTGCTGAAACCAGCATGACCACTTGCTCCAAAGTTTTAGCGCAAAGTCACTCTCTGCCTATAGTCTGCTAACTTGCTTTTTATAGTATCGGAACACCAATTATATCTTATCACAGTTCATATTTTGAAATTATAACTAACCTTTCAGAAATTAAAGCATCAATAGGCCTTAACAATGTGTCAGCTTGATTATCATAATGATTATATATTTTTAGGACTATAAACAATCAAATCATGTCACCCCAGATTGCAGGTGGACATAATACAAACATTTCTAAGCATCTCTAAAAACTTCACATTTTCTAAAACAGAAATAGAAGAGTCTGGACCAGGCAAAGAATAGAAATGGTAGAGTCTGAAAAGACAAGTGATGGAAATCGAAGAGTTGGAATGTGAACTGTCACTGTACTCATGACAAGTTGATATATGGATTAAGTATGATGGGGCTGCAGTATTTAGGTGTTTTCTGAGAGGTATTGGTTAAGTGATCTCTTTAAAGAGGGGAGGACATGCCCATTCAGATAAGTAGAGGTACAGCATTGCCTTTACTGAAGGCATTCCTGAGCCTATATTGTCTTCTTGAGCTCTGTGTTCAAAATGGGAACTTTGATTTTTCTCACTAATCTAAACTGGTGCATTGAGGTCTGGCCTGGTCTCGATTTCTTAGTTTAGTCTGAGAGCTCTATTAAGAGTGAAGCCTAGTGGGTTAACCTGGTCACTACTTTAGGGTTGATGTTGTTATCAGCAAGGGAAATGGTTTGTTTAGTTTTAAGAATGCATTTCATGCTGGTAGATTGTATGAGGAATTTATATTTATGCATGCTTGGTTTTAGTTTGTTATGGCTATCCAAAGTGGACTAGGTAGTCCAATCCAATAAATCTTTATTCGATCTCTTTAAAAACAGATCATAAAAGCACAATTTCATCAAACATCCCATAAAATGAACAGATACAAACAGTATTTAAAAACATATAAAATCGTTTAAAATCTTAACGAGCTTTAAGTGTCTCTTATACCAGGACCAGTTAATAAATGTGCATTTAGGTCTTGCTGCAACATTTAGACCATCTAGCAGCCTCACACCTTTCTCTTTCTCATACAGGCCCACAAAAAGGTGGCTACTGAAAAACAGATAAAGGGGTCAGGAAGTGACTTTAAAAAATACAGTACCACCATAGATTGGTTAAAATTGTAACGCCTTAAAATTGGGAGAATAAAGGCTTCTCTTTCTTCTTGATACATCTTGCAGAACAGTAGTAAGTGTAGGTCCCATTGGGGCGATTGGTTATCGCAGGGGCATATGAACAGGTCCGAATGTTTAAATTTCCTCTCTGGATACCCTAACATCAAAGGGATGAGGTTCAGCCGAAATCGCAGTAGGATGTATCTATGCTGCTTTATTGTGGTGCGAGCTAGGTAGGAGTATCCTTCCTCTAATCTAGAGGGGATATGATCATAGGCGAGGGACGCCTTTTGTCGATGATTCTTTTCTCTATGAACCAGGCTAGCCCTCTGCATGTATGCCTCAATTAATTTCTGTTTGGAGAGCCTCCTGCAAGTTGTTTGACTCCGAAATAATTCTCCCAAACCAATTGCGCTTAGTTCTGCCTCTACATATCTAAGCCATCCAATCTTTTTTAAGTGATCCAGCTCCAGACAGCAGTTAATTATACGTTGGGTTATATTGACCATGGTCCTACGCCATATAGAGAACCATAAAAGAATTGGTGCCAATCTAATAGTGTCTATCATATATGGTAACCCTAATTCAAGGTGTAAAATATAATTAGAAAAAGAATGGGGTAACGATACCCGAGATTTTAAAAAATTGTCTTCCAATATTTAGAGTTGGTCGATATGCAACATGCCCCAGACACCCGCTCCGTATGTTACCGCTGTCTTTGTCATTCCGTGGTAGATGTTTTTAATTGGGTCCAGGGGACTGGCACCTAGCTTCTTGCAAAGCCCTTGATGGCTTGGATACTTCTTTCCATGCCTAACACTCTTGCCGCCACCAGATTTGCCCATGAGTGGTTTTTGTCAAATAAAACTCCCAAATATGAGAAGGACTCTACCACTTCTACTTTCTTTGAGTCCAGGTGAAAATGCGGGGATTTTGCACCTTTTCTAGTTCCTGCTATGATGATGAAGGATTTGGTTTCATTCACTTTGAGATCTAGCAAGACCATGAATGATGCATAAGAAGTTATAAGACTTTGGAGTGCTACCCCCGTCCTAGCAATTAGGACTGCATCGTCAGCATATGCTAGTATTGGTAGGGGGGTGTTGTCAAATGTGGGGACGTCTAGAGGGGAGCCAGTCAGGGCTGCCTCAACCCTATTTGTGTAGATGGAAAAGAGAAATGGGGCGAGGACACATCCCTGCCTGACTCCTCTTTCGATCTTGAATAAGCATGTACATTCCCCATTTATGCCATACTGAACACAAGCAGTGGCATTTGCATATAGTTGACGAATAAAGCGAATTATAGGGGGGGGTCAATCCCCATCCCCTCCATCAGGAGCCACAACTTCTGATGGGACACGCAGTCGGATGCCGCTGTCAGGTCCTTAAAGGCCATGTAGATTTTCCCTCCTTTTCTTTTCGTGTATTTATCTATACAGAGTGAGAGGTTAAGGCATTGGTCTACAGTACCCTTCCCCCTCTGAAAACCATATTGTGCCTGCATCAGGATGTTGTTTTCTTGAGCTCATTCCTCTAACTTGAATAGTAGGAGCCGACCCATAAGCCTGGCAGTGGTGTCCAGTAGGGAGGTGGGCATGTAGTTCTTTGGGCTGCCCGTACCCTTTCTTGTATATTGGGACTATGACGCTATGCTTCCAGGATGGAGGGGGCCCTTCTAACGTTATGCTGTTAAAAATGTTAGTTAGTAGAGGGGCCCACTGGTCATGATTATCTTGAAAGAGGTCAATCGGCACCACATCAGGACCCGGGGTCTTCCCTGAGACACATGCTGCCAGCCCTCTTCTAACTTTAGGGAGTGAAAAATGTAAGCTGCCTGTTAGTGAGGGGTCTACCGGGAGTAAAAGCATAACAGTAGAGGTATTGGAACCGAAGATGCTTTCAAAGTGTCCCACCCATGACTCTTCGCCTACATGTACATCCAAGGACGGGTCCGTGGGGTCTTTGAAGTAAGGTGCATTTATTACTTTCCAGAAATCGCTACTGTTACCTGACATAGCCGCTTGCTCGAGACCATCCTAAGCTCTCTCCCTAATGTCCTTCTCTCTTTTCCTTCTAGCGGATTTATAGTCGCTGCGTAGTGATCTTATTAATGTCAGATTTCTAGGATGGATTTTTAGTGCGTTAGAGCATGGGGAGTCAAACCATCGTTTGGTAGATAAACTACTTGCTGACTTGCAGCGGGTAAGAGTAACTTTTATTTTCGCTATAAGATCTCTAAACTCAGATACTAATATTGGTGGGGAGGTCTCCTCGGCCAAACAGTATCAAATATCATCCTGTATATATGCTATAATTACAGGAACCAGGTTCCGTTTCTCGACTTGTGCCCACTTTAATTGGTGCCCGTTTTTCCTTGTTAGAGAGATATTTGCTACTTCCTGGTGGTGTTTCACTACCTTACAGGGAATGGCTAGCTGGGTAAATAGAATAGCGTGGTCACTATGGCATGTGAATAAATTATCTATATGGGACACTTTTTCACTCGATGGGAATGAAGCTTCGATAAAATCAATCTTAGACTTATAGTTAATCCGCCTGAATGTTTTCCCTATCTGGCCTGCCCTCGTATTATTAATTATTTCCATATTCCTAGTGCATAGAAATCTATTAAGGCTATCTCCATATTCATTATGAATGAAATGGGGGAAGGGGTTACCCTAAGGATCTTCCAGCCCACATACCATAACCTCATTATGCTTACATAGGTGAATTTTGAAGTCACCCACCCATATGATGTTAAGAGGGCCCTTTTATGTAAGCAAGTTAACTTTATCTATCTTGCTGTTTAGTTCCTCGACCACTGACTTCACGTTTCCGCCAAATTCATTGTTATAATAAATAATTAAAAGCCAGACTCCTTAGTTGGTAGTCTCTAACAGGAGTAAGTGGAAATGGGTATTCAAGGAGTCAGCCATCCTTACATGTAATGATAGAGTGTTGGAGATCAGCATTAAAAGTCCCCCCTTTCACTCTACCTGACACTGAGGGCACTGCTGCTGTGTGGAAAGAGTGATACCCAGAGGCAAAGACGGGTTCCTTGGGCCATGTTCCCTGAAAACAGATAATCTCCTGTGATTGCCAGAGTTCGAGCCACTGTTTGCTGCCTATCTTTGATGCAATGCCGCCACATTCCAGGACGCTAAGCTAATCTTATTTATGTTGACTACCCTTCCAGAGGGAGAGATCTTTGGGCTCCCCTGTATTACAGGCACTAGATTGACTGGAATAATTGCTCCCCCATCATTAAGAAGGACATCAGGTATTAGTCAATCACAGGTTTCCAGGTCTGACAGAGCAGCATATCAGTTGTGCAATCTTACCCCCGGGGTGCTGCTAGGGCCCTCCCTGTAACTCAGTGGCTGACCTGTCTTTTCCCTGCCCCTATGTTCAATTCCAAACATGATGCCCTGGTTATAAAAATGCTCTAGCGATAAAGGGATGATCTGAGGACTCTTAGAAGAAATTCTCTGGCGATGGCTTAAGAGTAAATTACCCACATGTGCATTGTTAAAATTTACCACCACACAGTCCCTGGCAATAGATATAGTAGAAGTGCCCAGCCACCCTACTCTCCTGGCCATAATGATTTGATTAGACAACGGACGACTCCTCATCCCTGAGCAAGGTAGGTGGGATGGTAGCCAATACAGGCATTTGTCCATTAACTGTGTCGTTGAATCAAACTGTTTTTTCCGCAGAGGAGGTACATTTGCCAAGATCAGTACTAGTGGGGAGGCCGCTGGAGGGAGGTGGAGAACTTGCTGAAAGCAATAATCTGTACCCGCCATGAGACTATCTGGTCTTCCTGACGGCCGAGGGTCAGTTCTTATATCCCCCAACACTGGTTGTGCCTGGTGAGTCAAATCCCTTGCGCCTGGTAGCAATAAAGTTGGATCCTCCGGCAACATGTTGGAATGACCGATAACTCTGTGATGAGACTCACAAGACCGTGTAACAGAGCTTGATGAGGTGGATGAAATGGGTAGTGCAGTCAGACCTGGCTCAGTGCGCACTGGGAGTTGAGTTTTTTCCACAGCTAATCGTGCAGACCCGGCACTTAGGGGATCTAAAGTGCGCTGAGCAGGTACACTCAGAGCCTCTATGCGGGCCAGTCGCTCTTCAATCTGTGTTAATTTGGTTAAGATGGGGTCCAATAAGGTAGCCATCATTTTGCTTACTCCTGCCCATAAAGCATTGTCAAGTAGTAGGGATGGTGGGGGGATACTTGGGGAGGGCGGAATTGGGGAATGCACTGTGCCGGTCCCTGTGGCTGATTTAATGTTTGCTCCCTTTGGTTTTGAGGCTGAGTAGTTTTAGTTGGCCTTGGCTTTGAAATCCCACCACCCTTGCGACACTTAGCTGGAGGCTCATTTGAGGGGTCAGGTGGGGTGAATGCTTAGGATCCCTTCTAGTTGTAGCGGGTGAGGCTGGTGTAACGGGCGAAATTCCCGGGTGGCTTTGTGAAGGGTTAACAAATGGTAGCAATTGCGAGATCTGAGTAGGAGAATTATCATCAGGTAAACCCCCTAAGGAAGTCCTCAGCGGGTGAGAAAGAGGTTCTATCGATAGACGCCTCTCAGTTAGCTCAATCTCATGGGTGAGTACGGTTGCTGCTCTGGACAAAAATGCATCAAGCGTTGCTACCGTCCCTCCGCCCGCTTTCTCACTAATCCCTTTCCGCTTCACCATTTTTGCAAACAAAATATATAGGCAGTACCTTGGCTCGGGCGTTGGATGTTAGAGGGAGGCCCAGCCTAGCCTCCTCCGGGCTCCGACAGGCATGGACGGGCCTGCCCTTGGCCCGGGCTTTGCCCGGGCGCGCCACAGGACTCCTGGCACTTTTTAATGGCATCTAAGGCGCGGGTGATGACGAGACTGCGAGTCCCAAAGGTTGAAGGACTCTGCCCGCGGTACGATGCAATGGGATGCGGTGGTGGCTACTCTGCCGCGGGACTCCTGACACCTTTTAATGGTGTCTAAGGCACGGGTGATGACAGGACTCTGAGTCTCAAAGGTTGAAGGACTCTGCCCCCGGTCCGATGCAATGCGGTGCAAGCGGCTACACTGCGGCGGAACTCCTGGTGCCCTTTAATGGCGTCTAAGGCGCGGGTGATGGCGGGACTCCGAGTCCCAAAGGCTGAAGGACTCGGCCCCAGGTCCGATGCAATGCGGTGTGGTGGCGGCTAGGTAGTGATTTAACTGGGTTGCAACAAACCTTCCATGGACTTTAACCAAAAAGGATCCTGATGATAGAGCAATCGTTTTCAAGGAGTTCATAATCTGCATTAGGTTTCTGCAATAAGAGATGTGCATGCCTTGCTCTGAAGAAGTCTGGTTCAGAACCTCTGGCAAGGGATGCATTAGTAACTTGTAGCCAGCATTACAGCATTGATTTAAGGTCCTGTTTTGCCATGGATAGTAAATGACAGTCACTTGGATCACTTTGTTAGGGCAAGTGTTATATCAAAGCAAAGGCATTAAAAAGGTGAGAGGATCTAAGCTGGAATATTTTTTTTTTTAGATTTCGGGTCTCTGAAGATTCTGGTAATTCCCTCACCAGTTCATCCCACCCTATCTCGTCTGACAATTTTAACACATGTGTAGAAGGTAGTATATGAGGTACTCGGATGCTAACATGAACCAGGTTTCAGTAAAGATGATGAGATTAAAGATAGGTGTGATTTTATGACTGGAGACCTCCAATCTTGTAGGGCCCTCTGAATAGGGTTTGTTAAGGGGGTCAGGTTGAGATCTGCAGTGAGTATTTTTTTCTGTAAAGGTTTCTACATATTGCTCTGCCATTTGTTTTTTGTTGGAATATGTCTGAGTAGTGAGATGGGAGTATGAGTTTAGGGGGTGTGATCTCCTCAGCATTGTTGATTGTTATATCAGTACCTTTGGGAACAGATGAGGTGTCTGATGGCCTGTTTGTAGATGCTGTTAGTAAAGCTATTTCAGCCATCCATCTTTTGTATCTGTAATGGGAAGCCAGAATTGTTCTTATAAGCCAGTAGTTGGGATACACTGAGGGGCATATTCACAAAGGTACATTAATGCATACATAAATTTACACATTTAAATTCACTCTTACACTTTTTAGTAACGTAACCAGTTTTGGCTATTCTCCACTAACAAGTGCACAGCTACTACAAAGTGTAGACTTACACGCCTTCAGGGAAATGTAAAACATCTCATTAACTTTAAAAACAATAGTTGAAATATTTTTATGATAAATTTTAACATAAATACATTTTATATATTTTTTTAAAATGTAGAACAATGGAATGTTACAACATTATTACTTGATTTAGAAACAAATATTTATTTAATTTAACTATATTAAATAAATTAAAATGAATGTATTTTAAAAAATCCCATGTGATGTAAAATCTGCATTTTTTTATTATGTATTAAAATTACTGAAAGTTTTGTTTCACAATTTTTTTTTTCTCAAAAATTAAGGTTCACATATTTTTCAATAACAAAAAAGGTTATTAAAATATTTATTTGACATAGTATGTATAGTATTTATAAATGTTTTATTATTATCTATTTATGTATATCCGCTTTCTATCTATGTGTATACCATGTAAAGACGTTAGGAATTTCCCAGCCTCCAACCAGAGCTCACGTGGTGGGCGCCACCGCCATTTATAAAATGCTCCACTCCCAAACAGTGATCAAGTGTGAACAAGGCAGGAAAGACTGCCGAAACGCGTTACGCTGTAGCTTGATTAAAACTGTGCGTAGAAACAATCCTCGTGGTGTTGGTACCTGTTTTTTTTTGCAGTAACTGGTGTTGGAATCTATATACAGGGACGTTATAGTTAGTTAGGCTCAGATTTCACTTGTACAAAACCAGTGAAATTCAGCAGTTGTAGTTACCTGAGCTAACTAAAACTTACGCCCCTGCAATGCAATGCACTGCTTATGACCTCACATATTACATCACTTATGATATGGTCAGTGACGTCACTGATAACATCACTGTTGACATCTCAAATGACATCACTGATGACTTCAAGTGAGTGTAAGTGTTTTTAAGAGTTTATGGATGTTAAACATATATACTAACCTACTACAAAAGTTAAATTAGTACACTAGGTGCACTACTACTGAGTGATGCTACTTCTAACATATATTATGTGAGTGGCTGTTTGACTGTATGTATCCTTGTGTGTATGCATGTGTAAGTGACTGTATAGGTGTATAGGTAGATGTGTGAGTAGCTGTGTGGGTGAGTGAGATGCTGTGTGAGTGGCTGTATTGGTGAGTGAGTGGGTGTGTCAGTGGCTCTATGGGTGAGTGAGTGGCAGTGTGAGTGGCTCTATGGATGGGTAAGTGGGTGTGTAGTGACTGTATGGGTGTGTTAGTGGGTGTCTGAATGGCTGTATGAGTGAGTGACTGGATGTGTTAGTGGCTGTATGGGTGAGTGAGTGGATTTTGAGTGGGTGTTTGGTACAAGATTCCTGCAACTGACGGAAAGCTAGAGGCATTCAGATGTAGGACTGTAGGAAGAAGGTAAACAATGAATTGAGAAAGGAATTGCTATGCTATAGCGAGGCTGGATAGACAGTCTTGGGGGGGAGGGATTGCACTAATTTTCAAACAGACTTTTCCTTGTACCCTCGCAGAATTAAAGATTGTGGGCTGCAAGGCTGCCTTTATCACCTTAACTCTATCTAGCAATTGTACCCTAGCAGGTTTCTTGATCTATCTCTCACCTGGTTTGACCTTGCACTTTCTAACTGTCCTAGCAGATATTGTACCAGCTTTTGCCTTATGATATTCTAATTTTTTTATCCTGGATGACCTCAACATAGATTTTGAGGATACCATGTGTCGGTTGGCTGCCTTACTTACTGAAGATATAGAAGCTCTCCAACTACTACAACTGGTACATGCTCCAATGCATAGGCTTGGACACACCTTGAATCCGATATTTGCTAACTCTCCTTGTGTGAGTGTGGCTCCTCCCCTGCCTGTGATATGGTCGGACCATTTTGTCTTCCCTTTTGTGGTTACTGTGTCTTCTCCCACACCTATGCCACCTGGAGGTTGGCAGAATAAAACGCAGAAGTGGGCAAAGGTTACTTCGGCTACCTTTACGGCGGCTTTGTCTTCTACTCGCCCTATTCTTAGCGATTGAACTAACACAGCTAATACACAACTTTTAAACTGGATCAGTGAGTCATTGCAAGGTATTGAACCAATGACTATTCATACTGTTGTCCACTCTAAGTCTTGGGCAGAATGGTTTAACAGAGTACTTTTGACACTTAAAAAAATGTGTAAACAGTTAGAGGTCAGTGGTGCCTAAAGTATACTACCGCAGATAAAGCCAATTACCACAAGGCACTGAAGGACTACCATAAGCAAATCAGAATTTTGCTGAGTCATTTTTTTCCCCAGAAAATCGAGCATACCCAGAACTCCTCGCATGAGATTTTCTCTATAGTGAAATCCTTATCCTCCCTGGAGCATTTCTCTGCGCACATTGCCCCTCAGTGGACAACTGCAATCTGATTGTCCGATTTTTCTCTGATAAAGAGGCTAAGATCCATGTTATTTTCCCTCAGGAAGTTAGAGAGGCTGCATGTCTTGAATCCTGGTCTACTCCATCTGATTCCAGGGATGACTTTCCTAGGATAAACACTTTGGGGCCGATTCCGATTCGGGCCGGAAATCTCTCCGACCGAGCCGGACCCGGAGAGAATTCCGACCGAATCGGACTCTGGCAGTCCGACCGAACGAGTACGATGCGTTCGCATGCTATCGGACTCGATTCGGTCGGACTCCCATTGAAGCCAATGGGAGCCGGTCGTACAACGCGCACGCGGGCTCCCATTGACTCAATGGGTGCGAGGCAAACAAGGCGCGCCCTACAGCGGTGGCACGCTGCGGGCGCATCGTGCCGTACATGCACAGGTAGGGGGACCCATGGGTCCCCCTGTGTGCGACTCGCATGGCTGACGCAGTACAGGGGTCCGACACGGACCCCCAAAGTCCGGCTCCGACAGCTCTTTCGAGCCGGACGGCGCGAGTCGGTCGGACTGCTCGCGGTGCGCATCGTACCTACCCGGCCGGGGAACGTCTCCATTGCGCGGTGCGAGCTGTGTCCGTGCAAGTCGGTCGGAGCGCGTTGAAGCCGCGTACGAGTCGGTCGGCGATTTCGCTGGCGCTTGCATTGTACTCGCTCGTCCGGGACCCGCTGCACGATTCGGTCGGGAAACAGGGCTCCGAATCGGATCCGGTAAAGCCGAATCCGATTCGGAGCACTACCGGCCGAGATCGGAATCGGCCCCTTTGTCTCTGTCAGAGCTGCAGCCTCTGTTACCTACAGTGAAATCTGGAGCACCAACTGATCCGGCCTCGTCGATGATTCTGAAGCATGGCATGGAGGCTATTATTCCGGGGTTATGCAACCTGCTTAACCTGTCTTTCTCGACAGGTCAGATTCCCTTGAAATGGAAACATGCCACTGCCATCCCTCTTTTAAAAAAACGTACATTGGATCCAGCTAAGCCAGAACACTTTAGACCTATTTCCCTGCTTCCACTCTTTTCTAAAGTAGCGCAAAAATATATAAATCATCAGCTGTTGAAATATATTGAATCTAAAGATCTTTTGCATGAGACTCAATCTGGTTTCTGTCCTCAGTACAGCACTGAATCTGCACTGTTGTTAGTTTCTGTGTCT
The DNA here is from genome assembly GCA_963921515.1 of Calotriton arnoldi. Lineage (NCBI taxonomy): Eukaryota > Metazoa > Chordata > Amphibia > Caudata > Salamandridae > Calotriton > Calotriton arnoldi. The sequence continues at coordinate 1,281,269 of CAWUFW010002888.1, forward strand.
CTTAGACCCATTGCTGATGAGGGTAACACCGCAGCTTTGATTATGCTGGACCTAAGTGTAGCATTTTATACCGTATCCAATGGCCTTCTGCTTGAATGGCTGTGGTCTACGTTTTCTCCCAGAAGCCGCCAGGAAAACAGTGGTCCAGTCCTTGATCACATTACGACTCAATTATTGTGTAATGTACTATACTTAGGTACCACCATAGAAAGATTGAGGAAGCTTCAAAGGGTGCAGAGTGCTGCTGCATGCCTATTAAATGCAAGCAATTCCCAGGGTTCACTGGTGTCTGATGATGAAGAGAGTGGCTTTTAAAGCTTTATGCTTTTGCCACAAAATTTTGAAAAACAAAGCCCCACGGGTTTTGCAGTCTCTGGTTAAGCACTATCACCCTTCCAGAAGTCTTACATCTCCTGAAGCGGTACTCACGATAATTCCAAGAGTGGAAAAAGCACTATGGATGGTCATTCTTTCAGTTTCATGGCCCCTAATCTGTGGAATACTCTTCCTCTTGATCTGAGACTGGAATGCTCAGAACCAGCCTTCTAGCGAAAGCTAAAGAAGTGGCTTTTCAGGCTAGTGTAGGTTAGATCTCTCTTTTTAGTTTCAGGTCTTCGTGGTGCATGAATCTTGACGTGGGGACACTCTGAATGGAGTAACCAGGCGCTCTATAAAATTCTTAACATAAGATAATATAACATACATGAGAGAAGAATTGCTGCAAAAGGAAGCTGGGATTGAGTGTGAAATGTGCCAGAATTGGTGTAGGAAATTCTCTAATCACTGGATAAGTGTGGCTCATCACCAGCTCCTCAGAACATTTCTGGACTGTCCAATGTTGCATATCTATTCCAGTGGTAAAACAACCTTGGCAGTTATAAAATCCTGTTTTGTCCCACTTGGAGCTTCCAATGCTAAAATTGAAGGCATCAGCAGTAGCTCCTCAATTACATATTTATTTTGAGGGACTGTGTTCAGCTTCAGCATTCTGCCTTTCCACACTCAAGGACTTTGAGCTTGGAAAAAGGTTCTTCGTCCCAAGGTAAAAGCTTTGACCTGGTGACCAACTTGACTTGCACAACCCCCACTCCATTGCATATGGCCTAAAATCTTACCTTTGTCCTGGTCAACTTCAAAATGTGACATTCAATTGGGGTTTCCTTTGTATATTTTGCCTGAAAACTAGGAAAAATCACATCTCTTTCTCTTCTTATCTGGTATTAATCATTTTGGTGTCTTTCTGTTTGATTTTTTTCTAATTTGTCTAGGCAATGTGATTGTGTTGTCCTTTTGGCCTTAAAATTGTTTGCCACTGCTTCAACTTAGCACATACTTATCTCTCCAGACATGGGTTGTTTGCATATGACTGATCTCTGTCTGGAGCAGTAATGGGCAAACAATAATGGACTGGGTTGAGGCCCATAATAATTATCAGTGACTGAGAATAATTCAAGAATTCCACCCAGCAACTTTTTTTTTCTGCTTGTTTCATTGCTACAAGGGCATGAGCCCGTATTCTATTTGAACTGTGTTTTGACGTAACCTGGTTGGAAAGGATACGCCCCACATAATTATTAATCCAATTTCTGACAAGGTGAATTTTATCCCTCAATATAAACAAGCATTGTGTAAGCCTACTGGTCTCATTTTTGCCAATGGTTCGTCACTGCCATTCCTGGGTTTGTGAAATGCCTAGACTATTTTGGTGTAAGTACTGGCAAAGCTAATAGAGTCATATGGCCAGATTGGCTATAGTTGTTTTTTCTTTCCAAGATGGCTGACTTATAGCACTTAGATGCAAAATGACAGCCTTGTTTGCACTATATAACAAAAAGTTTAGAAAATATACTGCTCCAAAATGACTGTTTAATTGCATATTGGAAGCATACAAGAGGACATTCAATGATGACCACCCATCAATATTGTCTTTGCAAATGATTACAACATAATTATGCAAGCATTAGCAAAGCCAATACTAGCATCAGTGGGTGGTGAGCAGAGCCTGAAAGGGGTGGGAGAGAACTGGTGGGGGTGGGAGAAAGATTGAAGAAGGGTGGGGATTACAGGGAACGGAGTGAGTCGGGATGATGGGAAACAAAGCAAGTCAACAAAAGCCGGAGCCATCCAAGTAGGTGAGAACTGCCTCTGGTAGCTGTGCACAATCAGGAGGAGGTGCAGTGAGGAACTGGGGATAGAAACAGAGTGGTTGGTACTAAGCGAGGCAAAGGGAAGATGAGGATACATGCATTTCATTCAGTGCTCAAACTCAAATGCCATGCAACTACGGAAAAGGAAATAATACTTCCTTGACATCCGCAGGATAGACTCAATAAATCAAAATAAATCTGAAACCCTAATGCTTTTGGGGGAGGCGGAAGGGGGATGAAGAAAAAAATGGAAAGTAAAGCCACACAGTCTGGAGCACTGAAATGAAAGAGGCAAGACAGACTGCCAATGAGCATACCTAAACCCCTCTCCAACTATAGGATAAATAACTGCCTGCTATGCTGTCTGTGACAATAAGATTGACTCAACACATTTAGAACTGGTCTCTGTGTTTAGACCAGAAATGCAGGGACAGCCCAGAAGCATGGGCTGTCACACACAGTGTGGATGGCACATCCGACAACAGCAATCACACAACAGATTACACCAGCTATCTGCCTATGATTTTCTTTTTTATGTTGATGGATGTAATTGTGATGTTGGTGATGATGGTAGAAGTGATACAAATAGTGGTAGTGATGTAGTAGTGGAGATGATGATAGTGGTGGTGATGGTTGTGCTAGAAGTGGTGGTGATAATAGTGGTTGCAATGCTTGTGGTGGTGATGGTGGCAAAGAAGGTGATGCAAGTATTAGTGATGGTGGTGTATGTTTTCTGGAAAAATATGTAAACTCCTTCTCTATCGTCTCTTATTCTCCTGTCATTATCTAAAATGACTTGAACAGATCCTTTGTAACTGTTAAGGGCCCAACAAACCTCACCCTCCCTCTCTAATAATGTTGAAGCTCATGAAATACCTCTGGACATCCCCAGTTTGATTGCTCCTGGAACCTCTTTGAAGATCCCAGGCCCCAAGGGGCAGTGCTCCGCATTAGGCACCATATCGTTTTCACCCTACTATTACAGGGTCACACCTGCTTGATCCTTTAGTCTCAGAAAGAAATACACCCTCTCGGAGAACAGGAGTCCTGGCAGATATCTCTCACTCCTTCCTTCCTATGAGTTATACTCTACTGAACAGTTAGTGTAAGGATTCAGTCAAACCCGTAAGAGAATTTGTTTTCTGCAGGTGGTTATCAGACAAACCTGCCCCATACCCCGAAATAAGTAAACATGCTTCGTCATCATTTATTATACACAATTTCTCTACAAATCACATCTGTTAGAATGATTATTGCCATTACAAACAACTCAGCAGCTGTTATACAAATTAGGGTGAATGCTAAGAATGTCAAATTCGTATTTCATCACACCTAACCTATTAGTCTTTTTCCTATGCAAATTACTATTAGCTAGTCAGGGGAATGGTTGTGTTAATTCAAAACTCCATCTTTCTATATCTACCTCCAGCAACCAGTCCTTTGTCTGACCCCACCACTAAACTGTGAAAAAGTCATCCTTTCTGCCCTGATCACCCCCATTTTTTGACTGATGCAGGTGGTAACTGACCCTGACTGTGCCCTGGGCCCTGCTAACCAGGCACAGGGCCAGTGCTCTGATTATAAAGGTATGTGGTAACTAGGTGTAATTACAATTGACACTAACAACCTACCTGTAAGCCCCTATTATATTGTAGGGCATGTAGGTTTAGCGGCCCAGCAGTTTTGAGGCACTTAAGGGTGCACTGCTGTGTTGCCTGCTGTCAGTTTGAAAGTCAGCCCTGCTTTGCAACCTGCTTTTAAATTGAAATTAATCCAAATTAGACTTTGTATTTAAAGGTACTTCCAAAGTACTAAAATCCCTTATTTGTACATATAAGACCCCTAAGATCTACCCTAGGTGCCCCCCAGGGTAGGGTGCCATGTAAACATAAGCAGGGAAGTCTTAAAAGATGTTTTAAATGCCCTGGTGAGGGAAAAACTCACAATTTCATTTTACCCCATTCAGCCTTTTTAGCTCCATAGGATAGCATGGGAATATTTTAATACATTGTAACTATTGATAGGAGTGAGCTAAAATAATATTTAAGGACTGTAAAGATTAGTAATGATAAACCCAACAACTTACCACTGTTGAATTTGTGATAACAAATACAGAAAATAAATTATAGAGCTTTCTTTTCTGTGAGCCAAAATCCAGCCTTCTAGCAGCCTCTCCTGATTGGCCAGTCTTGCCAGGCTGAGCCAAACTGTTTTGATGAGGTGATAAGTGGCCTCCATAGAGACAGAGGTCATCGGATGAGGGGAAATCTGCAGATGCAAAGATCAGGCCAGGAAGGGGGCTGGGTAATCAAACTGAGCTTCAAAGAGAGCAGGACAGTAGGAAAGCGAGCCAGGCCTACCCCCAAGTCCTGTACCCCCCAGCCAGATGGGACCTCCAGGAATGGAATTTGCAGAAGATCTGGAAGGGGGGATGATAAGGGAATGAGCCACAGCAGTAGGTTGGCTTAGCCAGGCCTTCACTCCACGGAGAAAGATTCTCCATGTTGAATTATAAAGTGCAGTGCCCCCCCAGCTCCTTGAGACCCTCTCAGGTGAGTAACGCGCTTTACAATTCCCTGATTGATTGATTGAGTGCTTTGTGGGACAAGAATATTCCACACTATGGAGGAAGCTGTCATGCTTTTGGGTGGCAATCTGCACTCCATTGACCAGGGGTGCCCCCCTACTTGTCAACACAGCACATTGGATAAATATGTGATATCTGCTGCCTGAAACTACAAGAAGAACAAGGACTGCCCCGCTGGAACCCTGGCCTGCACCAAGAGGACTGCACTCTGAATGACTGTGCCTGCTGCACACTAAGGAACTACAGCCCTAACAACTTTGCCTTGCTTCAAAAAAAGAAGAAGTGGACTCAATGAAAGCAACAGGATAAAAGAACTCCACCTGCATCATCTCCAGCAAGAAGAACCCAGATGACCGACTTAAGCTGGACTTTGACGGATTTGGCCAGGTGCATTGCGGGAACTGTAGTCCCAACTTCTGAGGAGCAATTCAGAGACTCTGGAACTTTGGATTTTGTTTGTGGACACTTTGAACCCTCAAGAGGAACTTCAGGAAAACATTCCAGAAGTTTGAGAAGTTTGGAGCAACTATTGGAAAAAGCTCCATAAGGTGACCGACCCTACATTGATAGTCAAGCCAACTATGTCTAACCGCGACCCAGCCTGGAATTCAGGTTTGTCCCGCTGAAAGCTCCAGAGCTCAAGACTTCCAAGAATTGACTGGGGGCACTCACTGAACCAAGTCGGCGAACCTGCTGCAAATCCAGGCTGACGAAGTGCCTTGCTCGACGTTGTGAGTAAAAGTTCCAGAAAAGTTTCTAAGTGCGAAGATAACATTTTGAATGAGGCGTCCCATTTAGTGTATACGACCAGTTCTCCATTGTGGTCGACCTCAAACTTTTTCCCGGTCAAGCTCAACTAGATGTTCCAATTTGGCACTATTGTTTTTTAAGCACTTGAAAGTGTTTATCCTCCAAAAATTCACATCTCCGGTTCCCTACATTTGAATTTTGTTGTTTTGGTGTCATGTTAAAGATAAAAATATTTCCTATGTTTATAAATTGGTGTTGGATTTTTATTGTGTGATGTGTCTTACTTATTTAATGTATTGGTGTTTTTAAATGCTTTACACACCTGTCTCCTAAATTAAGCCTGTCTGCTCATTGCCAGCTACCAAGGGTTGATCAAGGGAATAATTTATTGAAACCTTGTCTGGACCTTATGTTGCATTGGTGGCCTTATTGCTGGTTGTACGTGCAGACTTACTTCTATTAATAATCCACCTTCCAACATTTGGTGTTCAGGGGTGAGGATACGTACTTGTGTTTAAATTACACCATACAGTCAATTAAGTTAAGATCTTTAAAAATCCTCTAAATTGACTTAGAACAAAACTTACAATTTTTTAACTAAACTGTTTTTAATTCAGTTTTCGATTTTTCTTAATTGTTCTATATCTGTTTGCAAAGTTTTGTTTTACCCAAAACTACTGATATCATGGAGTTGGATCTGGCTAATCTAACTAATCTGACAGTAGTTGAGCTTAGGGTAGATTGTAGGGCCAGGGAGCTACCTGCTGCTAATAGAATCAGAAAAGCAGAGATGGTTAGGTCCCTTAAGGCCTGGGCAGAGACCGCTTCAGAGAATGAAGGGAAAGAGGTGGAGGACCCCCTCTCACAACCTCCAGGAAGAGAGAGATGACAAGGTCTCCTTTGCCTCTAGTACTAGGTCCAGACATTCAGATAATGGAGGGGGAAACTCCCCACAGAGGACGCAGATAGGGCCATCAGAAGGCAAGAAATTGAGGCTCAGTCAGCTTCCATAGCTCTGGAAGAGAGGAAACTGGCCCTAGCTGAGAAGAAGTGGGCAAGGGAGGAAGAGAGAAGAAATGGTGGCAGCAAAGTAGAAAGTAATGAGATGTCCATGGGTGGCAGGTTTGATCCCAGGCTTCCACGGGGATAGTTCCCCAGTATGTAGAGGGGGATGACATTGACAAATGGCTGACTGCATTTGAAAGGGCCCTTAAGATGAGCAGGGTCCACTCCAAGTACTGGGGTTCACTCCTGTGGGAGCTGATCCCAGTAGTTGGGAGGGATAGACTCCTGACTCCAGAGGAGGCAGACGCAGAATCCTACCCACACATGAGGAAATATCTAGTCAGGAAATTTGATTTCACCCCAGAGCAGTACTGTTGTATACTTTATAGGGTGTCCATAAACGGGCTTTCTAGACTCATGTCCTTATATAGGCACAATTCGCCTTGCCCTTATATAGGCATAAAATCCCAGACCTTATTTAGGCATAAACCATGCATTCCAAATACAGGCATGGATTCCGACATCCGTCCACCCTAGCGTCTCAATGAGTCCATGAAAAAACAGACCCTCAGGCTGCGGGAGTTTCCCTTGCCCAGGACTATTGATTTCTTCAAGGACTCATACATTATGCATGAACCGTTAATCCCTAGAGGTTCATTCATGACGTCTTTCGCTACCCAACTCACGTCAATGCTAACATTTTCAGGTATAAATATACCTTCCCAAACCCCTATAAATCAGAGGAGACCTCGACTTCAGAGGAGCCCGATTCCCGGCCGGACGCACTGAGAAGACGCTGTCATTCCTACACGCAGAGAGTCCAGCTTCCAGTGATCTAACTTCCCTTGCGGGGTGTTGGAATTGGAGTCCGGATAGAGATTCCTACCTCTCTCATTCTTCAGGTATGGAGCAGACTAGAACCTAGAGGGACTCTTGGCATACTAGACTCTTGGCATACTAGGCGTAACTTACTCTTAGTATACTCTAGTCAGGAATACAGCACCTACTTCTACTTCTCCCTACATCTAGGAAAGGTTAGGCACACTGGGTAGAACTAGGATAGAAACGCATCGTATGAGTACTCGCATTTTTAGGCTGTGTCATTTTATGTAAATGCATATATGCTGAAAAGATAATGCTAACGCAGTATTATTTATTTCTACTGCTCACCCTGTACATTATTTATCTCGCATACTGTCTTGTGATCGTAACAGCACATCTAACTTACAACAGAAACAAGACTGTTCAATAAACCCTTTTATTGAAACGCCCGTCTGTTATTTCTGTGTAACTTTGAGAAGTAACTGAATCCTGCACAACTGAGCTGAGTGAAATAGTTATCTATTGTTTCTACGACTCTGGGACACATCCTGATTCTGTAAGGGAAACACAGTGGTCATGTTTTGCGGCTGCCAGAAACTACTCCCTTCTTGTTGTCAAGAAGTTTCTAGTGGCCTCTGAGCTAGCTGGCACAAGTAATTAAGTTTAATATACTCGATAGGGACATACCGACCTTAGTCCTATGTCAAACCTATAGGATATATTATTCCAATGCGCAGAGCCTATTAGGGAAATAGGAGCTACACTACAGTACAGGGTGAAGTTCAAGAGCACCCAGAAGGTAAATGCACAGCCCTGGGTGGACTTTGTGGACACTTCAGTGAAAGCACTAGAGGGCTGGATTTAAGGTAACCAAGTGAACTATAGCTGCACTATTTATTTCTCAAAGAGTGCATCCTGACTCATTGTATACAAGAGAAGTTACGCCGGCACTTAGTGGACTCTAAGCTGTCTAGTCCCAGAGAACTGAGGGAGATAGCGGATGGGTGGTGAGAACCCGGGTTTCTATTCAACACCAGGGCTGATCAGAAGAAAGGAGGACAGCCCCCCCCCCAGGGGAAATATGATAACAAATCAAAGGGGTCCTCACAAGAACCACAAACACCTGTGCAAGGGGGGTAGAGCCACTCCAACTTCAAGGAGAGGGGGTATCAAGGAAAGACTTGGGACCCTGCAAAGGCGATTTGGGTCAGAGTAAGACATGGAAAAGGTTGGTTACTCATTTCTATTTGCCCAATATGACTGCCAAAGTGAAGGGGTTTGGCAGCTCTTGTGCAACCTGTCAGGCTAGTGTCAAGACAGGGGGCAAGGCAAAGGCTCCCTTGATACCACTGTCAGTGGCTGGGACTCCCTTGGAAAGGGTGGGGTTGGACATTGTTGGTCCTCTAGACCCACCCACAGCTTCAGGGAACAGATATATCTTGGTGGTAGTGGACCATGCCACAAGGTATCCTGAGGCTCTACCCCTCAGAACAGTCATTGCTCCTTCAGTGACTAGGGCTCTACTTGGTGTGTTAACCAGGAGGAGGTTGTTTCAGACAGGGGCATGAATTTCATGTCTGCATATCTGAAAGCGATGTGTGGTGAGTGTGGTGTTGCCTACAAGTTCACCACCCCATATCATCGGCAGACTAATTGTCTGGTGGAAAGGTTCAATAAGACCCAAAAGGGCATTATCTTGGGTTTCTCTGGCAAACTCAGGTGGAGATGGGATATTCTCCTCCCATGCCTACTGTTTGCATACAGGGAGGTCCCACAAAAAGTGGTTGGCTTCAGTCCCTTTGAATTGTTGTTTGGGCACCCTGCAAGAGGCCCGTTGTGCCTGGTGAAAGAGTCTTGGGAAAAGCCTTTGAAGGAAGCCAAGTACAATGTGCTGTACTATGTACTAGGCCTGCGTTCACGCATGGCAGAGTACATGTACAAAACAAGCAGGAAACTGGAGGCCAGCCAAGAGCTCAAGAAGCTCTGGTATGAACAAAAGGGTACTATGCCTAAGTACACTCCAGGACAGTTGGTGTGGGTGTTGGAGCCTGTAGCTCCTAGGGCCCTCCAGCACAAGTGGACTGGGCCCTATCCAATCTTAGAGAAAAAGAGTGAGGTTACCTATCTGGTAGACCTTAACACCCCCAGGCAACCTCAATGGGTTCTGCATGTCAATAGGTTGAAACCCCACCAAGACAGGGCAGACATGACCATGTTGATGGTCACGGATGAAGGAGGAGAGGAGGCGACTGAGCCACTGCCAGACCTCTTCTCCCACAGTGTGAAAGACGGGTCAGTGTAGAGAGTAGTACTCTCTCCCAAATTGACAGACCAATAGCACAGAAACTGCAAGCAGGTCAGGGGCAGTTTGCTGGTCGGTTCTCTTTGACCCCAGGTATCACCAGCTGGTGTATACATGACATTGACACTGGTGACAGCCTACCTATCAAACACAAGTTGTACAGGTTGCCTGACCAGGTCAGTGCCAATATCAAGGCTGAAGTAGCTCAGATGCTGGAATTGGAGGTAATTGAGCCCTCTGACAGTCCATGGGCCGTCCCAGTGGTGCTGGAACCCAAACATATCCCCAGGGGGAAAGAAGGGGTTTAGGTTCTGTGTGGACTACAGAGGACTGAATGCAGTCACTAAGGTTGATGCTCACCCTATACCTAGAGCTGATGAGCTCATTGATAGGTTAGGGGCTGCAAAGTACCTGAGTACCTTTGATTTGACCTCAGGTTACTGGCAGAGTGCCCTCACTGCAGGAGCAAAGGAAAGGTCAGCATTCTCCACACCAGAGGGACATTACCAATCCAAAGTAATGCCCTTTGGCTTAAAGAATGCACTTGTGACCTTCCAAAGGTTGGTGAGCAGGGTCCTTTCTGGGCTGGAACAGTACGGTGGAGCTTATCTGGATGACATAGCTGTGCACAGTCTCACCTTAGAAGATCACCTTGACCACATGAAGAGAGTGCTTCAGGTCCTGCAGCAGGCGGACCTCACTATCAAAGCCAGTAAGTGTCAGATAGGGTAGGGTTCAGTGGTGTACTTGGGCCACCTTGTCGGTGGAGGCCATATACAAACTATTCAACCCAAATACAAACGTTTGTGGATTGGGTAGCTCCCACAACTCAGACACAGGCCAGAGCATTCCTTGGTCTGACTTAGTATTATAGACAATTTTTTCAGAATTATGGGACCATTGTGGCCCTTCTAACAGGACTCACAACTAAAAGCAGCCAAAGAAAGTAATTTGAACTCAGTAGTGTCAGAAGGCCTTTGACACTCTGAAAAAAGCTATGTGTTTCTCACCAGTGTTACAGGTCCCTGACTACACAAAGAAATGTGTGGTTCAGACAGATGCTTCAGGACAAGGGATTGGGGCAGTGTTGGCACAAGTAAATGAGGAGGGCCTTAATCAGCCAGTTGCCTTCATTAGTAGATGACTTCTCCCCAGAGAACAAAGGTTCAGTGCCATTGAGAGGGAAGCCTTTGCTGTGGTTTGGTCCCTGAAAAAGCTGAGACCATGCCTGTTTGGCAATCACTTCTGTGTTCAAACTGACCACAGACTTCTCAGATGCCTCATGCAGATGAGTGGGGAGAATGGAGAGCTCTTGAAGTGGTCCATTTCTCTACAGGAGATGGACTTCACAGTGGAACACAGACCTGGGACTGCCCATGCCAATGCGGATGGACTTTCCAAGATTTTCCACTTAGCTGATGAGGACTACCAGGGTGTAGGTTACTTACCCATCATCTTTGGTTTGGGTAAACAGGTGAGAAAGTCAACCTTTCTGCCTGGATCACCCCCCATTTTTTGACTAATACTGGTGGTAACTGACTCTGACTGTGCCCTCGGCCCAGCTAGCCAGGCCCAAGACGAGTGCTCTGTCATTTTAAAACTCAGCCTTGCTTTGCAAGCTGCTTTTAAATTGAAATTACATAGACATTTAAGGGTAGGCTGCTGTGTAAAAATAAACAGAGACATTTTAAAAGATGTTTTATATGCCCTGGTGAGGGATAAACTACCAATTTTGTTTTTCCCCATTGCAGCCTTTTTAGCTCTTTGGCTAACATGGGAATACTGTAATACTGTGTAACTAGTGGTAGGAGTGAGCTAAAATAATAATTCAAGGACTTAAAAGATTGGTAATGATAAATCCAACAACTTGCCACTGTTGAATTTGTCATAATTAATAAAGAAAATAAGTTATAGAAATTTATTTTCTGTGAGCCAAAATGCAGCCTTCGAGCAGCCTCTCCTTATTGGCCAGTCTTGCCAGGCTGAGCCAAACTGCTTTGATGAGGTGATAAGTGGCCTGCGTAGAGACAGAGGTTATCTGGTGGGGGAAGATCTGCAGATGTAGAGCACATGTCAAGAAGGGGGCTGGGTATTCAAACTGAGCTTCAAAGAGAGCAGGACAGTAGGAATGCAAGCCAGGCCTACCCCCAAGTCCTGTACCCCCCAGCCACATGGGACCCCCAGGAATGGAATTTGCAGAAGGTTTGAAAGGGTGAATGTTAATGGAAATGGTTGTGTGACGGAACAACGCAGGGAAATACTCTGCATGCCTTTACCATGCATTTTTTACCCCACATTTTTTTGGGAATGCTTATACTTTTACAATTTATGCCTTTACTACGCAGTGTTTATATATATTTATATATATAAACAATGTATTTGTTGGGGAGACACCCGCAACCGCGAACTTACCTTAAATGTGTGGTAAAGGCATGCATTGTAAAAGCATATGCGTTCTAAAAACATGCGTGGTAAAAAATGTGTTGTAAATGTACAACGTGGTAAAAACCACGTTGTAAAGGCTGTTTCCTGCTATGAGCCACAGCAGTAGGTTGGCTTAGCCAGGTCTTCACTTCATGAAGAATGATTCTCCATGTTGAGTTTTAAAGTGAAGTGCTTTGTGGGACAAGAATATGCCACACTTTGGAGGAAGCTGTCATGCTTTTGGGTGATACCCTGCACCCATTGGACAGGGGTGCACCCCTACTTGTCGCCACGCACATTGAATAAATATGTGAGATCTTCTGCCTGAAACTACAAGACAAAGAAGGACTGCCCTGCTGGAACCCTGGTCTGCACCAAGAGGACTGCACTCTGAATGACTGAGCCTGCTGCACACTAAGGAACAAGAAAAGTTACAGGAGAAACACCTCTATACCCAGTTGAGACCTGGGTGGATTAAGTAGAACAATCAACAATGTCTCAACAGGTCACATTCGAATAGGCAGTTTTATAAGGAATAGTAAATTAGAAAGGCAAGGAAAAAGGGAGACAAACACAGATGTACTTTGAATACTTATAGCAGTCTGTATTTATAAATATCATATACATCAATAGATATATCAGCACTATTGTCAGTACATGTGGGTGTAACCCATATAAAGGGCGTGCACATACGTGCTCGTGCAAGAAGTGATCAGCGCTAGTGACATGTGAAGAAGGATGAAGAAACAGCTAAATAAACGGCACATAGGAATTAATATCAAAGAAAGGATGGTTATAAAACAATATTTTAACAGGATGCCCAAAAATTACTACAATCTTTTTAAGCAACCATCAAGGCGCCAAACAATGCGCTGATTGGTCGACGGCGTTTCGACCCGTAATAACTTAGGTCGTCATCAGGACTGGGTTACAATTCGTTTTGAAGAGTGATGTGGTTGGCGGAAATCGCGATCTGGGTGGTCAAAAGGGGGGATCAGGTGTTAGCCAACATGTCCTTGGTCAGATGAGGTGGTCGCAAGCACGAGGCGAGGTACGGGGTCATGTTGTAAAAGCATCAGGCCGGCAATCCAATGCGGATGAGGTTGTAATTTGTGACCGCAAGCGGGGTCCACCTGAAAGGATGATTTTTGGGTACTCCGGCCCACCCAATGCCAAACTGACGCTGGCCCCCAAAAATCCTCCTGATCCACCACTGACATCGGTACCCTAGACCGAACGGGTTTAACAGGACTTTCATCTGTTTCTCCCACAGTCTACCAATTGAATTGGACCCCCGCTTGCGATCACAAATTACAACCTTAAAAAAGAATTCCAATGTTGATGATATGTACATTTTTAAGTGAGAGTCTGTGAAAATGAGAATAAATGTGTGTATGTGTGCATGTGTGTGTCTGTGAGTATGATTGTGCATGAATGAGTGAGTGAAAGAAATCAAGAATCGGGGGTATAGTGGTTATATATGTATATGTGTGAGTGTGTTTGTGTATGAGAGTGAGTGTGAGTGTGTGGCTAAAAGTGAGGGAAAGTGAGCATAAATGAGAATTTGTAAGTGGGAGAGGAAGAGGCAGTGAGTGACAGGGTGAGTGAATGAGAGTGAGTATGAGTATGTGAGGGGAAGTGAAAGAGAGGAGGTGTGAAAGAGTGACATTGAATGTGTGCTTGTGTGTCTTTTTCAGTGTGCATATGTCAGTGAGAGTCAGTGAGTGAGATTGAGAGGGTAAGAGACAGTGTTTGTGTGTCTGTGAGAGAAAAGTAGTGATTGGTAATCAGTGAGTGTAACTGTGTGAGAGTGAGCGTGTGAGCAAGCATGTGTATGTGTGTGTGTGTGTTCATGAGTTTGATTGTGTGTGAATTAGAGTGATGATACCAAGTGAGACTCAGTAAGAGTAAATGAGAATCAATGAGAGATAGTGAGAGTGAGTGTGTGGGTGCTTGAGAGTGCTTATTAGTGAGAGTCAGTGTGTGAGTATCCGTAACTGAGAGTGTGCAAGAAAGTGAGTAAATGTGAGTATGCATGAGAATAAGTAAGTGAGGGAGAGAGTGAGTGAGGGGGTGAGAGAAGGAGGTACTGTGACAGTGAATTAGAATGAGTGAGGGGAGTGAAAGTGAGAGTGAGAGTGAAGAAGTGTGAAAAAGTAAGTGAGTGTGGAATGTCTGTGCATATGTGTGAGCAAGTGAGAGTGAGAATCAATCAGTGAGGTTGAGGGAGTGTGAATGTGAGTGAGGAGTGAGTGATAATGAGTTAATGAGAGTGTGTGAGTGTGTGCGTGTGTGTTATGCTTGCTAGTCTGCCACTGGTGATGGCATTTGTGAGATAATTCATGGCTTATGAAGCTACCTATGGACACCTTCTGGCACTTGCCTATTTGAGGTAATTTGTGTACGGGAGGGCACCCAGGGAAACATGCAGGTCCTAGCATAGTGGATTTGATTCTTGAAATATGGGAGCACCTCTGGCAAAATTCTGGTGCTGGAATACTGGAGGTAATTTTTGGTCAAAGAGAGGACAACCATGACATGAAGACAAGAGAGTCACTCGAGAAAATGCTGATCCTGACATACTAGGAGCATTTTAACATATGGCACACCACTGATATATGGGTGGCATGAATAGCAAAATTCTTGTACCTTCATATTGCACGTAATTCTTGAGATAAAGGGGATACCCATCACAAATAGCTAACAAAGGCAAACTGGGGGTAATACCTACCCATAGAAAGGATCCCATAACACATTTTGTAAAAAATAGGTCAACTCCTGGAACGCAGTAGCTTTTATTGCCATACCATAAAACTAATGGAATATTTCTTTGGTGCCTTTCAGAGCCTATGGCTTTTTATCAGATTCCACAGTTTGTTGACCCCAAACCGTCCACAAACAAGTCGGGCTTGCTTGCTAAGCTCACTTGCTGAAACTGAGGGCATGTATTACCCCCAACACTTTCAAAGATCACCAGTTGCCACTGGTCTATCTGATGGCGATTTTGAGATGTTTTCCGTGCATTTCTACCCTCTTGACCTCGTGTATTAATTTATCGCGTGTTCCGCCCTTCTGATATGAGTTAAGAATCTCTACTTTATGTATCAATTATATAATGAACACCCTCTAACTTTGGTATCTCTTCACATCAAACAGGAAACATCCGCTCATGTCTAGGAGATGTGATTACCATGCCTACCTGTGGTTTCGGTCATTTTTTACCTCGCTGTGGTCTCTTAAACCCTATTTTCGATTACAAAAAGTGAGTACATTCATCACAAACCTTCTTGCCCGGAAGTGAGATTCATTCTGTGGCAATTTGTGTTTCAACCCACACCAGCCTTTTGTAATTTCTACTGCTTCAACTAAACCGCGCCCAGTCTGTGTGCAGCTTTGATGGGAATTAGAGCCCCTTTATGTAGGTCAGTGGAATAAATTGGTCACTAAACAACACATCGACGGTACTTGGGACTTTACTTTAAGAACGTCTGATATGTTGCACCTCATTCAGGGAACTCTATTGTGAGACACGAATAGGCCCAAAGAAATGGCAAATATATATTAGAAAAAAAACTGTCAAAAACTTTTAGCATCTGCCGTGCAGACAGGTTCAGTAAATAAGCATTGTACAAATGTCCTGAAGTATTAATTAAAAAAGAAACAGATACCAGTTCATGCAGTGGGATGAGCACACCGTCTTTCTTCAGACACTTAGGGGCATATGTACAAGGAGTTAACGCCGCAATTTTTTGACGTTACAGCGGCTTTTTTTTAATCCCCTTATTTACAAGTTGCTGCTAACCTCAGTTAGCGGCAGTTTTCTGGCGAAAACGTGAATTTTTAAGATCGCCACTTCTGTTAGCGGGAGTTAACGAAAATGAGATGCAAGGTAGGCATTCTGTGCAAAAACTGTCGCTAACCCCCCTTCACGATATATACAAGGAATTCCTTCTATGGTGCACAAACAAAAAAACTGCCTCTAACTGCAGTTAGAGGTAATTTTTTAAGACCAGAAAATAGCTATAGCTGGTCTTAAAAATGGTGCAAACGCTTGGGGCCTCATTTCAGAAGGTTTTGGTGCTGGACAGAGCTGCAAGGAATGTTGCTGCACTGCCATGCGACAAAACCACAAGGCAGGAATGCGCACCCTCAATAAGATAGGGCGCATTCCTGTGCCTCATTCATGAAAAGTGTTGCATCGCTGCAACAAAACAGCATTGCACCACTTTTCACTACGCCCTTCTTGCGACACCATGGATGCGCTGTATTCACTGTATGGCGCTCCATGTCGCAATTAATGACAGATACGTCTGGAATCCTAACGTATCTGTCAGCGCTAAAGTCATGCATTGCTGCAGTTTTGTCTCAAGCATGACACAACTCCAGCAACGCACGGGGCCAGCCTAACCCTGTGGCACTGTGTCACCCTTACGCCTGTCATGAGGCAGGCGTAAGGTACTGACGCAGTGGCATCCAACAATTGTTGCAGTAAAATCTGATGCATTTCACTGCGCCACTCCTATGAGGCTTTGTTGCCTGGGAATGCCCACCCTGCATACATCATACCTGATGCAGGTATAATGTGGCACAGGGCTTCACAAGGTCAGGCATATGTGTCTCTTTGCAAATACGGTGCAACGTGGTGCAAGAATCAAGCTGCAAGTACGTCAAGGAAATGACGCACTGGCGGGTGAAACTGTCAGAAGGGGCTCATGAATAAGCCCACCTGTCTTTGTCCCCTACGCTGGTGCACAATGGCTGCCATGCGCCAACGCAGGCATCCTTGCGCCATGGTGCAAGCGTGACTGTGTTGCGGAGTTCATTGATGTTGGGGCTCCATCACTTCTCGAGACGTCTGCAGGTGCGTCTGGAATAGTGGAGGGCGGGAGTGAACCAGGTGGCCTTCTTGGAGTGTTGTTTGCCTGGTCTTTTCTTGAGGGGTGCTAGGGTGTCGGCGCAGTTGGAGATCCATTGGTGGAGGTTGCACGCTGCGGTGTTGGCGTCTGTAAGCGTCGGCGGAGTGGTGGTGCTGAGGGAGTTGACGAGACGTTCTTCAGTGGCCTTGATCCAGCTGCGAGGCGGGGTGCGATGATGGCGGTGGTGTACGGTGAGCATGGTGAAGACGTGATGTATGCAATGATGGTCGGTCCAGAACAGTCCTGTGGTGTGGCTGTAGTTGAAGTTGCCGCTGCCGGAGAAGACGTGCTCGAGCGTATGTCCGGCTAAGTGGGTTTGTGCGGTGACTAGCTGCTTGAGTCCGATGTTGGCGAGGTTCCCCAGGAGGGCGGTGGTGTTCTGGTCACTGGGGTTGTCCAGGTGGAACTTGAGGTCTCCCAGTAGGATGTAGTTGGTAGATGGGAGAGCCTGGGGTGCAATGAGGCCTACAATGGCATCGGTGAATGAGGGTTCATGGCCCGGGGGCCTGCAGGTGAGGGTGCCATGGAGTGTGGTGTTGGGGTTGGTCCGGATCTGGAAGTGGAGGTGTTCCATGGTCACCGTCAAGTCATTAGAGTGTGCCTTTTTGAGACAATGGAAATGCCTCCTCCTGGCCGCTTGGGGTGGTCCGTGTGGGTGAATTTGTACCTGTCGTGAATGGTGATGGCGATGTCCGGTCTGGAGCAGAGGTTGGTCCAGGTTTCCGTGAAGAAGGCTATGTCTGAAGAGGTGGCATTGCGGAGGTCCCAGATTTCTGTTGCGTATTTGCGGAGGGTACGCACGTTTAGGAGGATGCGTTTGAGCTGGTCGGCTGAGCTGTCAGTCGGCTGGGCAGCAGGAGGCGCTGGTGTGCTGATGTGGCAGAAGGTGGGTTTGCAGTTTTGACAGGCGCAGGGTGGAAGAGAATTCTACAGTGTTGCTAGATGGCAGGCGGTGTGGCATCCAAGGTTGATGGTGAGGAGGGTGCTGGCGTCATAGAGGTGGAGTGTCCGAGAGGAAGGGTCCTTGGTGCTGGGCGCGGTCCAGGGGTGGACGGACGCAGACAGGCTTGCAGAGGGGACTGGACAGCTGGGAGGCGGGAAACACAGGAAAGGACACAGGAGGAGGCAGGGACGCAGGGGGGTAGGGGTTGTAAATATATTTTAAAATAATTCTTCTGTGCTCCTGCTCTCCTGAGTCTGCTTCCAGGAACAGGAAGCAGGCAGCCAAGCTCCCTCCCCTAAGTCAATCACAACGCTGCAATGTGGCGTTGTGACTGTTCTTGAGCACCGTGACAAGGCGTACAGCCAGGGGATTACAAACAGGGAAGTGTGCATGACTGCTTTATGCGGCCTGAGAGGGCCAACCAAACAGTCATTGCACACTTGAGTGGGCATACCACTCCACCCTTTCCCTGCTCAGTGAGTAGAGCAGCCCTAGCCACCCTCTCGCCCACAAAGGAAACATAGCATGAGAACCTCAGAAAGTTATCATCATGTTATGTTTCCTCTTCTTGCACTGCTTCAAAGCAGTGGGGCGACGATCTTCCACCATAGCGGATGAGCCGCCACTGGGGGTGCATCACCCACAGGTGCTAGGCCTGGGCCCAACTCTACCCCCGGGCATCCTCCGCAACGCGTTCCACCTTCTCCTCACCTGGACATTGACACCATGGCGCAATCTGCTGCACTCTCTCCAAATCTGTGACTCAACCTGCAGGAGCCTCAGCCAGGCAGGATTTCACAAGCCTGGGTACAGCAGTCGCTGCCAAGTCCGCTGGGGAACCTCCCATTGCAGGTGATGCAACAAGGCCCCCTTAGGCGTGAAGTTTCAGCGCTCCCGCCACAAAAGTTCGGCACAGCTCAGGGGCCTCACCCTCCACATCGTCTGGTCAGTGCTACATCCTGTGATGCAGAGAGGTGCGGCCCACCATTGGTAACCTCCTCCGGGCACCCTGGTGTAGTGGTGGCGCGTGGTAAGCGATGCAGACCTCCCTACAGTGGTGAGCGAGAGCACCTCTACCATTCACAGCTCCAAGGGGGACCAGGCGGTCTTCTCACACAAGTCAGCAACGTGTCTCCATGCGACCTGGCAGACTTCACCACCAGGTAAGGGCGATTGCCGACACCTCAATGTCTACCACCATGGCCCAGCAACTCCACATACCTCCGCATCCCTCTCCGGGTCCCAGACGCCGGCCCAGCGAGGCCTCCGGGCCCCGGGGACTGTCCGCGCTCTCAAGGGTTTGGATGCCATGGTGTTGCAAGAAGTGCGCAATGATAAGTGATGCATCACTGGTGTTGCCCAGCAATGCGCCTCTTTTCATGATTGTAGCCCTGAATTTCCTCTTCCCTTGGGAATCTGGCTGGTCATCCTGGCTGTTGGGGGGCTTGGGGGGTTGTTGATCTGTGATGCACTTGGCCCTGGCTGCTCCATTCTACATTCCATTGTTTTTTTTCCAATCTTTCATTGGAGGTAGACTTATAGGCTATTTTTGCCCCAAGAGGCAAAAAAATTCACGTTGGGCTGACTAACGTGAGTTTTTTTGCCTCTAATGGTCCTTTCGTCAGTTTTTGCCCGCTGACGTCAGAATTTGTATCGCCTTCACGCTAGTGTTAGCAGCAGTTTTCACCGCGGCTACCTGAAACTATCGCCATGTAGCGACGTGTTGTAAATACATCGCTAACAGGGCGATAGTTTTTGGTGATAGGCCGCGTTAAGAAAACTGCCGCTAACTAGCTTTAGCGTTAGTTTGCGGCAGTTCTTGTACATATGCCCCGATTGTCAAAAACTGGTAACAAATATTCCTGGTGAATGCCAAAAGGAACTTCCCATCAAAGTTAAGAAGAAATATTAGGGAAGTGAGGTTGGAGTTTCTGACCCTTGTATAAAGAGAAATTCGGTATTAGTACACAGTAATAACAAAATGATAAAGAGAAATTCAGTATTTGTACACAGTAATAACAAAATGTAGACTTGTGTATGGATGTAGGTATTTGTAAAGCACGAACCTTGCCATGGGCAATGGAGCGCTGTACAGGGACAACGGCTAAGATTACAACACGTCTTTTACACCGTAGAGGATGTAGGGGTCCCATAGTGACTAGAGGGTGAGGAGTTTCTAAGGTGTTGAGATGTGTTGTTCTTTGAAGAGGTGAGTTTTTGCCTCTTTCTTGAACTGAATTCATGGCAGTTGGGTAATCTCACTGTTGTTTCAGCTCCTGGATGCGTAGAAGAAGGTCTGTTTTCTGAAGAGATCAGCAGCTATGTCCCCCTATCTCAACGAGGTTCAGCAGCTTTGGTTGCTGGGCTGTGTTGCACTAGAGTTTAGTAAATCCCCACCAAGGTGCCGTAAAATGATCTCATTTTTGCACTGCACCTGCGCAAACATTAACAAAAAAATCACCATTTTAGTGCATGGGCTGCAGACAGCTGAGCTCGGAAACACATGGCAAACAGTGCTTAATTTGAGCCAGTGATTTCCGGTGCTAAGCACCGGCACTTAATTGCCAACACCGGGTCTTATGACATTCTGCCACATGGTGGTACTGTTTGTGGTTTTTTTACAGATGAGCACAACAATAATTGTTTATTAATTCAATATACATTAAAATAACTAATACCGGCCACCCAAGCCATTCTTATAGCTTTGGGGGCCTGGAATAGTCTGAAGTGCCACATCTGAAGGAGTGTGATGTTCGTAGGTGTGTTTGTACTGTCACTGGCAGCTGTGGCCGGGGCAATGGGTGGTGCAAACCGCAGAGGCCTTCTGACGACAGCCCTGGCACTTATTTTTCTACAAATTAAGCACTGATGGCAAAGCTACCTTTTTGCGTTAACGAGCTCTGCTATTATCAAAAAATGCAGTAACTGGGGCGTGGCCAAGATGGCGGCGGAGTAGGACGTGCTTTTCTGTCCCTCCGGCGCCGCCCGCATATCGCTTTGTTTATCGCCCTATTTAGTGCCCATCTGAGCCTGCCGGGAGACGCTGGGGTCCCGGAGGGCATCCCCGGAGCCGACGGAGTGTCCAAGTGCGCGTCGGAGTGGAGCGGCGGTCCCCGCCGGGCCCGCTGGCCCCGACCGTGAAACGAGCTGCTGGGCCCGTAGAGACGGAGAGACGGTGCTCGCCTCTGGCTTCGTGGCGCCCGACGCACCTGCGGAGGCCCTTGGAGCTGTGGCCGCAAATCCGATTGGTCGGGTGGCGCTGGGCCCCGGGAGGCTGCAGGACAAGGGGAGCCCGAGTGAAAGCGGCCCTGAGGCGCCGCCGCCGCATAGCCGCGCGGGGCCTGGTCCGCGTGAGAAGCGCGATCTGCAGCCGCCGGCGGCCTGCAACAGTGGGGCGCGCTCCAAACACCTGCCCGGAGGAACGGTGGCGGTCGGGCCCCCTCGGCGGAGCCGGGGGAGCTCCGGCACCACACAAGGGAAGACCTACGGTGAGTCCGCCCAGCGGATGGCGTGAGCAGTGAGCCGAGGTGTAGCGGTGTGGCCGGAGAGGGAGCGGAGGCTCGGTCCGTGGGTCGGCGGACGGTGAGAGACCCTGCGAGCGGAGCTGAGGTGGGGCCGAGGTCCCAGCACTGGTGCCTGGCGAGATCGGTGGCGCAGTCCCCCTCCCCCATCTTGTTGGCGGTCCTGCTCCGGGACTGCGGCGGGGCTCTGAGGGGGTGCTGCCTTGAGTGCTCCCCTGCTTGGAGGTGACCGGAGTGCGGAGAGCAGCCCCCGTGGTGCCGTGAAGTTCAGGTGAGCCTGGTGGCGTCGACGGGGATAGTGGGGCTGAGTGGCAGGTGGGGCCTGCTATCGACCTGCATATCGGCGGGCGGGCCGCTCCCCTTCGGCGTAGCATCTCCGCTGGCTTGCCGGTGGCTGGGGCGGTCCGGAGGCCTCCCCCGACGGCCTGCGCTGGTGGAGGACCGCGATTCTGCCGCAGTGAGGAGTGCCCCTCCCCTGGGATCGGGGCAGCGTGGGCCTGGGAACGAGCGTGCGGCCTGGAATTGCTGCTGGGGCCTAGACTCGGCTTGCGGGTCGGCGAGCGGTGCCCCTCCTGGCGGTCTGTGCCTTGCCTGCCTGCTGTGGGTGCGAGGGCCACGGAGGCCTGACTGCGCTCTACCCCCCTGAGGGCTACAAAGGGAGTGTGGTTTGGAGCTGCGGGCATCGGAGGAGCTCCTGGGCCTCCGGCTGACGAAGTGTGGTGGTGGGCGCAGAAGAGGGTGCCTCTACCGCCCGCCCTTACGGAGTGGTGGCGGGGCTGGTGATCGGGCCCTTGGCTTAGACTTTTGTCCTGGCAGTGTGACGGCCTCTGATTCGGAGATCTATGGCACTTGGGGCGGTTGGAATGGATGCGGGATCGCCCTGACCCCCCCCTCCTTTGAGACGCACCGGAGGGTCGTTCTGGGCAGTGGTGCGTGGGATTCCAGCTGGGCCTGGCGAGGGTATCCTGCAGTGAGGGCACTGAGTCTGCATTGTTGGAGGTGGTTCTTGCCTTTGCCCTCTTCAGTCGGGGCCGCAGGAGGGCCTGTGTCGCCGTGTAGATGGCATCCGCCAGGAACAAACGGGACAAACCCTTGAAGGGCCTACCCCAGCAGACGACGGGCCAGGAGTCCGCGGTGCTGGCGGCCGGATCGACACAACCGGATGACAATGATCTCCCGGCGACCAAGGCTTTCATGCTCGAATTATTTGCCGCCATAAAAGAGGATATCTCGGAGCTCCGCTCGCAACTCTCCTCAGATCTGCGCGAGACGAGACGCGATGTCGACGCCATTGGCGAGAGGGTAGCGACCCTAGAGGAGCATGATCTGAGCACCGCGGAGGAGGTACACCAACTCCAGCAAGACGTCCTTCGCCTCATGGATCAGAATCTTGACCTCCAGGTCCACGCCGAAGATCTAGAGAACCGATCTCGGCGGAACAATATCAGAATCCGGGCGGTCCCATGGAGGGGTGAGGGAGACGATCTACGTGACTACGTGAGCGAACTGTTCCGACAGATTCTGGGCGAAGGGGCGGAGCGGGAGATCAAAATGGACCGAGTCCACCGTGTGGGCGGGCCGCGTGGTGGCAGGGCCCCTCCACCGGACATACTGGTGTGTGTCCACGACTTCCTGACCAAGGAGCTGATCCTTCGGAAAGCTCGTGACCTTCAGCCCGTGCAGTTCCGGGGTCATCAGCCTGCCCTTTATCAAGACTTGGCGGCCTCCACTCTCGCCAAGCGCAGAGACTTTAAGCCTATCACTAACCATCTGCGTGAGAAAGAAATCCCCTATTCCTGGGGACATCCGTTCCGGCTCATTTTTAAGCTAAATGGCAGAATACAGCAGATCCGATCCCTGGACGCCGCCTTTGAGCTCTTGGGCCTGGAGCGGCCCGCCCCTAGTGCTGGGGGCACCAGATCACCGGCCAGAAGGCGCAGACGGTCCAATGAATGGCAACGCGTGGGGAGATCCCCTCCGCCGGCGAAACCCGACTTGTCCGCAAGCCTGCTGGAACGAGAAGCTGCTGTCACTTCTGTGGCTCTGGTGACTGAAAACGACGGGATCCCCTGAGGTGCTTCTGTCCGGCACTAATGGGCTCATTATGCGGCGCCGGAGGTGGGCAGCTCCTGAAGAATTAGTATCTTATCATCTCAAGTCCTGGTGAACTAGAGTGCCCTGTATCAGGAGCGAGCAGAGTTCCAAGATGGTGCCATGGTCCCCTGACGAATGGATTTATAAGACGGACTGTAGTCATTACAAGCAACTGTTGTATGCTTCTTCATTTTGTGTTTATTCGTATTTGGGTCTGGGGGTTAGGGGTTTGTTAGGGGTTGGGATTATTTTTGGGGCTCCGCATCAGTGCTTCAGACGACTAGGAGAGGCCTCCACCCACAAGTATTGCGTGTTCGCCCACGCAGAGATTGGGGCTCTAGCTACCACATAGGCTCTTCTCTCCTCGGGCTGGGGTATGGGTAGGGACCTAAAGATTGTGAGTCTGAACGTTCGGGGCTTGAATAGCCCTGTTAAGCGCTCGGCTATACTCTCCTACTTGGAGAATGCAGAGGGTGACGTATGCCTGTTGCAGGAGACACATTTGCTCTCTAGGGACACTAAAAGGATGAAAGACAAGCGCTTCCCTCTCCAACTCTGGTCCTCGGGACCGGCCAAGAAAAATGGGGTAGCGATCCTCTTTAGTCCCCGCGCTCACTGCAAAGTCCTTTCCCAGGTGGCTGACATTAAGGGGAGACTGCTAGCGGTCCGCATCCAATGGGGGGACATGCAGCTAACGGTGGGATCTCTTTATGCTCCAAATGACCGGCAAGAGCCCTTCCTGCGACTTGCCCTGTCCACGGTTTTAACGTCCCCTGACTCAGCGATCCTAGTGGGGGGGGACTTGAACATAGTGATGGACTCCGGGATGGATAGGTCTGAGCAGCGAGCCTACCAAACTGGGGCTATATCACAAGGGGGAGGCAGTGGCTCCTTGAGGGTGGGCTGAATGATGTGTGGCGCGTCCAGCACCCCTTAGAGCGCGATTATACCTTCTACTCTGCGGTGCATAAAACGTACGCGCGATTAGATCATTTCTTGGCTACATCCTCTCTCATGCCATGCCTGTCTGCCGCCGACATCTCTGCGCGCTCCCTGTCGGACCACGCCCTCATATCGGTGGTGCTCACCTCTTCGGGCTCGCGTCCACCGACGTCCAGCTGGCGTCTTCGTGACTCCCTACTCCACTCGGAGTCGGTGGTCGCACGACTACGGGACACTATCACCCAATACCTCGCAATCAATGACCAGGAAGGTATGGCCCTCGCGTCGGTGTGGGAGGCCCTGAAATTAGTAGCGCGGGGGAATTAATTGCGATTGCAGCGTCATATGCGCGGCTACGCAGGGAAAAACGCGCAGAGTTGGAGGGAGAGGTGGGTGCCCTGGAGGCGGTGCACAAGAGGACGGGGGCGCCAAGAGTTTGGAGAGAATTGGAGGCTAAACGGCGCATGCTGAAACACCTTGATTTAGACAGGGCGGAGCACGCCCTTCTGCGCCTGCGACACAAATTTTACCTTAGCGGGGACAAAGGGGGAAGGATGCTGGCGCATAGGCTGCGAGCACGAGCTCAGCTCTCGGCCATACAGTCCATTAGAGATCCTCAGGCAATCGAACATACTACGGACTCCCGCATTGTGGACTCTTTTCGGCAGTTCTACCAGCGTCTGTATACGAGGGAGGCAGCGGATGCGGGGGAGATTGCAGATTACTTGGCCTCCAGTAACATTACACCCCTTCTTAAGTCATCGGCGGAAGCCCTGGATGCCGCGATTCGCATAGAAGAGGTCATATCTGCGATAGCGCGGCTGAAAGTGGCCAAATCCCCAGGGCCGGATGGCTTCTCTGCCATATTCTATAAAACCTACTGTGTGGAGCTGGCTCCTCTTTTAACCCGCCTCTTCAATTCCTTCCTTGAGACAGGAGAGGTAACTCCTTCCATGTCTGAAGCGGTAATCACTGTTATCCCTAAGCCTGGAAAGGACCCTAAAGATTGTAGCTCGTATAGGCCGATCTCTCTTCTTAATATAGATACAAAACTGTTTGCGAGCATCCTAGCGGCGAGGCTCAACTCCCTGATGGACGGTAGCATAGACCCGGATCAAGCGGGCTTTATCCCAACGCGTCAAGGAGGGGACAATACTAAACGGCTCCTTCATCTCACAGATTTGGTCCACCGTTCGCGGACGTCGGCTCTCTTTCTCTCTATAGATGCCGAGAAGGCCTTCGACCGAGTGGACTGGGGGTATTTGTTCGCTGTGTTGAAGACCTTTGGGATGGGGGACAACTTTATAGGCTGGATTCGGTGCCTGTACGCGGCCCCCAAGGCCGCTGTCCGAGTGAATGGGAACAGGTCGGCCCTCTTCCCTATCACGAGAGGGACGCGACAGGGATGTCCCTTATCCCCGCTGCTTTTTGCGCTCTATATGGAGCCTTTTGCCCAACGTACATGAGCGAACGTGGGCATTGAGGGGATTGTATTCGGAGCAGACACACATAAAATCAGCCTCTACGCTGAC
Organism: Calotriton arnoldi; assembly: GCA_963921515.1. Lineage (NCBI taxonomy): Eukaryota > Metazoa > Chordata > Amphibia > Caudata > Salamandridae > Calotriton > Calotriton arnoldi. The sequence continues at coordinate 1,307,254 of CAWUFW010002888.1, forward strand.
GATGTTATCCTATCACTTACTCAGCCTCACTCCTCCTTGCGGTACCTCTCGACGGAGCTCCGCGACTTTGGGCAGGTGGCGGGATTTAAGGTAAACTTTTCAAAATCACAAATTCTTAATATTTCTGTCCCTGGGGCGGAGGTTCTGGACTTGCAACAAGACTTCGCCTTTCACTGGGCTGACCCTGACATCCCATACTTAGGTATCCGATTGACCTCTTCAGTAGCTCATACGGTCTCCCTCAACTATAAATTGCTGACGGACCAAACTACCAAAGCACTCTCAGGCTGGTCCCGCCTTAATCTGGCTTGGTATGGGAGGCTGGCGGCGGTGAAGATGACCATTCTCCCGCGCATACTCTATCTCTTTCAGATGCTCCCTGTGAGTCCCCCTCCAGGCGCCCTCCGGAAGCTACAGGGACTCTTAAATGCTTTCTTGTGGAACAACAAACGGCCACGACTTGCGCTGCCCCTCATCACCGCACCGAAGTCGGCGGGTGGGTTGGGCTTTCCTTTGTTAGAGGCCTACTATCAAGCCTCCTGTCTCCGGTATATTGTGGAATGGAATAGGCCCTTGTCCAGCAAGCATTGGAACTTTATGGATCAGACAGTCGCGGGCTGTAATATCTGGCGCGAGTTGTGGCTGCCGCGCAAACATAGAGCGTGGGGCCTCTACTCTTCCCCGGTGACCTCCCCGACTTTGAAAACTTGGGACCAACTAGCGCTGCGCAAGGGTTGGACTACTTTTCCTTCCCCTATGACTCCTATTGTCGACAACCCCGATTTTCCGCCGGGATGTGCGTCCCCCATCTTCCAACGCTGGAGGGAGGAGGGCTGTAAGAGGGTGGGATCTCTCTTTGATCTAGATGGTTTGATCCCTTTTTCCCAACTGCGCCAGGAGTACTTCCACCTACCGGAGGCAGAGGCCTTTCAGTACTTACAATTAAAGCATTGGGTGACTCAACCTGCTAACTTCGCGTCAATGTCCCGCCCCCTGACTGCTTTTGAGAAATGGCTTGTCTGCAAAACAGATGACCGCAAGCTCATTTCCGATCTGTACGCGATGATCCTGATGCACCCCAAGAGGCAGCGCATGAAAGCGCAGGTCCGCTGGGAAACGGAGCTGGGGCGACCTCTTACATGTAAAGAATGGGAACACGTCTTTTATCGCGCTCACCACACCGCTTCTAACACTGCAGGGGCTGAGTCTGCCTACAAGGTGGCCGCCTATTGGTATTATACTCCGGTGCGCGTAAAGGCGTGGGATGTAGCGAAGTCGGACCTCTGCTGGCGGGGGTGCGGCCATCAGGGTACACTGGTGCATTTGCTATGGCGTTGCCCGAAATTAGTGCGGTACTGGAAGGTTGTCCTTGATGAGCTAGACGATGCCTTTCAGATCACATTTCCCCGAACACCTGAACACGCACTGCTGGGCCTCCCCCACCCCAAGTCTTTCCCTTTGCGCTCGCTCCGGGGCCGGCAGATATCCTTAGCTCTGTTAGCGGCGCGCCAGGTTCTTCTGGCGCACTGGGGCTCCTCGGCCTCACCTGACCCGAGGGACTGGTTCCAAAGGCTTTGGCACCTCCTGGCTATGGAACGTCTTTCGTTGGGCATTGATGGTAAAGGCGCTGAGTATGCGGAGTTATGGGGTCCTTTCCTACAGCTCCTTTCTAAAGAACTGAGAGAGGTCACATGCCCAAAGTACTTACAGATCTTGCAGCTCATTCCCTTGGAGCCTCTAGGGGCCATCAACGACAACGGTGGGGCGGCGGACATGGCATGAGGAGGGGTTAGAAGTGCAGGGGTATAGAGGCTGATGCGGAGAGGGGTGGGGGGAGGGGACTCAGGGGGTGTCTGGGGGGTATTTGTTTCTTTGCTTGTTTCTTTGTTTGTTTCTATCTTCCAGAAAAGTGGTATTCGCGCTCCTGCTAGATGGCCGGTTATCTTTCGAATGTCTCTAACGCGGGGTCGCCCTCCGGGTTGTTGACCTGCACGCTGTGTACATCATTAAAGAGGTTACGCTCTGCCGGCCACCGGATGTAGGCAGCTGAGCCGTGTATCTAAATGCTTACCACACAATAAAAATGATTGATTCTAAAAAATGCAGTAACTGAGAGTTGTTTGAGTGAAAGAATGCACTGAAGCTGAAAGAAAGAAATGCACAGGCCACTTCTGTGCTGGGGCAGCACAGAACACAGGATCATGATAAGGCCCAAGGTTAGAAAAAGTGCATTGTGTTCCATGAGAGCTGTATTGATAGCCCTGCATATAGGAAATACTGAACCCTGACCTACTGAAGCCTGCACAAAAAAGTTGCTGCCCAAATATATATATTTATGGGATGCAACATTTTTGAAAGACTTGTTTACTTTTGAATTCTATTCAGTACATTAAGTGCCCGATTCCCAAAGGCGAACTTAGACTTGCGTCTAAGTTTACTACTTTTTGGTATTCACAAAGGTAAGTTACAACTTCTAACTTTACTAATAGTAAACTTACTAGTAGTAAAGTTGCTAGTAGTAAATGTACAACTAGTAAAATTACTAGCAGTAAAGATACTAGTAGTAACTTACTTTTATGAATACCAAAAAGTAGTAAACTTAGACTTGAGTCTAACTTTACAACTTTTTGGTATTCACAAATGTAAGTTTCTACTAGTAATTTTACTACTAGGAAACTTATTAGTAGTAAAGATGCTGTCAGTAAACTTACAACTAGTAAAATTGCTAGTAGTAAAGTTACTAGCAGTAACTTACCTTTGAGAATCAGGCCTTAAGCCTGCATCATATCAAGAACAATATCCCAAAATATGTTTCTGCCTTTTTTACCCCTATAGCCCCAACATTCTCAGTATCAATTTCCATGTATTATGAAATATTGCTGCTATAGATTCTTCTGTGAAAATGCAGGGGTGGCTTCAAATATGTGCCCTGTTGAAATATCTACTACATGCGTTGTAATAAACCTCATTTGTATATCAATTGAAGTACCGTCCATAAAAAGTTATTTTTAGGTTTGATGTAAGGGAACTTGTCAGATCATGGCAACATATCGCATGAGACACAAGAAGGGACTAGTGAGGTTGGTCTGTAAAATGTCCTCGTGATTGGTTAAGAGAGAGTGTTATGGCTCAGGAAGGGGGCTTATGTAAATACTATAATAGCTGATTATCTTTTAATTTCATTGGCCTACTGTTGCATATAGAAACAAAGTGTATTTGTATAGAGAATAATTTTCTTGTGCATTTGTTTTTAATTTTTTTTTTACAAATATCTTTATTTCAATTTTACAGCTGTTCCATTAAACGATAACAACAAGATGCAAGAAAAGAAACTTCATCCTAATTCTGAATTGCAGTCACATGGCGGTACCAGAGTCTATTGTACAATTGAGTCCCACAGAGGCAGGAGGAGTCACTAACATATGTGTGTATCTAGCAGCTCATTGTCCGCCAAGGTGTGCGTGAGGTGAGTGAGGGGGGGAGGTGGGACATTAACCATTTCTTGATGTAGGTTTGTGACACATATCCATGTGTGTTTGGTCGAATAAAACGTATTTTCATAGGAGAGCTCTCCTACCGTAACATAATTGATAAACCAGAAGCAATTGTCAAAAAGTAAAACGTTTAGGTGCAGATATCATGTGACGGGAAAAAAATTAAAAATAACTTTCAAATGACAACAACATTTAACTCCTATAATAGCAGAAACAAACATACTTACCTTTAGTAAGCTCTTTCTAGTAGAGACGTTATTGAGCTGCAGAAAATTCCCCAGATGCCAGACTGGATCTGAAAACTTTTCAGCAGTACCTCTGCACGCTTGTAGGTGGTGCTGTGTTGCTACGCAGTGACGCTGTTCCAATCCCATCTGGAAATTATGTGCAACACCACTCCCACGCACTAACTTCAGTTGCTTTCGAGGCTGTCTGTGCCCCCAGATGCAGAGCCCCAAAAGCAAATTAGTTGTGACCAGTGTGCAGATCCCTAGACTTGGGATCTTATTAATAGATAGAGTCCAATCACAGAACAGGGAGGATGGGAATGTCGGTGAGCAGTCAGTAGCTAGAGTCACTACCAGAAAGAGCGTTACCAAAGGAAAGTAACTTGTTATTCTTTTAGAGACTTTTATCAGCAAATTCCTCATTTTTTGAACAGATACAAAGGCAGTATCTATTTGGAGGTGAGCCCCTGAATGGGTTCAAACCTGCCCCTCTTGGCCAACCTGACTGTCCAGACAATAGTACTTCGTAAACTTATGGAGGGAACCTATATAGCTGCCTGGCAGATGTCCAGGACAGGGACTCAACGCAGTGGTAGCAGCTTTGGCCCTTGTTAAATGAGCACTCAGTCCTTCAGGAGGTTCCTTTTTGGCCAGTGCATAGCAGATCTTAACGCAGAGCCCGATCAGCAGAAGATGGCTCTCTTCTTTTTTTACTCTAGATCACCCCAGAAAAGCTGATTGTCCACTCAGTGGTCTCTGTTATGATCAGTTTAAAAGCTTAGAGCTCTTTTGGGGTCCAAACAGTGAAGTCTATCCTACTCCTCAGAGGGATGAGGCAGAGCATAAAGCACCAGCAAGGTGATGTGTTGACCAACGTGAAACGATGTCATAAAGTTAGGCAAAAAAGAGGCTCTTGTCCACCAAACCAGCTGGCCTGTGAGTTGGTGTATGGCATGTTAACACAGAGAGCCAGAAGCTTACTCACACATACCGCCAATGTAATGGCAATGAAGAACACTATCGTGAGGGTGAGAGGCCACAAAGAGGCTGCTGTGAAGCAGCTTAATAGGAGTGCATATCAAATATGTAAAGACCCAATTGAGGCCCCACTGTGGCAATACAAAGGGAGAGGGAGGAAGCAAATACTGCAAACCTTTCAAAATGAGCCTAATTACTGGAGATTTAAAAAATGAGGCCTGTTCCGGCAACAGTAAAAGGCTGAAAGAGCTGAAAGGTATCTTTGAACCATGCCCAGGAAAAAGCCTTGCTGAGTTATGGACAAAACAAACAACAAAACATCAGATAGCTTTGCCAGCAGGGGGTCTATCTGAAATGTACCACACTAAGCCACACATGTGTCCCAACAAAAGGGCATATACAGTTTTGTCCAGAAGTGCCCAGCTGCCAAGATGATCTCAACCAACTCTGCAGGAAGGCTGAAGGTGTTCAGCTTTTGCCACTCAATCCCCAAGCAAGGCGGTGGAGGGTGCACAGGCCAGTGGGAAATCCCTGCCATGCTGCAACAGCAGATCCTCCCAGAGGGGCAGCCTAAGCGGAGGACAGACGCTCATACCCAGGAGTTCTGGATACTACGCCCTCCGTGCTCAGTTTGGAGCCAGTAGGACTACTTGGGCCTGGTAGGTCCTGATCTTCTTGAGAACTTGGGGCAGAAGTGATATTGGCAGAAAGGAATACAGGAGCCTGAGTTCCACTTGAAGCAGAATGCGTCTTGGAGCAAGAGACCCTTGGAAACCCCAGAGCACACAAGTGGTGACATTGCCCGTTCTCGGCTGTGGGGAACAGATCGAGCCATGGTTCTCTCCATTCTCTGAAGAGACCTTGTGCCAACTCCTGGTGCCACTCATGATCCGCTATGTGCTGACAGCTGAGCTCATCCACCCTGGAGTTATTCAAGGATCCCACTGGGTGGGTCACTATCAGGAAAATCTCTTGGTGGTCCGGCCATTTCCAGAGGCACATGGCCTCTTGGCACAGGGTCTGTGACCCTATCCCATTCTGTTTGTTGCAGTACCTTTTGGCGGTTGTGTTCTTGAACACCTTGATGGATGAAAGGAAGGCTTTCAATGTCAAGCGGATGGCCACCCTCAGTCCTGAAGGTTGAAATGCAGCCAGGACACTGAAGGACTCCGTAACAAGTACGGTCCAAGTCAAAGGCCCATTTCCAAAATCACAGGAGTTGGTTGAGAGGTTGGTCTTCGTCTCAAAGTCATCTAGTAAGTCAAAGGAAAAAAAATTTCCGCCATTCGCATTCTCCTGAAAAGGTGTGACTGCGGCACCATACATCTCGATCTCGCTCCCAAAGTGGAGTCGACGTCAGAACCTATCCCGCTCGTTGATTGGGCACAACCCGAGTTTATGGGGATGTTCTCCACTCCTATACAGATCAGAAAGTCCGACTCTTCAGATCGTTGCCGGCGCCATCTGCAATGTCAATTTAATAGTTTATTGTTATTTTTAGTGTCGTAGAAGGATGTAGGGCTATAGCGGTACAGGGTGGGATGTAAAATAATTATAATTAATTAATATTTAATTTTGAATTAATATGAATTATTTAATAGATAATACATTATGTTAATAGTGTAATTCATTTTTTATCATGTTAAGTTTTAGGTGCAGTTTGTGTGGTCGGTAGGGGTATAGGGTGAGAAGTAATTTAATTATAATTAATTATTACATAATATTTCATTAGTATTAATTATTTAACTGATAAATAATTATGTAAATTGTGCAATTGATTATATGTTTTATTTGTATCTTTTGTATGGGTTGTGGTTTTTGTAGGGGTTAGCGGTTTAAAGGAAATTAATTATAATAATTAATAATTAATGTTATTTATTTATAATTATTTAATTGACAATTAAATATGTAAATTGTGGAATTAAGATAGTTTTTGTAAGTTATATATCAGGTTTGTATGGGTAAAGGGTGGGAAGTTAATTAAATATAGTTAGTTTATTATTAGTTAATTGTTATTAATTGTTTAATTGATAATGAAATAAGTGGATCATGTAAATAAGATATTTCTTCATTTATGTTTGGTGCATGTTGTTGCGTTTGTAGGGATAAAGGGTAGGAAGTCAATTAAATATATTTTTTGTGTTAGTTAATTTTTGTTAACTATTTTATTGATGATTCATTATGTAAAGTTTGTCAATTTTATAATTTTAAAGAACTATTTTAGGTGTGCGTTGTTTAGTTTGTAGAGGTATAGGGTAGGAACTTATTTAAGTTATAGTAAATGTAAAAATGTTTTTTTTAAAGTGAGTTGTTTATTATGTTATCTGTTAATTGTGTTATGCTTTTAAATTGTAAATAACATATTTGTTCGTTATGATTGTGAGAATATAGTGTGGTATTTAAATTATATTAATAATATTTGTCTTAATTTAAATTATTTATTAAACATTGTACTAAATATATATTTTTTATTTATTATTTATTATATATATATATATATATATATATATATATATATATATATATATATATATATATATATATATATATATATATATATATTATCTACTGGCGGTCGCCAGTAGATAGTTATAGTTAGGACCTATTATCCATAGGAAATCCGCGACATTCTATTTGAAATAACGTTGGCGCCGGTTGACGAATCTTCGCGAAAGTTTCCAACTTGTTGGGCGCTCCGCTCCGCTCCTACCCTGAAAGTCTCGGGTTGATTCGTCAAGCGGGGGCCGAGAAAAAGGGGGGTCCCAAAACGCGTTTTCCCCATTCATTTTTCCATAGGAACCTTTAGTCGCAGCTACAGCCCGAACTGCTGAACGGAATTACACCAAATTTGGCAAAGAGGTAGCCCTTGGTTCAGACTGGTGCCTTTGGCTTAAATGGTGTAAATCCGTTCAGTAGTTCCTGAGAAATTCACAAGTAAAGTCACATATATATCTATGGCCGAGTAGGGTCCGCGTACCCTCAGCGCACCCCGCGCGCACCGTCCCGATCACGAGCTGCATGCTAATTGGCTGTCAGCTGGCTGTCAACACTCCAAACCAGGAAGTGTTGGCAGCCATTTTGTCCCTCGGTAGAACCGAGGCACAAAAGCTAAGTGCGCAAAACGCACAAAGGGGGCAGGGTAGAAACACCCTGACCCCCTAGGTCTGCTCAGGGGGTCCCACAAGGACCCCTGGGCAAAAAGCATTTTTTTTTTTTTTTAAATCGGCAGGATGCGCTCAGGGTGCGCGGATCCTGCCGATTAGAAAACCCCAGAGGAAACAAGTGCGCAAAACGCACAAAGGGCGCAGGGTAGAAACACCCTGACCCCCTAGGTCTGCTCAGGGGGTCCCACAAGGACCCCGTGGGCAGAAAAAAGCATTTTTTTTTTAAAACAATCGGCGGGATGCGCTTAGGGTGCGCGAATCCCGCCGAAAAATAAAAATCAAAGCGCGGTCTCCCGCGCTTCGATGTTAATTTGCCCCGGGTGGGCCAAGTCCCGGGGGCATGGTTGGGGTGGTTTAAATTTAATGTGGGGGCCCCCAAGCCCCGGGGACCGCCACCCCCGGGGCTTTGAAAAATAATGGTGCGGGAGGGCTCTTGGCCCTCCCGCAGCCCCGAGGACCGCCACCCCCCGGGCTTCTTTTTTTAAAAATGTTTTGACCTGTGTGGGGGGCTCCAGCCCCCACACGCCCGAGACCGCCACCTCCCCGGGGCACTAAAGATTTGAATATGGGGGTCCGTTACGGACCCCAAAGCCCGGGGACCACCACCTCCCCGGGGCTGTTAAATGGTTGGGAGGGGGCGCGCGGCCCCCCTCCTGGAGCCTGTGGTGGCCCTGGGGACGCCACCCCCCAGGGCCGGCTCCTGCAGTGTCCCGGGGTGCCTACCCCGGGACACTGTATTTTGCTATGACAGGACGGGAGCCTCGCGGCTCCCGTCCTGTCATAGCAAACTTGGTTTGCATTTTGAAAGAGAGCAGGAAACCTGCTCTCTCTTTCAAAATGCAAACAATTACTTTCCACATGGGGAGCAGCATGTTAGCTGCTCCCCATGTGGAAAAGCAATGCCGGCTCGCGCAGGAGGCGGGGAGCCGGCTGGGACTGTGGGGGGATTGGGGACCCCCACAGTCCCCAACCAGAGGCCAGGCCCCGGGGGATGGGGTCCCCGGGGCCATAAGTTGCCAGGGAGGGCCACGCAGCCCCCTCCCCAAATTAAAAATTAAATAAAAAAAAAGGGAAGGCCGGCCCCGGGGATGGGGTCCCGGGGCCAAAACAGGCCCAGGGAAGGGGGCCACGCGGCCCCCTTCCCGTTTTTGTTTTTTATTTAAAAAAAAAAAAAATGCTCAGGCCCCGGGGGATGGGGTCCCCGGGGCAAAAGTGGCTGAGGGAAGGGGCCCACACAGCCCCCTCACAATCAAAAAAAAAAAAAAAAAGACCGGCATCGTGCCGGAGGCCACGCCCCTCCCTGCAGTACTCTGCAAACGCGCCCCCTGGTGCGTTTTAAGAAGGGTAAGTAATTCCCCTTGAATACTGGGGGTCCCTGAGGCCAACTAGCCCACCAGGAACCTCCAGTATGCGCCAGGGGGCTGCGTTGCAGAGAGGTGTACCGAGGCCACGCCCCTTTTTACACCTCTCTGCAACGCAGCTCTGTGGCGCTTTTTGGAAGTACATGGTGGGCTAGTTGGACTCCAGGGACCCTCAGGATTCAAGGGGACTTAATCCCCCAACTTAAAACGCGCCACGGGGCGCGTTTGCACAGTGGTGAAGGGAGGGGCGGGGCTTCAGGTGACATGTGTGCAAACAGGCCCCGTGGCGTGTTTTAAGATGGGGAATTAAATCCCCTTCAATCCTGAGGGTCCCTGGGGGCCAACTAGCCCAACAGGTACGTCCAGAAAGCGCCACAGAGCTGCGTTGCAGAGAGGTGTAAAGGGGTGTGGCCTCTGTACACGTCTCTGCAACGTAGCCCCTGGCGCATACTGGAGGTTCCTGGTGGGCTAGTTGGCCCCCAGGGACCCTCATGATTCAAGGGGACTTAATCCCCCAACTTAAAACGCGCCACGGGGCGCGTTTGCACAGATGTCACCTCAGGCCCCGCCCCCTCCCTTCACCATTGTACAAATATTCCTCTAAAATCAGCCGAACTACGAATTCCGATTTACTCACCTGTTATCAGGAGAGACCTCAGTGCTGCATCTTTCAGCCCAGTACTGATCCTGAAAAGTAATTTTAACCGTACTTACCAGCAACTTGAATTTCCTTCCATAGGCTAACATTGACTGGTTTCACTTGAAAATTCTTCTAAGTGTGGAGTTTTGGAACTTTATAATATTCCTCTAAAATCAACCGAACTACGAATTCCGATTTACTCACCTGTTATCAGGAGAGAACCCAGTGCTGCATCTTTTAGCCCAGTACTGATCCTGAAAAGTAATTTTAACCGTACTTACCAGTAACTTGAATTTCCTTCCATAGGATATCATTGACTGGTTTCACTTGGAAATTCTTCTAAGAGTGGAGTTTTGGAACTTTATAATATTCCTCTAAAATCAGCCGAAATACGAATTCTGATTTACTCACCTGTTATCAGGAGAGACCTCAGTGCTGCATCTTTCAGTGCAGTAATGATCCTGAAAAGTAATTTTAACCGTACTTACCAGTAACTTGAATTTCCTTCCATAGGATATCATTGCCTGCTTTTTGCTGAAAAAGTTTCTAAGTGTCGATTTTTGAAACATACAAATATTCCTCTAAAATCAGCCAAAATACGAATTCCGATTTACTCACCTGTTATCAGGAGAGACCTCAGTGCTGCATCTTTCAGCCCAGTACTGATCCTGAAAAGTAATTTTAACCGTACTTACCAGTAACTTGAATTTCCTTCCATAGGATATCATTGCCTGCTTTTTGCTGAAAAAGTTTCTAAGTGTCGATTTTTGAAACATACAAATATTCCTCTAAAATCAGCCAAAATACGAATTCCGATTTACTCACCTGTTATCAGGAGAGACCTCAGTGCTGCATCTTTCAGCCCAGTACTGATCCTGAAAAGTAATTTTAACCGTACTTACCAGTAACTTATATTTCCTTCCATAGGAATCCATTGTCTGGTTTTCAGCAGAAAAGTTTGTGTTGATTTTCACAAACTACAAATATTCCTTAAAAATCGCCTGAATGACTTAAACGCATTCTTTCAACTGTTTACAGGAGATGCACCAGTGCTGGATCCAGGATCCACCACTGAGTAAGAAAAAGTAACGATAACACTACTTACCTGCTAAGTGAATTTCCTCCCATAGGATAACATTGGTGATTCTATGTGAAAAAGTTTCTAAGTGTCAACTTTTAAAATACAATAATATTCCTTAAAAATCACTACTGTAACCAAAACGCTTTTACTCAACTGTTTACAGGAGATGTCCCAGGACTAACTCTAGGATCCAGTCCTGTGGTTAGAAAAGTAATCCATAAAGTAACTAATTGCATTTAACTTGAAATTCACATTGAGCTCAATGTTGCATTGTGTTTGAAATTGTGTTGCCCATTGCAATAACTGTAACTACTGTACTTAAAAGTCTATTGCCTATTTGCAAAGTATTTAAACTAAAGTAATTCATTCTGAGAAAGTATATTTTGTAATGTAATGTATAATGTAATTACAATGGGGCCGATTCCGATCTCGGTCGGAGGCGCACCCAATACCATTCGGTCGGGAAAAAAGCCATGCGAAAGCCTGTTTCCCGACCGATCCGTACAGCACACCGAACGAGCAAGTACGATGCGCACAACAGCAAAAAATCCGGCCGAGCCGTACTCACCCAAACCAGGTCCTGTTCTCCGACCGAGGCGAATCCGGAAACGCCGAATCGAGTCGCACGGAAGGGAAAATGCAGCCCCGTCCGGCCGGACAAGTACGATGCGCTTCCCGTACGCGCCGAACCCGTCGCTACGCACGGCACGTTAAAGCATCCGGGAGAGGCGCACATAAGCTCCGATTCGCGCCACAACACGATCCACGGCTACGAGGCGAACACGGCACCGACGAGGTCGACGCGAGCGACGAGGACGAGGCGAAGCGGCGAGGACGACGCGAAGCAACGAGAAGGACGAACGACCACGAACCAACCATGAATCCCTTCGTCCCGATCATACCAATATTCTACATCTACTACCGGAACAGGCACGGACGCGTACGGCGCAGAAGGTAAGCCAGACACCAACCACAAAACACATACAACACGTACACAACACATCACACACACACACGGGGATGCTGAATATACTTACACCAGCAACAGCAGCACCATAGGGGCGGAATGCCCATCACCAATGCCACATATGCACACAGGGGCCTAAATGCGCACCACCACCCTCACCCAGGGGGGGCTGGATGCCTACCACTACTACCACCCTTAGCCAGGGGGGGCAGGATGCCTACCACTACTACCACCCTTAGCCAGGGGGGCAGGATGCCTACCACTACTACCACCCACACCCAGGGGGGCTGGATGCCTACCACTACTACCACCCTCACCCAGGGGGGCTGGATGCCTACCACTACTACCACCCTTAGCCAGGGGGGCTGGATGCCTACCACTACTACCACCCTTAGCCAGGGGGGCTGGATGCCTACCACTACTACCACCCTTACCCAGGGGGCTGGATGCCTACCACTACTACCACCCTTAGCCAGGGGGGCTGGATGCCTACCACTACTACCACCCTTAGCCAGGGGGGCTGGATGCCTACCACTACTACCACCCTTAGCCAGGGGGGCAGGATGCCTACCACTACTACCACCCTTAGCCAGGGGGGCTGGATGCCTACCACTACTACCACCCTTAGCCAGGGGGGCTGGATGCCTACCACTACTACCACCCTCACCCAGGGGGCTGGATGCCTACCACTACTACCACCCTTAGCCAGGGGGGCAGGATGCCTACCACTACTACCACCCTTAGCCAGGGGGCAGGATGCCTACCACTACTACCACCCTTAGCCAGGGGGGCTGGATGCCTACCACTACTACCACCCTTAGCCAGGGGGGCTGGATGCCTACCACTACTACCAACCTTAGCCAGGGGGGCTGGATGCCTACCACTACTACCACCCTTAGCCAGGGGGGCTGGATGCCTACCACTACTACCACCCTTAGCCAGGGGGGCTGGATGCCTACCACTACTACCACCCTTAGCCAGGGGGGCAGGATGCCTACCACTACTACCACCCTTAGCCAGGGGGCTGGATGCCTACCACTACTACCACCCTCACCCAGGGGGCTGGATGCCTACCACTACTACCACCCTTAGCCAGGGGGGGCTGGATGCCTACCACTACTACCACCCTTAGCCAGGGGGGGCAGGATGCCTACCACTACTACCACCCTTAGCCAGGGGGGGCTGGATGCCTACCACTACTACCACCCTTAGCCAGGGGGGGGGCAGGATGCCTACCACTACTACCACCCTTAGCCAGGGGGGGCTGGATGCCTACCACTACTACCACCCACACCCAGGGGGGGCTGGATGCCTACCACTACTACCACCCCCACTCATAGGATGGACAATGCATGACACAACAAGCACACCACAACCTAGGGAATGCAAGATAAAGACATCCCCCCACCACCATGACAAGCGTGTGTAGGCTGTGTCAAATGCCTACAACACCGAACATGACTTTGAACATACAATGTGACCCCCTAGCACATGTGCCACACATATATGTGTGTGGCACCCACAATGCTAAGCAGCCCATGACCATTGTGGCAATGGGGTCTAAACCCCCATCATCACAGTGACCAAAAGGCAAGTGTGGGGTCCATAGCTGAAGCACATTTTGACCATTGTGGCAATGGGGTCTAAACCCCCATCATCACAGTGACCAAAAGGCAAGTGTGGGGTCCATAGCTGAAGCACATTTTGACCATTGTGGCAATGGGGTCTAAACCCCCATCATCACAGTGACCAAAAGGCAAGTGTGGGGTCCATAGCCGAAGCACATTCTGACCATTGTGGCAATGGGGTCTACACCCCCATCATCACAGTGACCAAAAGGTAAGTGTTGACAAAGAAAGAGCTGCAACTGCCAAACTGCATGGATCATTCCTGGTCACAGAACCAAAAACTCATCTGTGGCAAAGTAGTATATGTGTCCCATTGCAACATAAATTGGGGGAGCCAAATACTGCAGTGCAAATGAGACATTCCTTTGGCCATGTGCAGACAAACAACACCCATGGGGGCTGAGACCGTCAACATTCATCAATGACACAATGACAGAAGTGACCATCAGAATGCAGAACCACATATTTGCACCAATGGGCACACAAATGCAGATATCCTGTGGAGACAGCAGATGTGAGGTGAACAGATACCATACCATGGCAGCAATGGGACACACAAACCATGATCACTGTGCTGACCGATGACCTAGGAGTCCCAGGGACAGCAGGGGAAACACACCAAACAACATACAGCCAATGGCACACCCAAGATATGCCAATGCAGTGGTGCAGATGCACAAACACAAACAGGCAGACCAACACTGTCATCATACACAGCAGGTGAGGGGTGGGGGTGCCAGTGTCCCCAGGCAACCACACAACACATGAGGAGAGCTGAATACCAATCATACAGATGTGCATACACTGCCACACTAAGGTAACTCATGGATCCAAATCCCCTATGTGGGCAAGCAGGCATTGTCAGATGAGAGGGAGCACAAAACACACATGTCACACAGGCACGTAGGAACAACAACTGACACAGCAAGACACAGACACACCACAGCACCACCCCCAGGGCCCCCACAATGTGGTGACCCTGGGCTGAATAAAAATCCCACTGTGATGACAAAGCTAAATGTCGTTCACACTGTGAACCACAGTCAGGTGTCCTGAGCAACAAACTACCATCACACCTACACAAGCACAAATCAATCAGCATGGCCAGTAAGCCAAGGCCAACATGGAGGCAGGGGACTAGCTGGGCAACAACTCCCATCTGCACACACTCAAGACCACACCCCTCGACCTCTAACAATGTGCAGCAGTGAAGTACACATGCACTGGTGACATTGCACATGCACCCATGACTATTCCAGGGTGGTGGGTGGGAACCAAGGTGCAGAAACACATCACACATGGCCACTCAACAAGACTCCTGAATGTCTGACACACTGCACACTACGCTGTACATGGACATGACGGCGATACCACACCAACCAATGGGATCCCAGCCACAGTCACACACCAATGAAGAAGCCAAGGTCACCCACAAAGAACACACATAGACAACAACCAACATTGCAGCCCGGACCCTGAGGAGTGCCAGCAGTCACACACACAACGTGTCACAATCACTGAAAGATAACACGAACTGAAAATCACATGACAGGGGCAAACAACAAGTGCCAAGGGGAAACCTGACTGTGACCCATCTGCGTCTGCACACAAACTCAGCCCTGACAGCAAACTCACCTATGGGTGACACCCTGATGACCAGTAATGTGCCATGCACCCACATCACAGAGAACACAGGGAGAAGACTTTGGGGGAACATAGCTCAAGTCAGCAAGCATCACAAACAGGTACAACACTAGGGATCACAGCATGCGCAGATAAATGGAAGTGAACACACAGACATGCACATACAACACACACCTTGGGCGCAGGCAATGTCACACGTGTACACACTGCCATGAGGGGACTCCACTCCTGTGTGAGGAAAGCTGTGCCATATGTTGCCTCAGTAGGGCCCCATCATGTCAGCTGAGCACTTGGTCACACAATCAACAATTAGCACCAAATGAGGGCTCCCATCACATCAGCCTGGTCATGGATGTGCCAACGGAATCATCAGCACAGATCCAACACACTTGTATAGCGATGTTGCACTGACTACACGGATGAGTCCTTCCCCATTGATGCCCAAACCTGCATGTCCAGTGGAGATGGCAACACGGTCAGGGAAGTAGACAAATGCAACGATGGCAGGCACAACAGATGTGCAGGGGTGGAAGCCACAGATATGAAATTGCTAATGTAAGTAGGAAACCCATTGCCAAATACTGAACACATGACACCCTCAGATGCTGCTATTGATGACATGGATACACCACATGTTAGGACACATTCCCCCTGGACCACATGGGTTCCTGCACAGTAACACTTCATAATCATGAGACCAGATATCACCATCACTGCAGCAAGGGCATGGTTAGCAGCACCAACAACATGTACATCTGAAGCATGAGCACTAGAGAAAAGAAAGTTGCTTTATTCAGCATATGTGTTGATTGAAAACGACGTCCAGAAAAAATAGAGCAAAGGCCAATGGCCAGTCCATTGTCAAAGTTCAAACAGGGTGACACTGGCAGATGTCACCCTACGCATGCCTGCACAAAACCAGGGACAATCCACTAGGAGGGGCAACCGGGGGGCAGGCCAGGCACCGCAGGGACAGGATCAGGGCTCACCAGGGGAGTCAGGGAAGGGGTGGTGGGTGCTGGAGAGCCACTGACAACTGCAGTGGAGGTGTCTGACATGGTGTGTGCCGGCACAACTGGGGGGCATGACTCAGATGTCGTGGGTGCCGGCACAACTGCAGTGGACCCTGCAGATGGAGTGGACAGGTCCGCCACTGCAGTGCCCAAGTCAGACAGGGTGGTAGTGGACTCCACTGCAGTGCCTACCTCCAGGGGAGGAGAATGGGGAACAGGCAAGGTGGGTTGGACAGAGGGGGAGGACACCCTCACCACATCAGTGGCACAGACAAGCGCAGCGGGGGGTGTGGTGCTGGGAGAGCAAGTGGCAGGGGGAGAAGGCCTGATCCTCTTGGGGATGGTATATCTGTGGGTGGGGGAACCTGGGGCAGGGTGTGGTGGGGGCACCTGTGCAGTGGGGGCCTGAGGGATGGAGGACGGAGACCTTGTGCCTGAGCTGCAGGGCGGTGGCGGGGTCTTGCTCTTAGGACTCCGGGGGGACTTGCGGGTGGGGGCCTCAGTCCGTCTGCGCCTGGGGGAGGGTGTCCGGGGGCGAGGGGCACTCTGCTCCGTGTGGGTGGGCTTCCTCTTCCCCCGGGATGCTGGAGCAGCTTCATCGGTGGGGAAGAGGCCGAGGTCACAGAGGAAGAGCTGCTGTGACTTTGGGGTTGCAGGTGAGGCAAGGGAGGGTGCTTTGGAGGGAGAGGGAACTGAGGACTGCGCAGTGCATGTGGATGCGTGTGTGTGTTCCAGGGCCCCATCCCCTGTGAGTCTGGCTTCAGTCCCCTGAATGTGCGTGCGTGTGCGTTTTGTCATTGGCGTGTGTGTCAGTGTGCTGGATGTGTGTGTGCTGGTGTGTGCCTGTGCCGGTGTGTGTGTGCTTGGGATGGGTAAGGTGCTGGGGAGTGTGGATGGAGCAGAGGCAGGAGGGGTGAGGGACCGTTTGAGGAGGGACACTGCTGCCGTCAGGGAGGAGTCCATGGACCTATTGCCCCTCTGTAGGTCAGACATGCCCGATGAGATGCCCTCCATGAACGACACCAGCTGAGTCAACAGCGCGGTGTGCGCATGGAGGACACTCAGCATGGCTGTCTGCCCTACATGGAGCTGGCGAAGGAGGTACACAGACTCCTCACTCAGGGCAGCAGGGGACACAGGGGCAGGGGTGCGGTGCCTGGCCCAAAGGAGACACGCTCCCGGACATGGGAGCCTCCACGGACCTGGGGAATGGGAGCCGATGGGAGGGCGGTGGTGGTGCTGGTGGTGGCGGGGACAGCAACACTAGCTGGGGTGTGGTGGCTGCTGACACCCGCCTCCACAAGGGAGTCATCCTCCGAGTTGCTCTGGTCCTCAGCTGAGGTGGATGCTGCTGAGGACTCCTCGGTGTGGCTCCCCTCGCCCTCCGTGCCACTGGGTCCCTCCGACCACTCCTCGGCTGCTGACCCAGTCTGGCTCTCTGGCTCCTCCTGGTCCGTGGAGCTGTCCCCTTCCGTGGCCGTGGATGTATCTGCAAACAATGGGGAAACAGACAGACATCAGTCACCTGCACATAACGCACACACCACTGTGAGCACAGCACATCACAGAGCAAGCCCTGGCATCATTAGTTGTACATTGCTAAAAGTGCCCTAATTGAACAGGAGAAGTCAATTGTCAGTCTGATGCCAAGCATGGCACTCACATCCCACATGGCCTTGCACCCATCTGTCTGGTGTCTGTTGGATTGCAACACCCCAGTGTTGACACATGCACCAAGTACACAGTAGTTGGACAGTGCAGAGGACACGGTGTGGCATGTGGACATGCACACATCACAGCTCTTGCCACTGAGTCAGTACAGGTTTCCGGATGAAAGGGATGCCCAGAGTCAAATAGGAAATGCATGTGATGCATACCAGCGACAGACACCATGATGCACCCATGTCCTGATAGCCAGCGCCACTATGGTGTGCATGTAGCACATGTCACTCCCCTGCAGGCTCACCAATCAGTAGACACATGCCATGGCGGAGGCATGACTGCAAAGTCATACATCACTGTCTCAGTGATGTATGACTTTGCAGCCAGACAACAACACTCTGCACTGTGTCACAATAGTAGGTCATGGGGAATGCAAGTCCTGGAGCTGCACAAGTGCACATGTACATCCCCCCACAACACATCCTCTTAACCCTCATCTGTCCAGGTCATACCTATTGGACATATGGTAGACCTGTGACACTACCCTCTGAACCTGAGCCCCTCACACTCTGCTGTGCATGGGGAACAGCTACCTGAACTTCACATTCACATGCCCCAGTCTGCATGGGCAGCTGATCAGACACCTATGTGTCACACAAGTATCGTCTCCTATGGTCACATCTCCAGTGGCATGCTGAGCCCCTACCAAGAAACTCCACAGCAGTCCTGGCGACTAATCCACAGCACACTGACACAGAGGCAGACACCTGAGGGGTCAAATCACTGCGCACAATGTGTCAGCTGATACACGGGAGTGGGAGTACAGAGTGTATTGTATGGCCTGGAGTAGGCATGACTGTCCAGCCCCACATGAATGAGGGATGAGCCCTGGACTGTAGGCATCTGGCTAAGTATGTGTGACACACGTCATATACATACTCCTGGGGCCCAAACATTGTTCCCACCCGCAGCATGGGTGTGTGCCAGATACCACAGCCACATGTGGTGGATCAGCTCAGCAATTGGACCACAGATCAAAGTAACACGCTGAATACATGTCAGAATACAGGCATTGTGTAAGCAATGGACCCACCCATGATGCCCACCACAGAGTCAGGGAAACAGATGCTGTCTCCCACCTTGAGTCAAGCAAACTGCAAGGACACAGTCCTAAGTGACAGAATTCCCTGCATGTAAGGGCCACACCTGGGTATCAGATGAGGAGTGGGCAGTGCACAATAGAGGGACATGGCTCCTGGACAACATGACTGCTGTACTGTGGCAGTTTAACCAGGCCCGAGGAGGGCACATAGCATGTTAGACAGAGTTCACAGTGCAGTCTTTGACTCACCCCCTCCTTGCTGCTCTCTGGCCTTCAGCTGCCCATCCAGGTCTGGAAAGACCACCGCCAGGATCCTGAGCATGTGGGGGTCAGGGTCCGTGTTCCGCCCCTCCTGCGAGGAGGCGACAGCTTCAGCTGGACCCGTGCAATCCTCCGGGTCCAGCCCCGAAGGTCCTGCCACCTCTTTTGGCAGTTGCGGATCCGGCGCTTGTAGACCCCCACGGACCGGACAGCCCGGACGATGTCCTTCCATATCTCCTGCTTCCGATGGGCAGAAGCCTGTCAGGATGACAAAGTGATAAGGCCATTACTACACATGCAACATATCCGTGCATGACACAGTTGCATATACATGTCGCAATCACAGGGGCACATGGTGTACACAGGCAGTGCACGGCTGCCCATGGACAGTTTTCCAGAAGTCACTACATGGTATCATTGCATGGGGAGTAAAACCCTGTTCAGAAGCACTGTCACTGCACCATACCTGTCCAGTGCAAGTCACTACACACTATGGGGGGTGACAACTACTCAGTGAGCCTGCTAGCCAGTGGCGTGCAGACTCTCAGCCTTGCTAGTCAGACAAAATGCACATTCAGAAAGGCAGTGCACAGGACACTCACCTGCTCCCCTGGTGTCCCATACAGCTTGCTGTACTGTGGAAGTAGGCTGTCCAGCAGGGCCTGGTTCTCCTCAAGGCTGAAGGCTGGGGCTCTCTCCACAGTACGTGCCATTGCAGGGTCCAGAGGGGCAGAGACAGCAGCAGTGCAGTGGCAGATGTCGTCTTGGAGCATGTAGTGCAGGCAAGTGGGCTCTCAGGGGAACAGCCAGCAATATATATGTGCTGGAGAGGCAGATCCTGTCCCTTGTGTCCAAAGTGATAGGTCCAAGTCGTTTGCATCTTCTGAATCTGGCCAATCCATGGAATAGCAGCACCAAAACACGCCCACAGCATCCTTCAAATCTTCAACTTCATGACATACATGATTTTGCAACATTGTTGTGGGTGACCAACTGAATTTCCAGCAACCGACTCGTTCGAAATTCGAAAACGCGTCCGTTGCCAGGCAAGCCCATTGTCAATGGGTGCGCACTGATCGGTCCATTGCGGTACAACGCGCACAGGGGTACAACGCGTACCCGCACACATTGAAGGCAATGGGCCGGCCGGAGGCACCGATCGGTCCATTGCAGTTCAACGCGCACAGGGGTACAACGCGTACCCGCACACATTGAAGGCAATGGGCCGGCCGGAGGCACCGATCGGTCCATTGCGGTTCAACGCGCACAGGGGTACAACGCGTACCCGCACACATTGAAGGCAATGGGCCGGCCGGAGGCACCGATCGGTCCATTGCGGTACAACGCATCACTGTACATGTGACTGGCATAGGTCAGCATGCCTGTCTCAGATGGACATATGCCAGCCACAGATAGCTCCCAGGGAGTGAGGGGCACACCTACATCACGACAGCCTGTCCAAACCTTATCATAAGGCATGTAAGGCTGCATTTCCTATTGTGTGTATGTTGGTGTACATGTTGTCCTGTGGGTGTCACCTGTGGGCAGCCACCCCCAGGCTGTGCACGTGTTCATGGGGACAGGATCCTGGGTGTTACGTGTACGTGACCACTGTGATGTGCAACTGTTCATATCTGTGCATATGTCATGGTCACATTTCACAGTGGTGTTTGTGTATGTCATGTCACATACCCCGTGAGTCCCATGTGGGACGGTATGTTTGAGCCAGGGTGTCCCAGTGGCACAATAGTTATGGCACTCCACAGTCTTTGTGCATGTAGTGTTTACAATGTCTCTGATTTCATGTGCACAATGGGAGACAGTCTCCACATCCACGTTGTGTGTGCATGGACTCTGATGTTGTGCGTGTGTGTCACAGACGTCCATGTCTGTCCTGCCATGGCAAGTGTGGCCACTACCTGTGGGGGTCATGTTTGTTTTGCTGTGGTGTACACATGATACTCCAGGTGATGCCAGTGTCCATGTGGCATTACAGGGTCCCTGGGAATGTACCTGTCGTTGAGCTGTGGTGCCTGGGGCACATCTGTCCTCACATGTCACTGTGGGGGTGACTGTGACACGGCATCATGATATCCAATGGGCCAACCTGGGACAAATTGATGCCACCTGTAGGACCGTGTTGACAGATGTTGGCCATGTATGTACCATACATGTCCTTCCGGTACTGCACACTTCATGTAGTTGTGCCTCATGATGATGTATGTTGGGATCTTGAGTGTGTTCAATGCCGCATATGTGGGGTGACTGACGATCTTGCTTACTTCTCCTCTGCACTGCAGGGCTCCTGCTGTCCATCGGCCATTCCCAGACCCGGCAACGATGGTGGAACGGGACAGCATCCGACGGTACCGCTTCACCAGGCAGCTGATTGAGGATTTGGCAGTGCAGTTGTCCCCACATTTGCAGCCTGGCCGGCCGTATCCTACAGCGCTGACCCCCAAGGTGAAGGTGATGGCAGCCCTACACTTCTTTGCCACCGGTACCTTCCAACATACTGTGGCGTCTGCTGGTGGGATGTCACAGACCATGTTCAGCCGTGTGCTCCGCGATGTTTTGGCGGCAATGTTGCTCTTCCTGAACCGGTACATCTATTTCCCTAGACTGCGACGACTCACTGACGTGAAGAGTGACTTTTATGCCCTGGGGAGGATGCCGCATGTCATTGGCTCCATTGATGGGACACATGTGGCTTTGGTACCACCACAGGCCCAGGAGCAGGCCTACAGGAACCGCAAGCACTACCACTCGGTCAATGCACTGGTGGTGTGTCTTGCAGACATGACCATCACACACGTGTGTGCCCGTTTCCCTGGTTCAGCACACGATGCCTTTGTGATGAGGAGTAGTCGCATCCCCAGGATGATGGCACAGATGCAGAACCAGTGTGCCTGGCTTGTCGGTGTGTACTGACTTTGTGCCATTGTGTGTGATCTGATCTGTAGTATTCCGCCCACTTTTCCAAGTCAGCTGATGTGCACTTGTCTGTCCGTAGGTGACTCGGGATACCCCAACATGCCGTAGTTGCTGACACCCCTCAGGAACCCTGTGACACCTGCCCAGATGCGCTACAATGAGGCACATGGTCGGACCAGGAGAGTGATTGAGCGGACCTTTGGTCTCCTGAAGAGCCGCTTCCGCTGCCTGGACAAGACCGGAGGGTCCCTCCCATATGCCCCTGCGAAAGTGTGCAAGATTATCATCGTCTGCTGCATGCTACACAACCTGGCAGTGCGGAAGGAGTTGCCTCTCATCCAGGATGACGATGACCAACATCCGCCACCTGTGGAGGATCCTGGCCTGGACCACGATGCCAGTGACGATGATGATGATGATGGTGATGGTGATGTCCGCACACAGCTCATCACCAACTTCTTTAGCTGAATGTGAGTATCCTGAGGTGTCATGTGAATGATGTGAGTTGCCATGATGTGTGGGTGGGGCTCTGGCGCTGTTGGAGTGTGTCCATGGGCTACTTGACTGGATGTGTGTTGCGATGTGTGGTTACAGGTGGGCTGTACTCCCCAACAGTGTTGACATGCTAACTTGGTTCTGGGTGGGTATCTTGTAACATGTATTGTGCATGAGTTTTGCTGTTCTGTCCTGTACTGCATTGCTTTTGACTGTGTGTCATTTCTGTCCTTCACAGGGTACTTTCAGATTCGTTTGGTCAACTGTGTCCACCGACGACGTGATTGCACATCCAGGCTGGTAGCTGTTGTGTCCCTACAGGTGATGTGCGCCACACCCATGGACTTCCTTCCGTCTACAGTTGTTGACTGTGTGCCCGCTACCAGGTGGGGTTACCTTGCATCTGTAGTGGTTACGGCATGTTGCTACTGTGTAATAAACCTGTGCTTCACTTAGTGATGTGCGTTGTCTGTGGTCACACATTTGACTGCCATTTGCTTACTGCACCTGTGGGCTACTTGACTACAACTGGGAATGGGTGTGGTGTCTGTGCATTGCACCATCTTCCCTGGCAACATCAGTGTAGGCAATGAGTCAGATGGCCTAGGTGTGTATGTGTTGTGTAGCCCTGGTGGTGTGTCTCCCTCATATGTGTCACGTTGCCTTTACTCACATGCCTGTGTTGTCCTTGCTGTTGCAGTTCGCATACACAGTGTAATTTTGCAGTTCATCATCCCCATAACAGCACCCACGTTGGAATCACGACAGAGGCAAGTATGGTGTATTAGTGTGTTTATTGTGATACATTTGTGTTAATAGTGCATAGGATGGGTTGTGCTGTACATGAATCTTGCAATCCCAAGTTCCTAGGTGAATTGAAAGTCCGGGTAGACAGGATCCCCAGTATCGGGGCCACAGTTGTCTGACACATTGGTCCAACTTGTACTCCCCATGCAATGTGTGGGAGTAGTGTTGCCGTCAACAGGGTGAACAGTCTGTGCACAAAGGCGAACATCCAGAACAGGTTCAGGCTTCCTGGGAGTTGCGCTTGGCCATCGGCCTCTCACTTTTCCCTCCTCGGACGACCCCTCTTCTTGGGGGGCCCTCAAGTGCAGGCTGCTGCGGTGCAGGGGACTCTCCGCCAGAGTCCTCCTCCCTCCCTGTGGCAGTTGCAGTTTGTTCGGCACCAGATGTTGTTGGCACACAGGGAGGTGTGGACTGGTTGCTGTTCATCTGGCGGAGGCATTGTAAAATGTCCCTGTGCACCGCCGTCATCTCATGCAGTGCATCCCACTTGGACTCCACGCGGGACATGTGTGAGTCCACACGGGACATGTGTGACTCCACGTGGGACATGTGGGAGTCCAAGCGGGCATGATGGGCAGCCTGCTGCTGTTTGATGTCTCTGAGGAGCCCCACTACCTGGCTGAGCTCTCCGGTGCTGGACTGGTACGCATCAGCTATGCGTACCAGTTGTGGGTCGTCATGCACACCAGCAACGTCTGCAAGCAGCGACCTCTGTCTCCCACCCCTCCCACCACCCCTGCTGACATGTGCAGTGTGCGCAGTGGCACGCACAGATAACCCTGGTCCACCTTGGGGGTTGGTGGTGGTGGTGGTGTCCATGGCCCCAGGTTGGTCCAGGGTCACTGTGCTGGTGTTGCTCCTTATTCTGTCCATGTCGGCAGGGATGGTATTTGTGGTGACAGTCATTGTAGGGGTGGGTGCAGGGAGTGCAGCTGGTGGTCCTGCTGGTGCTGCAGCTGGTGGTCCTGCTGGTGCTGCATGTTGACTTGCACCGGATGTGCCAGGTTGTTCATCATCGTCCGAGGAGGACAGAGGCTGTACGACGCCAGAGAGCTCGGCATCCTCTTCAGCCATCTTGTGAGTCCTTCTCCACTCCCTGTGATGTGAGCATGGTTCAGGGTGGTGTTGATGGGACAGTTGTGGGGGTGAGCTATGTCTGTGACTACGACTCCCATCATGCCATTGCCTCCACCCCACTTGCCAGCATTCCCATACTTACTTGCTTTTGTGTGGAGTTCAGTGGGTGTGGGTGTGAGGGCAATGGCAAGATGGCTGACAGTGGTGTCCTGCTGTTGGTTGGTGTGCAGTACCCAGCATGCCCTTGTGCTCCCCACGACACAGCAACAGTGTCAGACATCTTTGATGGGCCTTTCCACTCTCTGTGGGATGTGCATGCGTGAGTGTGAGCTTGCTGGGCCATGTGGTGGGGGATGTAGGGCTGTGAGTACGACTCCCATCATGCTATTGCCTCCTCCCCCTTCCCAGCATGCCCATGCTTCCTTCCTTTTGACTCTGCTTCCCTGTGGGTTGGGCTGGCTGTGCTGACAGGATGGCTGGGAGTGTTGTCCTGGCAGTTGTTTGGCTAAGAGTCCCAAGAGTGTCCCTGTGCTTCACACAACATAACCCAGGGTGGTGGTGCTTTGTGGGATCTTGTGTTAGGATGGAGGGCATTGCATTCTACCAGGTGGGTACTGTGGAGTTTGTGTTGGGGAGGGTGTGAGGGGAGGTGCTGGTGACTATAGTCAGTGCTGCAAGTCCCCCTTCCCACCCAGCCAGCCAGATATCCCACCATGGAACGTGCTTGCATTGCAGGGAGTGGAAGTTGTCTCTCAGGATGTCAGTCAGTGGTGTCCTGCTGTTTGTTGGTGCACAGTTGGCAGCAGGGCCTTGTGCTCCCCACAGCAGTAGCCAGTGTCAGCCATCTTGTGAGTCCTTCTCCACTCCCTGTGATGTGAGCATGGTTCAGGGTGGTGTTGATGGGCCAGTTGTGAGGCTGAGCAATGTCTGTGACTACGACTCCCATCATGCTATTGCCTCCTCCCCCTTCCCAGCATGCCCATGCTTCCTTCCTTTTGACTCTGCTTCCCTGTGGGTTGGGCTGGCTGTGCTGACAGGATGGCTGGGAGTGTTGTCCTGGCAGTTGTTTGGCTAAGAGTCCCAAGAGTGTCCCTGTGCTTCACACAACATAACCCAGGGTGGTGGTGCTTTGTGGGATCTTGTGTTAGGATGGAGGGCATTGCATTCTACCAGGTGGGTACTGTGGAGTTTGTGTTGGGGGGTGTGAGGGGAGGTGCTGGTGACTATAGTCAGTGCTGCAAGTCCCCCTTCCCACCCAGCCAGCCAGATATCCCACCATGGAACGTGCTTGCATTGCAGGGAGTGGAAGTTGTCTCTCAGCATGTCAGTCAGTGGTGTCCTGCTGTTTGTTGGTGCACAGTTGGCAGCAGGGCCTTGTGCTCCCACAGCAGTAGCCAGTGTCAGCCATCTTGTGAGTCCTTCTCCACTCCCTGTGATGTGCGCATGGTTCATGGTGGTGTTGATGGGACAGTTTTGGGGCGGGCAATATGTGTGACTGCGACTCCCATGATGCTATTGTCTACACTGACTTGGCCAGCATACACAGAATTCCTTCCTTTGAGTGGTCTTCACTGTGTGTTGGTGTTGTTGTGGTGGCTACATGTGTGGATGTGTTTGTTAGTTCTATTTGTGCCACTGCCTAGCTGTAGTTGTGGTTGTGTTTGTACATGTGTTGGCACAGTTGGATGTGACTTTTTTGATGGCATGTGTTGTGTTTCTCTGACTGACATACACATTTTGGGATGATTCTGTTCTGGTTGCTGTGTGATTGCTATGAGTGCATGGTTTGACTCTCCCCTTGACAGTGATGTGTGTGTGTTTTGTGGCAGTATATTGTGTACATTTGTTGTGTACTCACCAGGCTCTGGGATGTCCTCTAGTCCATATATGCTCACTGGCGGTAGGATGGCCCGCACCTTCTCCTCCCAGGGCCTGAGGTATATTGGCTTGGCAGGAGGGCCACTGCCGGTGTGTTGGCTGTTGATGTAGTCTTGCTTCAGCAGTTTCCGTACCCTCCTGCGCACGTCATACCACCTGTTCTGGATGTCGGTCTTTGTGGGCCGACATGGTGATTGGGCGTTCACCCTGTTGATGATCCTCTCCCACATCTTGGTTTTCTGCGACATGGGGGTCTGTTGGACCAATGTGCCAAACAGCTGTGGCTCTACCCTGAGGATCTCGTCTACCAGGACTTCCAATTCACAATCTAGGAACTTGTGATTCTTCTTGGGGGGCATGGTGATGGGTGGTGATGGTGAGTGATGTGTGTGTTGGTGTGCAGGTGAGGGTGTGTGAGTGTGTGTTTTGCTGGATGTATGTGAGGTAGGTATTTGTTGGTGTGCTGATGGTGTGTGGCTTGTGTGAGGGATGAGCTGTGGGTGTGTGGTTGCTTTCTCTTGGGTGCTGGCAGTGGAATGGCATTTGCAAAGGCTCATGGTAGTGATTTGTGTCCTTTATATAGGTGGAGTTGTGGGTGTGTCTTTGTTCTCTGTCCCCACCCCCCAGTATTTATTGGCTTGGTAATTGCTTGTTTGGCCTTTTTTTGGGTGATTTTTCCTTTGTGTTGTTTGTGTATGTTGGAAACGTTCTTGTGACCGAGTCGGACCCTGCATTGGTCTCGTACGGTGTTTTCCGTTTCGTTCACGCTGTGTTTGTGCAGTTTTCTATGCTGCGTACGCGCCGGTCGCGGTGTTTTGTGTTGCTTCGGCTCGGTTTTGTATGCGTGTCGGTCGTACGGCTTGTCCTCCGTCCGACTCGGTCGTGGTTTTCGCGCCTTGCATCGTACTTTGCGGTTTGGAGTTAGCGTGTACGTTTCGGTCGGATTTGTTCCGGGTGCGTGTCGGTCGGTTGGATTCGCGTGTTTTTCCGGCCGGATTGCTATTTTCCGTGCGGCTCGGTCGGTCGACTTGGTTTCGTTACGTGTCGGTCGGATTTTTCGCGCCTTGCATCGTACTTGGCGTGTCGGGCGCCACGGGTACGTGTCGGTCGGTATTTTTTCCGGATCCGAGTCGGTCGGTGCTTTTTCCGGCCCGAATCGGAATCGACCTCCAATGTATTTAAAAAATAAAATATCTAAAAATAAATAGTTTAAAAAAATGTAGTAAATCAGTATCAAAAAAATAAATATAACAATTAATACATTTAAAAATTGTCATTTACAAAACCTTTGAAATTCACTGAAAAAAACCATAGGTTTCAGACATGTTATAGTTAGGAATTAGCATTTAAAAACCTTTGAAATTCACTGAAAAAACCATAGGTTTCAGGCACGTTATAGTTAGAAATTAGCATTTAAAAAACCTTACAAATTCACTGAAAAAACCATAGGTTTTAGGGACAGTTATAGTTAGTTGGACATTGCACTCGTACAAAACCCGTGAAATTCCCCGTTATAGTTAGTTCAGGTAACTATAACTCGCGCCCCGCAATGCACTGCTGATGACTTCACATATTACATCACTCATGACATGGTCAGTGACATCACTGATGACATCACTGATGACATCTCAAATGACATCACTGATGACATCATCCATGTGATAATTTCATTCATCTTCTCACACCCTAATATAACTTTTGATACACCCACTCTAAATTACAGACTGCCATTCGCAAAACCATAGACACTCCAACACCAATAACTACATACCCACTCACTGATTCTTAGGTCTACACACACACACATCCACTCACTCACCCGTACAGTCACTCATACTTATGGTCACTCAGTACAGGACTATCATATGCACTCTTACTCCTATATAGACACTCAAACACCGACACTCATCCATAGAGGTACTCACACACCTAGTCAGTCATGCAAATAATTAAACACACTGCCATTTACTCACCTATACGTTATACACACCAGCTCACTTAATCATACAAATACTAGCACATTGTTACGCTCTTATACAATAACTGATACAAGCACACACGCATCCATACAGCCACTATCACAATCACTCACTCTCGCTTATAGCTATTTATATACTCCAACACACATATATACTGCCTTTCACATATGTAGTTACTCACACATGTACCACTGGGACATACATTCACTCACTAACACACTCTTACACACACTTACCCACCCATACAGTCTATCACAGATGCACTCTTGAAACCATCCACCCAGTGAATCACCCACTCACACATCTATGCACATTGTCGCACACACCCCTCCCACACAAACACTCAGGCACCCATACAGATACTCAGACAACCATTCAATAACTCATATAGACACTCATGTAGCTATTCACAAACACATGCAGCCACTTACACAGCAACAGACAGACGGATACAGACATTCACCCAGTTTAGTCACTAACCCATGCATTCAGTAAGATACGTTAAATCACTCACTTATAGAGTCAGTCACGCACCTACTAAATCATCCATACAGACACTTATACAGCCACTCATTCTTCAATACGTCTTTTCCTATATATATTAAAAATATTTAAACTTTACAGAAACACACAGTCACTGCATGATGTCATCAGTGATGTCATTTGAGATGTCATCAGTGATGTCATCAGTGATGTCACTGACCATGTCATGAGTGATGTAATATGTGACGTCATCAGCAGTGCATTGTGGGCGCGAGTTATAGTTACCTGAACTAACTATAACGGGGAATTTCACTGGGTTTTGTACGAGTGCAATGTCCAACTAACTATAACTGTCCCTAAAACCTATGGTTTTTTCAGTGAATTTGTAAGGTTTTTTAAATGCTAATTTCTAACTATAACGTGCCTGAAACCTATGGTTTTTTCAGTGAATATATATATATATATATATAATATTTAAAATATTTATATTTCTTGTTATTGAATGTAGTTGTTAAAATATTTCATTTGTTTGGAGTGAACTACTCTCTCTCTACTGTTACACAGACTGGAGTGGTAATAGGAAATGTTACCCCTCCTCAAAGCAAAGCTCTCTATTGTTGCACTGACTGAAGTGGGAATAGTAATTGTTACCCCTCCTGAGTCAAACGCTTTCCCTAGTGTTTCAGACACTGGAAAGGGTATAGTAAATTTTACCCATCCAGAGTGCAATGCTTTCCCAACTGTTGAAGAAATTGGTGTGGGAGTAGTATATGTATTATTGCTACAATTTTCTAGTTCTTTTTATATTGTTTAAATTTATGTTATTATGATGTTTCTGTGTATTTACATTTATACTGTTTTATTTATTAATGTTTGGAATATTTTTAGTAAAATGTAATTTTTTATGTTAACTGTTTTATGTGTAATTAAATTGTTTTAAAAAGAATCCAGTTCATTAGTTATGTTTTAGAATTTATTGTGTGTGTGTGTGTATATATATATATATACATATATTTATTTGTTGTATTTTTAAAGTATTCAAAAATTAGTAACTTATAATATGAATTAAAGTTATTATTTTAATAGTAGTTTTACATTATATATGTTTAAATAAGCATACACATATCAATATGTATATATGACTTTTTAAAATAAGTATAACATATATATACATATATATACTCACACATAGTGATCAAGGCCCTTCGGGGTCGAAACGCGTCATGCTGTTGTTTTAGAGAGCGAAATAAAACAACTTACCTGCACCAATCTGTGGTCCGTGCTCCTGTTCGTGCGAAAGCAAGTAAACAGCAAGGGAAGAGCGGAGTATCTTTGTCATATATATATATATATATATATATATATATATATATATATATTTTTTTTTTTTTTATTATTTAAATATATTTAATTTTAATTGCAACACTGTTAAATATTAATATATAGAGGCCCTCATTACGATGTTGGATGGACTTGCATCCACCCAAAACCGTTGCAGGGAAGGAATGGCCCGACCATAGGTCAGCGGTTCCGACACCCTAGTTTGGATGCGACCCTACATCCATTTTCCAAAGGTAGCTTGTGTGGAAGGCTGAAAACGCCAGCATCACAAACGCCCATTGGAAAAAGGAAGTTTGTAAACATCCCTGCACCGTGTGGCAGGCACCTCACGGTGCCTGCCACATGGTCCTGGGATGGTGAGGCCGCCCAGGCCCATATGCAGAGGACCAGGGGGAAAGGGGGCCCTACTAGGGGCCCTGAAAGTCGCTTTCTGACAGCCAATCCATGTCGGAAATGCTGACATGGATTGGCTGTCGGAAACCGACATCGTAATTCCAACGGCGGAGCTGAGCCTGGCTCCGCCGACATTGAAGGAATTACTATTTCGCTCCTGCTCTGACGGGCTCACAGAGCCCATCGAAAGAGGAGCGGAATCCCCTTGCGGTTTTCCCTCTGACCGCCGTAATCAAAATATTGCGGTTGGAGGGACATCTCAGGATGTCAGGTCCTTAATGTTTATTATTCTTAACTAAGTATATGTTAAAATATTTTTGCCTTTGATATTAGTGTATAACTATATTGTTTTCCAATTTTTTCCTATTTACATTATAAGTATAGGATAACAATATTTTTGTGTTTGATATTTTTGGCTCAATATTTATATACCAAGATATTTGTGGTTACGAAATTTTGTCACTGAACCTGCATCCACAAATCCTTCTTTCTTTTTCTTTGGTTCATTCATCCCTTGTCCATCTATATATGCCTGCTTTTGGGCTCTGCCATCGTATCTGTGTAGTGTTGGAGGGTATGAGTGCCCACATGTTTTTTGTCTATGTGTGTTATTCGATGTGTTTTGGTTTGCGGCCATAAGTACATGTCTCTTACTGGCTTGGCCTTGTAACTCTCTATTAATCATTCCTAATCCTCCTTCAGATTCTAATTCTTCACACTATTTGTCCCTACCCCTCCTACCCTCCATCTTGCCCATCTCACCTACAGCCTTTTTTCCTCTCCTGCTTCTTCCTTGGCAACCAAGCTCCTAAGGGGAAGAACAGTTCATTCACAAGACTCCCTCCCAGGATTTCACTCTTGCTCCCTTCTTTTCATTGTCCTGTCACATCTAGCACTTTAAAATGGTCTTAAATTATTGATAATACCAATTCCCCTCCTTGGGATCAGTTCTAATGCCTTCAATCGCTGGAGTGAATGAGGCTGCAAGCGCGGAAGCTCGCTTATCGCCCCTTTGAGGATTATCCTTTTCCTCAGCTGCAACAGGACTACTCACTGTCGTCGTCAGATGTGTTCCAATATGTGCAGCTGAGACACTGGGTGACCTCCACGAGCTATGAGACTGGGTCCTCCCGCTCTCTCAGCCACTTTGAGAAATGGTTGGTGTGCAAAGATGGAGAAAAGCACCTCATTTCTGAACTCTATCCTCTACTCTCCGATGGGGGCTCCGCTCCCAAGAACAAGGGCCAAATACACTTGGAAAACGGACTAGTGCGCCCCCTCTCCAACAGAGAATGGAGTGACATTTACTAGGGTACATCCCACAGCGCACAACATGTCCGGCACGGGGTCTGCCTATAAAATTGCCTCCTACTGGTACCTTACACCTGCACACATACGTATTGAGGAGACATCAAAATTACCTATGACGAAACAACCTGGTTTTGCAAGGGGGGTCACCTGGGGTTTTGGCCCCGGGCTCGGCGGCCATCTAAGGAAACCTACCAAACCCACAAATTTTGGAAAATTAGACACCTGGGGGAATCCAGGGAGGTGTGGCTTGGTGGACCCCCCAACGTTTTCCTACCCAGAATCCCCTGCAAACCTCAAATTTAGCTGAAAAAATCACTTTTTTCTCAAATTTCTGTGTGGGAAAGTTGTGGGACCCCCCTTTCCAACAATACCTCTCCTGACTTTCTACGAGCTCAGGGGGCTGAGATAGCCCCCTGAGCACGTAGAAAGCGAAACTGAAATGAGCCTCTCGGCTCATTTCAGTTCGGTTTCACTGAAATGACGTTAGCGCGCCGTGCGCGCTGATCGTCATTTCAGGGAAACCAAAGCTACAGCCTCGGGAGCTGGGGAAGCTCTTCCTCAGCTCCAGAGGCTGTTGGGGTGAAAGGGAATCCCTCTGGTGCCCGCACCAGAGGGATTCCCTGTTCCATGTGCACTGGTGCCGTCTGACGGACCGAAGGGGTTAAAAACCCACAACCACTCAACCCATACCCACCCTAAACCCTAAAATTTCCCTTGCCACACAAAAACTCATACCCTCCCTAAACACAAAAATTACTCTTGCTACCCAAAAACCCAAACACACCCTGTATCCTAAAATTTCCCTTGCCACTCAAAAACCCAAACCCACCCTAAACCCTAAAAATACCCTTGCCACCCAAAAACCCAAACCCACCCTAAATCCTAAAAATGCCCTTTCCACTCAAAAACCCATACCCACCTTAAACCCTAAAATTACCCTACCCACCCAAACCCCATACCCATCCTTAATCCTAAAATTACCCTTGACACCCAAAAACCCAAACCCATCCTAAACCCTAAAAATACCTTTACCACCCAAAAGCCCAAACCCACCCTAAATCCTAAAAATACCCTTTCCACCCAAAAACCATACCCTCCCTAAACCCTAAAATGACCCTTTCTACCCAAAAACCCAAACACACCCAAAACCCTAAAAATACCCTTGCCTCCCAAAAACCCATACCCACCGTAAACCCTAAAATTACCTTTGCCACCCAAAAACCCAAACCCACCCGAAAAGCTATAAATTCCCTTTCCACCCAAAGACCCATAGCCACCCTAAACCCTAAAAATGCCCTTCCCACCCGCAAACCTATACCCACCCTAAAAAAATTGACATTTCCCTGATATGTATTAACAACACTAAATAATTACCTGCTAATTACTTACATTTACTTCTAAAACCTTAACCACACATATGCCTTTACCTTTCATGCCTTTACAACGAAAATCGTTGTAAAGGCATGCGTGGTAAAGGCATATTCATTGTTATATCCTGCGTTCTGAAGGTTATGCATTGTAACAGTACTCGCGCTCGCTGTGTAACAGCCATGTTGTAAAGGAAATGCGTGGTAACGGGCGCATTGTTATTGCTGTTTCCCTTACCAGAGGTTACTTCTGCAACGCAGCAGGTACCATGCAGGAAAGTATCACACATGCCATTCTCCGGCACTTAAGAATGTGGGACTTTACCACGCAGGTAAGAGTGTTTATTAAGAGAATTAAACACATGTGGTAGGTGTATACAGGGTTTTGTACGCATATATATATATATATATATATATATATTCACTGGAAAAAACATAAGTTTTAGGGACAGTTATAGTTAGTTGGACATTGCACTCGTACAAAACCCGTGAAATTCCCCCGTTATAGTTAGTTCAGCTAACTATAACTCGCGCCCCCGCAATGCACTGCTGATGACGTCACATATAACATCACTCATGACATGGTCAGTGACATCACTGATGACATCACTGATGACATCTCAAATGACATCACTGATGGCATCATGCAGTGACTGTGTGTTTCTATAAAGTTTAAATATGTTTAATATATATGCCAAGGTGTATTGAATAATGAGTGGGTGTATAAGTGTCTAGATGGATGATTTAGTAGGTGCGTGACTGACTCTATAAGTGAGTGATTAAACGTATCTTACTAAATGCATGGGTTAGTGACTAAACTGTGTGAATGTCTTTATCCGTCTGTCTGTTGGTGTGTAAGTGTCTGCATGGGTTTGTAAATAGCTACATGAGTGTCTATATGAGTTATTGATTGGTTGTCTGAGTATCTGTATGGGTGCCTGAGTGTTTGTGTGGATGGGGTGTGTGTGACTGCACATAGATGTATCAGTGGGTGATTCACTGGGTGCATGGTTTCAAGAGTGAATTTGTGATGGACTGTATGGGTGGGTGAGTGTGTGTATGGGTGTGTTAGTGAGTGAATGTATATCTCAGTGGTACATGTGTGAGTAACTACATATGTGAAAGGCAGTATATATGTGTGTTGGAGTATATAAATGGGTATAAGTGAGAGTGTGTGATTGTGAGAGTGGCTGTATGGATGAGTGTGTACTTGTATTAGTGATTGTATAAGAGCGTAAGAATGTGCTAGTATTTGTATGAGTAAGTGAGCTGGTGTGTGTTTAACTGTATAGGTGAGTAAATGGCAGTGTGATTAATTATTTGCATGACTGACTAGGTGTGTGAGTACCTCTATGGATGAGTGGCGGTGTGTGAGTGTCTATGTAGGTGTATGAGTGCATATGATAGTCCTGTACTGAGTGACCGTAAGTATGAGTGACTGTACAGGTGAGTGAGTGGATGTGTGTGTAGACCTAAGAATCAGTGAGTGGGTATGTAGTTATTGGTGTTGGAGTGTCTATGGTTTTGAGAATGGCAGTCTGTAATTTAGAGTGGGTGTATCAAAAGTTATATTAGGGTGTGAGAAGATGCATGAAATTATCACATGGATGATGTCATCAGTGATGTCATCAGTGATGTCATTTGAGATGTCATCAGTGATGTCACTGACCATGTCATGAGTGATGTAATATGTGACGTCATCAGCAGTGCATTGCGAGGGCGCGAGTTATAGTTAGCTGAACTAACTATAACGGGGGAATTTCACGGGTTTTGTACGAGTGCAATGTCCAACTAACTATAACTGTCCCTAAAACCTATGGTTTTTTCAGTGACTTTCAAAGGTTTTTTAAATGCAAATTTCTAACTATAACGTGCCTGAAACCTATGGTTTTTTCAGTGAATTTCAAAGGTTTTTTAAATGTTAATTCCTAACTATAACATGTCTGAAACCTATGGTTTTTTTCAGTGAATTTCCAAGGTTTTGTAAATGACAATTTTTAAATGTATTAATTGTTATCTTTATTTTTTTGATACTGATTTACTACATTTTTTAAAACTATTTATTTTTAGATATTTTATTTTTTAAATTACATTGTAATTACATTACACATTACATTACAAAATATACTTTCTCAGAATGAATTACTTTAGTTTAAATACTTTGCAAATAGGCAATAGACTTTTAAGTACAGTAGTTACAGTTGGTGCAATGGGCAACACAATTTCAAACACAATGCAACATTGAGCTCAATGTGAATTTCTAGTTAAATGCAATTAGTTACTTTATGGATTACTTTTCTAACCACAGGACTGGATCCTAGATTCAGTTCTGGGACATCTCCTGTAAACAGTTGAGTAAAAGCGTTTTGGTTACAGTAGTGATTTTTAAGGAATATTATTGTATTTTAAAAGTTGACACTTAGAAACTTTTTCACATAGAATCACCAATGTTATCCTATGGGAGGAAATTCACTTAGCAGGTAAGTAGTGTTATCGTTACTTTTTCTTACTCAGTGGTGGATCCTGGATCCAGCACTGGTGCATCTCCTGTAAACAGTTGAAAGAATGCGTTTAAGTCATACAGGCGATTTTTAAGGAATATTTGTAGTTTGTGAAAATCGACACAAACTTTTCTGCTGAAAACCAGACATTGGTTTCCTATGGAAGGAAATACAAGTTACTGGTAAGTACGGTTAGAATTACTTTTCAGGGTCAGTGCTGGGCTAAAAGATGCAGCACTGGGTTCTCTCCTGATAACAGGTGAGTAAATCGGAATTCGTAGTTCGGCTGATTTTAGAGGAATATTATAAAGTTCCAAAACTCCACACTTAGAAGAATTTCCAAGTGAAACCAGTCAATGTTAGCCTATGGAAGGAAATTCAAGTTACTGGTAAGTATGGTTAGAATTACTTTTCAGGGTCAGTGCTGGGCTAAAAGATGCAGCACTGGGTTCTCTCCTGATAACAGGTGAGTAAATCGGAATTCGTACTTCGGCTGATTTTAGAGGAATATTTGCACAATGGTGAAGGAAGGGGTGTGGCCTGAGGTGACATGTCTGCAAACACGCCCTGTGGCGCGTTTTAAGTTGGATAATTAATTCCTCCTCATTCCCGAGGGTCCCTAGGGGCCAACTATCCCACCAGGTACCTCCAGTATGCGCCAGAGAGCTGCATTGCAGAGAGGTGTTCAGAGGCCACGCCCCTTTTTACAACACTCTGCAACGCAGCTCCGTGGCGCTTACTGGAGGTACCTGGTGGGCTAGTTGGCCCCCAGGGACCCTCAGGATTGAAGAGGAATTAATTCCTGAACTTAAAACACGCCACGGGGCCTGTTTGCACACATGTCACCTGAAGCCCCGCCCCCTCCCTTCACCACTGTGCAAATGCGCCCCGTGGCACGTTTTAAATTGGGGGATTAAGTCCCCTTGAATCCTGAGGGTCCCTGGAGTCCAACTAGCCCACCATGTACCTCCAAAAAGCGCCACAGAGCTGCGTTGCAGAGAGGTGTAAAAAGGGGCGTGGCCTCTGTACACCTCTCTGCAACACAGCCCCCTGGCGCATACTGGAGGTTCCTGGTGGGCTACTTGGCCCCCAGGGACCCCCAGTATTCAAGGGGAATTACTTCCCCTTCTTAAAACGCGCCAGGGGGCGCGTTTGCAGACTGCTGCAGGGAGGGGGCGGGGCCTCCGGCGCGATGCCAATCTTTTTTTTTTGTATGGGAGGGGGGCTGCGTGGCCCCCCTTCCCTCAGCCACTTTTGGCCCCGGGGACCCCATCCCCCGGGGCCTGAGGATTATGTTTGTTTTTTTTAAATAAAAAAAAACGGGAAGGGGGCCGCGTGGTCCCCCTTCCCTGGGCCTCTATTGGCCCCGGGGACCCCATCCCCCGGGGCATGCCCGCTTTGTTTTTTTATTGAAAAATATTGGAGGGGGCTGCGTGGCCCCCTCCTTAGGCCACTTCTGGCCCCGGGGACCCCATCCCCGGGGCCGGCCTTTACATTTTTTTTTTATTTGTAGGGGAGGGGGGCCGCGTGGCCCCCCTCCCGGGCCACTAATGGCCCCGGGGACCCCATCCCCCGGGGCCTGGCCTCTGGTTGGGGACTGTGGGGGGGTCCCCAATCCCCCCACAGTCCCGCCGGCTCCCGCGTCCTGCGGGAGCCGGCATTGCTTTTCCATAAGGGGAGCTGCTGACATGCAGCTCCCCTTATGGAAAAGCAATTCTGCTTTGCTTCATTGAAGCGAGAGCAGGTTTCCTGCTCTCGCTTCAATGAAGCAAGCAGTTTGCAATGGCAGGACGGGAGCCGCGAGGCTCCCGTCCTGCCATTGCAAACAGCAGTGTCCCGGGGTAGGCACCCCGGGACACGGCAGGAGCCGGCCCTGGGGGTGGCGGTCCCCAGGGCCATCAAGGGCTCCAGGAGGAGGGCCGCGCGGCCCCCCTCCCATCCTGTTCACAGCCCCGGGGAGGTGGTGGTCCTCGGGGGTCCTAAACGGACCCTCACATTTTATTATTTAGTGCCCCGGGGAGGTGGCGGTCCCCGGGGCATGTGGGGGGGCTCGAGCCCCCCCACAGGTTATGTAAAAAAAAAAAAAAAGAAGCCCCGGGGGGTGGCGGTCCCCGGGGCTGCGGGAGGGCCCAGAGCCCTCCCGCAGCATTTTAATTGAAAGCCCCGGGGGTGGCGGTCCCCGGGGCTTGGGGGGGCCTTAGAGGCCCCCCCACATACATTTTCATTAACCCCGCATGCCCCCGGGACTTGGCCCACCCGGGGGCCAAATCACAAAGAAGCGCGGGAGCCTGCGCTTCGTTTTTTTTTTTTTATCGGCAGGATCCGCGCACCCAGCGCGTTTTCTGTCGATTTAAAAAAAAAAAAAAATCATTTTTTGGCCCTGGGGGTCCTTGTGGGACCCCCTGAGCAGGCCTAGGGGGTCAGGGTGTTTCTACCCTGCCCCCTTTTTGCGTTTTACGCAGTTGTTTTTCTGCTTTCTTGTTCCTCGGTTCTACCGAGGAACAAGATGGCTGCCAACACTTCCTGGTTTGGAGTGTTGACAGCCAATTAGCATGCAGCTCGTGATCGGAAGGGTGCGCGGATCCAACGCGGCCATAAATATCGAAACTTTTATTTTTGATTTTCTCCAAAACTGCTGAACGGATTTACACCATTTTTAAAAAGGGTGCTTTCTGAACCAAGCACTACCTTTTTGACAAATTTGGTGTAATTCCATTCAGCAGTTTTGGCTGTAGCCTTGCATAAAGTTTCCTATGGGAAATTGATTTTTTCACTCTTATTTTTTGAATTTCTCCGCAACTACTGAACGGATTTACACCATTTTAAAAAATGGTCGCTTTCTGAACCAAGCGCTACCTTTTTGCAAAATTTGGTGTAATTCCGTTCAGCAGTTCGGGCTGTAGCCGTGGCTAAAATTTCCTATGGGAATTAACATGGAGAAAACGCGTTTTGGGACCCCCCTTTTTTCTCGGCCGCCGCTTGATGAATCACCCCGAAACTTTCAAGACAGGAGCGGACCGGAGCGCCCCACTAGTTTTGAAAATTTTGCGATGATTCGTCAAACGACGCCAAACATATTGGGAATAGAATGTTGCGGATTTCCTATGGTTAAAGGTCCTAACTATAACTATCTACTGGCGACCGCCAGTAGATAATATATATATATATATAATCACAAAAAATGCATGGTTTAGACCCTTGTTGGAATACAACATGTTGTAAAAGTCAAAACATCGCATTACATGCTTGGTAAAGGCATGTGAGGTAAAGGCATACGTGATAACAACTGATATTGCATAGGGATGTACTGAGAACAGAGACCAGGAAGAGAAGCAGACAGCAGTGGCTGACTCAAGTAACATGAGCACACCCAGATGCCCAAAGGAGAGAGGCGCCAGGTAACCTGACACCACTGCTCCTGGAGCAAACTGCAGCCTGAGGCAAGTTCTTGTGGGGTAGTGGACAGCTAAGAGGGAAGGTTGGTGACAGATTTGAAAGAAATTAGTACAGAGCTATGCCAGTGAGGAATAAATTGGTGCAGGGGCACACTAATCAAGAAGGCTTGAGGAAGGAAGAACACAGAGGGAGCATAACATGGTGAAATCTGTCATAAGCACGCAGTGCAGGGGTGCCAAAAGCAGTAAACAAATTTAGAATATGTAATGCTCCAAGGATTTTTTTCTGTTTGTTTTACGTGGAAACGAACCTAGAAACTCTCCTGGGGGTTGTGGTGGGGGACCAAATCTAGCCAGATCCTGGACCTATATAATACAACTAGAGAGAGCAATAACCACCTGAACAAAGGAGAATGTATCTGGGTTAAGCTACTTGTTTTCTTTTAGTGTATAACCTACAATACAAAGCACTGAAATAACAATCATGTACCATATGAAATTTATGGAATAGATACAGATTTTAAAATTTTCAAAGTATGATTTTGACTTCAGTCCAGGACTTTCTCTTTTGCCCGAAGGACGAAGCAATCTGTGTAAACTATTAAATTTGTTTAAGGAGTTTATGAATATATTTTAACTTTTTACCTACCCTTTTAAATGGGTTCTCTTTTTAGACACATGGCTCTCCCGTTAATTACGCTATTAATTCCTGGGCCTTGGTGTCTTTTTAAGAAGTCTTAGCACTCTTTTCCCTTTCGGATTGTATTTTGCACATGTATTGGCTGCTATTCAACTGTTGTTTGCACAATCGGATATGTTATACTCCCACACTCTTGCTGCTATTTTCAATCTTGATTTTCTAAAGAATCTGTTATTAAACGTTGCTGTATAATGTTTTTGAAATTTGCATATGTAGTTGCTGCTATTTAATGTGCTCTTTGCACAAAATTAGATTATATTTAGTTTTTAGGTTCTGTGGTTAAAGGAAAATGTATCGTTTATCCAAATATGCTGATTGTTTCAGAACACTTTTCTGTTTTTTACTAAGCGACTGATATGTTGTACATTATTCTAAACTAAATCTATCACAAAGCTACTATTGTTTAGTATGGACCTAAACATGGGCCATTGTTTTGGAAGAGGTTTTTCATTTAATATTTCGTTGCTGTTTATTGGCCTTAATGTTGAGAACGTTTATTTTCGTTTTGCTCATTAGGGTAATTGACATTATCTATTTATGCCATGAAAGGGAAAATCTAAGACCAGCTATGAAGGGTTTCCATATTTATTAATGGACTGAGAAATGAATTGTTCTTATGTTTTGTTATATTTACTATGTAATAATTGTATGCAAAAGAAACAATTGATGGACGGAATGCTGGACAATGCAAACATTCACCCCCAGTCACAAGGATCTGGGTTAAATCCATCATTCTTTTGCTCACCACACCACCCCAGTTTGGACCCAGCCATATGCAAATCAGTCTTGACCCTGTTCCTCATGGGAACAGTCCAGACCGAACTGCCAAGCCAGGTCCTCCCTGGACCAGAAACAAACATCCTGGGACCGGTTTCAGGGCATCACCCTTCATCAGCCAGGCTAGCTTGAATCCAGTTGTGTAGTGAGCCCGGGACCCACGTCTGGGCATACCCTTCCCACTTAGGGCGACATATGCAAAAGAAACAATTGATGGACGGAATGCTATGCATATTTTATGTGGACCTCATTGGAGATCCAAATCTTTAATAAATATTGAATTGAATTGACTTCAGTATAGACATGCACATGTGTAAATGCATCACCAAAGTTTATAATATTTGTCTAATTTTTTTATCTTCCGGTGAACCAGCATTCTCGTTGTGGTTTTATTTGCATTTTAATACACCAGTCATGAAAGGTTGGAGCACTGGGTAATTTCCAATTTGGGATAATACATGATCAAGCGATTACCATGGCATTAGGTATGAAACTCATACTATTATCGTCCATAAGAATGTTCTTTTCCGCTAATTCCAACAGTATGGTTTTGGAAGATGGGGACATTCTAATGCCCAACTCATAGATCCAAAGGGGAACACTTCTGACCATAACATTGGAAAGGTTGAACACATCCAAAACACAAGCTTGCCAATCGCCCTGCAGATTGTTTGGGTGTTTCTGACAAAATGGCAGGGCGCCTGGGGATATTTTATTCAGTTTTGCTGGTGAGTGATAAAGTAGCCATCTTTTGAAGACCATCAGTCAATGAGTATTGGGTCCTCTAATCATGGAATAAGTATATATACTGATGTTTTTCCAATCTAACTCATTCATATGCTGCTCTGTCTGATTAGGCTGTCGCTCCTTTATAACTTTTTCTTCCCAAATGGGAGCCATCATTATTAGAATATACCAAACGCTGACTTTATAGTTTATTGTATTCTTAGAGTACAGCAGGCAAGCAATGAATTCACATGCAATAATATCTTGGAGTGGCAGTGATTTCAATACATAAAATAGCTGCCCATAAGATAAGTTGTACCACCCACTGTCTGATAGTTGTGCCAGTTGGAATTCTGCATATTTTGTTATATCCTCACCCATGATTACATCATTAATTGTAAATACACCCACCCCTGCGCACTTAGTCCCACATATTTTGACCACCTCTGATGTATCCTGTGGGTTTATCCGTATTGCGTCTAAATAAAAAGAAAGAATGTGAAATATTTGGTATACTCTAGTCTGTCTTTAAAAAGCAGTGGCCAAAGGCTTATACCTTCCTTTTTCTTTATTTTTGGAAGTTTAATAAAGCTAGGCAAATCTGTAATTTTCCACTCTTTGGTTATTATTGATAACAAATGGTCATATATGCAAATACTAAAATTCTACTTGCTCAGTTGGAGTGCAAATGCCACTCGGTAGTAGGTGCAAAAATCTGTCAGTGCTGGGGCGCCACGCTCTTTTGCCACCTTTAAGTATTTAGCTTTACACAGCGTTATTTAGATGCCCAGATGAACCATGAAATTATACCATCTATTTTCATCAGAAAGGCATTAGATAAAAAGCAAGGAAAAGTTGGAAAGAGTAGGAAGAGGGTGAGTATGGACACTTTAACCAAATAAATTCGACCTATTAGGGATCATTTACAGACTTTTGACTGCCAATTAAACGTTTACAGTTTGCATCCTGAAGTGCATCTGGATCTTCTGAAAACCTGACCTTTAATTATCATTTCCGTTTTTAGTTAGAATTAGTTTTCTGAAACTAGGAGGTCCAATTTATCAGTAGCATTAAAAACAAACCTCAGATTTGATTCATTGATATGGCACTCCTTAAGTTCTCCGTATCAACCGATTTCAGTTTAATAACCAATGAGCCTGTCACTGGTGATCGTTTCGTCTAGAGAGAGTGAACACAATTTGCCAGGGGCTTGATAAAAAGTGGATAAGGTACCGGAGACATTAGATACCCTTTCTTAGTGCCCCCTCTGAGACTGACTATACCCACTGATGAATTAACAACTAAGGAACTGTGGAAGTCTTATATAGCGAGGCCATCACCCTGATTAGTCGGAGAGGTATACCAAATTTAGGTAGAAGGCAAAACAAAAAATCCAAGCTGGCCCGGCCCAAGGGCTTCTCGGCATCCTGTAAAATGGCTCCAGCAGGAATCTTATTAACAATAAAAAACTTGACAG
The DNA here is from genome assembly GCA_963921515.1 of Calotriton arnoldi. Taxonomy (NCBI): domain Eukaryota; kingdom Metazoa; phylum Chordata; class Amphibia; order Caudata; family Salamandridae; genus Calotriton; species Calotriton arnoldi. Next base: position 1,350,117 of record CAWUFW010002888.1, read on the forward strand.
CTTCTACAAAGTGGTACGTATTAAATTCCAATTGTCAAATACCTGGCAAAATCCATTTTGATCTATTAGTTGAGCGGCTGCTTGAAAAAGTCAACTGGCAAATGACTTTGACCAGTATTCTATAGTTGGTTTAATAAAATGATTGGACAATGTGACCAAAATTTGGAGGCAATTATCCCAGGCTGTAAGAATCTCAGAATTACACCTTTTGCACAAAAAACCTAGTAATTTGCCACCTTGAGAACCTGCGTTTAGGAGTGCGGTTTAAGGAATTGCTAATCCTTCCTTGAATAGTTTATAAAGGTCAGCGCCTAGTCCATCCTCCCCTGGGGCCTTTCCACTAACTGATTGTGAGCTTGCCTCCTTGAGGTCCCTTTCTGTGAAGGGACTGCCAGTTTTTCATTCGCTTCAAGCAATACTGCAGGCATGGTCGGTTGGTTAAGAAAATCAAATCTGTGCGCATCGCCTGTTATTGGGCTGATTTAAGAAATAGCCTCATAATGGTCCAAAAATAGCTGGGAAAGCTTGTGGTGGTTGGTCTCAACTAGGCTTGAATTGGGATCTCGAGTTGTGGCTCTCTGGTTTCGAGTGGATCTTTCCCTACTCAACCAGGCCCAGAAGGGACCTGTCTTTCACCTTCTTCATATGTGTAGTTAAATGTTTTTTCATTTACTGTCCTTTACTCAAAAAAATGTCATTTTAGAGTCGTTCTTTTAGCTTCCAGTAGCATATATTAGTTGCTAGAAAATGAAGTCATCAGTTCTGCTCTGCCTGAATTAAATCATTCTGCAGTCACTGAAGCTCACTTTTTCCGGTTTGTTTTTATGAAATGTCAGGGTTATTAACGTACAACAAATGGTCGCCTTCAAAGCATCCCAAACTATAGGCCAATCTGCTGTGTGTCGATAAATATAAAATGGTTCCGTAATTACTGCACGAATTTTACCCACATTCGCTTCTGTGGAAAACAGAGATTTATCTAATTTCCATCCTCGCATCTGCTGAAGACCCAGGTCAGATGTCTTAAACTCTGTCCTTACTAATAACCAAGTGAGTAGCATGTTCTACACAGAGAATGCGCAGTCCTTCAACCCAAGGCTAAGGGGAACAGTAATAGGATAATGTGCCATGGGCTTGAAGGACTGGCCATTTAACCAATTGGAAACTGTATGGGTGCCACTGCCACTGTCTCTGCACTGGGCATTGATACAAGTTTTACTATCCTTAGCGCATCCTGGTACCTTGTGATGACGGATATTGACATGGACACTTTCATCCCAATCCCAAGGTTTCAGAGCATCCCTTTCCACAGTGCCAGCATAGCTAGTGAATCTGCTGTAGATGCTGTAAGGCCCAAGAGATTTTTGTGGCCGAAAGTCAGTCAATTTCAGTTTGGGGCCATGATGCGACACACATAGCAAACAGTCCGGACCAGAGACATGTTGGAAGAGTTTCTTACTGTTATTTATGATCAAGCAAGCATTGGTGCAAGCTTCACCTGAGAGTTGATTAACCTGTGATTTACCTTTCTCATCAGGTCGACAATGCCAACCGCTGAACTAATAATGCCTCTTATAAAATGGAGGTAGCTGTGGGTCGAAGCTCTGCATAAGATCTCAAAGAGGAGCAGAGGAAATGGATTCTATACTTGGGTGCCAGATTCCCAGTGGATTGAATGTCGATGAGGGACTAGGAGAATTGTCACATTGAATATTTCTTTTCATTTGCTTGCATTATTTAACAAATGAAAAGTGGAATTTTTTTTATTCTGGGTAAATAATTTATTGTGGAGGAATTGTCATTTATATCAGTGCAGACACTGAATTGCAAGCTGAATGAATACTTATACATTATAATTTACTAATCTTTCTGGTAAATGGGTTTATGCAGATGCATTTTTTGGGGTCAGGATACAACAATGTATATTTGAGTTGTATGTATGGAATACATTACATAGGGGCCATTGAACCATCTGTGTTTCGGGTGTTGATACATTTTTATTTAAATTACTAATGCTAATGATGACGTAAAATAACTGAAAGCTACAGCCCCACCATGTTTTACTGTATACCTTTTATACAAACATCTCTATACAGCCCGACCACACCCCCTACTAAAACCATCCCTCCACAGTCCCTGCGGGCCCAATCCTAAGGACATTGTTCCTGTAATTCCGGCATTAAAGGTGCTATGTAACCTCCTCTGTGCGCTTTACTGTGCAGCTGTTAATGATAAGGTAAGTGTGAACATTAACAAAAGTTTACGAAGAAATCTCCTCTAAATGCTGGACTGTAGAAGGTTCTGCACCCATCATTAATGGTATGACCCCCCAATGTCAGATGAAGCGTATCTACATGTGATGGAGGCAAAACAACGTCCAAAATGAAAGACGACATTTCCCCACCTTCGATCCCATCCTGACCTCTGCCCTCCGGACTCCTCCTGTCCTTGAAGTGCAGCGCTGTGTACCCCTGCTCGTCCTCCATCTTTTAATTCGTAAAGCAGGGTGTTTTCCAGAGGGCTCAGCCTTGTCTAGCAGCCTCGGTTCAGGCGGACTGGCTTTCGGCCGCTTGCAGTGGAAAGAGGAAACAGTATGGCCTCGGAGTGCGGATGTCCGCGCCCGCAGCTCCGCCACTGAGGGGAGTTTCTGTCATTAACATATGCGACCATAAGTGTGAAGCTGGCAACAAGCTTCGGAGCAAAAACAGGATGGGCGATAGACCACCGACATTTTACGCATGAAATAGTCCTACTGATCATAGCGTTGAGTATACAAGTGTGGCCAGGCCTCTTTGAAGTGCCCAGAACGTGCAATGGCCACCGGCATACAAACTGGGCCCCTTGTGCCGCTGGCGCAAACCACCAAATCATCTTTATGAGGCCACGCAAAGCCACTTTGCTTGCTTTGAATGGCTGCGTAGATATGGAGTAAGGCAACGCAATGCAAATCGCTGCGTTGCCTTACCCTGCGCTGGGGAGGCGTTCCATGGTTCTTGATGCATTCCCAGATTTACAAAGACTTGTAAACCAGAGAATGTGTCAACATCCTATGCCTCCCAAGGTGAGGCTTAAAAGGGAGAAATAACTTTATTTCTCCTTGTTTTTTCCTCTTTCTATGTGTGCTGTATTCTGCAGCGCACATAGAGGAGGAAAACACCTCTATAGTTAGTTTTTGTGCAGGAAGGTGCCCCTTCTTGCACAAAAACAATCCTGCTGACAACACAGGCACCCATGCACCATGGTGCAAGGGTGCCTGCATTAGCTCTTGGCTGAAGAAACAACGCCAGCACAGGAATGCACCATATTGGATAAATACGGTGCATTCCTGCCCTTTCCCTGTGACGTAGCGCAGCGTAGCAAGGTAACTTGCTGCACTGCCCTGCGCCACCAATCCCATAAGTATGCCCCTGGATGCATGTACAAGCTGGTTCTTCCATGCTAAGCAATGTTCACAACTATGGGGCATATTAATGAGCCCCTTGCTCCGTGATTGCATCACTTTTTGCAACGCAACGGCAGCCCAAACCACCAAATCATATTTATGAGGCCACGCAAAGCCACTTTGCATGGCTTTGAAGCGGCACATAGATATGGAGTAAGACAGCACAGCACAAAACTCTGCATTGTCTTACCCTGCGCTAGTAAGGCGTTCCATGGGCGTTGCGGTGGGCGTTCCATGCAACGCCCATGGTTGTTGATGCATTCCCAGATTTACAAGGACTTGTGAACCAGGGAATGTGTTAAAATCTTATGACTCCCAAGGTGAGGCGTAACGGGGAGAAATATCCTTATTTCTCCTTGTTTTTTCCTCTTTCTATATGTGCTGCATTCTGCAGCGCACATAGTTAAAGGAGGAAAACACCTCTATAGTTAGTTTTTGTGCAGGAAGGTGCCCCTTCTTGCACAAAAACAATCCTGCTGACAGCACAGGCACCCATGCACCATGGTGCAAGGGTGCCTGCATTAGCTCTTGGCTGAAGAAACAACGCCAGCACAGGGGGAAAGGACAGGAATGCACCATATTGGATAAATACGGTGCATTCCTGCCCTTTCCCTGTGACGTAGGGCAGCGTAGCAAGGTAACTTGCTGCACTGCCCTGCACCACCAATCCCATAAGTATGCCCCTGGATGCATGTACAAGCTGGTTCTTCCGTGCTAAGTAATGTTCACAACTATGGGGCATATTAATGAGCCCCTTGCTCCGTGATTGCATCACTTTTTGCAACGCAACGGCAGCCCAAACCACCAAATCATATTTATGAGGCCACGCAAAGCCACTTTGCATGGCTTTGAAGCGGCGCATAGATATGGAGTAAGACAGCACAGCACAAAACTCTGCATTGCCTCACCCTGCGCTAGTAAGGCGTTCCATGGGCGTTGCGGTGGGCGTTCCATGCAACGCCCATGGTTGTTGATGCATTCCCAGATTTACAGGGACTTGTGAACCTGGGAATGCGTTAAAATCGTATGCCTCCTGAGGTGAGGCGTAACAAGGAGCAATATCTTTGATTGTCCTTCTTTTTTCCTCTTTCTATGTGTGCTGCATTCTGCAGCACTAACAGAAAGAGGAAAACGCCTCTATGGATTGTTTTGTGCAGGAAGGTTCACCTTCCCGCACAAAAACAATCCTGCTGACAACACAGGCACCTTTGCACCATGAGGCACGGGGACCTGCATAGGCGCTAGGCTGCCGAAATGGCACCAGCGCAGGGGAAAAGGACAGGAAGGCACCGTATTGGATAAATGTGGTGCATTCCTGCCCTTTCCCTGTGGCACAGCGCAGAGCAGAAAGTTAACTTGGTGCACTGCTCTGCGACACCAATCTCATTAACATTCCCTACGTGTATAAAGATACACTGAGGGGCATATTTATGAGCCCCTTGCGCTGCCATGGCACCCCTCTTTGTGACGCAATGGTGGCGCGAACCACCAATTCATATTTATGAGGCCATGTAAAAGCCACTTTGCGTGACTTTGGATGGCTGCATAGACATAGAGTAAGGCAATGCCACAGAAATCTCTGTGTTGCCTTACTCTCGACTAGGTAGTTGTTCCATGGGCACTGCGGTGGGTGTCCCCAGGCAACTTCCATGGTTTTTGATGCATTTCCAGATTTACAAGGACTTGGGACCGCTGTGGATTGTTTTTGTGCAGGAAGGTGCCCCTCCCTACACAAAAACAATACTGACAACATCACAGGCACCCTTGTACCATGGTGCAAGGGTGCCTGCATTGGCGCTAGGCTGCCAAAATTGTCCAATCTCTGCAGGTTCTAAACTTAACTTAGCGTTTGAGCCAGACGTGTGTCGAGGAATTCTGACCTCCCGGCAATCACACGCCCTCAAGAAAAGTAAAAGCCAGTGGATGCTTGCTTTCACATTCTTGAAAGTTATAAGCTACTAGAAGCACAGAAAATCACCTGGAGCGGATGCTACTGAACTTAAATGGAGAAAACAAAGACTTTTCCATCATGTCGTATATGAGTTTTTAAGAGAATCTTAACATCTATGTCATGATTTTCTGGCCTTGATATGGAGGAAGATTTTTGATCTATTGCTGAGCCGAAGGTCATTTAGAGACCACGTCTATTGGATTAGAAGGTCTTGTTCCTTGTTTCAGTGCATTACTCCAAATAGCAAACTAGTGCCTTTGCTCCGAGCCATCTGAGAGTGGATATCAGTTCTGCGTCCTGAGGAGAACCCCACAAAGAACGGTTAGGGGGTTCGAAATGCGTTGAACATTTCTAGTGGACCCACTGTTGTAATCGAAAATTGTTTTGCAACATATAGTGACTTTGAATCCTAGGGATTTACAAAGTGGGGTAGTAAAAGATACGCTCCTGGTAAACAGTCATGTTTTGGTTAGGAGATGTCCCCCTGTGCACTGCTACAAATCCCATCAAGGGTAAGGATTTAAAACACGAATGCTTGTATCAAATTAAATCAGTTGAAGCTGATGTTTATTCACATCCATCGATGATAATATGTTTTTTCAAAAGTGATGAAAATAGTAAACAATTCACTGAGAATTTGAACATATTGTTACATCCATCCCGATGCATTTCGGGCAACACAGTGCCCTTCGTCAGGGAAAAACATCTGAAAGTAAGAACAGAAAAAGCGCTTACAAGAAAAGATCACCCAAACTGGATGAATGATGTTGTCAAAAGCTTAAGCCAGAACAAACATGGGATCCCATATATATGGCGCACCGATAAGGTGAGAAATTGTGATAAAGAAACATGCTAGGGCGGAATGAACATAGGCGAATACGAAATTAGTGTCTAGATCAAGAAACAACAAGATGCACAAACCATGTTGTTCAGTAAAACGTGTGAAAAAAGCACACCATGCAATAGATTGTGGTCAGCAAATGGCAGCAAACTAAAACAACAAACAACTAAAAACTCGCGGTTAAATGTAAGAGTGACTAAACGAAAATCGGGTGAATCTGAGCGTGCACAAACGCAGGTGAGTGAATCTGAGCTGACAATAATTGGTGTTCACTATCATATTAACGAACTGATAAGGTGCGTGTCTGTGTAACATACATACATGGAAGGTTAATATAACTCGGGGTTAAAAGTGACAAGGTGCGAAAACGAGAATCCGGTGAGTCTAGGCGTATACAAACGCCAAAATAAGTAAATCCGAGCTGACAATGATGGGTGCTCGCTATCTTTTTCGAACAAAATAAATAAAAGTGAGTGGCTGTGTAGCCTACATGCATGGAAAGCTGAATACGACAAGTACTTACATTACGGCTGAAATTAATCACGACTTCTTCCAAAGCCAGTATACGGCGTGAGTTCTAAGCCGGACAGTATTTAAAACCAGTTCGACACGAATCAACGTGAACGAACGTGAATGAAGACCATGTCACCCGATTTTCGTTTAGTCACTCTTACATTTAACCGCGAGTTTTTAGTTGTTTGTTGTTTTAGTTTGCTGCCATTTGCTGACCACAATCTATTGCATGGTGTGCTTTTTTCACACGTTTTACTGAACAACATGGTTTGTGCATCTTGTTGTTTCTTGATCTAGACACTAATTTCGTATTCGCCTTTGTTCATTCCGCCCTAGCATGTTTCTTTATCACAATTTCTCACCTTATCGGTGCGCCATATATATGGGATCCCATGTTTGTTCTGGCTTAAGCTTTTGACAACATCATTCATCCAGTTTGGGTGATCTTTTCTTGTAAGCGCTTTTTTCTGTTCTTACTTTCAGATGTTTTCCCCTGACGAAGGGCACTGTGTTGCCCGAAATGCATCGGGATGGATGTAACAATATGTTCAAATTCTCAGTGAATTGTTTACTATTTTCATCACTTTTTGAAAAACATATTATCATCGATGGATGTGAATAAACATCAGCTTCAACTGATTTAATTTGATACAAGCATTCGTGTTTTAAATCCTTACCCTTGATGGGATTTGTAGCAGTGCACAGGGGGACATCTCCTAACCAGGAGTTGCAACTTCGTTGTTTCTTACATTTTGCACTTTGAGGATTAGAGAGTGAATCCCCAGTAGCACGCTATATTGGTACAACTTTGAAACACCTAGGTAGTGCGTGTCTTATCCTTTTTGTTAACAGTCATGTTTTGACAGGGGCCCCATGTCCAGAAAATTAGGGAGCTTTTGAACTTTTTGAGATTTTTTTTTTTTAGTGTAAATGTATTCTCCCTCTGGTTATGCTCCGGACATTTTTGAAACAAGAAGTGATGTATTGGACTTATGTTTTTTGTTTTTATTATCCTTATGTATGTATTTATGTCAATTAATTTATGTTTGTATCCACTGTTATGCATGTAATGATGTTGGTGGAAGGGAAAAATATTGTTGATTATTTTTGTATGGTTTTCTATTTGTGACAAAAAGATACCGAAAATCAGAAATTGTGGTTAAAAGATTAAACAGTGATCGCTTTTATTGAATATGGCGTGTTTGATTAATTGTAGATTTCAAAAGAGGATCAGTTTTGGCATTGGTGGTGTTGTTGGACTTTTAGAAAGTTGGCATTTTCCTGCCTTAGCCATTTAGTGTCTGTAGCCCAAATCTGTGGCACATGACTGGGTGTAGCTGACAGTTGGGCTTTGTGTGTTCCTCCTAGACAGCCATGCACAATAAAGAGTATGTGTGCTTGGATGGGCCATCACTGGCAGGATGGGAGGGTGGAGCTGAGCACAGCCTACTTACACCTGAATAGGCGGTGTCCTGCTTCCACACAAAGGGCTGCATAACCCTGGTTGTTAGTTGGAAGGCAGGACATGGAAAGCAGACTGCCTGGGGACTTCAAGGGGGAATCTCTAGACACTTCTACCTCACTTTAAAGGCACAACTGGGTATAAATACTGGACCTCAGACACCAACTCTTCAGTACACTTCTGGACCAGTTGCTACTCTACCAGTACTGACTGTGCTGTTGAAAGAACTGCCACTGTGCTGGACAGTTGCTCTGAAGAACTGCTGCCCTGCTGTGCTGACCTCCTGCCTTCTGCCCTCTTACCTCTTGGTGAGAAGGACTGCACCTCCATCTGTTGAATCCAGGGCCACCAGAGTGGCTCCAAGGTCTATTTGGCTGGCCTCCTGACTTGACCCTCAGGGACAGAAGGCTCCAACAACTTTGACCCAGCACCTGGACTCTGCCATCTGTGAGAATATCCTGCCAAATGGTGCCACCCCACTCCTGGACCCTTGGAAGTGGGCCTAAGGTGCTCTGCCAGCCTCTGTGGACCTGTAGGAACTGACACATCTCCATGGCTGCAGGGCGCAACCCCAAGCAGAACTGACTCATCACCACTAGTGCATGAATCGGAACCACCGCAAAGACCAGCATCACAGCCCGTCGCATCATCGGAACCGCCGCTGTGTGAAGCATCCTCAGCACAAGCCCTTGCATCCCTCATCGGTGGCAGCTTCAACACTGATGGCAGACTCTGCATCACAGCTTCTTGGATCCGACGCATCACTCGACTGTGCAACGCATCCTCAACACCAGAGTTTGCATCACATGCATATGTCGACAGGATCCTCGACAACGCAGGACCTGACTCTGCAGCCTCGCTGCAGGATGAAACCGACACATTGCTTCGGCTGCACGACGCATCTTCTGCATGGATACTCGCAATGCTACACAAACCAGGAATTAAGGTATGTTGTTCAGCTGCCATATCTGGGTACCTGTAGCTGTGCCACCCTCCATTTACCATCAGCCTGAACTTGTGACTTTGTCTCGATCCAGCACTACTAGATATCCACAGTTGGCGCTTTTTTGCTGTTTGGTGCAATTTTCACTAAAAACCTGAAAACTGTATATCTCCGATTCTACTGTTTGGATTTTTATTATTTTGGTATTGTTTTATTTATTAAAAATATCTATATGGTTCTAAACTGGTGCGTTTTCACTGTGCCACTTTTCGAAGTGTTGCATAAATACTTTACACATTGCCTCTGTGTTAAGCCTGACTGCTCTGTGCCAAACTACCCAATGGCTGAGCACAGGTTAATTTAGGGCTTGCTTGTGACTTCATCCTGAGAAGAATTGTGGTTGCTGCTTGAGAAGGGTTTCACCTCCATCAATCAGTAACCCAATTTCTTTCAGGTTCTATTTATTGCACCTGATAAATAACAATACCAATGGGTACGTTATTTATCTGGTGCGATGAATAGCACCTGTTCGAATTTGTGGATGATTAACATGCAAAATTTGGTATTTAATGCACAGAATCCGCATGATACAGTAAATACAGTATGTTTTTCTCCACGTTACATTTTGGTAGGTTTGACCTGCAGAAATTGAAACAAAGTTTGAGGTATTAAATGGCTCTGATAATGATCGGACGCATTAAATGCCTACCAACTCGTATTTCGGCCCATGCATAAACAGAGATTTACACACAGGTCAAAATAGATGAACCAACTCGTAATCAGGCCCTAAGTAGTAAACTTACATGTGTGAGGATCTCCCCATAGAAAAAGTAGGAGAGGTGGAGCGGGGATTTACAGTCGTAGGTTTGTGAATAGCATTTTGAAGTACTTTAGTAGTACTACTATAGTACTACAAAACATACTACAAAATACAGTTTGTGAATAGGACCCTAAAAGGAAATAATCACTTTCATTTTAGTCATCTCACTTAAGAACTACAATACGTATTTTACCTCAAACCTCCCATTCCTGGGGTAAAACACATATGGGTCCATTCTGTAAGAAGGAGAGTCCAGTTACTTTCAGAGGGAGGGTTCCATAAAGCAGAGCTCACTGCAATATATGTTGTTATAACATCTTAAAAACTGTTTGCAAAAGAGAGTGATGGTGTGGTGTACATAGAGAATATATCTAGGACAGGTTTCCCATGAATTATGCATTGTCATGTTCTGGTTTTCTCTTGCTATGAGTTATATTTTGAGAAGCCTCATAGGTTTTCAGCAACAGTTGTCTGACAGCAGCCACTTCTTCTTGCAGCATCCTCTTTCATTTTGTACCTCTATGTTGGTGCTTCTCCATGATTATTAGTTAAGTAGGGCATGCTTGTCCCTGATCCCGCTTTTGACATCACTTGTTGGGGGGCAGTTAACTGTGAACAAATTATTCTCACTTCCAAAACATAGCGTATTTTTAAAGTGGACTTTGGATCAGCCCCATGCGCAAAATTAGATAGCTTTGATTTCTATCTCTATTGTCTCTGCTTGATTTGAAGGCCTTCCTCCCCATTTTGGTGTTTGTCTCACCCAGAAGCATTTCAGTCTCACTGTGTTTAATTGGATAAGTGGAACATTGTGTAAGGAACTATTTTCCCTACCTGTGTTGCATTCTCTCTCTACTTTCTCCCCAGCCCCTCTGAGTCTTGGTGTAAAAATGAACCACCCTATCCGCAAATTGAGTCACTTCGCTCTGTATGCCGCCTTTTGGTGTATCAGCAGACAGCTGTTTTTGCATGCTTTTCACACCAGTCAAAAATGGCCACCCCGCAGTAGTGGCAGCCATCTTGAAACCGGCTTTTTAGACTGAGGGCTGCATTGTTTTGGCAGGTGGTCCTCACCATAGTCGGCACTTTACTGCTATTACTTAATATACAATTACATACATGCCTCTCTAAGAGTATACAGTGCTCTGTTACTGCAGGTGCATCAGAAAGTTTCTGAAACTGAAAACAACAAGTCTCACTTTTTCAAAGCACAAAACCTTTTCTTAAAGGCATACCTACATAATTTCACAAATATTTCTTTTTTTAAATTATTTATTTTTATTATCTTTTTCAAATCAAGTTACAGGCATAGCAACATAAGCGCAATGTCAGTATCTCTTACAGCACATTGAAAATACATTACAGATCACAATCATATATAACATTTAAACATTCAGATAGCAGTTCCACATATCGTTGGACAGAAAAAAGAAAGTGTATATCCGTGTTGCACAATCAGTTTTTATAGTCACCTGGGTGCAAGTGTTTCACTCATGTTACCACATTATGTGAGCGCTATATCTTAAATATGTAGTGAGATTGCAGTCTGGCTCTTGGTAGGAAATTGTTGATCCTATGGCAAGGACGGTTCCTTCATTTCGTCCCTCCGGGTGTGTCACCTTGCCTATTGATTGTGTCAGATGGGGCAATCAGGTAAACACGCAGGGAATCCCATATGTTCCTTGGCCTAGAGGATATGGGGAGCACCTCCGCATAAATCAGTGTTTGTTCTTGCCAAAATAGGAGGTCTTGCAACCACTCTTTAAATTTAGGTGCCTGCCCTCTGCTCCATTTACACGCTACTCTGCGTTTGGCTAACAGCAACCCCAATGCCACGTATTGACTATATGCAGGAAGGACCTCCTCCGTTCATCCTATAAGTGCAACAATGGGCCTCAAATATCTGATTCCAGTAATTTTTGATGGTGGCACACTCCCAGGCAACATGTAGAAAATCTGCTTTCTCCTGTCTGCACTGGTCGCAGGCGTCATTGTCCCGCAACTGAAATTTATGCATTTTAACTGGTGTGTATAATAGTCTATGAAGATACTTAAATGTATAATGCGTAGCCGACTAGTGGCCGAAATGTAACCGGTCTGCTGACAGCAATAGACCCATTGTTTATCACTAAGAGATTCGCACAGTTCATTCTCCCAAAGTAGCCGAGATCTCATCTTGTCACCGTGTGTTGCAGTCTGCGTATTGTGGTAGATGAGAGATATAACATGTGTGGGGTTGGTGCTCTGTAATAAGCAGTGTAATGGAAGCAGCATAGGTGGCTCATTGGGGAAGTCAGACTGTGACTAAATGTCCCTCTTATGTCTTATAAAAGTCAGTCGGTAGGCCTTATAAAAGTCAGTCGTCAGGCCATCCGGCCCAGGGGCTTGGCCTGATCTAAGTTGCATGATCGCTGCCCGGATCTCATCCTCTTCAATCTCAGCAGAGAGGAAGTCTCCCTGCACTTCCCCCAGCCAGCCCAAGGCAACCTGTTCTAGATATAATGACAATGTGATCGAGTGCTGTAGAGTGAAGAGAAATAAGTCATAAATGTTTGGAGAATATCAGGCGTATCTCTAAGTGTCGCTCCCCCTGGTGTCTGGATTTCCATTATGTAATTAGAAAAGCGAGGTGTGCAGCTTTTGTCAGCTAGCGCCTTACCCGGCCTTTCCCCCTCCCCGTATCTGCAGGCTTTGAAATATTTGCCACAAAATAAACATTCCCAGTCTGCTGTGTCTCGGCATTCAGATATTTTATCCCTGAGTGCAATCTGTTTCACTGTGGTCTGGGAGTGGCCGAGTTCATGCGTCATTTGTTTAATTTCCTCTTCTAAGTGATTAAGCGTTGACCGCAGATCTCTTAACACTCCCCCACCCTTGGCAATACAAATCCCTCTTATGGTGACTTTAAAAGCCTCCCATATTGTTGCTATATGGTCGACTGTACCAATATTGCGTTGAAAGTATTTGCGTATATCGTGACCTGTTTCTGCTCGGAACGCCGCGTCTAATAACACTGTTGGGTTTAAGCGCCAGGCCATATGGGACGCATGCGACCGGTGGAGTGAATCTCATCTCCACTGGGGAATGATCTGAGTAGGTGCAAGCAAGTTGCTCGACCCGTGTAAGCCATGGACCCAGCCCCCTGGAACCACCCAGTAATCTAGTTGTGACCATGTAGCGTGCGCCGTGGCATAGTGAGTACCCTCCTTCCGTCCTAGGTGCAGATGTCTGCAGGTGTCTAAAAAGCAATTCTCTATAAAAATGTCTCAAACTTGCCGCTGGGTATTGGTGTACTAATGTAGCTGGGGATCCAGCACCGGCTCAAGCGCTGTGTTAAAGTCTCCTCCCAAAATCACATAGGTAGACCCAATGACCAATATTTTGCCCCATACGTTTGCAAAAAGTAGTGGGTTGTCAGTGTTGGGTCCGTAGCAACTGACCAATGAAACGGAGTAAGAAACCAATTTGCCTCACATGATACTAAATCGGCCTTGCGGGTCTTGCAGTGTTCCCATGGGTATGTATGGTGTATTTGTTTTTACCAGGATCACCGTGCCTCTAGAATATGTGGAATATGATGTGAAGCATCTATGTTCCGCCCACCGAGCTGCGAACATCTGATGCCCTTTGGGATTGGGGTGGGTTTCCTGTAGCATTGCTATGTGAGTATCCTGTCTGTCTAGGTAGGCCATGATTTGTCTGCATTTATGTGGATTTCATATTCCCCACACGTTCCAGGTCATAAAGCCTATCTCTAATTTTGTGGGTTCTGTCATCAGAGCGATAATTGTAAGCAAACTATTGGGTTGTTGAAGCAGCCATCTGCCTTCCCGCATGCAGGCCCTAGTGATTGCAATGCATTTCTGTCTCCATTGTGCGATATGCACTTGATCAAACTTCATATCTTGCCTCCCCCCACAACGACAACCCAAACGTGCCAAGGCTATTATTCCCACCCTCTAGAACCCGAATATTAATTAACTACCCAAACAGAGAATTTTGTATGCTTGTCTTCATCATGAATAATCAGTACAGTTGCTTCAAGCAGTAAATAGGTAGAAAGAGAAACAAAAAGGAGGTGAAGAAGAAAGTGAAGATGTAGAGTCTTTACCTCCCAAAAGGGCTATAAAGAGAGTGGCGAGGGATCACCTATAGGGGCAACACTAGAGGGCACAACAACCCATTCCCTCCCCACTCAAAGATTAGGGGAGAGAAAGAGGGCTGCCAGGGAAAAGTAAAAAAATTTGCTCAATAGGCTGCAAGGGCAATTACAGGTAAGCAATAGTCAAATCTTGCATAACTTCAACAGTGTTATCATCAAGTAACATGTTAGTCCTGGTGCCTCAGGGACATCACCGATTGCGCGACCCTCCATTACACTCATGACCAGTTTACCTAGTTACTCATTCTCTGACAGTGGGAATGGCTAGCAGTCGACTCGGCCATTTCTCTCTCGATTGGCCTGGTTCCTCTTAATTCGTTTGAGGAAGTCCTCCACTTGTTGCCGGTTAGTGAAGAATTGCTGCTTCCCCTGATGGGTGACTCAGATGCATGCCGGATACATCATTGCATAGTCAATTTGCTCCTGTTGTAGTTTCTTTTTAACTGGTACAAACTTCCTCCTGGCTTTTTGAACTGTAAGCGTGAAATTGGGGTATAGTGCAATAGTATGTCCGTCAAATGCGATCTGGTGCTTGGCTCTAGCTAATCGAAGGGCAGTATCTCGGTCTTGATAATTGAGCATCTTGGCAATGATGGGCCTGGATTGAGCTCCCGGGGGCAGTCTCGGTCCCAGTGAGCGATGTGCCCTGTCCACCACCAACTTTGCGGAGAAAGCTTCAGCTCCAAAGGTGGGGCATAACATGCGCTCAACAAAGTCTTCCATTCTGCCAGTGTTGGCACTTTCTGGCAAACCTAAAATGCGTATGTTGTTTCGCCTGGAGCGCGCTTCGAGGTCCTCATTCTTAGCAGCAAGAATTTTTAACAGATGATCCATTTGTGTCAGTTGTGTCTTCCTGGCCTCTGAGGTATCTTCCAGGTCGGAAATTCTCTGTTCCGCTTCTCCAATACGGGCGTCATGCTTCTCCAGTTTTTTGGCCATTACACATCTTGGTTTCTATTTAGGTGAGGCTGTGCTTCATGGTGGTTAGCAGTGATTTGAGGTCGTCATCTGCACATTACGAGGCTTTAGTGGGTTGGTCGTCTGTCTGTTGTTCGCTGTCTCCTTGAGTTCGGGGCATTTTCCGGGGTTCAAACTGCAGTTTTGCTTGTTTTGTCTCCGTTCTGCCCATCTTTTTCCAGCTGTTGTTTCTATGCCCACTTTTGCGCTTTACTTTGTGACAGCCCCGTAGGCTACTTGCACTGCTGTGTCTTATCTGATTGTGTCTAATAAATCTCAGTGGCTGGGATTTGGTATCAGGATCTGAGGCATAGCACGTCAGCCGCTTTGCTGACCTTCAATGTGGGATAAGGGTATGCGCCTCATTCGTGGCTGCAGGTTGCGAAGCATGTTTGTGTGTCCATCCACATTGGCTGACCAGTATCAGACTGGTCCTCCCTGTGTTGTTAGCCATGGGGGAGCTGGCTCATCTGATGCGTTCCGGTTTTGCCCGCTGTCAGTTCTTGCAGCGGATTGCCACCGTCTTCGCAGCCCACATAGTTTTGGCTATGGGCAGGAGGCTTTACAAAGCAAGGCCCGGGTCTCGCAGCAGACCCGGATCCCTCTCTCCACGGTATGTAGGTGGCAGGTAATGCGTTACTGTTGGCCCCACAACAGAGTTAGTTGCAGCATCCTCCTAGCGAACAGTTCCTAGGGCAACCCCACCCAGATCAAGATCTGGGATCGTCTGCAATCACCCGCTTCGGCTAACTCTCGCCTTTGGGAGTCGCTGCTCTCCCCTGGTTGGCGTTAGCACTTGCCTAGCCCCTCCGGTCTATCTCTGCGTACCCTGGGAGGCCGCCCTTGTTGCATAGGCCAGGCCGTAGTTCGGTAAAGCTTTGGCTTCAGTTGTCACTATGGGGGGGCCGACACTCTCCCGGCACACTCCTCACCTTCTGTGCAATGTGGTGGGGAGCCTGCACTTAGCTCGTCTCGGCCACAGCTCCCTTCATGGGGGCTCGCCCTGTTCCTCTAGCCTGTGTACCTCGGCAGGCCGCGCGTTCTATATTCTGCAGCAGGCCATCTCCAGCCTGCTGCTCCATGTTGGTGAGGGCTGAGGCCTTCTGAGAAGTGTCCGCGGTTCTGCCATGTCCTCCGATTCTGCGTTAGGAGGCTTCTTCATCGATGCTCATTGTTGGGAGGGGTCTTCCACCCTCCCGGCACGCTCCTCCCCTCCGGTGCAAGCGGTGGGGAATACTGTGGTGGTCTCGGTGCAGCTGCGGCCCTGCCCACGGAGTCTCACCCAGTTCCACAAATGTGTAGGCCTCTGCAGGCCTCGCTGCCTCAGTTCTGCGTTAAAGGAGCAACAGCCTGTCTCTCCATGATTATAGGGTGTGAGCTCCTCTAAAGTACTTCCTTGTGTCCGCCGCGTTTTCCGGTGTCGTTTTTTCGTCCCATCCTTGTGTGAGGAGGATTATGTCGGATAATTGATCCCGGGCCGCCGGAGGCTCACTCTAGTGCTGGCATCTTGCGTGCGCACCCTCTAGCACCCCTATTTTGCAAATATTTGTGTCTTTAAAGCATATATTCAGCATTTCACACAGAAAAGTTACACCGCAAATGAAGCTAGCACAAGAACTCTCAAGAGACATTCTGCACTATTAGCCTTCATCAATTTTAAATGTAGCATGTTTAAAGAAATCAGGGGAGGCTCCTCCACGTGGGCGGAGGAGCGTCGCCCCACTTACTTTCTCGCACCGCGAGAAAGCAGAAGAAGGGTTTGGTTGGGGGCAGGCCGGTGGCTGGTCCTGCTCCAGGCAGGGGAGGTGTGGCATGCCCAATGTTGGGGGCGCTGACTGACCAAACTAGTCATGCACACTCTCCCGTTTCCTCCATGTAGGCTGCATGTAGCCTGCATGGAGAAAACGGCCGCCACATGGACGCCTGTGCGGTCGGCGTCATAGCCAATCACAACGCTGCCATTGCCGCGTTGTGATTGGCTCATGGGAGGGGAGGGAGGCTGCCTGCTTGCTTCCTGCGGCTCAAGGAGCAGAGAAGACGCGGGACCGGATCAGGTGGCTAAGGTAAGTTTTTGGGAATTTTTTTATATAACTAAAATACCTCCCCCCCGTGCGAATCATTCCTCCCCCCTCGTCATGCCGGTCGTGACTTAGTACAAATGGATTGCGTGCGCCTACTCATCGCTGCTTTAAAGTCGGACAGTGGTCTCGCGTGACAGTGAAACCATTTGTCAAACTATACTCTAATTGCTACATTACTAAAAAACGTCCTCAGCGAATTAAAGCTAAAACGTCAGCAGGTGTGTAACTAATGCACGTATCGGTGCTGGTGTAGAGGTGCACGTTTGCACACACGAACATTGCTGGAATCATTCAACTACTAAAGACAGAACAGAAAATACCGCTGGAGTTAGGAAGGAAGACGAGGGAAGATGAAGACCACAACAGTGAGACCATTGTCTGAGGCCAGGTCTGGGTGGTGAGCACATGAAAGATAGAATCTGATATTTGATGGAAGGAGATTATATATAATATGCTCTTTTTTGTCAGGAATTCCTATCATACCATATCAAAGACGAGCAAAACGCTGAAAGTTGGAAATGTTATCAGGCATTTAAAGCATGCATCTTTAATATTTCTAGCGCAGGAAAGTATTTCATGCCATGTAAAAGCATGGTAATTTTCCGACTTTAAAAGGGAGCTGTGCCAGCACATTACAGCATCCTGGACCCGATTCTACAAACATGGCGATGCTTTCAAATTGCTCTGCCTGCCGTTCCCCGCCTTAGATTGCTGTGATTGCAGCAGAATTAATCCATTTAAAAATCTGTAGTTTAAATTTAAGGATTTTCATTTCCCCCCTCTATCTCCTTTTTTTTTAGAAAATTAATAAGTTCCAATTGAAGAGCGGATTCTTTTGCAATTCAGGCATGTGCTGGCGAGAACGGGTGAGTTGGCATGAAGAGAGGCAGAGATAGATTAATTATGCAGAGAACATGGAAATTGTGCTTATCGTTGCAAAGCCTGCTCACATAATCAGCAAACGAAGGGAGAAAAAAAATAACAATGCAATGGCAACTTCCAGTCCATCATCAGGGTTTTTTACCCCCTTGTAATTAAAAAATAACATACAATTATAGCCCTATTTACCGTGCAGGCAAAGAGTGGGTGTCCACGAAATAACTGCACTGGGATATTAAAGGCGGAAACAAGGGCTGCCCACTGCAGTTCCCTCTCAGGCTCCTCTTCGTGCCTTTCCCTTCTCTCTCACTCTTTCGGGCTGTCTGAATCATTTCGTTCTTTTGCGGCACCAGTCGGATGGATATCACAGGTGACATCCAATCGCAGTTTAAGTGTCTTCTCAGGCATCAAACTCCCCTGACCGCCCAACGGGTTGAATTGCCTTTCTCTGTTAATGTCACTCAGTCTGTGGCCTAACATCCCTGCATTCTTGAGTTAAAAGAGTTGCAACTGCTATAAAAGTAGCTGGTGTCATTTTATGGTTCTTGACGATGTGCCACAGAGTGTGGGTGGGCTGGTCATTTGATCTGAGGGCTCTGTAAAAGCGGGCGAAAGAACCCTGAGGCTTATGCTGCATTCGAACAGCACTCTATTTTAAACATTAATGTAATCTTCGTGATGTCATATAGTGCGAACATGGCCCAGAGGCATCAGGGCGCTTTACAATAGAACAATTACCAAAGGATTACAGCAGGAGTACATTCAAGATGCAACCTAGCTAGAATTAAAACAGATGATTGAGAGTTAGTGGGAAATAGTCTATACACAAGTACACTTCCCAAACAATCAGCGCAAGAATACATTTGAAATGCAACATCGTAAAAATTAAAAGCAGACATTCGAAAGCGAGTGGGAGAAAAGGAATTTAACCCAAGTGTTGTTCAAAGAGAAGGGCCTTCCACTTCTGGGAATTCTGTGGGTGCTATACATTGACCCAGGTTTCAGGGTTCTTTCACCCGATTTTACAGAGCCCTCAGATCAAATGACCAGCCCACCCATCATCTGTGGCAGTAAACCTGGGTCAATGTATAGCACCCACAGAATTCCCAGAAGGATAAAGGTATGTCACGTAACTGAATTAGTGTACTAAGTGTAGCACATGTGACCCGGAAGCATTTAATCTACACCCTTAAGGATGTTAGGGTGGTCAACTAACCAGCTACTGCGGAGGCAGGCAGTGCGTCAGGGATTGGATTTGAACGCAATTGCATACTGTCTTAGTGTCTTTGCTGCAGATCAGGCCCTGATCTGCAGCAAAGACACTAAGACAGTATACTGCACCAGAGCGGAGTAACTCTGAGTCAAAGAGCAGGGAAGACTTTACGAAAGGCTGCGATGGTAGGTAAACAATTCATATGCTATGCCTAGGCTGTGGCTATGCAGAAGCAGAATACGCTTTTTTGTCCTTTACTTTCTATTTAATGTTTTGGTTTTTTGTGTATAAGTATTTGTTCATGTTAATGTGCTCTTTATTCTATCTAGTACTTTTGAGAAAAAGCAGAATAAATACTTTTGTAAAATAAGTAAACTTTTACAGCTTTGTGGCTCCTAATGCAGACGACCAGTTGAATTGCTTTATTAACCTTCTTGCTTTGTCAAATTTGCTTGAAAATGCACCTTTTGCCACTCTTTTTTAAAACAATTCTCGGGGGGAGAAGCCCCCCGAATCCCCCCGAATCCCCCTTAGGTTGTTCGGACTCGCTCGCTACGCTCCCTCGCCGATATGCACTCTACCGTAAATTGGACGCCTCACCACTCTCAGATGTCACCAGCCGCCACTGAAAGAAATACACCACCCTCACTATATACATGGATTTTTCAACTGCCTTAAAGAACATAGATCTCCATTTCAACATATACATGATTTCATAATAGATATACACCTTCAGGTTATCTTTTCCAAAAAATATAGCTCACGGCATCTTTAAGTAAACTCAAAAGTCTCATTGTACATATAACTATCTGCAACCACAAAAACCATATCTCACCATCTAGGTATATGCAAACTGGTCATATAAGCTAAAAACCCCATTGACAAACACTTCCTAATACATACATAACAAATATTACTACTTTATAATTCATAAATAGGTGCAGCAAATTTTCTTATCTTTTATTTCTGACTACACTACTCCTGTTTAATAATGTGACTAAAACTACCACAACTCCCCGAATGCAAATAATATAGATGTATCTATTCTGCACATAATGCTTAGACATTTAAAATATTGTCATTTTTAAAGGCATTGCTAAAATAATGTAAAAGTTATATACATACCAGTGAATTGAACTCATAGATTATATTGTTGTTTTATTTCTTTCTGGATAGTTTTGACACTGTTAAGATTAGTAAAAAGTATTAAGTTAAGATTAGTAAAAAGTAAGCACAAGAATTGTACACCACTCTCATAGAAAGCAACTATAAAATGGCAACCTCTTCACCTTTCCAATCTATGATCCTGAGAAAGACAGCAAATGAATTAATGTCTTTCATTTTAGACTACTGCATCTCCACTTGAGAATGGCTAGCACCCTTTTCCTCTGTTTCAAAATGAGATTTCTGTATCTGCATGTTTGCAATGATTTTGCGATCATCGCGGAATAATCACGAAAACTGATATTTAGCTTCAGTTTTTTTATTTAAACTTGGAACAACAGTTTATTACACAGTCCTGAGTTGGAAATTAAAGTTTGCCAGTACTTAAATTGTGTCATAACTCCTCAACTTAAAAAAAAAAAATTCTGTCTCTTTAACACCCTCCCCCTCCAATACACTCTTAGCTCAGTGTACCTAGCAACCCAGTGGAACCAGTAGGTCACAAGTTCACATCACATTCTAGAAGTAAGATGCTACTTCCAAATGAGATACAGCAGGTGTGGTTCACTCCACAGATTCAAAAGCATATCCATGACTGTATTACATTTCTGTCGAGGCTGCAAAAAACAGAGGTATTGACAGGGAATTCGGTTTGCCAAATGTGGAGATTACTTCGTGTGGCAAGAGAGGATTAAAGTTTCATCAGTTGCTATCTTTGGTTAAATCCATTGTGGATTGCCGAGCTCCTCACCTCATGATTGTGAACTGTGGTGGCAATAACCTAGGCACATTGAACTGATGTCGCTTTTCCCTCATGCTGTGTTGGTGTACTCTAATATGTGTCAAGGACAGAAATGGAAGTGGTCAAATCAATTCTGTCCACAGATTGACAAAGCCAGGAAATATGTTAATAAAACTGTTTCTGCTTTCCTCAGAGATCATAATATGCGCTCTATCTATAACAACAGTCTGCGTTTTGAAATGCATGGAATATATAGAAGTGATGGAGTTCACTTTACAGACGAAGGGAACAAGGTGTTTCTAAGCAACCTAAAACTCTGCATACAGTCTTATCTGTGGTTGTCTTATAGACACTCTCAACACAAAGGCTCTTATCAGAGCCAACCAAGAGGCAAAAATGATGTTCATTTTCTTGTCAAATATGTTTTTTTCAATCTTTGAAATCCACGACAACGTCGCGAAATCGCAAAACAAAAGCAGACATTCAACAACCACCACCACATTCAAAAATTGTAACTTAAAAAATTAATTCTATTACAATACACACATTACTAACCACATTACTGCTTTAAAAACATACTTGTACATATATTTTTCTAGTAAGTTTTTTAAGAAACTGTTTAAACACTACTTCCCATTTTCGCGATTACACCGAGGGTCGTGATAACTCCAGTAACCGCGATGATCACGCCTTTTTTAGGGGGTGCAAAACATGCAATCATTGTACAGTATTTTAGACACTAGGGTTTTTTTTACTGCACTGTTTAAAGTCATATTTTTATAGGGAGTTTGCATAAAAAGAACCATTTAAACCGATTTTCCATTTCCGCTGTGACGCTGGGCGTCACAATGATATCGGTAGCTGCGGTCACCGCGAATATGTCACGGAATAACAAAACTAATGCAGGCATTCAATTGCCACCACCACATTCAAAACTTATAACTGCAAAACAGATTATAACCAACACACTAAACACATTACTATCTAAATGAATGTATAATAGCATGTACAACTCCCTTAATATCTATAACACAGTGCATAACGTTTTTAGTGTAATCTATGACTGCATGCATCACTGTGTCATTAAGTCTCTCATTCACTGTATAAGTATTTGAGAAGATCTGTGAGACGGTGCATCAGTCTATCAATACTTCTGTAACGAAATGCGTGACTGCATCAGTGTCAAAATGGGTCTGTGATTGGTTGTGTAAGTCTCTCGCTCGATCTGTGAGTAGGTGAATGAGTGCCTTTTTGCATTTGTAAGTAAGTATATGACTGTCTGACTGGATCTGTGAGTGGATACATGAGTGTCTGAGTGGGTGAGTGAGTGGGTGCATGAGTGTCTGAGTGAATCTGTGAGTGAGTGCATGAGTCTCTCAGTTGCTCTATCACTGGCAGTGTGAGTGTCTGAGTGGTTTTGTCAGTGGGTGTGTGCGTCTCTGAGTGCGACTGTGAGTGAGTACATGAGTCTCTGAGTGCATACCTGACTGGGTGCATAAGTCTCTGAGTGGGTCTATGAGTAGGTGTGTGAGTGACTGTATGGGTGTGTGAATGTCTGAGTTGGTCCGTGAGTAGATGAATGAGTGTCTGAGTGGATCTGTGAGTGGGTATATGAGTGTTTCAATAGGTCTGTGAGTGAGAGCATACGTCTCTGAGTGGGTGAGTGTCGTGTAGTTCCAACTAATCCGTAGGATCTGCACATTGTTTGGACAACATAAACTAGGGGCTTGGTGCCAAGACTGATTCTGGACATCCCGCAGGATATGTTGGTCTTTAGACCAGCTAGCTCACAGTGCCACTGTAGGCCCCCCTAACCTAACAGAGAATACACAGTGGGGCATTTTCAATAAATTTATTGAACCAGCGTTATTCTTGCATAAAATATGTGTGCTGCAATGATTAATAGACAGAAGCAGATAAACCTGATTACAAGCACCAAAAGCGTAAATAGTAGGAATAGTTCTACCATGGTGCTAAAACAATGTATATATGCTGGCATGTAAAACAAGGCAGTAATCGAGCGTACTCCTATGATGTGAACCCTACTCTCAGTGTACCTAGAGTGTGTGTAGATGTGAAGCCAAGAATCTCCCCAAGGGATGATCCAACCCCTTTACCTGATGGGATAGAATGAAGGACCCCGTCTTTGTTATGAACGGGACACCCCCCACAAGATGTCAGACCGCTGCATAGTGATTTCTCAGAATGCAAGGACCTCTGTGTCAGCGAAAGTGCCTCTTCTGCTAATCTATCGGGATGCTCATCTTTTATAATAGAAAGCAGCCTTGCAATGTGCATATAGATTAGCAATGTTATGGATATGTAGATAGCCCTGTCGCCCTGAGAATGAAGATAAACAAGACATCTGTACATAGTGCAAAACAAGACCTTGTATATGATGTTCAGGGCATTGCAATAATGTTGTACGAAGCTAGATGTGAAAAAAGTTTAGTTTCAGGGAAACTGAGTGGGTCTGAAAGTGGGTGCGTGAGCCTCTGAGTGGGTCTGTACATGGGTGCGTGACTCTCTAAGTCAGTCTGTAAGTAGGTGCATGAGTATCTGAGTGGGTCTGTGAGTGGGTGCATGAGTGCCAAGGTGGGTCTGTGAGTAGGTGTAACAGTCTCTAAGTCGGTATGAGACTGTATGCATGAGTCTATCAGTGGGTCTCTAAGTAGGTGCATGTGTCACTGAGTGGGTCTATACATGGGTGCGTGACTCTCCAAGTCAGTCTGTAAGTAGTTGAATGAGTATCTGAGTGGTTCTGTGAGTGATTGAATGAGTGCCCCGGTGGGTCTGTGAGTAGGTGTAACAGTCTCTAAGTCAGTATGAGACTGTACGAATGAGTCTATGAGTGGGTCTCTAAGTAGGTGCATGAGTATCTGAGTGGGTCTGTGAGTATGTGCATGAGTTGCCAGGTGGGTCAGTGAGTGGGTGTAGGAGTCTCTAAGTAGGTATGAGACTGTACGCATGAGTGTATGATTGAGTCTCTAAGTAGATCCATGAGTCTCTGAGTGGGTCTGTACATGGGTGCGTCACTCTCCGAGTGAGTCTGTAAGTGGGTGCAGAGGTACTTGAATGGGTATGTGAGTGAGTGCATGAGTATCTGAGCAGGTATGTGACTGGATGTATGAGTGGGTATGTGAATGAGTGTATAAGTGTCTTAGTGAGTTCGTGAGTGATTACATGTGTGTGTGACAGTGACCGGCGAGTGTGTACAAATATGTATATTTTTTATTATATTTTAACTAATGTTCACGATGACATTGCGATAATCGCAACGTCCCCGTGACGGTACACAGGAGGCCGCGCTGGCGGCCGCGTCGTCATTAGGCCTGGGCGGAGTTCGTGAAGTTCTGCTATTCTGCTACGCGGAACTCCGTGCAGTGCCAAAAAAACTCCGCAGAGTTCCGGAAGCGACGGAGATGAAGGCGACTGTGAGCGAGGAAAAAACTCCGCTGTGCTGCGCGGAGCAGAGTTTTCTGCACTTGATGAGCTCCGCAGACCTCACTCATTCTCTCACAATTAGTGGCTCTTGGGTGTAGCCACTTGGGAGTTAGGTGCCATTTACAAGATTGGGTCTTGACTCCTTTGGCGTGAACCCCGGCATCATCCACCCATAACCTCATAAGTAAACCTAACTATAACTACCTACTGGTGACTGCCAGTAGGTAATATATATATATATATATATATATCCACAAAAGTTGCCACAATGAAGAACAACAGGGAACAACAGCGGTCTGCATGCATGTAATCATGGCCCCATGCTGGCCAAACTGATATATATATATTTTTTAAATATATTTTTATATATGGTTTATGTTAAGTTAAATTTCACTACGTTTATTATTAAAATAGTTACTTATACATTGATATTGACACAATATTGCTGCTGTTGATACTCTGTCATATAACCCATAAAATGCATTATAGTCTGAGTTGGCGACCATCCTATCATTACTGTACTATATTGGTGACGCTTTATCAGAAGCATGGTGTGGAAATCGCCATTTTGCAGGTGGTGTTCTGGCTTTTGCTGGACAGAGGGAAATGATATCTAAATGATGGAGACGCATGTGTGCTTTAAATAACAAGATTACTGTTGTTAAATAAGCAATGATGTGTAATACGGAGCCTGTGGATTCCTCTGATTATTACAGTATTTGCTAAACTTTTGAAAAACTGTATTCAGTTTGTAACTTTAAAAATATTTTTATGTTAGTAGGTGGTAATGTTTTGTTGATCACTTTAGAGGTCTGGAAACAAATAATCACAATAAAATTAAACCTGAAAATTAACAGTGTGCTTTGTTTTATTTGACAGAGACTGGCGGCCACCTTTCCCAGGGAACAATATCAGTGATTTGTTCAGGTTTAAGTTTCTTGAAAGGTTTGGACATTATATTGCAAATGAACTGTGGAAAAAAATGTCTACTTTCATTTTTAACAAGGGTTTTCTGTCTTTGTATATTATTATCTGGGAGTCATTAACTGTTTAAGTGTGGCCGCCGGCTAATGGCCAATTGCAGCACTACCTCCCCAGTGCATGGCCAACAATGGGGCCTTATATAAAGGTGTATTTCCCTTGGGCTGCACCGGGAAGAGCTTTCTGAGCAGCCTGCCTGTTTTTATGTTTTTGTTTAGTGTAAAGACGATCAGTGTCAGGGCATGCTCACATCATTACAGTAAAGTGAAAGCGAGACAGGCTCATTTTACGTTCGCTGCATCAGTGCTCAGAGGGCTTTATCTGGTGGTGGTGGTGGTTTCACCCGCTGCGGCGCTGGTGGTGGCAGCCGCTTCGCCCTGCTCCTCTGATACCCTCTTTCCCTTGCGGCTGATGCAAGAAGTAAAGAAGATTAAAAAAAGGATTAATGGTACAGTTAATCTCTAAAAAAATATTTTTACAGGCAGACGTAGTAGCATTGTACTTTTCTAAATCAGATAGCCTATTGCCCTGTTCCTAATTTCGTAAACCTATACTTCATTTTGAACTACTAATGCATTGCAAAAAATGATCTTTCCTTCTCCACCCCCTTTAATGGGCCTTCTCAGTCTCCTTTTTTAGTTCATACTACACATCACTGGGAGACTGGGACTATATGAATTACATAAAGAAAGGCACAGAGAATGCTAACTTCCTACGACTATCTCAGTGACAGGACAGAGGAGTCTGCATCACTTCCTAAATAATCAGCCAAAGCGAGCACCGAGTCGGTAGCCCTGAGTGCCTGGCTAGATCAGGCTGGGTCAGATATTATTTGTGTAACATAAACTTAACTTACCTCTCAGTATGAGCCTCATGCTATTTGAAAAAAAAACAATTAGCATTTTTAGAAAACAAACAATAATTATTAATTACTCACCAAGCTCCTCAACCTCGACACCCAGCAGGTCAAGCAGGTCCTGTTGCCTATTGATAATATCCATGCAGCGTTTCGTCAGCTGCTGTGTGGTGCGCTGCACCCCTGTGCTGCTGCACAAGCACCGACACACTCTTCCACATGGCAGCCAACGCTCCCGCAGGATGTACCCTTTCACAGGCCTGCCGCTTGCTGCCAGCATGGAGAGGAGATGACACTGGACCCAGAAAACAGCCACCTTCACCTCAGTAAAAATGGGGTGGGGCTGCACCCCTGCATGGCGTTGGTGCCCACAGGGTAAGCAAGTGACACTGGCACCGCCGCTGCTGCCTGCTTTTGCCGTGGGTTGAGTGAAAAAATAGAATTAGGACAACACAATAGTAAAGCAGAAAGGAAGAACTGAAGCAAGTGAAATACAAGGAAAAGGAAAACAAAAAAAAGTACAAAAAGGCTAGAAAACGTTAAAAAAAAGTCAAGCGTAAAATACACACACACAGAAAGAAACACACAATGGAAAAAAATATGTATATTAAGGGTGGATGGGTGGGATAGGAGGAAAATTTGCGAAGATTTAAAAATAGGCCCAGGATCATGCACTGAACACAGAAAGCAGGTAAAACAAAATGGCTGTGCCCATACCCACTGTGTGGTGCCTTTTGCGTGAAATCCACTACCAGTGAGAAAAAACAGCGCAAAGAGCCAGACAAGTATTTTTTCTCCCGTTTGCAGACTTTCACGAAATCTTGTGGAGATTTTTTGTAAATTCCTTGGAGCAAAACTCCACGAGTTCCACCTAGGCCTCCTCTCAATATAAGAAACAGAAACATTTAAGAGTGATTGGGTGGGTAAAGTCATAGCTGCCTCAAATTCTACCACTCCCGCCACTGCATGTTCAATCCACATTAACAATAGCAGATCGAAAGGAGTTAGTATCCTGCTCCTTAAGAATTTACCTGCCAGAATAATAAAACATGGACTGACCCACAGATTGATAGGTTTTTGTCAAAATATCACTGCACCAACACATCTGTGTTCCTAACAGCGCCAAAGCCTCCTTATTTGCTTCCTTAAATAGGGTCTTCACAAAGCATGTCCACTCCTGTTGCTGAGTGGCAGGGACTGGAGTCTAGCCCCTGATCTAATATGAATCGATCCGGCAGACCTGATTTTCGGAATGGAGCTGACAGAGAGTTTTGGAAGGGCTTATTCTCGGATCTCTCGCTAGCTGATCCCTGGCGGCTAAAGCACCCAACAACCCATAAATAGTAATTTTTGTCTTGTGCACATGGTACTAAATGCAGAATCGACTACTTAATTTCCCACGTCACTATTCTTTCCAGAGTTGTCAGCAGCTAAATTGGGTCTGTAGTATAGTTGATCACTCTTTGATACATTTTCAACTAAATTTGAACCTACTAACCCCAAAGGACAAGACCTGGAGAATGATCACCTTACAATTCAAGCACCTGGACGAGACGAAAACAATTATAACCCACTTCAGAGATTATCTTGACCTTAATTCATGACCTGTTTCTTCAATTGCAAGTCCTCTGGAAAATCCTACATGCAAGTCCTATTGATGAAAGATGCCTCTACAAATTGTACACTGCGTCAGGAACAGATCACCAAGTTGGAAGCAGAAATATCTTGACTGTACACACTACACAGAGCTGATGCCTCGGATACACACTTATGACTCTTAACTCAAAATAAATATGAACTTAGCTTGCTCCTTATCCATTAAGCACAGAAGATTCTGCACCGACTCAAAATGTGCAACTATGAGCACAGAGTAAAAGTCGGAAGGCTCATTTCTCTTCAGTTGAAACAAAGGCAATTTAAGTCCACAATATCAGCACTATAAAATACCAATGGTACTCTGCTTACTTGTCCGATCAATATCACTGCTCATTACTCCACATTGTACATGTCAGAAGCCCCAAAAGACAACCACCAATAGATCTCCTTCACAGCAAAAGTCAAATTTCTGCATCTATCACTGGAGTTACAGAGAGAACTGGATGCCGATATTTGAGTCGACAAAAAAAAGGAAGCAATTAATCTAATGTCCATGATAAAGTAACTGGCAAAGACAGATTTCCGACTGAATATTATCACGTTAATGCTAAATATACAGTCCCACTTTTGGAAAGATGTTGTTAGAACTGGGGGTCTCTAGTTGGCTGAGGTAGGTACCTTAGGCCAAATAGGGACCCTTGCTTCTAAGTCAGGGAAAGGAAGGACACCTTCTCAGATAGCCCCTGCTCAACCCCTCGGTAGCTTGGCACGAGCAGCCAGGCTTATCTCCAAGGCAAATGTGTAAAGTATTTGCAACTACGCTCTCAGTAACCCAATGATAACACCACAAATGGACTCCACATGAGTTTCATAAAAAAACAAAATAGGGGTGGGCGGAATTTGCGTAGTCGCGCTACGCAAAGCTCCGCGAAATGGTAGAAAATCTCCGCGAGCACGCAAAAGTTCCGCGAACACGCGGAATTGCTTGTTCCGCCCGTTCGCAATGCTTTTTTCCTGTTCGCGAACGCTGTTTGCGTGCTCGGGGAGAAATATCTCGTGAACACGCATTTTGAAAGCGCGAACAAGCAAAAAATTCCGCGAAGCCGCGGATCGCCGAATTTTTGGTAATTCCGCGTTCTCCGCGGAACGCGAAATTACCCAAATTCCGCGAGCGGAACGGAATTTACCGCCCAGGCCTAATTATATGTTTATATAAAAAGACATACGATGAGACCACACGATAAAAATCCAACATATGCGTATTTGTAATATTTCACCTGGCCGGTTATTAGGCCAGCAAGCCCTTGTAGGTTCTTGCAGTATTAATGAGCAATTCTCGATGATCCAATGCAGTCCTGATGCAATGCTATGCAGTTCGTAATGCAAGAATCAGGCAGTTCGTAATGTTAAAATAATGCAGTTCGTTATGCAACAATCAGGCAGTTCGTAATGCAAAAAGAATGCAATTCGTAATGCAACAATCAGGCAGTTCGTTATGCAAAAATAATGCAATGCGTGATGCAACAATCAGGCAGTTCGTAAGGCAAAAAGAATGCAATTCGTAATGCAACAATCAGGCAGTTCGTAATGCCAAAATAATGTACTCTGGCACTGATCGCGGTGCTCTGGACGGTCTCTATGCCACTCTTACTGACTCGCGGTCAGCTCCTGCCAAAATATGCCCCCAACACGGTTTATGATGGAAAACAAAGGGTAGCTCCACACTCCCGCCCCGGTACTGCCACTCCTCGGCAAGTACGGGCCGCAATACGGACTTCAGCGGAGGCTTGCGCTGCAAAGTGGGGAAAGGGCGAGAGCGTTTCTCTCATAGCCCGCACCCCGCCCCATATCAATCAATCAGGGGTTTGTTAAAGAGCGACTACTCACCGTAAGGGTCTCAAGGCGCTAGGGGTGGGGGGGGTGCAGGTTCCATTCCATCAAGGAGGGGGTCTGTCGAAGAGCCAGGTTTTGAGGTTTCTTGCGAAGATGGGGAGCGATGTTGTCTGTCTGAGGTGGAGCGGAAGGGCGTTCCATGCTTTGGCCGCGAGGAAGGAGAAGGAGCGGCCTCCCGATCTGGTCTTTCTGGTATGGGGTACCACGGCGTAGGAGAGCTGGGCTGATCGTAGGGTCCTTTGGGGTGCGTGGAATTTGAGTCGGCTGTTCAGGTATGCTGGTCCGGTGCCGTGGAGGGCCTTGTGTGCGTGGGTGAGCATCTTGAAGGTGATTCTTGCCTCGACGGGGAGCCAGTGGAGTGTGCACAGGTGCTGGGAGATGTGGCAGTGTTTTGGCAGGTTGAGGACCAGTCTTGCGGCGGCGTTCTGGATGTTCTGTAGCTTGCGGGTGAGGTTTTTCTTTATTCCGGCGTAGAGTGCGTTGCCGTAGTCCAGTCTGCTGGTGACCAGGGCGTGAGTGACGGCCTTTCGGTGTTCGAGGGGGATCCATTTGAAGGTCTTACGAAGGAGGCGGAGGGTGTGGAAGCAGGAAGATGAGACAGAGTTGATCTGGCGGTCCATTTTGAGCTCGGAGTCCAGGATGATTCCCAGGTTGCGTGCGTGGTCCGTGGGGGTTGGCGGGTTTCCGAGGGCGGTGGGCCACCAGGTGTCGCTCCAGGCGTCGGGGTTTCGGCCCATGATGAGTACTTCTGTTTTGTTGGTGTTTAGTTGTAGGCAGCTGTTTTTCATCCATTTGGCGACGGCTTCCATGCCTTCTCGAAAGTTGCGTCTGGCGGTGTTGGGCTCGTTGGATAGGGAGAGGATGAGCTGGGTGTCGTCTGCGTATGACACGATGTTGAGTCCGTAGGTTCTGACGATGGGGGCGAGTGGAGCCATGTAGACGTTGAAGAGCGTCGGGCTGAGGGAGGAGCCCTGGGGGACTCCACAGGTGGTAGGTGTGGGGTCCGAGAGGAAAGGGGAGTCTGACCAGCTGCGTCCTGCCGGAGAGGAAGGAGCGGATCCAGTCGAGGGCCTTGTCCTGGATTCCTGCGTCGTAGAGTCTGCGTTTTAGGGTGCGGTGGGAGACTGTGTCGAACGCCGCTGATAGGTCGAGGAGGATGAGGGCTACTGTTTCTCCTTTGTCCAGTAGGGTGCGGATGTCGTCTGTTGCGGCGAGGAGGGCGGTTTCCGTACTGTGGTTTTTTCTCTAGCCGGATTGGGAGGAGTCGAGGATGTTGTGTTGTGAATGTGGCGAGTTGGCTGTTGATGGCTTTCTCAATGACTTTCGCTGGGAACGGGAGCAGGGAGATGGGTCTGTAGTTTTTGAGGTAGGTGGGGTCCGCTGAGGGTTTCTTTAGGAGGGGGTTGACCTCGGCGTGTTTCCAGTCGTCGGGGAACGAGGCGGTCGCCAGGGATCGGTTGATGGTGTGGCGGAGCATGGGTGCGATGGTGTCAGCGGCTCTGTTAAAGATGTGGTGGGGCAGGGGTCCGTGGGGGCCCCTGAGTGGATTGACTTCATTGTCTTCAGTGTGTTTTCGGTGGTGAGGGCTGTCCAGTCGTCAATCGCTGGTTTCCGGGTGTCGGGGGTGGTTGGTGAGGGTTCAGTGTGTTGGTTGTCTTCGTCGAAGTTGTCGTAGATGCTCTTGATTTTGTGGTGGAAAAAGGTGCTGAGTTTGTCGCAGAGGTCTTGTGAGGGAGGGATGTCGGTAGACTCGCTGGTGGGTTGGGCGAACTCCTTGATGATGCTGAAGAGTTCCTTGCTGTTGTGCGCGTGGGTGGAGATTCTGTCTTCAATCGCTTTTTTCATCGTTTCTCTGATGAGTTGATGGTGGGCGTTGGTGGCGGCTCTGAAGTTGTTGTGGGCTTCTGTGGATCTGGTGTTCCTCCAGGCCTTTTCGAGGCAGCGGCATGTGCGTCTGGACTCTCGAAGTTCGGTGGTAAACCATCTGGCTTTCTTGGCGAGGGGATTGTTGTTTTTCTTGAGGGGGGCTATGGTGTTGGTGCTGTCCAAGATCCATCTATGCAGGGTTCGGGCTGCGGTGTTGGGGTCGTCGTTTTCCGCGATGGTTGGGGTGGAGTTGTTGAGTGAGGAGGTGAGCTGGTCGTCGGTGATTTTGGTCCAGTTTCTTCGTGGAAGCAGGTGCTGGTGTCTGTGGATGGTGGGTGTTCTGAAGGTGAAGTGGACGCAACGATGGTCGGTCCATGGGAGTTCGGTGGTGTGGCTGAAGGTGATGGAGTTTCCTGTAGTGAAGATGGGATCGAGGGTGTGTTCTGCTGAGTGCATAGGCTCGGTCACGATCTGGCGGAGTCCAATGTTGTGGAGGTTGTCCAGGAGGGATGTGGTGTTGGGGTCCAGTTGGTTGTTGAGGTGGAAGTTGAGGTCTCCCAGCAGGGTTTAGTTGGTGGATGCGATGGCCTGCGGGGAGATAATGTCCGTGATGGAGTTGGCGAAGGGTCCGCGGGGTCGGTAGATGAGGGTTCCTCGGAGGGTGGTGGTGGGGCTGGCCAGTATCTTGAAGTGAAGGTGTTCCATCAGTTCTGTGGGCTCGTCGGGGAGTGTGCTCAGGCGGAGGCTGGATTTGTGGACGATGGCGATTCCTCCTCCTGGGCGGGTGGGGCGGTCCTTCCTGGAGATCTTGTATCATTGGGGGATGGCGATGGCGATGTCCGGTCCCGAGGTGGTGTTGGTCCAGGTTTCGGTGAAGAACGCTACGTCCGGGGTGGTGCTGTCGAGGAGGTCCCAGATTTCTGTGGCGTGCTTGTGGAGGGATCGGACGTTGAGGAGGATGCATTGCATGGTCTTCGATTCGGTTGTGTTCTTGTGTGCGGGTTGTGCTGGATCCGTGTTCTTGGCGGTGCTGCAGGTGTGCTGGCAGCGGTGACAGCTGAAGGGTCCGTGGGCGTCGGCTGGTAATGCTAGCTTGCAGTTGTTGTTGCGGCCTGGGTTGAGTGCGTGGAGTGCTGCTGGGTCGTAGCGTTGGCGGGGCGGAGGTCCAGGGTTCCTGGCGCTGGTGGCGGTCGGGTTGCGGACGGGCGCAGACGGGCTTGCCTTTGACACGCCTGCTGTGCGGCCTCGCAGTGGCCGCCATTAAGTAGGGGTCCGGGAGGGCTGGACAGCTGGGAGGCGGGAGCGGGGAGGGGAGCTGGATTGGGCCGGTCGCGCTGGGGGGGAGGGGCCGCGGGGGCAGGAGCGGCGGGGAAAGGTAAAGGGAGGAAATAAGGGATAAAGAAAAATGGGAAAATAAGCAGAAATAAGGCACAAAAGAGCAGAGATGCAGAAAAGTGCAGAAAGGTGAAAGATAAAAGAGGGTAGAAAAACGAGTGAAAACGAGTGAAAGAGCAGAGCGAGAGGAAGGAAAAATGAGCAGAAATAAGGCACAAAAGAGCAGAGATGCAGAAAAGTGCAGAAAGGTGAAAGATAAAAAAGGGTAGAAAAACGAGTGAAAACGAGTGAAAGAGCAGAGTGAGAGGAAGGAGACAGAGGTCCACTGGACCACCAGGGATGAGGCGCAGGGAAACCTGCGGGTGGAGGAGGGCCTCGATCACCAATACTCGAGAGTGCAGGGGCAGGCCTCACTTAATGGTGGAGCTGCGAGGGTGGGAGAGCAATTTCACTGACGAGTCAGTGGTCTTGCTCGCCTGTCCCCGCAGCGGCCGCCATTAAGTAGGGGTCGGGGAGGGCTGGACAGCTGGGAGGCGGGAGCGGGGAGGAGAGCTGGATTGGGCCGGTCGCGCTGGGGGGGAGGGGCCGCGGGGGCAGCAGCGGCGGGGAAAGATAAAGGGAGGAAATAAGGGATAAAGAAAAAAGGGAAAATAAGCAGAAATAAGGCACAAAAGAGCAGAGATGCAGAAAAGTGCAGAAAGGTGAAAGATAAAAGAGGGTAGAAAAACGAGTGAAAACGAGTGAAAGAGAAGAGCGAGAGGAAGGGAAAATGAGCAGAAATAAGGCACAAAAGAGCAGAGATGCAGAAAAGTGCAGAAAGGTGAAAGATAAAAAAGGGTAGAAAAACGAGTGAAAACGAGTGAAAGAGCAGAGTGAGAGGAAGGAGACAGAGGTCCACTGGACCACCAGGGATGAGGCGCAGGGAAACCTGCGGGTGGAGGAGGGCCTTGATCACCAACACTCGAGAGTGCAGGGGCAGGCCTCACTTAATGGTGGAGCTGCGAGGGTGGGAGAGCAATTTCACTGACAATGAGTCAGTGGTCTTGCTCGCCTGTCCCCGCAGCGGCCGCCATTAAGTAGGGGTTGGGGAGGGCTAGAAAGCTGGGAGGCGGGAGCGGGGAGGGGAGCTGGATTGGGACGGTCGCGCTGGGGGGGAGGGGCTGCGGGGGCAGCAGCGGCGGGGAAAGGTAAAGGGAGGAAATAAGGGATAAAGAAAAAAGGGAAAATAAGCATAAATAAGGCACAAAAGAGCAGAGATGCAGAAAAGTGCAGAAAGGTGAAAGATAAAAGAGGGTAGAAAAACGAGTGAAAACGAGTGAAAGAGCAGAGCGAGAGGAAGGGAAAATGAGCAGAAATAAGGCACAAAAGAGCAGAGATGCAGAAAAGTGCAGAAAGGTGAAAGATAAAAAGGGTAGAAAAACGAGTGAAAACGAGTGAAAGAGGGGAGTGAGAGGAAGGAGACAGAGGTCCACTGGACCACCAGGGATGAGGCGCAGGGAAACCTGCGGGTGGAGGAGGGCCTCGATCACCAACACTCGAGAGTGCTGGGGCAGGGGCAGGCCTCACTTAATGGTGGAGCTGCGAGGGTGGGAGAGCAATTTCACTGACAATGAGTCAGTGGTCTTGCTCCAGGCAGCGACACACGCACGCTCGCTGAGCGTTACCTGGGGGGTACGATCTCACTCTCCTCTCCTCTCCTTGTGGCTCGGGCCTCCGCTGCGACTTTTTTGATCTTGGGCAGTGGAACACGGGCCCCCCCACCCCCCGCCCCGACGGGGATGGTTCGGGCCGGCGGCACAGCTCCTCTGGGGATGCCGGTCCGGGCCGATGGCAATGACGAAGGTCTCAGGCTGCAACAGGGCACACGCACACAGCGTTGCTGAGACTCACTTAAGCTCCGGGTGCACACGATCACAGGGCAATCCTCACGAAGGTCTCAGGCTGCACAAAGCACACGCACACAGCGTCGCTGAGACTCACTTGAGCTTCGGGTGTACACGATCACAGGGCAATCCTCGTGAAGGTCTCAGGCTGCACGAAGCACATGCACACAGTGTCGCTGAGACTCACTTGAGCTTCGGGTGTACACGATCACAGGGCAATCCTCACGAAGGTCTCAGGCTGCACGAAGCACACGCATACAGCGTCGCAGAGACTCACTTGAGCTTCGGGTGTACACAATCACAGGGCAATCCTCACGAAGGTCTCAGGCTGCACAAGGCACACGCACACAGCGTCGCTGAGACTCACTTGGACTCCGGGTGCAGACGATCACAGGACAATCCTCACGAAGGTCTCAGGCTGCACAAAGCACACGCACACAGCGTCGCTGAGACTCACTTGGACTCCGGGTGCACACGATCACGGGGCAGTTCTTACGAAGGTCTCAGGCTGCAAAATTGTTCTACTTAAAGTGAACAAAAACTAACTTTATGGGCTCATAGAGCATTGCCTGCTTTTGCAAGACCTTTTCTACTAACCATGGATCTACTAGAGCGTGGGTAATAGGTTCAATCGTCAAGTTCCCACTCACTGTCCTTTCTTCTCACTCTCAATAACTCTTTGGGGAGGCATGGAAATGCTGTACTTGTTAGTGCTGAGATTGTCCCTTAGGGGAACTAAAATTGTGCAACCAAATTAAAGGCACATAATTCCACATCTGGTGCTTAACTGTGAAACTCTTGTCATTCATCATGGAAGGTGCCCATTTCAGGTAGAACATGGCCTTCCTGTTCTTCTCCAAAGTCAGGACAGTGGCAGGCCTGGTCATTGCACTAAATTGGCAGGAACCCGTTTATTACAGTTACAGTCAGATCAATCCATCATATATGTGTTTCATCATGATTCACTACAGCCAATTGAACATGGCAAAAGTAACAACCTGTCATAGTGTAATATGTTCATACACCTAATTGCTGTAAAAAGAGTCTTATCCATCTAACTTATGATGACAGCTTGACTGCCTCTCTAGTCAAATTAAAATGATCAATGTAACAACAGCCTGCCCAGGGGGAATGCAAACGTACACAAGTGCTTTAACAATCACTAATATAATGTGTGAAAGTAAATATGCATGTGCCATAATACGTGCTAAGCTATTGTTTATTAATCAATTGCGATTTTGTTTCATGCCGTCTTGAAGCTCACTAAAGTCTTAGCATTGTTGCACATTTACACGTATTTTAAGCAAACTGCCATTGTGTTATCCTGCTCATTTTAGCTTAACTGCCTTAGTACTTTTTACTTTATTAATCTCTATTCGGTTTGCACATTAAAACCATAAAAGTACATAATAAAAACAACACAGTTTGCATAATACACATTTAAATATAGCTATTAAAACCTAATTGCATTTCTTGGCAACATAAGCAACCCTGGAGCTGCACTCACAGAAAGATTAATAGGTAGATAAGTATAAGGAGCTCCTCTCAGGTGGTGTGCATCACCTTTCCTAAATACAGCTATCTAAAACTCTCTAGAAAAGTATATTAAAATTCTAAAGCAGACATGGATTGCCTGCTCGCACAGCGACTTTCGGAAACAGCTTAACACAAGTAAAAGTATCCTCATTATTCAGTTGAAGTAGTGCATTGCAAGCTTCTCTGAAATCATTAATGTGTAACTTCTTGATTAGTGGTAGCAAAATGCTTTTGGTGTACATTGAGTAAAAATAACAAAACAGTAAAAAATGTAGCGTAGATTAGCCAGACCTCCCGTTACATGGGCACGGACAGGAGTCTAAATTTGCCTGAAAGGGAAATTAACAGGTATTTTATTGTGCCTTCCCAAAGGCGAAACAACAAACTACGTTCTTAATGGCCCATTGGGCTGGTCAAATAGTTTTGGGGTGGGACATGCCCTCCCTGGTTTCTGCTCAAATAGGCTGTCACTCTAGATTTTTCAGACTCCCTCTTCAGTCTCTCTGCATGCACAAATTTGACCCAACAGGCCTGCAATTGTTTTTTGTCAATGGAGGGGGAGCCCACTGGGTTCTCAAGCAGCTGGGTACAGCCTATCTTGTATAAGCAGGATTCAATATACTTCAGCCAGGGGATTTTTCTACCTTCGGCACAGGAAAGGCAATCTTTTCTGATGTTTTTTATAAGGGCTCCCTCTGTATTTTGCCAAATTGCAAGCCAGAAAAGCAGTGGGCGGGCACTAATGTAATCCTCAACATAAGGGCTGCCTAATTCACTATGACATATAAATCTAGAGATCGGAGCTCCCAGAATCTTCCTGCAGAATGTATGCTCCTCGAGTTGGATTTGATGGCAATTCTCAATTCCCCAAACTTCAGCCCCATAACTGGCAATCGGGAGACACTTGTGATCTATAAACTTGAAGTAAGGGGACTAAGGGGCATATTAGCAAGAAGAGGCGATAATCATCGCTAACCCTGTTTAGCGTGATTTTTTTTATCGCCGGCTATCGCTGGAATATATCGCCACGCTAACGCTGTATTAGCAACGATTAGCGCTATGGCGATGAATATTCCAGCGATAGCGGGGAAATGGGCCAACATCGCTGAAAAACCAGCGATGTTGCATGGAGAAGGAGAACACCTTGCTGATACGACCCTGTGGTCGTATCAGCATAATCCACCCCCATGTTAGGTATGGCTAACACCTGCTAATTGCAGGTGTTAAATAAATGGCGATGACCCCGGTTAGCGCGACTTTTCACGTCGCTAACTGGGGCCATGGCCACCTTGCTAATAGGCGATAGGCCTGTTAGCGAGTGTTTCCCAGGTTTGTTCGTCGGGAACGCCCACTTTGCATGTCATTAGCGATAAATATCGCTGACATGCAAAGCGGTAACAAAACGGGCGCTAATGCCCGAAAACTGTCTCTAACTGCTGTTAGAGACAGTTTGCTGATAGGGCGATATAAATATCGCCGCTTTAGCGGCAAAAAGTGCCGCTAAAGCGGCGATAGTGCCCTTGCTAATATGCCCCTCAGACTCTCCCTTTCCTGGGGCGGGGTAAACTAAATAACAAGCCTATTGCTCTGGGGGTTTGCTCCCACTATTTGCTATGTGCGCTTTCCAGGAGCCACTATCACTAAAGGTCATGCCTAGATAAGAAAAGTGCTTGTGCAGAGTAAACTACAATTACCTATTTTTAGAGATGGTGTATTATGTTTTTTAGGGCCGCAAGACATAATAAAAGATTTATTAAAATGTGTTCGAAAATCTAGTGATACCATAAATTGTACAAAGC
Source organism: Calotriton arnoldi (assembly GCA_963921515.1). Lineage (NCBI taxonomy): Eukaryota > Metazoa > Chordata > Amphibia > Caudata > Salamandridae > Calotriton > Calotriton arnoldi. The sequence goes on from CAWUFW010002888.1 coordinate 1,388,476, forward strand.
CACTCACTAAAAGAGAGCGCGCCTATGGGGTGCGAGCCATTAGCACGGCCTCATTGGCATATAACAATGTAGGTAAAAGAGAGCTCTGAATGTTGGGAACATCATGGGTAATAGTAGTTAAAAAAGACTGAAGGTCATTGATGTATAAAATGAATGAAAGTGGAGCTAAAACACAGCCTTGTCTCACACCTCTCAAAATGTCAACATCTTCTGACACCTCGCCTTTAGTGTTAATTCTTATTCTTGCTTTCACACCTCTATGTAAGTATGCCAGAAAGTGCACGAGTGCTCCGTCCAGACCAAGGGAGATTAAAATGAGCCGCAGCTTTGAGCGATTTACACTTTCAAACGCTGTTGATCGATCCATGAACGTCAGGTATACAGGAGAATTTTTAGATATAGTCTACTTCCCTATAATTAACTTAAGGTTAAGGCACTGCTTTATAGCGCCCACATTAGGTCTAAAACCGTACTGACTAGGGTGAAGTATTAATTTCTCTTTAACACATTCATTAATGAGGTTATATAGGACCCTACCCAAAATTTTTACGGTGGTGTTGATTAATAAGATAGGTCTATAACAGCTGGGTTGAGAGCAGTCCCCCTATTTAAAAATTGGAACTATAATGGATGTCGACCATGATGTGGGAATAGGGGCAAAGATGAGGCTGTTAAAAAATGCCTTAGTAGGTAAAGCCTTGTTCAGAACTTGGCACAGTGAAGGAAGGATTGCAGAAAATAGTAGAGTGAGCTTTTGCTGGACAGAATTTACATCATAATCCCAAAGTCCTCTCGCATTCATCCCATAAGAAGAGCCTGACACCTGTTCATTAGCACCTATAAGTAGGCTTCTGTCTGTCACATGTTCCTGCTTCCATTCACTTGCATTGAGAAAAATTGTATAAATGTAGCACCAAAATGTATGGATTTTAGCATTACATGCTTCAGCTGATCAGAGGCAAAGCTCTTGTCCATTGATTAGGCGATTGACTTGCTTATTTTAAACACTTGCTGGTTATTTTTGCATTGTACACAGTAGACTTCTATACCTCTATACGCTATCCCAAGTGTCTTTTCTTTTACACCGGTCATGGCACTAAAAGTACAGAGCCCTAATAAGACCCATCCATCAGGCATGCTGGTTTCTGTGGTCCAGTGACCAGAACCAGTTGCATGCACTTAAAACAAGAACAATAACGATAAACACAGAATCAAGCCCACATTTGTTATGTTATGTTATGTTATGTTATTGTATTCTTATATAGCGCGTGTATACCGACAGGTCTCTTAGCGCTTCGGAAGAAGAGAACAGCGTCAGGGCCGGGTGGTCACCATGGTACTAGAGAGAATTAGGTCATGTCTAGAGCCTCTCTAAAAAGGATGGTTTTAAGCTGCTTCCGGAAAGGGAGCAGACCGTGTTCTTTACGGAGAGTATCGGGCAGCCGGTTCCAAAGTTGTGGCAGGAGGATCGAGAAGGCTCGTCCTCCTTTGGAAACACAATTGCCCCGCGGGCAGACCAACTGGGCGGCCTCTGCTGAGCGGAGCGCCCGTCTAGGCACATATTTAATTAAACGTTCCTTAATGTACTCTGGGGCGTGACCGTAAAAGGCTTTGTGGGCAATACAGAGTCCCTTAAACTTCGCTCTTTGCCTAACCGGCAGCCAATGCAGTTTATGCAGCAAAGGAGTGGCATGGGTTCTTCTGGGTGACCTGAAAATCAGCCTGGCGGCGTCATTCTGTACCACCTGTAGCCTATTCATAAGTTTCTGGGGGACCCCAAATCCAGTCTTAAGTGCATTCATAGCAAGCATTCTTCTGTGCCCCATTGAACAGTCTTTATTTATTCTGTCTTTGCATCCCTCCTCTCCAGCTGGAAGAGACCTTCTCCACTCCCTTGGCAGGAAACAGATAGGGATACTATTAGGTAACAAGTTCACAATCTTTGGGCTTGGTCGGTTTAGCCATCATCATCAACATGCTGGAGGCAGTGGTTCAGCCCCTAGAAACCTTCCTACCCAATCAGAGAGGCAATAGAGTGTTAATCCACAGGGATAACATTAATGCTCTTTTCTGTGTACATAAGCAGGAGACACTAACATAAGCTTTGTGGCCTAACCACTGAAAACGCAAAATTGAATGTTGAACGGCACTTGGCTGTTGGCTATCCATCTTGAGCAGGCTGTCACATGCCCCTAATAAATGATAGGTACTCAACCTTTCAGTCACCCAGATATTCCATCTGTGAGGGGGCTCAATCATACACGTGTGAATCCAGCCACAACTGCTGATACACACCCTGTGCATCCTGGATGAGTAGGGACCCACAACTCTTGGGCATGTTCCATCTGGATTGGATGAGCCAGAATTTGTATACATTCCCTCAACCTTCCCTCATCCCATAGATGATGAACTACCTGCCATCCCCATCTATGTACCCAGAGGGACCAGAAATGAATTGAGTACCGGAGGCAAAGGAAGAGGGCAGAGCCTGAACTGTACATGCCACCAGCTCCCACTGCATTGCAAATTTTAACTGATCACCTTTCATCTGTTAATTGCTGTTCTCATGAATTAACGAGGTGAGAATTTCACCCAAATGGAATTAATATCCATGATGGCTGGATCGAGGGTGGGCGGGAAAAGTAAAAACAGGTTTCATGGAATGTGGAATGAATGATTCCTTCTTTATCATGAAAAAGTTTTGTTTGTTTTGGTAGCAATGATCGGTGGTGGCCTTGGTTCGTGTGCTCCCTGGAGGGAAGCATGATGGAGAAACAGTGGCCACACGCCCCTTCTTAATTCTGTTCTCCGACAGAAGTTTCTAGACTGCCTCCTTTCTTCGCCATAGTGGTTTCCCTCTCTGATCCTATTCTACGGCTCCCTTTATAGGTCTGCTGGAGCCAAGACCTTTGCTTTGAACACACACAGAGAGTGTACATACGTATCAAGCTCATACAAATAAGAGGTGAACTGGGCTTCAGTGTATTGTCATAGTTTACTGATTTTCCCTGATGTTATGTTGTAGAAGCTTTTTTGGTTTTCACGTAGACATTCTTGCCTTTAGATTTCTTGCAAAAGCGGTTTCGCCTTAGCAGTGTTATAATCTCTCTAGACGTTTACGTTTTCATAATCCCATCTCTCTCTTGACAGGGGCTTAGCAAAGTAATGATCCCTCGGGCCTCTCTGGATGTGAAGCACTTTATGGGCTGTTTAAAAAAGCGTTATGTAAACTATGCTTATATTGTCTTATTATTCACGTTTGTTCGATGATGCCAACGGCTTTTCTTTTTTTATCTTGACGACTCTCAGATTTTCTGCCTCGAGGCATGCTTCTGTTTACTTACTCTTGACTTGTTTGGCAGGACAGGGAAAAACTTGCTGCCTTGGATGTCCGCCCCAGCTCCTAGTTGACCCAATTTTCAGGATAACAAGGGCAGCTTCTTCTCATCTGTGGATCTTTCCTCTTAACTTTACCTAAACCATATTCAGTAGCAGGCCCTGCTCCTCTAGAAATCTTCTTTGCAAAGCACACGGACATGGTTGTACCATGATTCAAGTTTTACTCTATCCAACAGGAGTTACTATTAGTCAATTTGTGTTACTCAATCTATCTCTGTTGGTCTTGCAGGGATTTGAAATCCTCATCTTCAGATCACCTCATTTGTCGGTGGTGAGTGTCCATCTCCCTGAGCCATCATCCACGCTCCCAGTAGCGTCACATGGCAGTCGTTGCTGTCCTATGACAGTGCAGAGAATAGAGTATTTAGGTGTGGAGGTTTAGGGTGGACATGCTGCTATAAGTTGAAGAGAGTGTGTGGGTAGTGTTGTTTTTAGGTTATGTAGGTTAAAGGATATGGCATAAGAAGTTGAAGAGAGTGTGTGGGTAGTGTTGTTTTTAGGTTATGTAGGTTAAAGGATATGGCATAAGAAGGAAGCAGTGATACTGAATGTAACTGGTGATGTGGGTTGTACAAGTGGTTTCAGGTGTAAGATGCATGTGGTACTGTAGAACCTAAGTGATGAACAGGATTGAGAATAGATGGGCAGGGATAGTACAGAGGTTGTGCATTGCTCTAAGTGATGGTTGAGATACTTGTGGTGTAGGTGATGGGGCAGGGATGTTAGTGATGGGGTTTTGGCTATACATAGTGGCATGTGGTGTATGTTGTAGATGGTAATGTGTGAAAGTGATTATGTGAAGATTGTGGCGTAGGATGTAGCTGCTGGTGGAGGATTAACTTAGAGGGGTAGATGCTGGCTGTGAGCGTAGAGGTAGAGTAGGATGTAGGCTATAGTTGAGGTTGAATAGTAAAAGTGGAGATATAGATTTTGGGTGGTGGTGTAGTGTTATACTGGTAATGTATTGGGTAGAGTATAGATGGTTTTCTGAAGTGGGTTTGTTGAATGTAGTCTGCAGAATGGGCAGACTTTAGGTGGTTATATGAGTGCAATTTGTGCTGCAAGGTGTAGACGGTGGTACATTGTGTACGTGCTGGTGTTGACTTTAGATGGTGCAATATATGTGTGTTGTGCGAGCAGGGGTAATGAGTATAAGGCAATATACTGTCCAATATAGGTGGTGGTGTGGCTGAAGTTAAAGGTGGTGGTGTGGCTGAAGTTGTAGCTGGTGGTGTATGTCAATTATGTGCAGGATTGGGCTATAGTTTATATGGTGTATAGTCTGCAGGTTGTAGAAGGTTGTAGAGTATGGTTCAAGTAATTTTAGTTTGTGGTATAGGGTGCTGAATGGTAGCATAGGATGTAAGTGGTGAAGGTTGTAGGTGGTGGTGGTGTATAGGGTGTAGATGGTGATGTAGGTTATAGGTTGCTGTTGGTGTGTTTTGGGGTGTAGATGGTAGCATGGGAGTATGAAATTGAAGAAACAAAATGTGTTGGTAGGAAGAGGGGAAGAACCCACTGGGACAAAACAATATGATGGATGGCAGGGAGGTAATGCCCTGTTTTTTTCCTGCTGTGGTTGGCAAGAGCTGCCTGGCGCAATGAAGGGAATGAAGAAAATTGTACCATTGGTGTAGGCGGTTATGTAGATGTTAGAACAGCCACAGCCCATCCATAGGTGCTCGGGCCTTGTCCCTTCACCTTTTGCCCATCAAGAAGAGTGTCTGTCAGACTGAGCAAAGGTCAGCATGACAGACACTCTTCATTTCAGGTGAGGTAGCAAAGAGCTTTACATGCGCTAATGTACAGGCTCCTGGCTGCCTGAGCTGAACTTTGCTGGACTGAGGATGTCATAGCTCCTGTGGGCGTGACCTTCTCAGATCAGCAAAGGTCCTTGAAGCCCTCCCCCTCGTGATGAGGGGGAGCGTCACTGATTGCCTCGGATCTGGGCGCTTCAATTCTAAGCCTTGAAGTGCCCAGGGCCAAGTGTCAATCAGTGACACCTTGTCACAGAGTGGGGTGGGGTCAGCAACTCTCACTGATCCCACCCCACTCTGTGACAAGCAGGGACTGCTGCCAATGAGGGTAGGCAGCAGTCCCAACGCACGTGGGACCTCCAATACAGCGCTGCAGATCCTTGTGATTTTCTCATTGTTGTATGGTGTGTGCATGTATGTATACATTTTTGGTTGTGAGTGTTGTGACTGGATGTGTGTGTGTGTGTGCGCATGTGTGAATGCATGGGTGTGAGGGAGTGTGTATGTGTGCATATGTGTCCCGTCTGCCCCCTCCCTGCTAAAATTACCATCCGCCACTGTGTTGGATGCAGCATGTATGGGGTGTAGATAGTGAAGGATGCATGTGATGATGTTAGGTGTTGGTGTTTATGGAGGTATTGGGTGCAGATGCTGGTGTTGGTAAAGGAGGATATGTATGTAGGAGAAGGTGTAGTTTTTATTCCGGGGTGGCGTAAGGTGTGAAAGGTTGGTTAGGATGGAATGTAAAGTTAAGTAGGGCTGTAGGGCACATGGATGGATCAGGATGTAGTTGATAGTTTAGATGGATTAGTGTATAGGTAGTGATGCAGGTGGCATGATGTAGAGTTGTCATGGGGTACTCACTATGATGTAGGTCGCGGGTTGAGATGGTGTTGCTCTATGGTGCTGGTGCTCATGGGTGTCTGGCTGTATGATTTAGATTCCAGCTGATGATGTAGACTGTAAATGGTAGAGTAGACTGTAGGTGCTGATGCCATGTGTAGGTGCTGGTATATGCTATAGGTACTACAGTGGGCAGGTGTTGGTGATGGTGTTGTGCTTACAGGTAGTGTTTGGTGATGATAGGAGTGGGACAGTTGTAACCTGAAGAAGTCAAGGGAAGGAAGCAACAAGTTCAGGGTGTAAAAGAGTGTGAGTAAGCACTGCTGCCTACTGATGGTACCAATAGGGACACAAGTAGTCTTTGGTGGTAAAATGGATTACCACAAATAAAACTACAAGAATATTAGTGCAAGTGCTGAGCAAGCAACACTGTCTTCTCCAGTAAGGGACACAAACAGCCTAGTAGAATAAACTAGAGGAAAGAGTGTGCTGTGGTGTATGGGTGGTTTTGTGGGTGTTATAAATAGGAGATTTTTGTGACATAGAAAGGCAAATACTGAGTACATGCCAATGGCCTTGCTAAGACTCTACCCTCCAAGCTGTGCAGCACTGGAAATATTGGTTTTGTAAGGTATATTTGATATTACACTTGTCACATCTAGATAGTGTAAGAAGAGGAAGGTTCTGGGAGAGAAAGTGGTGTTTGTGGTTTAGAGTATAGGCAGTGGTTTATAGTGCAGGGTGTTGATAGTGGTTGTGTATCTAGTGGTATTGTGTGAAGATGGAATAGGTGGTAGGGGCAGCTGCAGGAAATGGTGTAGGATACAGATTGTGGCCTATGGAGTAGGTGTGGCCAGAGTTGGTGGCAAAGAATGCAGGGAGTGATGTAGGCTGGAGTTGAGGCTGTGTTTGTGCCTTTTAAAGTGTAAGGTGTTGGTGATGCTGTATGGCATAATTGGTGCTATATAGTGTAGGTGGCAGAGAATGCGTACCATAAGGTGAATGTGTTATTTAGGTGCTGATGCATGATGTGAGTGGTGGTGCACTGTATAGGTGATGGACATTTAAGGTGGTGGTTGGAGTAGGGCAAAGATAATGATGTTGCTGTATGTGCTGGGGTGGTAAATTAATTAGGTATAGACTCACTCTGAGCTCTTAATGATATAAAACAAAATGTGGCTGTCTGCACCTCACGCAGTGGTTGCATATAGTTAGCAGACAGACTGCAACTTAGCAATACATTCCCATGCTAGCAACCCACCCGTCCACCATCTTTTCGACAGGGGTGAATGAGGGTGGTCTTCAGCCAAGTGGGAATCATGTCAATTGGTTCCCCCACACACTTCCTTCTAGTTAGGTCACTTCCAGGGTGGGGTCCAAGGAGCTTCCCATCCGGCCAAGTCATTAGTGTATCCTCTCTTACAGGTCGTACTTACACCTATAAGGCCTTCAGCGTGATGCTCACCAAAGAAGACATTTTGATGATGCAGAAAAAATGAGTCATTTTTAACTTCCTATCCCTACTGGTGTAATACAGATACAGCTGTTTGTCTATAGAGGATCTAAGCGGAGGTAGCAATTATGGGAATGGACTGAGGCATTGGTTTGTGCTTCAGATAAAAAGATGGCAGAGAAACAGAAGAATGATTTAGGAGGCCTGTAAACCTCTGAGGAAGTTGTTGGGAAAGTTAGTGAAGTTGTGTGTGTCCCTCACCTCATCCACATCTTTATCCAGGTCTTTTCTTTTATCTGTACCTCAGTGCCAGCCACCCAGCTCATGAACCCCCATTGTGATGTTTCTTGACATTAACTACTGTTTTTCTTATACATTTTGATGAGTAGAGGCCCAGTTCACAAGCCTTTTTTCCTCATGGAACTTCGCGAATAAACAAGAATAACATGCGTCTATTTACAAAATAAATCATCATGAACCAAGCCCAATGTACTTTAAAGGTTTGTCGTGTGTATGATGACTGCTTGCCTCTCCCCTGCAGCCAGCTGTGTGCAGCCATCTTGTGGCTGCCGCAGGTGGAGAAATTCCTCATTCATTGAGTAGGGCAAAGTAGCCGCTGAGCCTCATCACTGCTGTGATTTGGGTGTAAATTATCCCTCCTCGAGATTTCAAAAATGTAGGGGCATATTAGCAAGACCGGCGATAAAATTATCGCCGTTTTAGCGGCAGGAAACTGCCGCTAAAGCGGCGATAATGGGCTTGCTAATATGCGTTATAGAATTCAATAGAAGCCCAGGTTAGATGTCCTGCACATCTAACCTGGGCTTCTATTGGAATTCTACAACGCATATTAGCAAGCCCATTATCGCCGTTTTAGCGGCAGTTTCCTGCCGATAAAACGGCGATAATTTTATCGCCGGTCTTGCTAATATGCCCCGTAGTTCTCCCTTTATCTCCCATGGGGTGATTGGCATGAGGGACATGTTTTCCACAAATATAAAGAGCATTTCTAGCGCTGGTGTTTTGCCACGACAACCTGTGGTGGTGTCACTTTTAGTGAATAGTATGAAATATGTCGCAGCTGATCACCGTTGCCGTTCCGTGTTATTGCACCTTTGGCAGGCAGCTGTTGCAGTGGTCGAAGTGGGCGGGATCGGAGGGGCAGGACGTGCCCATACTCTTTAGATAATAGAAAAACGGTCCGCAAAACAGTTCCCCTACTTTTTGTGAAAAGACAACCCTCCCGGGACGGTAAATTCCGACAGCTGAAATGCTTTAGCTGAAGTGTCACACAGGGAGTTTCCTGTGCTGTGAAACCGAGGGAGGGGCAGATAGGGAAACAAGGCTTCTTGCCAGGGGGCCTGCCTGTCTGAAAGAACTGAAAATGTGCACAACAGGTTAATCTGCAAATGTAAAGGCTGCTTGGGAAGCTGGTGTTGGCTTTAATTGGTGGAATCACTTGAAACTTCCTGATGAGACACAATTTTTGTTTTTGAGAGGTAGTGCAAGGGAGCTACCAGCTAAGCTGTGAAAAGAGTGCTTTTAAAAGACAGTTCATTAAAAAAAAATGCACTACCACAGTCTGGGTATTACTAAAAAATATATTTTGGAAGTACTTTTTTTTTATCTTTAGCACTTTTGCGTATTTTATAGCAGCCTATCTTATACTGTGTGTAATGCAAGTTTAAAATGGCTAATGTTCACAGTGCTTTCTGTCACAAACTGGGACCTTGTAGCACTAAACATGCACAGTTAGTATTCTCAACTGCACCAACAAAGATTTAACTATGTGGCTCTCTGGTGCAGTGCGTTGACTAATAAAGATTTCATGATGAACGAGAGAGCATTTCCCACTGATTAATATTACTTGCATTTAATTTTCATTTAAGCTCTGCGTTATTTTATATGTACTTACCTGAAGGGGAAAGATCGAAAAAAGTTACAGAATGTTTTTTTTTTTTTAGCCACGCCTTTGACCACACCCCCATGCTCACTCCTCCTGCCCCCATTGCATGCATCACAATTCCTGTACTTTTTTAATGCACACTGAGCTGCTGTATAATGTGCCCTCGTGGACCAGTTGAGTAGATGGTCTGTCATCACATCGCTGCTGTTTTTAAGCAGAACCAGGCAGGGTCGAACTGGCCTGTAAGGCAGTCTGATACAAAAGGGGATGATGGACGGAACGTTTGAGCCAATCAAACACTCACCCCCAGTCAACTGATCTGGGTTTAATCCATCATCATTCTTTAGCTCACTCCACCACCCCAGTTCAGACATGGCCATATGCAAATCAGTCTGACCCTGTGCCTCATGGGAACAGTCCAGCCCGAACTGCCAAGCCATGTCTTCCCTGGACCGGAAACAAGCATCCTAGGACCGGTTTCTGGCATTTCAGCCGTCATCAGCCAGGCTTGCTTGAATCCAGTGGCAAAGTGAGCAAGGGACCCACGTCTGGGCATACCCCCGCCAACTTAGGGCGAACAAAGCGATACAAAGGGGATGATGGACGGAACGTTTGAGCCAATCAAACACTCACCCCCAGTCAACTGATCTGGGTTTAATCCATCATCATTCTTTAGCTCACTCCACCACCCCAGTTCAGACATGGCCATATGCAAATCAGTCTGACCCTGTGCCTCATGGGAACAGTCCAGCCCGAACTGCCAAGCCATGTCTTCCCTGGACCGGAAACAAGCATCCTAGGACCGGTTTCTGGCATTTCAGCCGTCATCAGCCAGGCTTGCTTGAATCCAGTGGCAAAGTGAGCAAGGGACCCACGTCTGGGCATACCCCGCCAACTTAGGGCGAACAAAGCGATACAAAGGGGATGATGGACGGAACGTTTGAGCCAATCACACACTCACCCCCAGTCAACTGATCTGGGTTTAATCCATCATCATTCTTTGCTCACTCCACCACCCCAGTTCAGACATGGCCATATACAAATCAGTCTGACCCTGTGCCTCATGGGAACAGTCCAGCCCGAACTGCCAAGCCATGTCTTCCCTGGACCGGAAACAAGCATCCTAGTACCGGTTTCTGGCATTTCAGCCGTCATCAGCCAGGCTTGCTTGAATCCAGTGGCAAAGTGAGCAAGGGACCCACGTCTGGGCATACCCCGCCAACTTAGGGCGAACAAAGCGATACAAAGGGGATGATGGACGGAACGTTTGGGCCAATCAAACACTCACCCCCAGTCAACTGATCTGGGTTTAATCCATCATCATTCTTTAGCTCACTCCACCACCCCAGTTCAGACATGGCCATATGCAAATCAGTCTGACCCTGTGCCTCATGGGAACAGTCCAGCCCGAACTGCCAAGCCATGTCTTCCCTGGACCGGAAACAAGCATCCTAGGACCGGTTTCTGGCATTTCAGCCGTCATCAGCCAGGCTTGCTTGAATCCAGTGGCAAAGTGAGCAAGGGACCCACGTCTGGGCATACCCCCGCCAACTTAGAGGCGAACAAAGCGATACAAAGGGGATGATGGACGGAACGTTTGAGCCAATCAAACACTCACCCCCAGTCAACTGATCTGGGTTTAATCCATCATCATTCTTTAGCTCACTCCACCACCCCAGTTCAGACATGGCCATATGCAAATCAGTCTGACCCTGTGCCTCATGGGAACAGTCCAGCCCGAACTGCCAAGCCATGTCTTCCCTGGACCGGAAACAAGCATCCTAGGACCGGTTTCTGGCATTTCAGCCGTCATCAGCCAGGCTTGCTTGAATCCAGTGGCAAAGTGAGCAAGGGACCCACGTCTGGGCATACCCCCGCCAACTTAGGGCGAACAAAGCGATACAAAAGGGATGATGGACGGAGCGTTTGAGCCAATCAAACACTCACCCCCAGTCAACTGATCTGGGTTTAATCCATCATCATTCTTTAGCTCACTCCACCACCCCAGTTCAGACATGGCCATATGCAAATCAGTCTGACCCTGTGCCTCATGGGAACAGTCCAGCCCGAACTGCCAAGCCATGTCTTCCCTGGACCGGAAACAAGCATCCTAGGACCGGTTTCTGGCATTTCAGCCGTCATCAGCCAGGCTTGCTTGAATCCAGTGGCAAAGTGAGCAAGGGACCCACGTCTGGGCATACCCCCTCCAACTTAGGGCGAACAAAGCGATACAAAGGGGATGATGGACGGAACGTTTGAGCCAATCAAACACTCACCTCCAGTCAACTGATCTGGGTTTAATCCATCATCATTCTTTAGCTCACTCCACCACCCCAGTTCAGACATGGCCATATGCAAATCAGTCTGACCCTGTGCCTCATGGGAACAGTCCAGCCCGAACTGCCAAGCCATGTCTTCCCTGGACCGAAAATGCCCGAAACCGGTCCTAGGATGCTTGATTCCGGTCCAGGAAAGACATGGCTTGGCAGTTCGGTCTGGACTGTTCCCATGAGGCACAGGGTCAAGACTGATTGCATATGGCCATGTCTGAACTGGGAGTGGCGTGGTGAAGCAAAATAATGATGGATTAAACCCAGATCTGTGACTGGGGGTGAATGTTTGCCATTGTGCAACATTCCGTCCATCATCTTGTGTGTTTGCAATTCGCCCCAAGTGGGAAGGGTATGCCCAGACGTGGGTCCCGTGCTCACTGCGCCACTGGAGTCAGGCTATCCTGGCTGATGAGGGCTGAATGCCCGAAACCGGTCCTAGGATGCTTGATTCCGGTCAAGGAAAGACATGGCTTGGCAGTTCGGTCTGGACTGTTCCCATGAGGCACAGGGTCAAGACTGATTTGCATATGGTCATGTCTGAACTGAGGTGGCGTGGTGAAGCAAAATAACGATGGATTAAACCCAGATCTGTGACTGGGGGTGAGATGTTTGCCATTGTGCAACATTCCGTCCATCATCTTGTGTGTTTTGCAATTCGCCCCAAGTGGGAAGGGTATGCCCAGACGTGGGTCCCGTGCTCACTGCGCCACTGGAGTCAGGCTATCCTGGCTGATGAGGGCTGAATGCCCGAAACCGGTCCTAGGATGCTTGATTCTGGTCCAGGAAAGACATGGCTTGGCAGTTCGGTCTGGACTGTTCCCATGAGGCACAGGGTCAAGACTGATTTGCATATGGCCATGTCTGAACTGGGGTGGCGTGGTGAAGCAAAATAACGATGGAGTAAACCCAGATCTGTGACTGGGGGTGAATGTTTGCCATTGTGAAACATTCCGTCCATCATCTTGTGTGTTTTGCAATTTGCCCCAAGTGGGAAGGGTATGCCCAGACGTGGGTCCCGTGCTCACTGCGCCACTGGAGTCAGGCTAACCTGGCTGATGAGGGCTGAATGCCCGAAACCGGTCCTAGGATGCTTGATTCCGGTCAAGGAAAGACATGGCTTGGCAGTTCGGTCTGGACTGTTCCCATGAGGCACAGGGTCAAGACTGATTTGCATATGGCCATGTCTGAACTGGGGTGGCGTGGTGAAGCAAAATAACGATGGATTTAACCCAGATCTGTGACTGGGGGTGAATGTTTGCCATTGTGCAACATTCCGTCCATCATCTTGTGTGTTTTGCAATTCGCCCCAAGTGGGAAGGGTATGCCCAGACGTGGGTCCCGTGCTCACTGCGCCACTGGAGTCAGGCTATCCTGGCTGATGAGGGCTGAATGCCCGAAACCGGTCCTAGGATGCTTGATTCCGGTCCAGGAAAGACATGGCTTGGCAGTTCGGTCTGGACTGTTCCCATGAGGCACAGGGTCAAGACTGATTTGCATATGGCCATGTCTGAACTGGGGTGGCGTGGTGAAGCAAAATAACGATGGATTAAACCCAGATCTGTGACTGGGGGTGAATGTTTGCCATTGTGCAACATTCCGTCCATCATCTTGTGTGTTTTGCAATTTGCCCCAAGTGGGAAGGGTATGCCCAGACGTGGGTCCCGTGCTCACTGCGCCACTGGAGTCAGGCTATCCTGGCTGATGAGGGCTGAATGCCCGAAGCCGGTCCTAGGATGCTTGATTCGGTCCAGGAAAGACATGGCTTGGCAGTTCGGTCTGGACTGTTCCCATGAGGCACAGGGTCAAGACTGATTTGCATATGGCCATGTCTGAACTGGGGTGGCGTGGTGAAGCAAAATAACGATGGATTAAACCCAGATCTGTGACTGGGGGTGAATGTTTGCCATTGTGCAACATTCCGTCCATCATCTTGTGTGTTTTGCAATTCGCCCCAAGTGGGAGCGGTATGCCCAGGCGTGGGTCCCGTGCTCACTGCGCCACTGGAGTCAGGCTATCCTGGCTGATGAGGGCTGAATGCCCGAAACCGGTCCTAGGATGCTTTATTCCGGTCCAGGAAAGACATGGCTTGGCAGTTCGGTCTGGACTGTTCCCATGAGGCACAGGGGCAAGACTGATTTGCATATAGCCATGTCTGAACTGAGGTGGCGTGGTGAAGCAAAATAACGATGGATTAAACCCAGATCTGTGACTGGGGGTGAATGTTTGCCATTGTGCAACATTCCGTCCATCATCTTGTGTGTTTTGCTGTAAGGCAGTCTGGCAGTCCCAGAAAGGCGGATCTAACAAGGTGGTGTGTGGGCCCCTTCTTTGGAGTTTGTGGGCCTGTTTCATGGTCTGGTGGGCTAATTTTTAATGTTGAATTCCCTAATATTACCACAAACTTTGGCTGCAGCAAGCACAAATACATTCCATCTTCAATACCTTACAAAACAACTATACATGTGTCTTTACAACTGCTCCAATTTGCAAAATTGAGCCACATTTTTAGCTATTTGATTCGCTAATGGGGACTACTTTTATTTGATATTTTCTGTCCCAGTTCGACCCTGGATCCAGGAAGTGTTTCAATGTAAACACCACATTCTCAGTCAGACTTCAAAACAAACATACCCAAAGCAAAGGAAAGTACCAATGTTGCTGACAACACAACACACAATAGCAAAACACTCCGCTGCTAGGCACTGTGGGGTAGTGCATCACCCCTGCCTTTGTTGCAGTGACACAAAGACAATGCTACAGCACGTGCAGAGCAGAAAAACATGTCTGGCTCTGAGGAAAGGCAGGTCTAGGCACCTGATGGTGGCTAAGCTGGCATGTTGAGGGATGGGATGTTTCTGTAGAGAAGTTGCTTGCAGCAGAAGGGGTGAAGATTCCTGGACTGGTAAGGCAGTGAAGGGAGTGTACAGAAACAGATGAACGATTGAGGCGAGTTGAGACATGTTTCAATATGGAGCCTTTAGCAATGTTCGTTGCAGGGCACTCTTGTTAGTCCATTGTTGATATCAATGAATTTGGGCAACCAATTCTTTGTAATGTATTTAATGATATATTGTAATGGCGCTCGCCACCATTGAGAAAGGAATTCACCGAAACGCGTCTGTTTGCACTTTTTGGCCAATAATCCTGGATAACCCTCTCCCGCGAGTGCTAGACATTTGTGAAGTGGAGCAACTATATCTACCGTGCTTTCACACTTGCGCGGTCGAGCACCCGCCCGAGAGTGCAGAGGCAGGGGTGAAAACCTGGAGCTTTCATATATACATATGTATTCACACTGTTTTAGTCCAAGATGGTCTTTGTCTGGTGCTGAGGTGCCAGGATTTATTAAAAAAAAAACATATATATAGGTGTCACCCAATCTGCCGAACTCTGGACGGGTGCTTTTCTCCATAGACATGAGGGTGAAATCACGGTAAGTATCAATAAAAGCACAGGCATGGAGCACTCACGGGACACTGTTGATTTGAAAGAGTAAATGCATTTCAGCGCAATGCCTTCTTCAGTACACAACAAAATGCACCACAAGTTGCATGTGTTTAAATTGCGTTTTTATGGCAATTTCATTGGAGGATGAAAGCATAGCCAGCAACAAAGGACTGTCCTCAATGTTCTTCCAACTCAGTATATATAACAGGCAGAAAGATGTTGGTGATTGGCTGGTGCCACAGAGAAAGTGCTAGTAGAGAAACAGGCAAAAGGATTTTGGATGATGGCAGAAGCAACAGAGGAGGTAATGGTACAGAATTTAGAAAACGATGTTGGGATTCTGAAGTGAGGTTGATGCCCTAGAGGAAATGGTGGTACAGAAGTAGGTGGTAGGATTCTGGTCAAAATGTAGTGATATAAAATTCAAGATTTCACTGTCAATTGTGAAAAATAGAAAATATTTCATTGGCCCCTGTGAAATATGTGTTTTCATTATCATTACAATAGCTCCAAATCACTTTGTACAGCTTTACCCTTATCCAATGTTTAATCAAATTTATATTGATGAAAGGAAAGTAAAAGGTGAACATTCTACCTCCAATCAGTGGCCATTGTATGCTGTTCCTGCAGGAAAAAAGCTTCAAGAGTCTCTTCCTTCTATAGAGAGAATGTGTTTTTAACAAATCAAAGGTGTTTTTAACAAATCAAAGGTTTTTTCTAAAGATCGAAAATCTTTATCCACATAACTAAGCATATTTGTCATATTTTCTCAATAGGCAACGAAACAGTTTAGTCCAATATTTCATTTACTTAAAAAAAAAATAATAATAATATTCAGTGTTTGGGAAAAACACTCTTTTCAAGCTATTCATTTTATACAAAACTGCTAACATGTAATAACATGTAAGGTTGTTCATTGCCATCTTGTGCTCTGTACTGATGGCATTATCTCCTTGCTTGTTAGAAATCTAGATAGCCTAATCACTTACGGCCTCATTTATGGCATTTTGGCTTAGGGCAGTGCAGCAAGGCATCTTGCTGCACTGCCCTACGCCAAAGTGAAAGGGCAGGAATGCACCGTATTTAAGCAATAATATGCATCCCTGTCCTTTCCCCCTGTGCTGGCGCCGGTTTGGCAGCCTAGCGCCAACGTAGGCACCTTTGCACAATGGTGTAAGTGTGCCTCCGATGTAAGCTGGATTATTTTTTACTTTTGTGCACAAAAAGAATCTTACGAGGCGTTTTACTCTTTCTATGTGTGCTGCAAAGTGCGGCACACATGGAAAGAGGAAAAAACAAGGAGAAACTTACATATTTCTCCTCGTTACGCTTCACCTGGGGAGGTGTATAGATTTGACGCTTCCCCCGGTATAGATTGCTTTGTAAATCTGGGGCAGTGATACATTTCATGGATGTTGCATGGGGAAACCCACCGCAAAGCCCATGGAATGCCTCCCTGGTGCAGAGTAATGCGACGCAGCGATTTACGCTGTGTCGCCTTACTCATGATTTGTGACCATGGGTTTTCCCTCGCAACGCCCATGGAATTTGATGCTGCCCCAGATTTACAAAGTGATGTAAACCTGGGGAAGCATCAAATCCATACGGCTCCCTAGGTGAGGCATAATGAGGAGAAATATGTTAATTTCTCCTTAATTTTTCCTCTTTCCATGTGTGCTGCAGAATGCAGCACACAGAGAAAAAGGAAAATACCTAGTAGGACTGTTTTTGTGCAGGATAGTGCCCCTTTCTGCACTAAAACAATACTGCCTACATTGGGGCTAGGCTGTCAAAACAGCACCAGCACAGGTTGGAATGACAGGAATGCACCGTATTGCTTAAATACGGTGCATTCCTGCCCTTTCACTTTGTCGTAGGACAGCGCAGCAAGGTGCCTCTTTGCACTGCCCTACGCCAAAATGACATAAATTAGGCCCTTAGTGATTAGCTGCATAGCTGTACATAGATGACATACAGCACTATCACTTTTTAATGCAGCCCCGGGTTGTTTGTGTGTCAGCCCTATATTGCCACGTTCTGCTTGTCAATCACCACTGCGATGCTGGCTTACCACACCCACCCTTTCTCAATCCTCACAATCATCTCAATCATTTCAGGGTGAGGTGCAATCAGCAAACATCCGTGACCTTCCCCACATGTGACGAGTTGGGAAGGGGAGGGGTTACAGTGCACAGAAGCAAGAGGCTCTGCTGATCAGGCTGCAAGTGGGCGGAGCTGCTGCAGATTTGGAGCAGTGACGGTGTCACCCACTGCAGGCCCATTAGTGCAGCGAGCCCTCAGCATTGGGGGTCTGTGACCCTCAACCTGGGACTTGGAGCAGAAGTCTGCCCTTGCTTTATCTTGTTTCTGTCTTCTTAGCAGGTGAGTGCCGAGCAAAAGAATTGTGAACTGTGATCCGGAGAGCAATGGGGGAGGCAGGTCCAGACTGGCCTATCAGGCACCGGGCAGTTCACAGGCAGACTGGAAAAGGTGGGGGCAGGCTTTACCACTATTGGGGGCCAGTTTTGTTACTGGCCCCATGTCACATTCACACTGGAAATGCGTACTTGAGTGAAACGTTTCTTAAGTGCACAGTATCGTGTGTGAGGCAAGTCTGAGGGAAGTGATCCCAGAGCCGGAAGAGGATTAGGAAAAGCCCCCTGAAGCCCACACAATAACTTATAATGCCTATCTTGAAGCAGCTACTGGACTTACTGGCTGAGAACACTGCACAGCCTGGACTGTTAGGTCAGGTTCACAGGTGAAGAAGTATACTGACGTTAGAGCAGGTAGAAATGCTCATAAGTCATGTATTCCTCAAGGCCAATTATGTCATTTATTCCTCAGGGTCAATTACCGCACGTCATGCCATTTATCTGGATTCGAGCTTTCACTAGAGCGTGAATCTTGGAGACGAATGAATTATGCAATATTTATTCCCGTCAATGGATCAAGTTCTACCTGGATACGATTAACCAGATGTGGTGCTTGGTTTAAATTAGTGCTACGCAAAAAAAATTATCGACGGGATGCTGAATAAACCATACATTCACCCCCAGTCTAGAGATCTAGGTTAAATCCATCGTTCTTTTGCTCACCATGCCACCTCGGTTAAGACCCAGCCATATGCAAATCAGTCTTGACCCTGTGCCACATGGGAATAGTCCAGCCTGAACTGCCAAGCCAGGTCCTCCCTGGACTGGAAACAAGAATCCTGGGAACGGTTTTGGGGTATTACCCCTCATCAGCCAGTCTAGCTTGAATCCAGTGAAACAGTGAGCAAGGGACCCATGTATGGGCGATCTCTTGACTGGGGGGTGAATGTTTGATTTGCTCTGCATTCCGTTCATCATCTGTGTGTCTTTTGGTTTAAATTAGTGACACCCAAAAATGTAAAAAAAAAACATTCAACATTTTTGTTGAATCAAATGGTCTTGTCTAACGCCAGGCCAAAGAGTCACATTAGAGATCCCCAGCTGCAATGATAGCGTCAAAAGAAATCCCATTTGACATGAGGCCCTGCTCAGAGGAAATAAGTGTGTCTTCAGAGCAATAGTTATATCTTCCAGCACTCAATCAATTATATGTATAATATACTACAATAAGGGGATTTCTCCCAGCCCTCTTCAGCCATTGGTTGTTGTTGTGTCATTCACATTTGTCTTCCGCCCACAATAGCATAAATCATGGGGCACTTGGCCAGCACACTTCAGAACAAATTACAATGTCAGTCGCCAGAGGTCGGAGGCTTTCAGACCGACATTGTAGGTTTAAAGTCCAACCACCATATTACAATGACAGCAGTCGGAGTTTAAACCAGCCGGGGAATCCAACGCAGTTCTTACGGGCTCAAAGAGCCCGTCTGCCTATTGGAATGGCCCCACAATCCCTTAAGGTCAGCGTTTCTGCCGTCAAGATTATGATGTCGGTTTCCGACAGCCTTTCCATGTCGGCATTTCGGACATGGAAAAGCTGTTGGAAAGTGACTTTGGGGACTCCTAGCAGGGCCCCTTCCCCCCTGGCCCTCCACGTGTGACCCTGGGGGGCACCAATGGTTCCCCCTTGAAAATCCCTGCACCGTGTGGCAGGCACTGTGAGGTTCCTGCCACACGGTGCAGGGATTTTCACAAACTCCCATTTCTCAATGGGAGCTTGTGCAACAGGTGGTTTCTGCCCGCCGCACAAGCTCCCATAGAGAAATGGGAGTTTGCGACTGCACCATGTGCTGTTGCATTGTAATCAGGTGTGCAGAACCATCGACGTATGGTCGGGCGGTTCCCTCACCAAAATGGTGTCAATCGGAGGCAACTTTGACCGACATCGAAATCAGGACCTTCATTGGCTAACTTCACTGTGAGAGATGGCCTTCTGCTGTTTCACAAGTAGTATCCTTAAGAACCAGGGCTATTATGGCGAAGAATATTATACGAGAAAAAAACAATTTATGTTTGTAGCCATTTTATTTTAAAATTTTGAGGGCCAGGCAGCTTTTCTAACAATAAAGAATTGGCAAAAACCGTAACAAAACCAGCACTGACAAAGACAAAAGGTTGACGCCCAACTCCAAATAACCTTATGTTAAATGGTATTATACAATTCTAAAAAAACATAGCTGGGTCTTTTTGGTGACAGAATGTTGACAAGCATGCATCAGCAGAGAATCAGTCAGACCCAGTGCGACACTAACGCCGTTGTAGGCAGTACCACAGTTGATTGAAAGGGACAGCATGAAGGAAAAATATAACCCTCGCTGGAGCTGGTCTCATGTTGGAGAAGTATTAATTTCCTTTTAAGGAATGAACTCGTGGTTTGCAATAGTCTTACCCCCTCCCCCCCCAGCTCCTCCCTTCCCCCTTGACCCCCCTCCTTGGGGCCCGGATTTTTGTGCTACAAGTCGAAGCACAGTTGACAAGAAGGCGAGTTCAACGGGACCCATCAGCCCCTGGCAACCCTGTTACCTGGAATGCTTCGAGCAGGTTGTCGGACAGTGAAAGTGCACGAGGGTGTGCGGGAACATGACTCACTCTTGTTGCTATGACTACGGAATCCCCCTTCTTAGCCGTTTCTAGGTGTTTTGCCGCCCTAGGCGAGAATTGAAAAATGCCGCCCCCTCCCTTTTACTATCATCACTCTCTCCCCCTGTCATCCAGGCTAGAAGAATTAGTGCATTAGATCACAAAATGTGCCTCGTTATGCCGCATAATTTGCCTTTTTTTGACGCAAAATTTAGGCAACTCTCCGCATAATTTGGTTCCCCCTGCGGCTTAATTTCAAGTGGCCCTGATTATAAATAACACCAACAATCAAAGAGCACATGGCAAAACAGCTGAGTAGGTTAACCGCTTGCTGCAGAGATCTGCAGTGTTAGCTGGTCACAAATTGAAATATTTGCACAGTCTACTCAGCCTTTTATCTTTCCAAGTTAAAAAGGAGTGCCTTTGTGTTGAGTAATATTGACCTATTATATAAGCCCCGAGGCACAATTTAATTAGCGATGTATGTTTTGTAAGTGGGCGTATAGATCGCAAACGTAGCCGTAGAACATCACAGCGCGGTACAATAGTTGCCTGGGTACATTTGAGTGGTAAATCATATAGAGCTGCCAATCTGACTCTAGAACCAGGTGGATTGGAGAGTCTCGCTATATGATTTTATTCACGCAGGTCAAGCATCACACGCTTCATATCTAGCCGCCGCTGATATGTCTCGCCGCATAAATCGTGACAAACAACCCCAAAAGCTAAAGCGCAAGAGGCAGAGCACAATGTGAACTTGTTTTTATTGCAGGTTAGAAAATAAATTATGGCTATTCGTATTTCTTTCACTATTTCCAGACCATAATAAGACCGGAACATGTATTTTGGGGTGAAAAAACAAAAAACGAATTTCAGATTGACGTGATGGAAAAAATAAGCCTCTTGGCACCATATATTTTTTTATGTGTGGCATGCTATTAGCCAGCTGTTTGCACTGCTTAAAAACAAATGAAATTCGTGAATTATAAACCAATTACCTGACACGGTTATTTTATTTCCTAGGCACCAGAGCAGCCGACGCAAACAGTCCGTCCCCCGCGCGCCGAGAGGGAGGGTGGTGCGACGTGCGAGACGTAGTCACCGTCACTGGCTGCTGCATAAAGCACCGCTCGGGACTGGCCAAAAATGATGCCCAGGGCCGTCATTGGTAGCGCTTTCCGGCGCTATAAGATTGACGGCCCTGGGGACCCACACACTGGTACCGCCGGCCCGCTCCACACACCACTATGCACTCACATACAGGTGCTGCTGCCAGACCATGAGGCAAAAAAGTTGTATAGTGCAGTACAACTTTTTATGATGCAGCCCATCTCTGAATGACTTTTTGTGAATCTAGGCCCTGATTCCTTACTGCTCGTACAGATTGAGTCTCCCAATAAGTTGCAGTGATCTACGACATGGATTCTGGGAAGAAATTCTGTTTGACACTTTAAGAAAGAGCTTGTTGTGCTGTATGTTGTGCTCCTTTCCGCTTTGTAATCTCTGACGACCCCCTTTATCTCCACTTCTCCACGTTTTTCTTTCTATTTTACTTTCCCATTTGTCACTTGGAGCACTGCAAAGTGTTCCTTGCAAACTTAGTGATGTTATTTAAAATACAATATATTTGTAGCTTTTCTTACTTTTTTTACGTTCACTTACATGTGTATTCTTTTCCATGTGTCTGCACGAGAATGGTGACATTATTTATACTGCTTTTAAAGGTGATGAAATGGGTTCCCTGTGGTTTCTTTACAGTACTGAAATTATAAAAATGAAAAGAAGGATAACATAGGTAAAGAACTTCACCTGCTACTTCTGTGAAATGAATGCAGACTGTTGCAGTGGGCATTATATGTATGCACAATTTTTAAAAAAATTCCCCCTTTTGCCGCCCTAGCCCTTTTGCCACCCTAGGCAGCCGCCTAGTCTTGCCTAATGGTAGAAACGGCCCGTCACAGATACCTGCCTCGCATCAACTAACACCGGCACTCGTGGTATGAGGACCGGGGCCGCTCTCTGGGCTCTAGACTCCGCCGAGTGAACTCTTCCAGGAGATTGGGGTGTCTGAGCTCAGCTGGGGTGGGCTGCAGTGAAAACCATGGTTCAACCTACCGAAGTGGAGGTGGCTGGTGAGAGGCAAGAGGCCGCGGAAACCCAGCAGGCTCTTCTACCAACAAACGCACCCATTGAAAAGGGCGGGAACGCACACGGTTGTAGCGCAAGACCGAGCCTCTCGTGCTGGGGGACAGTCAACGCAATGCCAAGTCAGTGCCCATCTCTCTTGTGCCCACAGCTCGCCTGGCACACTGCACGAACATTCACACCTGTCCCTTAATGCGCATCTTAATGAGGCGCTGTTGCTGCCTGGCAGCGTTACTTTAAGAGGGAGACATTTTAAGATGAAGCCTGAAAGGACCCGCATGCCATTTATTCTGGGTTTTTCTTTTTTGGGTTAGAGCGTTTTCTGAATTTCTTGCTATCTGAGCTCGTGTAATACAACACGTGGTAGCCCAGGTTATTCCAGGTCAGCAGAAAGATTAGGGGCCATATTATCAAGAACGGCGATAACATTATCGCCGCTATAGCGGCAGGAAACTGCCGCTAAAGCGGCGATAATGTTATCGACGTTCTTGATAATATGGCCCTAGGGGGCATATTATCAAGAACGGCGTTAAAATTATCGCCGGTTTAGCGGCAGAAAACTGCCGCTAAAGCGGCGATAATGGGCTTGATAATATGCCCTTGAGATTCCAATAGAAGCCCAGGTTCACACCAGAACATGGACTTCTATTGGAATTCTCCAGGGCATATTATCAATCCCATTATCGCCGCTTTAGCGGCAGTTTTCTGCCGCTAAACCGGCGATAATTTTTAATGCCGTTCTTGATAATATGCCCCTAGGTTTCTGTGATATGTTGCTCAGCAAAAAATGTGTCATCTAGAACTTTCGTCTCATTGACGTGAATAATAATACCTTGTTTTTATATAGTGCTTCATACCGCACCTCTACCATTTCTAAGCACTATGAAAACCTATATTACTACTACCCAAATTAAAGGTACTTAATTTATCAGTCTTCGAAGACAGAATGAAGAGCTGTCCCTTAGTAAAGAGACTATCCTTTAGTTCCTAATCCTCTTACAATGCCTCTACTCATTCATACCGCTAGGATATCAGAATCAAAGGCATTGTAATAAAATAACAGCACTTACAAGAGGATTTAAGCATATTGTAACCCTATAAGATGTTAATGTAACTAATATGTGCTGCAGTTTAGTGACATGTATGAGATCATGCTCTAATGCGCAAAACCACTGAAATTCGAAGCAACACACACAACTCACGCCACACCTCACATCGCCGGCCATGTTTAACTTTTGCTTGACTAGTTTTTTTACAGTGTTATTGGGAAATTGATTTTTTTTTGTGTGCATGGTGGGCGATGTGAGTTATGGCGTTCATTGTGTTTAGTTTTTAACTGTGTTTTCTTTCATTGAATTGCTATGCTTTTCAATGATATACTCTGTCCCAACCCTGCTGCACACGCCCTATCGCCATGCACCGGATTAGCCTCAATCACAATCATCCTGTGCTAAGCCTTCTCCCACCTGCTGTCTCTCTCTCTCTCTGCTTCTCTCCTTTGCTCTTTCTCTCTTTTGTGCTCTCCCTGTCTCTCTCTTTCACTTTATCTCTCTCTATTTGGCTCTCCCCACTATGTATTTGTTCTGCCTCTCTATTTGTCTATGTCTGCCATGCCTCACTTGCAGTTTTTAATAAACCCTTTGTGAAAGTCACGATTTGAATTTAAATTGCAACTTTTAATAAAATATCGGACAAGCTCTCCACTTAAAAGAGTGAAATGCGCATTCACGAGCATGCACAGTTTTCTGCATTTTTTTCCTAGTGTGGTACTTGCGTATCCCATGCCTTTTGGTCCCCACTACCACTGCCCTGTGGTGAGTCACTTGTTATTTTTAGTTTCCTTTCCTGGGAATTTTTTTTCCATACTGTGAAAGTTGTAATCTGAAAACGAATTGTGATTCATGGCTTTAAATCTAATTGATATAGAAAATGCAATGGTGATTCTGTGCAGGGTAGTTTGTGGTTTGTCACTTAGATGATGAAATCCACTCTTCACAGGAAACCGTGAAATATTTTCCATATTGCATGGCTTTCTCTGAAATATTGGTTTTATATAACTGCATTTTGTGCAATAAATACACACACGCACCTTACATAGGCATGTATATTTCACACTAGTGATAGCCAGTGCGTAGTTATGCTTAGCTGAGTTTCAATGAAAAAGCCATATTTTATGTTCTTGATAATTTTGGCCATGGTCGAAAAATCTGCATAAAACCTTCAAGTAAAAAGATAATGTGATATGGGTCCAGCACGGTAAGGTACATGCAGATCTGCCAAGCGGTGTCCAAAAGGGTGACAGCTCCCATTTTTACTCCCATAGCATTATTTCCTGTCCCACTACAGAACATGCATTGGGAAAGCCAATTGTTCTCACAATGGTTTTTCTTTTTTTTTCTCTTTTTATTTACCGATCTGAGTTGGATTGGTACATAAACAAAATGTAGCACAAAAGTTTTTTTTTTTCGGCGGTTGTAACACAGAGGACTCACGAGGGGAAAAGCAACATGAATGGTCCAGGTGGGGAATGAAGCATAACAGGGGTGAAGCAACACGGAAGGCACAGGTAGGGGAAGCAATATGGAGGGAGGGTAGGAAGCAACATGGCAGAGAAAGAGGAATGGTCTATAAGACCAGTGAGATCACAAGCATCCCTTCATGTCAGCAGTGGTGCACTTTTGTCTTCCAATCAAATTCAGGGATGTCATGTCATTGCACTATGCCAGTTAAGGTACTATTAAAGAAATCCGATCCAATGACGGAAACTGAGATAGGTGTAGTGCAGTGCCCAGAGCTGCTGACTCTGGAGCACGGGGCTCACAGTTCGATCGTGGGCGGCAGCTCAGCTCAGCATCATGTGACTATGGGCAATAGCTCACTTAATCTCCCTGACGGCCCACAGTGCCTTGAAACTCTTAAGGGGTGATATGGCCGTGCTTTACAAATATAGACTATTATTATTTTAATGACATCAATAATACTTCCTTGAAAAATCCATTGCAACATCAGTCCTATCTAATTTAACAATTGTAGTAGTTCTCTACTCACCTTGCAGGTGATTGCCTCCCATGCAGCTCCTGCAGCCAGGCATTTTCAGTTTGTTATCTTTTCACCACCCAGATCTAACGATCTCTCTCGAGAATAAAAGGCATGCCAGGAAGAAAGTTCAAATTGCCCACTGTTGCAAAGTCATCCTGGGCATCGGCCATCTTTTTGCTGACTGGTACTGGTGGTAACTGACTATGACTGACCCTGGGCTCTGCCTAACCAGGCCCAGGGCCAGTGCAATTCTGAAAGAGACACTTAGAATATAGTGAAAACACCTACATACAATAGGGTACACTATGGGTTAGGGCACCCCTGTGATTGCCATGACCTATCCGATAAGGCCCTAGTACATAATAGGGCAGGGGTATTGAAACTACCTCTAAGTATCTAGTATATAATAGGGCATGGCAGTTTAGAGCCTAGCAGCCCTTTCTGCTCTTGCATGTGTGCACTGCAGAAGCCTAAGCTCAGTTTAAAAGTAGCTCTGTGTTGCAGGACTGCTTTTAAAAAGTAAATTGTGCCCAAACTCGACTTTGGTGTTTGGGGCACTTAAAAATGGATAACCTACAATGCTTGGTCATATTAGGTACTCCCAGGGTCTCCCCTAGGTGTCTCGGGGGGGGGGGAGGTATTTATAAGGAGGACCCTTATAAAATGAGTTTTATATTCCCTGGGTTAAGTGAAAGTGCACATTTCACTCCCCACATTGTGATAAAGTGCTGCACAAAATCGACTTTGGTGTTAAGAGCACTGTGGAGGGAGGATCTCCAATATTTTTACATATTCAGAACCCCTAAAGTCTCCCCTAGGTGTTACAGGGGTGGGGTCCTGTAGATATAGGCAGAGTACTTATAAAAATGTTTTTATAAGCCCTGGTGCTGGAAAAATGGCCCAAGTATTTTTTCCATTGCAAATCCCCTGCCACATAAGTTAACTTGGCAAGAAGTTATTAACTAATAAATCCAGCTAGGAGAATGATAAAAATAGCATTCAAAGACTTCCCAGAATGGTACTGATACATCCAACAATATGATATTGTTGAATTTCTCCTAAAATGTACAGACAAGAAGTTATAAGACTTTCTTGTCTGTAAGCCCAGATTCAGCCTTCCAGTGGTCTGTCCTGATTGGTCAGAGTTAAGTGGATTAGCCAGGCTCCTTTGAAGAGGTGATATACAGCCCCTGGGGTTAACCAGCTCTGCTGGGAGGGCAGTGTTCTGTTACACAGGAATGCCAGAGCAGGGGGAGGAGTCGTAAACAATGGACTTAAATGGAAGGGGAAGACACCAGTGTCATTTACAACTCTCCTCTTTTGAACCCAGCCAGATGCTAGGCTTAAGGAAGGAATGAGCAGATGCAAGGGGGAGACTATGGATATTAGCCATCCTAGGGTGTGTTTAGCCAGCTCTTCTCTCCCTGCTGGAAAATCAGCCATGATGAATTTGGAAGAATTGGTGCACTCTGGGACAAAATAGTGCCACACTTTGAAGGATGTGGTCATACCTTGGGGTGTTACCCTGCCCCCATTGGACAGGAGTGCCCTCCCGCTTGACCCAGAGAACTTGGAATAAGTATCTGAGAGGGGCACAGCCTCTCATATCTGCTGCTTGAAACCTAGGAGAGGAAGAAGGGCCATGCTGAGGAGTTTCATGTGCAATCACTAAGGCCAGCACTCTGAAGATTGCGCCTTCTGCACCATCTAGAACTACAGCCCTGTGGACAATCTTGCTGTAAAAGGACTAAAGAGTGGACTCCCCACAAGCTACAGGTTAACAGAGCTCACCTGGAACATCACCACCAAGAATCCTCAGCTTGGAGCACTACTAGTGGATTGGTAAGGGTTTTGTCTAAGTGGATTGTGGGAACTGAAGTCCTCAAATTTCAAGGACCATCTTGGAGCTTCCAGACCCTTGGAGTAAGTTTGAGACACTTTGGGACCCTTTGCGGAACTTCAAGAAGAAGTTCCAGAAGTTTGGAAAAATTTGGAGCAACTTTATAAAAAAGCTCCATAAGTGGACTGGATCAACCGGCCAGCCAAGCCGGCAACCCTCAATCACAAGTCAGCCTGCCATCCAGGTTCGTCCGGCTGAAAAGCTCTGTAGGTCCGACTTCCAGAGTTTGACCGGGAGTAGGCTAAATCCGAGGCCGGTGAACCCTCGCCGAATCCGGCCTGGTGAAGAGCATCGAGGGACCCCACAAGAAAAAGCTTCATAAAAGTTTCTAAGTCCGAACGAAGAAAAGGTGACCGGGAGCAACCGCGAGAGCCAAGCCACCTGCCTTCAACCGCGAGCCGGCCTGGATCCTTGGTTCTCCCCGCTGAAATGCTCCGGAGGTCTAACTTCCAAAAGTTTGACCGGGAGCTCGTCGTAAGGCAATCCGGCGAACCCTCACCGAATCCGGACTGGCTGATAGCTTCGAGAGACCCCTGGAAGAAAAGCTCCAGAAAAGTTTCTAAGTCAGAAGGTAAAAACTTTGACCGAGACCTACCACGAGGGGTAGCCATGCAGGGCTCCATCACTGTCGGCCTGAAACTTTGACTTTGACCCGGTCTATCACGAGAAGATGTCCCAATAGGCGCTATAGGTTTGTATGTGTTATATAATGCTAAATCTTTAAAATTCATATCTCCTGTTCCCGACATTGGATTTTTGTCATTTTGGTGTCATTTTAAAGATAAATATATTTCCTATTTTTATAAATTGGTGTGGGATTTTTATTTTGCATTGTGTCTTATTTATTTACTGAATTGGTGTTTTTAAATGCTTTACATACCTGTCTTTGAAGTTAAGCCTGCCTGCTCGCAGCCAAGCTACCAAGGGTTGACCATGGAAATAGTTTTCTAAGACCTATTCTGAGCCCTAGACTCTGTTAGTGGCCTTATTGCCAGTGGCAGATATACATTTTCCCCTACTAATAATCCACTTTCCAGCATTTGGTGCTCAGCGGTGTGGATGAGGACTTGTGTTTAAAAAGTACACCTTTCAGTAAAGTGAATTAAGATGGTAAAAATCCTCTAAATTGCCTTAGAACAAAACGTTTGAGTTTGAATTTTGGAATTTGGACTAAACTTTTTAATCCATTGTTTTGATTTTTCCAAATTGTTCTAAGTCTGTTGTGCCTAGTTATTGTGACCCAAAACTAGGAAACCATGGAGCTGGCCCTGGCTAAAGTGTCCCAGTTCAGGATGGCTGATCTTAGGGTACAGTGTAGACTTAGAGGGCTGCCTACTTCCAACAAGATTAGGAAGGCAGGGTTGCTTAAGTCCCTAAAGGCATGGGCTGGGGTAGCTGAGGAGATTCAGGGGGGGGGGGAGTGATTCCCCCACCCTCACCCGGGAGGGGGGTGAGGATGTTGCCTCTTCCATTTTTTCTGTTGTTAGCCATACGATTCCAGATGGTGGGAGGGGGGAAGGGTCCCCTACTCAGGAACCACCACTGTCCCTTGCAGTGAGACAGCTTGTGGCTCAATTAGCCTTGATAGCTTTGGGGCAGAGGAAACTAGAATTGGCTGAGAAGAGGTGGGAGAGGGAGGAGGCATTCAAAAGAAATAGTGGCAGTGAAAATGATGAAGATTTTGAGATGTCCAGGGATGGTGGATTTGATCATAAACTTCCCAAGGGTATAGTGCCCAGGTACACCGAGGAGGATGACATTGACAAGTGGCTAGCAGCCTTTGAGAGGGCCCTGAGAATGGGTAGGGTCCACTTTAAGTATTGGGGTGCACTCCTGTGGGAGTTGATTCAAGTAGCTGGGAGGGATAGGCTCCTGAGTCCTGACCCTGAGGGGGGAGGATACAGAATCATACCAGCAGATGAAGGCATGCTTAGTCAAGAGATTTGGTCTGACTCCAGAGCAGTACAGGGTGAAGTTTAGAGGCACCCAGAAAGTGAGTTTAAATACCTGGGTAGACTTTGTGCACATTTTAGTGAAGGCAGTGGAAGGCTGGATTGTTGGTAACACTGTTGACACATATGAGGGATTGTATAATTTGTTTTTGAAAGAACACATTTTGACTCATTGTGCAGAAGAGAGGTTACGCCAGTATCTAGTGGACTCTAAGCTGACAGACCCCAGAGAGCTGGGAGAAGCAGCTGATGAGTGGTTGAGATCCTGGGTTTCCATTCAGCACCAGGGGGGTGACCAGAAAAAAGGAGGACAGGTCCCTCCCCAGGGGAAAGTCCAGGGGAAAGAAGGTCAAAAACAGGAATCCTCCAAAGACTCACAAAAACCTGAACAAGGAGGGGGGCCCGAGCCAACCCAAATTCAAAGGGAGGGGGTATCAGGGAAAGAATGGTAGGTTCTTTGATCCTTCAAAAGTGGGTAAGTGCTTTGACTGTAACCAGCCAGGGCACAAACAGGGAGAAGCTGTCTGCGCCAAGAAGCTCCCCCCTAAGGGGCCATCCACAGGGATTTCCAGTGTAAGTGTGGGGGTGGACAGTGGTGTCCCAGAGAGGGGTAGTCAGGTGGTGGAAGCAACCTTAGTGTTCCTGGATGGGGTGAATATTGCAACCCTTGCTGCCTTACCTCCAAACATGGACAAGTACAGTCAGAGGCCTAAAGTGAATGGTACTAAGGTAGAGGCTATCAGAGACACAGGGGTTAGTGTAACTGTGGTCCTGGATGAGCTGGAGCCTCCAGGGAGGTTGCTACCTGGTGAGTTTCACCAGGTGACTTATGCAGACAGCACTACCAAACTCCATCCTATGGCTGTGGAGGATTTGGAATGGGGAGGTGTGACAGGGCCTATGAAGGTAGCTGTGTCTAAGGTGCTCCCAGTCCAGTGTTTAATGGGCAAGGATCTTGAAGCCTCTGAGTGGTCAGAGGTGGAGAGGGGACTCCATATGAAAATATTGGAGCTCCCTGAGTGGGTATGTGCTGTGACTAGGTTGCAGACTAACCATAAGGGAAGGGCTGAACACTTGGACCCTGGAACAAAGGGCCAAGCATCCATGGACAAAGGTACTGGGCCTGGTGAGCCAGCCCAGGCAACTCCAGAAGTGCAGGAGAAATCTAACCCTGATGGGGAGGATCTGGCCTCTGAGGGAGGGACTCCATCCCTGTCAGAGCTGTCAGATTTGGCAGAACTGACAGGAGCAGGTGGACCTTCCAGAGAGGAGTTCAGTAAGGGACAGGGAGACTGTCCCACCCTTGAGAGCTTGAGGCGGATTGCCTCTAAGCAAGAGGAGGAGGAGGACAGTGGGTTTCACAAAATCTACTGGGAAGATGGACTGCTTTATACTGAGGCCAGAAACCGCAAGGAGGGGGCCACCAGGAGATTGGTGGTGCCCCAGAAGTACAGAGAGTTAATCTTGACTTTGGGTCATGATATCCCCTTGGCAGGACATTTGGGACAGACAAAGACATGGAACCGGTTGGTGAACAATTTCTACTGGCCCCATATGTCTGAAAAGGTAAAGGAGTTTTGCAGCTCCTGTGTCACCTGTCAGGCCAGTGACAAGGCAGGGGGCAACACAAAGGCTCCCCTAATACCACTGCCAGTGGTTGGGTGCCTTTTAAAAGGGTTGGGATGGACATTGTTGGTCCCCTGGACCCACCTACTGACTCAGGGAATAGGTATATCTTAGTGGTAGTGGACCATGCCACTAGGTACTCTGAAGCAATCCCTCTTAGAACAATTGATGCTCCTGCAGTGGTTAGAGCACTGCTTGGTGTGTTTACCAGAGTGGGTTTTCTGAAAGAGGTGGTGTCAGATAGGGGCACAAACTTTCTGTCCAGCTATCTGACTGCGATGTGGGATGTGTGTGGTATCAACTACAAGCTCACTATCCCCTATCACCCACAAACAAATGGTCTAGTTGAGAGATTCAACAAAACCCTGAAGGGCATGATAAATGGGTTGTCAAAGAAACTCAGGAGGAGATGGGATGTTCTCCTCGCATGCCTACTGTTTGCCTACAGGGAGGTGCCACAGACAGAGGTCGGATTCAGTCCCTTTGAGTTGCTGTTTGGACACCTTGTGAGGGGGCCAATGTGCCTGCTGAGAGAGTCTTTAGAGAAGCCTCTTAAAGAAGCAAAGCACAATGTGCTTGACTATGAGCTAGGCCTGAGATCTAGAATGCCGGAGTACATATACAAGGCAAGCAGGAAACTGGAGGCCAGTCAGGAGCTCATGAAGCACTGGTATGATCAGAAGGCTACTATGCCCGAGTATACTCCAGGACAATTGGTATGGGTGTTGGAGACTGTGGCTCCCAGGGCCCTCCATGATAAGTGGAGTGGGCCCTATCCAATCTTAGAAAAGAAGGGTGAGGTTACCTATTTGGTTGACCTTCCCCCCCCCAGGAACCCTCATAGGGTCCTGCATGTGAATAGATTGAAACCCCACCATGGCAGGGCAGATATGACCATGTTACTGGTCACTGATGAGGGAGTGGAGGAGCAAACTGAGCCAGTGCCCGACCTCCTCTCTACTAATGAACAATATGGGTCAATGGAGGGAGTAGTACTCTCTCCCAAGTTGACAGACCAGCAGCACAGAGACTGTAAGCAGATGCTGGAGCAATTCGCTGGCCTGTTTTCTTTGACCCCAGGCATCACTTTGTGGTGTGTGTACCACATTGACACTGGTGACACCCTACCTTTCAAAAATAAGCTGTACAGGTTGTCTGACCATGTCAGAGCCAACATTGGGTGTAATTGAACTGTCTGAAAGTACATGGGCCAGTCTAGTGGTGCTGGTTCCCAAACCTAATCCACAGGGGGGACCGAAGGAGTTAAGGTTCTATGTGGACAATAGAGGATTGAATGCAGTCACAAAGACTGACGCTCACCCTATACCTAGAGCTGATGAGCTCATTGACAGGTTAGGGGCTGCTAAGTACCTGAGTATTTTTGATTTGACTTCAGGTTACTGGCAGATTGCCCTCACTGATGGAGCAAAGGAGAGGTCAGCATTCTCTACCCCAGAGGGACATTATCAGTTCAAGGTAAGGCCCTCTGGCTTAAAGAATGCACCTGCCACCTTCCAAAGGTTGGAGAACAGGGTCTTGTCTGGGTTGGAACAGTTCAGTGCAGCTTATCTGGAAGATTTAGCTGTATATAGTTCTACCTGGGGGGATCACTTAAGCCACCTAAGGGAAGTGCTTCAGGCCATGCAGCAGGCAGGCCTAACTATTAAGGCAAGTAAGTACCAAATAGGGCAGAGTTCTGTGGTGTACCTGGGCCACCTGGTAGGTGGAGGCCATGTACAGCCTCTCCAGGCCAAGATTCAAACTATTTTGGATTGGACAGCTCCTGTTACCCAGACTCAGGTCAGGGCATTCCTTGGACTGACAGGGTATTATAGAAGGTTTGTTCAAAATCATGGGACCATTGTGGGGCCCCTAACAGAACTCACTTCTAAGAAGAGGCCCAAAAAGGTGGATTGGACCCCAGAGTGTCAGAAGGCTTTTGACACTCTGAAAGCTGCTATGTGTTCAGCACCAGTGTTGCTGGCCCCTGACTACACAAAAGAATTTGTGGTTCAGACAGATGCTTCAGAGCAAGGGATTGGGGCAGTGTTGTCACAGCTAAATGAAGAGGGTCTTGTTCAGCCAGTTGCCTTTATTAGCAGGTGACTTCTTCCCAGAGAGTAGAGATGGAGTGCCATTGAGAGAGAGGCTTTTGCTGTGGTTTGGTCCCTGAAAAAGGTGAGACCATATTTGTTTGGGACCCACTTTCGTGTTCACACTGACCACAGGCCTCTCAGATGGCTCATGCAGATGAGAGGGGAGAATCCCAAGCTGTTAAGGTGGTCTATTTCCCTACAGGGAATGAACTTTACAGTGGAACACAGACCTGGGGTTGCCCATGCAAATGCGGATGGACTTTCCAGGTTTTCCCACTTAGCGGATGAGGACTACCAGGGTGTAGGTTAGTAACCCATCACCTTTCGTTTGGGAGGGGGCTATGTTGCAAAGTCATCCTGTGCCCTAGGCACCCCCCAACATTTTGCTGACTGGTACTGGTGGTAACTGACTCTGACTGACCCTGGGCTCTGCCTAACCAGGCCCAGGGCCAGTGCTATGCTGAAAGCGACACTTAGAATACAGTGAAAACACCTACATACACTATGGTACACTATGGGTTAGGGTACCCCTGCGATTGGCATGACCTACCCTATAACGCCCTAGTACATAATAGGGCAGAGGGATTGAAACTACCTCTACGTCCCTTGTATATAATAGGGCATGGCAGTTTAGAGGCCAGCAGCCCTTTCTGCACTTGCATATGTGCACTGCTGAAGCCTGAGGTCAGTTTAAAAGTAGCCCTGTATTGCAGGACTGCTTTTAAAAAGTAAATTGTGCCCAAACTCGACTTTGGTGTCTGGGGCACTTAAAAATGGACAACCTACAATGTTTTGGCATATAAGGTAACCCCAGGGTCTCCCCTAGGTGTCTCAGGGGTGGGGGTCAGGTATTTTTAAGGAGGACCCTTATAAAATGAGGTTTATATGCCCTGGGTTAAGTGAAATTGCACATTTCACTCCCCACATTGTGATAAAGTGCTGCACAAAATCGACTTTGGTGCTAGCAGCACTGTGGAGGGAGGATCTGCAATATTTTCACATATTCAGAACCCCTAAAGTCTCCCCTAGGTGTTACAGGGGTGGGGGTCCTGTAGATATAGGCAGAGCACTTATAAAATATGTTTCATAAGCCCTGGTGCTGGAAAAATGTCCCAAGTCATTTTCCCATTGCAAATCCCCTGCCACATAGGTTAACATGGCAAGAAATTATTAACTAATAAATCCCACTAGGAGAATGATAAAAATAGCATTCAAAGACTTCCCAGAATGGTATAGATAAATCCAACAATATGATATTGTTGAATTTCTCCTAAAATGTACATATAAGAAGTGATAAGACTTTCTTGTCTGTAAGCCCAGATTCAGCCTTCCAGTGGTCTGTCCTGATTGGTCAGAGTTAAGTGGATTAGCCAGGCTCCTTTGAAGAGGTGATAAAGAGCCCCTGGGGTTAACCAGCTCTGCTGGGAGGGCAGTGTTCTGTTACACAGGAATGCCAGAGCAGGGGGAGGAGTCGTAAACAATGGACTTCAATGGAAGGGGAAGACACCAGTGTCATTTAGAACTCTCCTCTTTTGAACCCAGCCAGATGCTAGGCTTAAGGAAGGAATGAGCAGATGCAAGGGGGAGACTATGGATATTAGCCATCCTAGGGGTGTGTTTAGCCAGCTCTTCTCTCCCTGCTGGAAAATCAGCCATGATGAATTTGGAAGAATTGGTGCACTCTGGGACAAAATAGTGCCATACTTTGAAGGATGTGGTCATACCATGGGATGTTACCCTGCCCCCATTGGACAGGAGTGCCCTCCTGCTTGACCCAGAGAACTTGGAATAAGTATCTGAGAGGGGCAGAGCCTCTCAGATCTGCTGCTTGAAACCTAGGAAAGGAAGAAGGGCCATGCTGAGGAGTTTGATGTGCAATCACTAAGGCCTGCACTCTGAAGATTGCGCCTTCTGCACCATCTAGAACTACAGCCCTGTGGACTACCTTGCTGTAAAAGGACTAAAGAGTGGACTCCCTGCAAGCTACAGGTTAACAGAGCTCACCTGGAACATCACCACCAATAATCCTCAGCCTGGAGCACTACCAGTGGATTTGTAAGGGTTTTGTCCAAGTGGATTGTGGACACTGAAGTCCTCAACCTTCAAGGACCATCCTGGAGCTTCCAGACCCTTGGAGTAAGTTTGAGACACTTTGGGACCCTTTGGGGAACTTCAAGAAGAAGTTCTAGAAGTTTGGAGAAGTTTGGAACAACTTTGGAAAAAAGCTCCATAAGTGGACCAGCTCAACCTGACCAGCCAAGCCGGTGACCCTCAACAGTGAGTCGGCCTGCCGTCCAGGGTCGTCCCTCTGAAAAGCATCGTAGGTCCAACTTCCAGAGTTTTACCGGGAGTAGGCAAAATCTGAGGCCAGCAAACCCTCACCGAATCCAGTCTGGTGAAGAGCACCGAGGGACCCCGCAAGAAAAAGCTCCGTAAAAGTTTCTAAGTCCGAACGAAGAAAAGGTGACTGGGAGCAACCGCGAGAGCCAAGCCGCCTACCTTCAACCACGAGCCGTCCTGGATCCTTGGTTCGTCCCGCTGGAATGCTCCGAAGGTCTGACTTCCATAAGATTGACCGGGAGCTCATCGCAAGGCAATCCGGCAAACCCTCACCGAATCTGGACTGCTGAGAGCTTCGAGAGACCCCGGGAAGGAAAGCTCCAGAAAAGTTTCTAAGTGAGAAGGTAAAAACTTTGACTGAGACCTACCGCGAGGGGTAGCCGCGCAGGGCTCCATCGTGGTCTGCCTGAAACGTTGTGACTTTGACCCGGTCTATCGCGACAAGATGTCCCAATAGGCGCTATAGGTTTCTATGTGCTATATAATGCAATTCTTTAACAATTCATATCTCCCGTTCCCTACATTGGAATTTTGTCGTTTTGGTGTCATTTTAAAGATACAAATATGTCCTATTTTTATAAATTGGTGTGGGATTTTTTATTGTGCATTGGGTCTTAAATATTTACTGAATTGGTGTTTTTAAATGCTTTACATACCTGTCTTTGAAGTTAAGCCTGATTGCTTGCAGCCAAGCTACCAAGGGTTGAGCATGGGAATAATTTTCTAAGACCTATTCTGAGCCCTAGACTATGTTAGTGGCCTTATTGCCAGTGGCCGATATACATTTGCCCCTACCAATAATCCACTTTCCAATACCCACCCATGTGGAGTCGGAAATGACGCACCATGAACCCATAATGCTGAGTGTGACAGGGGACGTATACCACTAAAATATGAAATAATTATGGTCTTTAGGTGGATAAGTCTTCTGAATCTACTGTGCTCCATTTGGGCTAGAGCCTTGTAAAGAATAGTGTAGCGATGGCATTTAGTGATTTAAGCAAGTTGTCTGGGGTAAAGAAAGTGAACAAATTCACTCATGTTGTTTGAAAAAGTACCCTCTCAAGTAGGATTTTGCTAAACATAAGTAAACTGTTGGACATTTTAGAAGATGTACTCCAGAGAATAGCGAGGTGCGACCATGTTAGAATGACTTTTCAAACTTAATGCAACAAACGTTCCTCCATGGAGTGAAATCAGAGAACAGTTTGTGTAGGCAGCGGTGAGAGACTTTAATTGAAAAACTATAGAAAGCGTAAGAGGTTTACCAAACATACTTAAGCCTATTCATAGGGCAGTGAGGAGCTTTGCAAATAGCCATTCAGGAACAATAGAACATCGTGAAACATTAACTTCCAACAGTATTCGAAGAGAATCAGAACAACTTCGGGTAATCTGGTTGGTGGAAGTACTATAGGGGAAAGTCTGAAAAGAAGCATTTTAACACTTTTTCAGGAGGTGAGATGATTTGATGGGGTTAATTTGGATTTTATTATCTGGCTCAAAAGTCTGGCGCTGCTAGGACAGTCGCAGGGTCATGGACTACCAACCAGCAGCCAGGCCAAGGGGACTGGGACAGGGTCTGCCGACCAGCAGTCAGGACATGGGGGCCGGGACAGGGTCTGCCGACCAGCAGCCAGAAAGGGGGTATGGGACAGGGTTTGCCAACTAGTGGCCAGGACAGGGAGGTGATCCTCACACTTGGCCACAATGGCTGCTCACACACAGTCTGCCCCTAGGTGCAGATGTCTCCGGCTGCTGCACACACTCACATTGTTGTTGAGCGGTTCGTCCTCCATGGCATCCTGGATGCCATAGGCTAGGAGCAGAAGACGACACCGATCCACAACAGCATCGAGAAACCACTGAACAGCTGCCGGCAGAACTTCTCCCACTCTGGGGTGGTTGGGGGTGGCGTGGGCATGTTGAGTCCATCGCGGGCCAGGATCTCTGCAGAACATATGGTCAAGGAAATGCTCAGACAGACCGAGGTGCAAGGGGGCTGCAGGGGAGAATGGCAGAATCTGCAGGAGGCAAAATAAAAAGAAGCCTTGTTACTAAGGAAAAACAAGGGGGTTGTGGCCTAGCCACCAAGGAATATGGCAGCATGAGTGATGAGCTCCGAGCAGACTGTATACTAGTGCCCCACCAGACTGCTCCTGAGTCTGGGTGCAGATTGTGGAGACCCGGAGGCATACATAACTGAGCAAGGGGCCGAAAGAGCAGTGGCCGTGAAATGGGCACCGCGCTGAGCATCCCCAAAAAGTTTAAATAAACAAAAATAACATTGCACAACGTGTGTGCAGGAAGCACGGTGGCCTTCAAGCAGGCGCCGTGCCAAGCATCTCCAAAAGTTTAAATAAAAATATAATTGTGTGAAGCGTGTGCATAAATTAAGAGAACATTGCCTCCGTGTAGCGTGTACCAAGAGGGAAGTGCTTGATTACATTTAAGTGCGGCGGCCATGAATCGAGCACCACAATAAGTGAGAAGTGCTGCTTTGAATGTAAAAAAAAAAGTTTCAAAAACACAAAATCTAATGGCACAAGTGGAAGAGGATAAATCCTGTGGCAATACTCCATGAGAGTTAACAATTGAGAAAAAGGTGGGACAAGCAGGAACCATTATCCACTTAGAAACAGTGTTTTTGAAGGATACTGACAAACACCAATCAAAAGCTGGAGGCAGGCTTTAAACTCACAGACTGAATACAGCATGTCTTGAGAGACAGCGCATGCACGGCCTAGGCTTGACCTAAAAACAGCTGAATAGACTTATACCACACTTGGCATGATGGAAGAATTTTACTCCAGGAAGTGCCTTTGCTTGGTTTGGTGTAAATCTACTGGGTAGTGTTTGAGAATTTAGCATTTAAAAAAATTGGTTGTGCTTGCAACAGTTGAAAGAAGGAAATATCTTGACAATCAGAAAGTGGTATGTTTTTAGTTTTCTGGTACTTTAATTTGGCAGATGCTTAGCATGTTTAGCTGACTGTAAGTATTTCTAAATTTGTGCTGATCCTCAAGGGGGCTACAGATAAACCAGGGGAGACCAAAAAGTGTTAATTTGTTATTACCTCTTTCATCATTAGATGAATCAACATGAAATTTGGAAGATGTTTAATTGGTTTAGACTGGATATGGTAAGTTTTTTGCAGATTCATTATGGGAGGATAAGGTTAAAAAGGGGGGAGGGGCAAAAGTTATCATGTGCTAATAACTTGGTGTTCTTCAGTGAATCCCGATCCCCTTTCTTGTACATCAGCACTGTTATGTCCTTAGTCTATGCTTCAGGCACCTCGTCAACATTCATAATGTTACTATACAATTGTGTCAGTGGTGCTAACCACACTTCGGGATGAAAAGCAAAGATGTCTCTTGGTACCAAATTAGGACCTAGTGCTGAGAACCCTCCCTAATCTCAAGAGTCATGAAGGAATCCTCCTCTTCATGGCTTAATTGCCTAACAGCCTTAATTTATAAGCTTACTCTACTGTCAAAGACATATTGAATGTTTGATACTATTGGTTTTACCTCTTATCCTTACTGTGATCAACTGCTAGTATATATATATATATATATTCACTGAAAAACCACAGGTTTGAGGGACGTTATAGTTAGTTGGACATTTCACTCGTACAAAACCAGAGAAATGTGGCCGTTATATTTAGTTGAGCTAACTATAACGCGCACCCCTGCAATGCACTGCTGATGATGTCACATATTACATCACTCATGACATGGTCAGTGACATCACTGATGACATCACTGATGACATCTCAAATGACATCATCCACTTAATATCTGATGCACCTCCTCACACACTAATATAGCCTTTCATACACCTACTCAAAAATACAGAATCTCTGGTTTTGTATGAGTGAAATGTCCAACTAACTATAACGTCCCTCAAACCCGTGGTTTTTTCAGTGAATTTCTAAGGTTTTTAAATGCTAATTCCTAACTATAACGTCCCTGAAACCTCTGTTTTTTTCAGTGAATTTCTAAGGTTTTTTAAATACTAATTCCTAACTATAACGTCCCTGAAACCTCTGTTTTTTCCAGTGAATTTCTAAGGTTTTTAAAATGCTAATTTCTAAATATGCCTATATAGGTAGGACATGTACAGAAAGAGGAAGAAAGGCACAGAAAGAAACAAGATAAGAACAGAAAGAAGCAAGAGAGGTGCAGAAAGAGGAAGAAAGGTGCAGAAAGAAGCAAGAGAAATGTAGAAAGAGGCAACAGAAGTCCAGAAAGAGGAAGAAAAGTGCAGAAAGAAGCACGAGAAGTGCAGAAAGAACAAACAGAGATGCATAAAGGCCTACATTGACTGTACCTTACAACAGACTCATACAAAGTAGCCTAATCACTAATCCTTCTCCCAAGATGTCTTAACCCTCACTTTTCTCTTGAAGGTTCACTATTAATCGACTTCTCAGAATGTTAGGCCTACCAAATAAAAAACAGCAATCCTAAGCATATCACTGTTGTAGTCTGACCAAGTTTGTGAAGGTATGCATGCGTGTCTCTGCTTTTACCTAGTGACGTGTTACATAAAAATAAACATAAAAATACTTGAATACATGTTTCAAACAGCATACTCTGTAAATGTGTGTACAAAAGGTGTATGTATTTCTTTCTGCTCATAATACAGGGCACATGTGTATTCAATTGTATATTTGAGGTGCTCTATAACACGTATATGCATAAGACATGTC
The DNA here is from genome assembly GCA_963921515.1 of Calotriton arnoldi. Lineage (NCBI taxonomy): Eukaryota > Metazoa > Chordata > Amphibia > Caudata > Salamandridae > Calotriton > Calotriton arnoldi. Next base: position 1,428,444 of record CAWUFW010002888.1, read on the forward strand.
TGCCTGTGCAACTGAATGACAGAGCAGAACTGAGAACATTTAATCACCTATAGGAGAAGCTACCCACTTTTTAAGCTACCATCTTCAGATGCATAACACATGTGAAGATACATATACAAGTAGACATATACCTCAGTCACAAGAGCACGCAGACCTTTCAGACCTTTCAACTTGACAGCTTGCACTTCCCATTTGAGTAAAAGAGGCGAGAGAATTAGAGAAAGAAGCAAGAGAAGTACAGAAAAAAACAAGAGAGGTGCAGAAAGAGTAACAAATGTGCAGAAAGAGGCAAGAGAAATGCAGAAAGAGGCAAGAGGGGTGCAGAAAGAGGCAAGAGTGGTGCAGAAAGAGGGAAGACGAGTGGAAAAAGAGGCAACAGGGATACAGAAAGAGGCAAGAGAGGTGCAGAAAGAGGCAAGAGAGGTGCAGAAAGAGAGAAGAGGGGTGCAGAAAGAGGCAAGAGGGGTGCAGAAAGAGGCAAAGGGGTGCCGAAAGAAGTAAGAGAAGTACAGAAAAAAGCAAGAGAAGTGCAGAACGAAGCAACTGGGGTGCAGAAAGAGGCGAGAGGGGTGCAAAAGATGCAAAAGAAGTGCAAAAAGAAGCAACAGAGGTGCAAAAGAAGGCAAGAGTACTGCAGAAAGTGGCAAGAGAGTTGCAGAAACAGGCAACAGAGGTACAGAAAGAGGGAACAGGGGTGCAGACAGAGGCAAGAGAGGTACAGAAAGAGTTAAGAGGGGTGCCGAAAGAGGCAAGAGGGGTGCACAAATTTGCAAGAGAGGTGCAGAAAGAAGCAAGAGCAGTGCAGAAAGAACCAACAGAGGTGCAGAAAGAGGCAAGAAGGGTACAGAAAGAGAGAAGAGGGGTGCAGAAAGAGGCAAGAGGGGTGCAGAAAGAGGCAAGAGGGGTGCAGAAAGAGGCAAGAGGGGTGCAGAAATTTGAAAGACAGGTGCAGAAAGAAGCAAGAGCAGTGCAGAAAGAACCAACTGAGGTGCAGAAAGAAGCAAGAGAGGTGCAGAAAGAGAGAAGAGGGGTGCAGAAAGAGGTAAAGGGGTGCATAAAGAGGCAAGAGGGGTGCAGAAAGAAGCAAGAGAAGTACAGAAAAAAGCAAGAGAAGTGCAGAAAGAAGCAACAGGGGTGCAGAAAGAGGCTAGAGGGGTACAAAAAGAAGCAAGAGAGTTGCAGAAACAGGCAAAAGAGGTACAGAAAGAGTGAACAGGGGTGCAGACAGAGGCAAGAGAGGTGCAGAAAGAGTTAAGAGGGGTGCAGAAAGAGGCAAGAGGGGTGCAGAAATGTGAAAGAGAGGTGCAGAAAGAAACAAGAGCAGTGCAGAAAGAACCAACAGAGGTGCAGAAAGAGGTAAGAGGGGTGTATCAAGAGGCAAGAGAAGTGCAGAAAGAAACAAAAGAGGTGGAGAAAGAGGCAAGAGAACTGCAGAAATAGGCAAGAGATGTGCAAAAAGAGGCAAGAGAGGTGCACAAAGAGGGAAGAAGGGTGCAGAAAGGCAAGAGGGGTGCAGAAAGAAGCAAGAGAGGTACAGAAAGAAGCAAAAGAAATGCAGAAATAAGCAATAGAGGTGCAGAAAGAGGCAAGAGAAGTGCAGAAAGAGGCAAGAAAGGTAGACAAACAGACAGGAGAGGTGCAGAAAGAGGGAACAGGGGTGCAAAAAGAGGCAAGAGAGATACAGATAAAGGGAAGAAGGGTGCAGAAAGAGGCAAGTGGGGTGCAGAAAGAAGCAAGTGAGGTGCAGAAACAGGCAAGAGAGGTGCAGAAAGAGGCAAGAGAGGTGCAGAAACAGGCAAGAAAAGTGCAGAAGGAAGCAACTGAAGTGCTGAAAGAAGCAACAGAGGTGTAGAAAGAAGCAAGATAAGTGATGAAAGAGACAATAGAGTTGCAGAAAGAAACAAGAGAGGTGAAGAAAAAGCAAGAGAAGTGCAGAAAGAAGCAACAGGGGTGCAGAAAGAGGCTAGATGGGTGCAGAAAGAGGCAAGATAAGTGCAGAAAGAAGCAACAGAGGTGCAGAAGGAGGCAAGAGAACTGCAGAAAGAGGCAAGAGAGTTGCAAAAACAGGCAAAAGAGGTGCAGAAAGAGTGAACAGGGGTGCAGACAGAGGGAAGAGAGCTGCAGAAAGAGGGGTGCAGAAAGAGGCAAGAGGGGTACAGAAATTTGCAAGAGAGGTGCAGAAAGAAGCAAGAGAGGTGCAGAAAGAGGAAGAAAGGTGCAGAAAGAAGCAAGAGAAATGTAGAAAGAGGCAACAGAAGTCCAGAAAGAGGAAGAAAAGTGCAGAAAGAAGCACGAGAAGTGCAGAAAGAACAAACAGAGATGCATAAAGGCCTACATTGATTGTACCTTACAACAGACTCATACAAAGTAGCCTAATCACTAATCCTTCTCCCAAGATGTCTTAACCCTCACTTTTCTCTTGAAGGTTCACTATTAATCGACTTCTCAGAATGTTAGGCCTACCAAATAAAAAACAGCAATCCTAAGCATATCACTGTTGTAGTCTGACCAAGTTTGTGAAGGTATGCATGCGTGTCTCTGCTTTTACCTAGTGACGTGTTACATAAAAATAAACATAAAAATACTTGAATACATGTTTCAAACAGCATACTCTGTAAATGTGTGTACAAAAAGGTGTATGTATTTCTTTCTGCTCATAATACAGGGTACATGTGTATTCAATTGTATATTTGAGGTGCTCTATAACACGTTTATGCATAAGACATGTCTGCCTGTGCAACTGAATGACAGAGCAGAACTGAGAACATTTAATCACCTATAGGAGAAGCTACCCACTTTTTAAGCTACCATCTTCAGATGCATAACACATGTGAAGATACATATACAAGTAGACATATACCTCAGTCACAAGAGCACGCAGACCTTTCAGACCTTTCAACTTGACAGCTTGCACTTCCCATTTGAGTAAAAGAGGCGAGAGAATTAGAGAAAGAAGCAAGAGAAGTACAGAAAAAAACAAGAGAGGTGCAGAAAGAGTAACAAATGTGCAGAAAGAGGCAAGAGAAATGCAGAAAGAGGCAAGAGGGGTGCAGAAAGAGGCAAGAGTGGTGCAGAAAGAGGGAAGACGAGTGGAAAAAGAGGCAACAGGGATACAGAAAGAGGCAAGAGAGGTGCAGAAAGAGGCAAGAGAGGTGCAGAAAGAGAGAAGAGGGGTGCAGAAAGAGGCAAGAGGGGTGCAGAAAGAGGCAAAGGGGTGCAGAAAGAAGTAAGAGAAGTACAGAAAAAAGCAAGAGAAGTGCAGAACGAAGCAACTGGGGTGCAGAAAGAGGCGAGAGGGGTGCAAAAGATGCAAAAGAAGTGCAAAAAGAAGCAACAGAGGTGCAAAAGAAGGCAAGAGTACTGCAGAAAGTGGCAAGAGAGTTGCAGAAACAGGCAACAGAGGTACAGAAAGAGGGAACAGGGGTGCAGACAGAGGCAAGAGAGGTACAGAAAGAGTTAAGAGGGGTGCCGAAAGAGGCAAGAGGGGTGCACAAATTTGCAAGAGAGGTGCAGAAAGAAGCAAGAGCAGTGCAGAAAGAACCAACAGAGGTGCAGAAAGAGGCAAGAAGGGTACAGAAAGAGAGAAGAGGGGTGCAGAAAGAGGCAAGAGGGGTGCAGAAAGAGGCAAGAGGGGTGCAGAAATTTGCAAGAGAGGTGCAGAAAGAAGCAAGAGCAGTGCAGAAAGAACCAACTGAGGTGCAGAAAGAAGCAAGAGAGGTGCAGAAAGAGAGAAGAGGGGTGCAGAAAGAGGTAAAGGGGTGCATAAAGAGGCAAGAGGGGTGCAGAAAGAAGCAAGAGAAGTACAGAAAAAAGCAAGAGAAGTGCAGAAAGAAGCAACAGGGGTGCAGAAAGAGGCTAGAGGGGTACAAAAAGAAGCAAGAGAGTTGCAGAAACAGGCAAAAGAGGTACAGAAAGAGTGAACAGGGGTGCAGACAGAGGCAAGAGAGGTGCAGAAAGAGTTAAGAGGGGTGCAGAAAGAGGCAAGAGGGGTGCAGAAATGTGAAAGAGAGGTGCAGAAAGAAACAAGAGCAGTGCAGAAAGAACCAACAGAGGTGCAGAAAGAGGTAAGAGGGGTTTATCAAGAGGCAAGAGAAGTGCAGAAAGAAACAAAAGAGGTGGAGAAAGAGGCAAGAGAACTGCAGAAATAGGCAAGAGATGTGCAAAAAGAGGCAAGAGAGGTGCACAAAGAGGGAAGAAGGGTGCAGAAAGGCAAGAGGGGTGCAGAAAGAAGCAAGAGAGGTACAGAAAGAAGCAAACGAAATGCAGAAATAAGCAATAGAGGTGCAGAAAGAGGCAAGAGAAGTGCAGAAAGAGGCAAGAAAGGTAGACAAACAGACAGGAGAGGTGCAGAAAGAGGGAACAGGGGTGCAAAAAGAGGCAAGAGAGATACAGATAAAGGGAAGAAGGGTGCAGAAAGAGGCAAGTGGGGTGCAGAAAGAAGCAAGTGAGGTGCAGAAACAGGCAAGAGAGGTGCAGAAAGAGGCAAGAGAGGTGCAGAAACAGGCAAGAAAAGTGCAGAAGGAAGCAACTGAAGTGCTGAAAGAAGCAACAGAGGTGTAGAAAGAAGCAAGATAAGTGATGAAAGAGACAATAGAGTTGCAGAAAGAAACAAGAGAGGTGAAGAAAAAGCAAGAGAAGTGCAGAAAGAAGCAACAGGGGTGCAGAAAGAGGCTAGATGGGTGCAGAAAGAGGCAAGATAAGTGCAGAAAGAAGCAACAGAGGTGCAGAAGGAGGCAAGAGAACTGCAGAAAGAGGCAAGAGAGTTGCAAAAACAGGCAAAAGAGGTGCAGAAAGAGTGAACAGGGGTGCAGACAGAGGCAAGAGAGCTGCAGAAAGAGGGGTGCAGAAAGAGGCAAGAGGGGTACAGAAATTTGCAAGAGAGGTGCAGAAAGAAGCAAGAGAGGTGCAGAAAGAGGAAGAAAGGTGCAGAAAGAAGCAAGAGAAATGTAGAAAGAGGCAACAGAAGTCCAGAAAGAGGAAGAAAAGTGCAGAAAGAAGCACGAGAAGTGCAGAAAGAACAAACAGAGATGCATAAAGGCCTACATTGATTGTACCTTACAACAGACTCATACAAAGTAGCCTAATCACTAATCCTTCTCCCAAGATGTCTTAACCCTCACTTTTCTCTTGAAGGTTCACTATTAATCGACTTCTCAGAATGTTAGGCCTACCAAATAAAAAACAGCAATCCTAAGCATATCACTGTTGTAGTCTGACCAAGTTTGTGAAGGTATGCATGCGTGTCTCTGCTTTTACCTAGTGACGTGTTACATAAAAATAAACATAAAAATACTTGAATACATGTTTCAAACAGCATACTCTGTAAATGTGTGTACAAAAGGTGTATGTATTTCTTTCTGCTCATAATACAGGGCACATGTGTATTCAATTGTATATTTGAGGTGCTCTATAACACGTATATGCATAAGACATGTCTGCCTGTGCAACTGAATGACAGAGCAGAACTGAGAACATTTAATCACCTATAGGAGAAGCTACCCACTTTTTAAGCTACCATCTTCAGATGCATAACACATGTGAAGATACATATACAAGTAGACATATACCTCAGTCACAAGAGCACGCAGACCTTTCAGACCTTTCAACTTGACAGCTTGCACTTCCCATTTGAGTAAAAGAGGCAAGAGAATTAGAGAAAGAAGCAAGAGAAGTACAGAAAAAAACAAGAGAGGTGCAGAAAGAGTAACAAATGTGCAGAAAGAGGCAAGAGAAATGCAGAAAGAGGCAAGAGGGGTGCAGAAAGAGGCAAGAGGGGTGCAGAAATTTGCAAGAGAGGTGCAGAAAGAAGCAAGAGCAGTGCAGAAAGAACCAACTGAGGTGCAGAAAGAAGCAAGAGAGGTGCAGAAAGAGAGAAGAGGGGTGCAGAAAGAGGTAAAAGGGGTGCATAAAGAGGCAAGAGGGGTGCAGAAAGAAGCAAGAGAAGTACAGAAAAAAGCAAGAGAAGTGCAGAAAGAAGCAACAGGGGTGCAGAAAGAGGCTAGAGGGGTACAAAAAGAAGCAAGAGAGTTGCAGAAACAGGCAAAAGAGGTACAGAAAGAGTGAACAGGGGTGCAGACAGAGGCAAGAGAGGTGCAGAAAGAGTTAAGAGGGGTGCAGAAAGAGGCAAGAGGGGTGCAGAAATGTGAAAGAGAGGTGCAGAAAGAAACAAGAGCAGTGCAGAAAGAACCAACAGAGGTGCAGAAAGAGGTAAGAGGGGTTTATCAAGAGGCAAGAGAAGTGCAGAAAGAAACAAAAGAGGTGGAGAAAGAGGCAAGAGAACTGCAGAAATAGGCAAGAGATGTGCAAAAAGAGGCAAGAGAGGTGCACAAAGAGGGAAGAAGGGTGCAGAAAGGCAAGAGGGGTGCAGAAAGAAGCAAGAGAGGTACAGAAAGAAGCAAAAGAAATGCAGAAATAAGCAATAGAGGTGCAGAAAGAGGCAAGAGAAGTGCAGAAAGAGGCAAGAAAGGTAGACAAACAGACAGGAGAGGTGCAGAAAGAGGGAACAGGGGTGCAAAAAGAGGCAAGAGAGATACAGATAAAGGGAAGAAGGGTGCAGAAAGAGGCAAGTGGGGTGCAGAAAGAAGCAAGTGAGGTGCAGAAACAGGCAAGAGAGGTGCAGAAAGAGGCAAGAGAGGTGCAGAAACAGGCAAGAAAAGTGCAGAAGGAAGCAACTGAAGTGCTGAAAGAAGCAACAGAGGTGTAGAAAGAAGCAAGATAAGTGATGAAAGAGACAATAGAGTTGCAGAAAGAAACAAGAGAGGTGAAGAAAAAGCAAGAGAAGTGCAGAAAGAAGCAACAGGGGTGCAGAAAGAGGCTAGATGGGTGCAGAAAGAGGCAAGATAAGTGCAGAAAGAAGCAACAGAGGTGCAGAAGGAGGCAAGAGAACTGCAGAAAGAGGCAAGAGAGTTGCAAAAACAGGCAAAAGAGGTGCAGAAAGAGTGAACAGGGGTGCAGACAGAGGCAAGAGAGCTGCAGAAAGAGGGGTGCAGAAAGAGGCAAGAGGGGTACAGAAATTTGCAAGAGAGGTGCAGAAAGAAGCAAGAGAGGTGCAGAAAGAGGAAGAAAGGTGCAGAAAGAAGCAAGAGAAATGTAGAAAGAGGCAACAGAAGTCCAGAAAGAGGAAGAAAAGTGCAGAAAGAAGCACGAGAAGTGCAGAAAGAACAAACAGAGATGCATAAAGGCCTACATTGATTGTACCTTACAACAGACTCATACAAAGTAGCCTAATCACTAATCCTTCTCCCAAGATGTCTTAACCCTCACTTTTCTCTTGAAGGTTCACTATTAATCGACTTCTCAGAATGTTAGGCCTACCAAATAAAAAACAGCAATCCTAAGCATATCACTGTTGTAGTCTGACCAAGTTTGTGAAGGTATGCATGCGTGTCTCTGCTTTTACCTAGTGACGTGTTACATAAAAATAAACATAAAAATACTTGAATACATGTTTCAAACAGCATACTCTGTAAATGTGTGTACAAAAAGGTGTATGTATTTCTTTCTGCTCATAATACAGGGCACATGTGTATTCAATTGTATATTTGAGGTGCTCTATAACACGTATATGCATAAGACATGTCTGCCTGTGCAACTGAATGACAGAGCAGAACTGAGAACATTTAATCACCTATAGGAGAAGCTACCCACTTTTTAAGCTACCATCTTCAGATGCATAACACATGTGAAGATACATATACAAGTAGACATATACCTCAGTCACAAGAGCACGCAGACCTTTCAGACCTTTCAACTTGACAGCTTGCACTTCCCATTTGAGTAAAAGAGGCAAGAGAATTAGAGAAAGAAGCAAGAGAAGTACAGAAAAAAACAAGAGAGGTGCAGAAAGAGTAACAAATGTGCAGAAAGAGGCAAGAGAAATGCAGAAAGAGGCAAGAGGGGTGCAGAAAGAGGCAAGAGTGGTGCAGAAAGAGGGAAGACGAGTGGAAAAAGAGGCAACAGGGATACAGAAAGAGGCAAGAGAGGTGCAGAAAGAGGCAAGAGAGGTGCAGAAAGAGAGAAGAGGGGTGCAGAAAGAGGCAAGAGGGGTGCAGAAAGAGGCAAAAGGGGTGCAGAAAGAAGTAAGAGAAGTACAGAAAAAAGCAAGAGAAGTGCAGAACGAAGCAACTGGGGTGCAGAAAGAGGCGAGAGGGGTGCAAAAAGATGCAAAAGAAGTGCAAAAAGAAGCAACAGAGGTGCAAAAGAAGGCAAGAGTACTGCAGAAAGTGGCAAGAGAGTTGCAGAAACAGGCAACAGAGGTACAGAAAGAGGGAACAGGGGTGCAGACAGAGGCAAGAGAGGTACAGAAAGAGTTAAGAGGGGTGCCGAAAGAGGCAAGAGGGGTGCACAAATTTGCAAGAGAGGTGCAGAAAGAAGCAAGAGCAGTGCAGAAAGAACCAACAGAGGTGCAGAAAGAGGCAAGAAGGGTACAGAAAGAGAGAAGAGGGGTGCAGAAAGAGGCAAGAGGGGTGCAGAAAGAGGCAAGAGGGGTGCAGAAATTTGCAAGAGAGGTGCAGAAAGAAGCAAGAGCAGTGCAGAAAGAACCAAATGAGGTGCAGAAAGAAGCAAGAGAGGTGCAGAAAGAGAGAAGAGGGGTGCAGAAAGAGGTAAAAGGGGTGCATAAAGAGGCAAGAGGGGTGCAGAAAGAAGCAAGAGAAGTACAGAAAAAAGCAAGAGAAGTGCAGTAAGAAGCAACAGGGGTGCAGAAAGAGGCTAGAGGGGTACAAAAAGAAGCAAGAGAGTTGCAGAAACAGGCAAAAGAGGTACAGAAAGAGTGAACAGGGGTGCAGACAGAGGCAAGAGAGGTGCAGAAAGAGTTAAGAGGGGTGCAGAAAGAGGCAAGAGGGGTGCAGAAATGTGAAAGAGAGGTGCAGAAAGAAACAAGAGCAGTGCAGAAAGAACCAACAGAGGTGCAGAAAGAGGTAAGAGGGGTGTATCAAGAGGCAAGAGAAGTGCAGAAAGAAACAAAAGAGGTGGAGAAAGAGGCAAGAGAACTGCAGAAATAGGCAAGAGATGTGCAAAAAGAGGCAAGAGAGGTGCACAAAGAGGGAAGAAGGGTGCAGAAAGGCAAGAGGGGTGCAGAAAGAAGCAAGAGAGGTGCAGAAAGAAGCAAAAGAAATGCAGAAATAAGCAATAGAGGTGCAGAAAGAGGCAAGAGAAGTGCAGAAAGAGGCAAGAAAGGTAGACAAACAGACAGGAGAGGTGCAGAAAGAGGGAACAGGGGTGCAAAAAGAGGCAAGAGAGATACAGATAAAGGGAAGAAGGGTGCAGAAAGAGGCAAGTGGGGTGCAGAAAGAGGCAAGTGGGGTGCAGAAACAGGCAAGAGATGTGCAGAAAGAGGCAAGAGAGGTGCAGAAACAGGCAAGAAAAGTGCAGAAGGAAGCAACTGAAGTGCTGAAAGAAGCAACAGAGGTGTAGAAAGAAGCAAGATAAGTGATGAAAGAGACAATAGAGTTGCAGAAAGAAACAAGAGAGGTGCAGAAAAAGCAAGAGAAGTGCAGAAAGAAGCAACAGGGGTGCAGAAAGAGGCTAGATGGGTGCAGAAAGAGGCAAGATAAGTGCAGAAAGAAGCAACAGAGGTGCAGAAGGAGGCAAGAGAACTGCAGAAAGAGGCAAGAGAGTTGCAAAAACAGGCAAAAGAGGTGCAGAAAGAGTGAACAGGGGTGCAGACAGAGGCAAGAGAGCTGCAGAAAGAGGGGTGCAGAAAGAGGCAAGAGGGGTACAGAAATTTGCAAGAGAGGTGCAGAAAGAAGCAAGAGCACTTACGCCTTTTATGCAGTTTAAATTAGATGCTACCATTTCCTGTTTTACATTGACCTGTAGTCGGAGTAGATATCAAGAAACAACATTCTTACTCACTGAGCTATCGTGCCCACTTACAACCCCTCTCATAAATAAAGGCTTAAAAATATTTTCTTGACTACTACAACCGGCTGTGAAAGGCCCTAGTCCAATTCTTCCTCCGATGCATCATGGGACTAAATATTGTTTTTATTATCAGAAATGAATAAGACCTTTGAAAAGTGGCAATGGTGTTCTGTCCTCTAAGCAGTCAAACCCGAAGGAAATCACTGCACATTGTGGATGATTTAGGGTTCGCCAATCTCTATCTTTGGTTGTCTGAGTTACAGGTATCCACCTTCAGTTTGCCTTTCCAAATTTGTGTACAGAAATGTTTTTGCTCACTATTGAGACGGCAGCTGTGTGGGTGAAGGAAGTGGCCCTTAGGGGCCACCTGGGTTAGTTACAACCACCTGCTATGCCACCCCAAGTAATGAAGAGTCGGTCAGACAGTAGAGAATACAAACAGGCTTTTATTAGCAATACTCTGCAGAGGAGTCCAATCTGACCTGCACCTTAAGATGTCTGCTGAGGGACTAGCTCCCCAACAGTCTGCAACACCTAATCATTCCTCCAAGAACCTCCAACCACGTCCACAGTGGAAAGTTACCAGCTTAGGCCAGACATGAACAAAGGAGGCACAGAAGGATGGATACCACCTGCATACGTACAGGCATATCACAAATTCAAGGTTACCGTGCTGGGTCTCAGCGTCTCCTAACATGGGAGCAGAACTACACACTCGGATAGGTATGTGAGGGCAGAATGGTCTATTCATTAGTAAGTCGGGAAGCAGCCTTGAACAGAGAAGAAAATAATAACTAAATACAGTGTTCTGCTGAGGCAAGCAATACAGATAATGAGGCCTAGTTCAGGCACAGCCTAATAGGGATTACGAAATACAAAATGGAGTCACACTCGCAAACTAAAGCTTGCACGTTGCAGGGATAACTCAGTGGGTTGCATAACGTGAATACAAATGGTGTCTATTTAGTCACACAGCTAACCTAATATAACATGAAACGAGTGTATAGCAAGAATGGGGTTTTACAACCTAACATGGGTCATTCCACCTCAGATATAATTTAGCGTATTGTTGTACATTCTATATACATTATTAAATTGAGGTGCTAGATCGCTAAAGGCTTTGATTTAAGGGATCCATTGAGCCCCTCAAGTGAAATCTCCACTCCTGATTCGACGGGTTCCACAAAGGAAAGGAAAAAAATCAGACCCTTTGCAATCAAGGTGTACCTCGCGTGCTGGTGGGTGGACGACTGTTGGCTGTGGAGAGCGACTTCTAATGCTCACTTCCCCACTTGGCCAAATTGTGTAATCCAAATTTGTGAGTGCTCCAAAACTCACCAATCGCAAAAACCCGAATAAACAGTGTTGTGCATCTGTTATCTGTGATCAGACCTGTCCAGAGCATCCAGGTCTGCCAACGAGATTGTTGGGAACCTTCGGTGTGTTTACCCTTTTTGAAAACACAATTTTCTCTTTTTTCCGAGAGTTCAGATTGTGGCAGATATACGGGCAGAGAACCAGACAGGCATGGGGACTTGCCCGCGATCCAAAAATGTAATTACCTCGGGACGCTGGGAATGAAGTTCAAGTTTCCGGAGCCACAAGTAACTATTAAGTGGCATCCCTGGGGTGAGGTGGTACGAGAGATTGTAGACACACAGCAATGCACCATCATTAAAGACACCAGTAACGCTGCTGGTTGCTTTTAAGCTATGTCAGCGCCTTGTGTCAAAACTGGCACTGGTGATCAGAGCACGCTGATCAAGACATTACTGCCTGCAACGGTTCCCTGCTTGTCCGTGGGCACGCTGCCCTGGTGTCCTGGTGCCCTGCTGGCATGAGAGACAAACAGAGGCACTCTAAAGGCTGAGATTGTAACCTCTAAGAGAACACTCGACTGCACTTGCTTTGACACCGATGACCTCTGAGAGAGTTATCAAGAGACTTACACTGTTCAGCGTTTCGTTGGAGAAAGTCCCTGAGCCAGTCTCAAACACCCAGAGCAAAAACAACAAGAAGGATAACGATAATAAGTAGTAAGTTGTTTTTGTCTAGAGCTTCATATCACAGTCTGTTGTTTCTAAGTGCTGTAAACAGCATGTTTCAGTATTAAACACTATTTAATGTTGCAGCACCAGTCCGCTGCCAAAAGACCCCACCCCTGGTGCATTGACCCTTCAGCACTGTTTGGGATGGGTCACATGAGGCAGGTGGAAGAACGTTTCTAAGACTGAACCCGACAACCGAATCCCCGGTGAAGCTCAGGGTGGATGCTGGTAGGGCGCCCCTCGAGGACACCACTGTAGGGTCTGTGGTATGGAGGCCGCCAGGGTTGGTTAGACAGCCAAGGTGCCCCTCGGGGGTACCGCTGAAGGGTGTGCCCCTACTGCAGTGACGAGAAAGAGAACACAAACACGGGCCCGGGCTCCGAGGCTGACAGGATTAATGCATTGTGTTTTGCAAACGGTAGAGGGTGAAGTGGATGTCCTGCAGAAAGAAGTCTGCTTTACCGTTTACTTTCCACCCCCTCTGACCCACCGATCTGCCTCCCCACCTCCCAGGAAGGCCAAGTATTCACAGAAATCTCCGGTGTTCAGGGTGCAGGGAGGCCTGAGAGCGGATATTCGGAGCCGGCCAGGTATTTAGAGGGCTTGGTAATGTTTGGTGGAGTGGGTAATCCCTGCGAACAGGCAGGACTGCTGAGTAGGGTTCATCTTGTAGAAGGCTTCCACCCAGTCACACACAGCAGCAGGTGGAGAGGGCTGGGGTGCAATGAATGCCTCATTCATTGCACCCCAGAGTCTCTCAGCGTTCAGTGTAGGCCACTCCTGAGCTGTGCAGGGTCCACCCTAAGACAGCCTCAGCCCTTCATGCTCTACAGGTATAGGGTGCTGCCTCTGAATGACTCGCCAGCCTCATGGCAGGACCCTCCCAATGACCTCACAGCTCAGAGCCCATCTCTGGACACACCTGGGCACAACACATCGAGGCCTCTGCAATGGAAAGCACGCTATCAACTTTTCAGCCACGATTTTGTTAGGCCCCCAGGGGAACATGTGAGTGCCACAGACCTCACGGGTTCAGGGAGAAGGAATGAAAGACGCTGCCAATGCAAGGCACGCAGGTACAATCAGTTGTTGACACAGGCTCTTGTCACTTCAATTTTGATGAGTCAGTGTCACGAGTGAGGGAGTTAGACCTCTACTATACAAGGCTGCAAGCAGGGTCGGCCCTAAATTGGATTGACCGGGACAGCGCCCTGGCGGAAACAACGTTTGGTGTTTGTTGTGGGGGCGGGGAGTCCTTGCAGTGTGAGGCAGGAGGTGTGAGGAAGATGGGGGGAGGGCAGTGGGCTGATGCGGTGCTTCCAATTAGCTGAGGTACATTAGGAGCAGATTACAAAGTCTTTAACGGACCCGAGTGAGACCAAGTGGGATGGACGAGCAGCTGTTTGCATGACAACTAAGTCAGACAGGCCCCTGCTGCGCCCCTCGGAATATTTGGCGCCCCGGGCCCAGCTCGCCCATGCTTAAGGCCAGCCTTGGGTGCAAGCATGGTGCCACACAGGGACAGGGTAAAAGTGCAAAACAAGACTTGCTGCCTAGGATGTGGTATTACTAGGCGCTCAGTACTGCAGTACCAGGCGCCACTAGTGCATTCTGTGGCTTCATGGAGCTTTAGACGGGTATGCGTCTGGTCACTCAACTCGAGTGACATAACATTGCGCAAGTCATTCCACTTTAATGTAGGGGCCTTGGAAGGATATCAATCAATCAATCAGCATTTGTATAGCACAGCACTGTCACCCCTAGGGGTATCTGGGTGTAGATTGTTGGTTACAAGTCCATCTATACAGCACATTCCGAACCCTCTGAGCTATCTCAGTGATACAGGTTTGACAATAAGGCACAAATGAATTATTTTTAAAAAATCGGGTTTAAAGATATTTCCAGTCCATATCGGATCTGCTTGGTAGAACACTAGTTCAAGAAACACGAAATTCAAAGTGCAATCAGTGGTTCAGCCATGTGGCACCTGTGACTTTTAACTTCACCTCGATTATTTCAGTGGCAATTTCAAGAGGTGTGTGTGTTCACATGTCTGAACTGCTGGCTTTACGTGCCCTCTTCCTCCCAAATGCGATATCATTCTCTCACTGTGTGACCCTGGGCAAATGTATGTGCAGTCTCGAGCGTAAGATCCCTACCTTGGTTAGGTGAGTGCGTACAGAAAAGACTATTTAGGTGATACCTAAAAATTGATATATCTTGAATCCTTTACCACAAGTTTCTGAAACTTTTGACGTTCTGTGGCTTCCTGCAGAATTAGATGTTCTCGGCGCACGGAACTTTTTCGTCACCTCCAGAGAGGATTAAAGATGCAAATGTCCCCGTTAACGCGTTTAGTGGGAAAGCAATAAAGCACTTACCCTCGAAGCCTGCCAGGTTGGAGCTGGGTAGGTCAGGCGGGCAGAAGGGCCCTCCCCCTTCCGAAATAATTTGTTTTAGTTTACTTCAGGAGCGGACGATTCAACGGCAGATTCAGCCAGAGTCAGTCGCAGAGGTAATATGTCTGGATGACAAATGGATCGCCCCTGGGAATCATAAATCTTGCCAGCTCGGTGGATCCTCTGTGAGTTCTAATGTTCCCATTATGTAAGCGTGTGCTGCTTATGGAACTTAATTTAGTTTCAGACAGCTGCTGGGATTCTCCACCTGTACACCACAATTTTTGACTCCTGCCATAATGTTAAAATGTGCATGTTTAATAATGAAGGTCTACTAGATTTTTTTTGCTGTTTAACCAGGAGATGCTTGTACTAATCCTGGCTCCGGCAATTTACTCAAGTTGTGTGATCCTGTGAAAATCTCTTTAGGTTCCTGTGTTTCAACTAGATTATCTATCAGAATTAAGAGTGCTGCCAATTGTTACACTTGACATTGTCATCTAAACAAGCTGATACAAATTTCTAAACCCTAACTAGTGGATACATTGTAGGTGAAAAAAAGAAAAAACATTGAATTTGAATTCCAGCATCCCCACTTCACCAGTTTGATAGCGAGGAAATCAGTTTCTTCTCTCTCCCTGCCTTAGTCAATGTAGCTACCAAAAATGGGAGGGCCTAGAGGGGCTTTCGACAGCACGGTGCTCTGTTCAAGAATATCCAATTGTGCTAATTTTACCAATCCTAGAAGAATAAGCTGTCTGTGCCAGAACAGAAAGGCGGGGCCCTCGTGCTGCACACCTAATGTCAAAGCCCTGGGCTATTCTACAGATTGATACCAGTGACACACAAGGCCCGTATGTTTGGCAGAAACAAGTAAAGGCCAGCCTTGGCATGGCACAGGGCGTGCCCGGGTGTGCCGCGTCAGGCTGCGGTATGCTAAGCGCACTCGAGCACGCCGGCTCACGTCCCAGGTACATCGGGGGTGGAATGCAGCCCTGCAGGGCCAGCCAGGCAGAGTGAGGTGACCTGTGGGTCACCCCAACCTTCGTGGCCCCGGGGCAAGTAGAATGTGCATTCAAATGGGATTAAAATGCTGCGAGAGGTCGCCACGGAGCGTGTTTTCAATTTGGAGGACAATCACTTTTTTTAGACTTTGTCTAGTGAACGGTGATGGCATTTATGGGTGACATGGGTGGACTGGCCTATTTATGTTATTAATTCCCTCTGACCCGGGCTGTAAAATGTTAATTTTAGACTGTCCTGAAAACTAACACTACACTTCCAGTTTTCAAGAGTTGACTTCCCAGATTAAATCTTGAACAAAAATAAGACTCTTTAAATGGGCAGGTGCTGACAGACAGTGAGAACCATCACTTCATTATTTTCATGCAGAAAAGAGTCATGTCCTGTCCCCTGTGCGTGTCGTGTGTCCTGGCGAGGAGCGGGCTGTCTCTCGGAGTCTCTCTCCTGCGTGTGTGCTCGCTCTCTCGCTCCTCCTCGCAGGCAGCGTGCTGTTGCTGCTGGCTGGGAGACTGGCAGGCACAGGTGCTGGAGGCCTCCACAAGGCGGCAGCTGGAGCGGGAAGTTGTCACATTCTCTCGCTCCCCTCTCTGCTCTCCGCCAATCCCCTCTGAAGGCTGCTGAAGGCACGCATTTTTAAGAAAAAGCCCCAGGGAGGTGGCGGTCCCCCGGGCTGCAGGGGTGCCGAATACCCCTGTGCATAAAAAACAGACCCCAGGGGAGGTGGGGGTCCCTGGGGTTTCGGGGGCCCCCGCGGGCCCCCACAACATAATTATATATTGCCCCCAGGACCTGGCCCATCAGGGGGCTTAAAACAAAC
Organism: Calotriton arnoldi; assembly: GCA_963921515.1. Taxonomy (NCBI): domain Eukaryota; kingdom Metazoa; phylum Chordata; class Amphibia; order Caudata; family Salamandridae; genus Calotriton; species Calotriton arnoldi. Next base: position 1,444,595 of record CAWUFW010002888.1, read on the forward strand.
AAAGCGTGGGAGTCGGCGCTTCGTTTTTAAAAATGTTTGGACGGGTTCGCGCACCCAGCGTGAATCCTCCTGAAAATTAAAAAAAAGTATTTTGCCATTTCTACAGCAAAGTTGCTTTTGCTCATTTTGGGTTGGCTTGGTTGGTGTTTTGCCGATTTGAGGCTGTGGTGAATGGCTTTTGTCATTTTGCAGCTCGGCGTGGGCAGCACTGTGCTAGTCCTATGTTTAAAGACTTTGCTGTAGAAATGGCAAAAGACTTTGTCCCTTTCTATCTTGGCGTAGATGGCACTGTGCTAATCCTATTCTTAAAGACTTTGATAGAAAAGCAGACATTTTAGGTGAGTAGATCTAGAGTGTCGCTGGTGTTGAGAATGCTCCATATATTTCCACCAAATGCCACTTCTTACTGCTGAACACCATTTAAGAATGTGTGCCTCCGTCTCGATTGTGGCCATCATGTAATACTTTTCTCACCAAACACCCCATAAGGAGTAAAAAGGAGCACTCAGCGGATTTCAGCCAAATATTTTATTCACCAAGCAGACGCGTTTCGGCGTATGTGCCTTTATCAATGCAGGTGAGATGACTAGGTAACACACCATGAGTCTTTTTTTAATTGTTCCATAGTTCACTCCTATTGGAGGATGGACCGCCGATGACAATCGACTAAAAATCGTAGAACTTTCTGGCATAAAAATGTCTGCCATTATTAAATATGTCTTTTGTCATGTATTTACAATGTCAATGCTCGTATTTGATTGTTACCTTCAGTAGATGTTACTTCCAAATGGCTACGAGCACGTAGTTTGATTATATGGCCTCGTTTACCCATCGGTGATACACAAATGGGCTGTTTCCTCGTTCAGCCACTGTTGCCATAACTGATACCATATCTCCATGGGCACTTGTTTTGTAGCAGGCGCCCATCCATTTAGTAATGTTCCATGTCGGCGGGACTGGCATATTGTATGGCTATGATGGTTCAAGCAGATTACAACATTTCCACCAAATGCCACTTCTTACTGCTGAACACCATTTAAGAATGGGTGCCTCAGTCGCGATTGTGGCCATCGTGTAATACTTTTCTCACCAAACACCCCATAAGGAGTAATTGACTAAAGATCTGTGATTTTTAGTCAATTGTCATTGGCGGTCCATCCTCCAATAGGAGTGAACTATGGAACAATTCATAAAAGACTCATGCTGTGTTACCTTGTCATCTCACCTGCATTGATAAAGGCACATACGCCGAAACGCGTCTGCTTGGTGAATAAAATATTTGGCTGAAATCCGCTGAGTGCTCCGTTTTACTCCTTATGGAGTGTTTGGTGATTTTTTTTTATATATATATATATATATCTTCTCACAGGTGGTTCACTTTTGCCGGGTTGCGGGCGCTCATGAAGGTGCGTAGTCCATGCGGTTGAACCAAACCGCTTTAAATATATCCAACAAATTCCTCTCTACACCTCTCCTGCCACAAATGATTTATTACAAGAGTGGGGCGAGCATACTTTGAATTCATCGTTGGGTCTAATAAAAATACTCGTAAAACATATTGAGATCTCTTTGGAAAAAACAACAAGGAATGGAAAGTAATATTGGGGGTGTATCAAGTAGTTCGTCTTCCCTAACCTCCACCGACTTAAGCAGTGGGGAACCTGAAACATCAATGGATAGTACAAGATTGGCTTTTTTAGGGGACATGCGCCTTGTCCTGCAGCAACGCCAATGGGAACAACAGCAAATGGCGCCAAGACAATCACGAGGAAGGGGAAGAGGAAAATCATGGTTTCAGCAAAACCGCAACGAAGGGGACGAAGATGCAAGTGGCTCATCCGAAAGGATAGGAACAAAGACAAGGAGCATGAGACAGAGGAAGGATCAATAAGGGATGAACTTCAAGTAGTGAACCTTTCAAATCGCGAACTTTCCCCAGCAGAAGTATCACTACTCAAACGAGGAATCAATTTTTGCCCGGTACAAAGAATGGATCTAGCTCAGATTAGAATAGATCTTTACTTATATATCCGGAAGATTAAATTGGCCAAACACTTCATGGAAAACCAAAATAGACCGAAAATAACAAGAACAGTGGAAAAACCAACATTGACACTAACGGCAAAGGAATCTAATGACTTTCTAACTTTATTAAATTTAAATGCGGAGGAGGGGGAAGAGATACCCCTAGAAACAGCATGTCCCCAGCTGGGAGCTGGTTTGAGTGAAATGCGACCAAAATCAAAATTTTATCCCCAGCTTGCACCCGGAAACAAAATTGACATTTTTCAAGAAGCGATTATTCATGACCTATACAAAATGAAAAAAACATGTTATGAAGACAACTTATCAAAGATGGAGAGGGAATCCCTGAATACATTAAGTGATGACCATCAATTGGTAATAAAAATGGCAGACAAAGGTGGAAACGTGGTAGTGTGGGATCGAAAAGCATACATTGAAGAAGCATCTCATCAATTAAATAATCAAGTGTATTATGAAAAGTTATCAACAAATCCTATCACAACAATAAAAAGAGAAATTGACAAAAAACTTAAGGCATGGACTTCTAAAAAATTAATTGATGAAGAAGAATGCAAATATTTGACAGTGGATTTCCCGATATTGGCAACAATATATTTTCTCCCAAAACTGCACAAGGACCCTAAAAAACCACCGGGCAGACCCATATTATCAGCAAAAGGTTCCCTTTTGGAACCTATAGCAAATTACATCGATTATTTCCTCATACCATATGTGGCAAACTTGAGTTCGTATATAAAGGACACAACAGATCTCCTTAAAACCCTTTGTGGAATAGCTTGGCAAAGTACCTATTATTTGGTTACAATGGACGTGATCGCCCTATATACAAACATTGACAATGCCTTAGGCTTAAAAGCATGCAATTGTTTCTTACAAGAAAGGAATATCCATTACAAAGAACATAATAACATGCTTATGGATATGATTTCGTTATGTTTGACAAATAATGTTTTCTCATTTGGGGATGAGTTATATCGACAGCGTAACGGAGCGGCTATGGGTTTTGCGTTCAGCCCAAGTTACGCTTGTTTAGTAATGGGATGGTGGGAGAAGGAGATTGCGCGAAACATCAAGTATGAAAGATACACAAAAAAGATCATTAAGTGGATGCGATTCATAGACGATCTCCTTATCGTCTGGAATGGAACAAAGGAAGATTTCCAGGATTTTTTTGAAATTTTAAACATCAGTGTACCTAATTTCCAGTTTACCCATGAAATCAGTAAAGAACGAGTAAACTTTCTCGATGTGGAAATTTATGTAAAAAACAACACATTGGAAACAACACTACATCGAAAAAGTACAGCAACAAACTCTACATTAGAAGCAAAAAGCTTCCATCAACCATCATTAATATCTAGCATACCATTTGGGGAATTTCTCCGCCTGCGAAGAATTTGCAGTGAAGAAGAAGAATGGAAGAAACACAGCAATAAAAGTAAGGAAAGATTCAAAGCAAGAAAATACAACAAAGGTATTATAAATAAATGTTGGAATAGAGCAAATGAGCGGTCCAGAGAAGAATGTCTGAAGTCAAAAATTTGCGAGAAGCAACCTGATGAGGAACCCATAAGATTAATCATGAATTTTTCACAAGAATCCAAACAGATTGTGGAGATAGTAAAAAAGAATTGGAAAATCCTACAGTTAGATACGACAATAGGAATGAAAATGGGACCTCATCCGATAATAACTTACCGGAGAGCAAAAAATATAAAAGATCGATTGATACACAGCCATTTTAAGGGAAAACAACCAAAAGAAATATGGTTAAAAACAAAAGGCTTTATAAAGTGTCAAGGATGTAAAGTATGCCAAATAGCAAAATCAACAACAGAAGTCATGACAGCTAATAACAAAGTTTGGAAAATAAGGGAACTCATAACTTGCAAGAGTCAATATGTTGTGTATGTGATTGAGTGCCCGTGCGGATTGAAATACGTGGGTAGCACCATCTGTGAATTGAAGAAACGGATCCTGGAGCACGTACGTGCAACCAAGAATAAAGACAGGAATAATGCAGTAGCTAAACATATGGAGCAACATCATGATGGAAATTGGAAGAAACTATGTTTCTATGGGATTGAAACTGTATCAGCGAACCCACGAGGGGGTAATCGTGAGAAGATATTGCGGCAAAAGGAGTCGCGTCACATCTTAAATTTCCGCAGCATGACACCTTATGGTTTAAATCAGTCAGAGGAACTGTATATACACCTATAAAATGATGGTCTACCCTCAAATAAGAAAGAAGAAAAAGGAAAAAAGAAAGAAACCTCAGGTACAAGTCATTAAAATCGGAAAGAAATGGTGAAAATGCACGAATGAATAAAAGCACAAGCAAACCCATTGGAGGGCATTAGTCCATGTTAATATGAACAAAAAGCGAGTGAAGGCACATACGATAAATGCATAACGTCGAAAAACATATGGCAGGAAAATGGGAAGGAGAATGGAAAGACTCCCCCTGGGAAACTGATGTGATGTGACCGAAAAACGAAAAAATACATAAAAAATACAAAAAATTATACGTGGACTTTGTTTGAAAACATGGCGTGCAGGACAATTAATAATGAGGACTTGTACATAGCGAGGCAGAACACCTATATATATATATATGAACCCCTTTTTTAAATTCACTTCACTGGTTTATAAACACCTTTTTAAAAAAAATTTGTTTCACATTAGGTTATAGGCAAAAAATAATGAACTACATATCCCATAATTCCAAATGCTATGCCTGATCTCCCCATAGGAAATGATGTAATACTGTATCCGGTCAGGATTTTCAAAAGGAAGGGGACGGGGCTAGTAATTAACCGTGATCAAGGTATCTGCGATACTGAAACGCGTTGGTTGGTCTGTGCCTGCTAAAAGAATAAACTATCACTGGAGTAAGACTGCTGGAGTGCGACCCTCTTTTTCTCTTAGAGAGGAATTCGTTGGATATATATATATATATATATATATATATATATATATATATATATATATATATATATATATATTCACTGAAAAAACCATAGGTTTCAGGGGCGTTATAGTTAGTTGGACATTTCACTCGTACAAAACCATAGAAATTCCCCCGTTATAGTTAGTGCCCGCAATGCACTGCTGATGACGTCACATATTACATCACTCATGACATGGTCAGTGACATCACTCATGACATCACTGATGACATCTCAAATGACATCACTGATGACATCACTTATGACATCATCCTTGTGATAGAGTGGCAGACCTCCTCTCACCCTAATCTAACCTTTGATACACACACTCAAAAATACAAACTAACATTTTCAAAACAATGGACATACCAATACCAGTTACAACACACCTATTCAGTAATTCCAAGATCTACACACACATCCACTCATTCACCAACAGTCCCTATACAGTCACTCATACATGTACTCACTCATCATATGTACTCATACACCTATACATCCTGTTACACACCGCCACTCATCCAGTTACTCACACACATAGTCACACATGCAAACAAAGTATCAAACATCCATTTACTTGCATATACAGTTATACACACACTACCACACTTACTTCTACAGAAACTTACACATACTTACTCTCTTAAACAATCACTTATAGAAACACCTACTTATTTGTACAGGAACTCTTCCAATCTCTCACTCTCACATATACTCACTTATATACACCAATACTCACATATACTAGTTTAAAACATATGTAGTTACTCATAAAGACACTATTGAGACAGTCATTCACTCACTAACACACCCATACACATACTCATCCACCTATACAGTCCTGCACACATGCTGTCTTCAACACATACAAACAGTGAGTCACTCATTCATGCATATATGCACTAAGTAATACCCCCACCGAACCATACAGACACTCAGACACTCATACTGATACTCAAAAAACCAACTAATAACCCATATAGACACTCATGTAGCTACTCACCAACCCATGCAGCCACTTATACACAAAGTGAGAGACTGATACAGATATTTTCATATTTAAACATTACTCACTAACCCATGTATTCACTAAGATACACTTAGTCAGTTATACAATCAATTTTACAAAAAAATCATCCATTTAGACACATATACCCATTTATTCTTCCATCGACCTTGAGATATACATATATAAAACATATTTAATTTTCAGAAAAACACATATTCACTGGGTGATGTCATCAGTGATGTCATCAGTGATGTCATTTGAGATATCATCAGTGATTGATGAGTAATGTAACTGACCATGTCGTGAGTGATATAATATGTGACGTCATCAGCAGTGCATTGCGGGCGCGTGAGTTATAGTTAGCTGAACTAACTATAACGGGGGAATTTCTATGGTTTTGTACGAGTGAAATGTCCAACTAACTAAAACGCCCCTGAAACCTATGGTTTTTCAGTGAATTTCTAAGGTTTTTTAAATGCTAATTTCTAACTATAACGTGCCTGAAACCTATGGTTTTTTTCAGTGAATATATATATGTTTATTATACTATGTATACATGTGAAAATGTCTCGGTCCCCTGTTTGCCTCGGTGGCACGGAAAAAATGGGTGGAACTGACGTCAGCATGCCGATGAGGTCCTCTTATGGCTCCGATGACGTCATACAGTGTCGCGAGCGGAACCGTGCTCGTTGACGTGGGAGAGCTAGGAAAGAATTTCCGTGGAATGCTGGTGCAGGGGATATTCACCTAAGTGTTCAGGGTAGTCCTTTGGGAGCAACTGTTTATGTTGCCACTCCAGAAACCGAAACTAGTGATCCGAGGGCAGAGGCCCTGCAGATGGCACACGAGGTGGGGTGCCCAGTCGTGTGCACCGGCGGGGCAGCGAAGTGACAAGCACCACAACCCACAAAAAAGGTAACAAGGGCACTGAATAACACAGGATCTTCTCTTTGTATCTGGCAGGAACAACGAAGTTAAAATGCCCTAGTACCAAAATGTAGAATTAGTGCTACAACGGTCTTCAAGAGGACCTGCGATGCCGCTTCTGCCTCCCGTACCCTGGAGGCGGCACATGGGTCACGCGGTACGGTCATACTGCGGTGGGACGCACACTCGTTGACCTCTCATGGCACTGCTCCACACTTCAGGGAGGACGCTTTCCATTAGCTATATTTTCTGATGAGATGTCGCGCCGGCCCCGTCCAACAACAGAACTCCTTTAGATCCAAACAGACTCTTCCACTCTCTCACCGGAAGTGAAACCAGGCCACGCGGACACTTTCACAATACAACAGCCGGGAATGCACTTTTCGGTAAAAAAAACACATTCCTTCCTCCTAATTAATCAAATAAACATCTCACTGAAGAACAGGGGCCAGCTTCGATCGGTAAACAGCCGTTACAACTACTTTTTTACTTTGCGATACCATTACAACGCATGCATTACCACGCATGCGTTGTACATCACAAAGTCATTACTACGCATTTTTTAGAACGCATGGTCATTTACCACGCATGCCTTTACAATGAATTTTGTTGTAAAGGTATGTATGGTAAATTACCATGCATTCTAAAAAACATGTAGACGATCCATGTCGTTGTAAGGAAACAGAGGCTGTTCTGTTTCCTCACAACGACGTGCACCGCCCCTCAGAGATGACTTGAAGCAGGAACCACGAGGAGAGAGGAACCATGAGGAGTGAGAGGTAAGGGGGATTGGGCATGGGGTGGGGGTTTCTTTTCTAGGGTTTAGGGTAGTGCAGTGGTGTTTGGGTGGTGTAGGGGGTCGTGCTGGTGGTAGTGTTTTAGGGTTTAGGGTAGTGCAGTGGTTTTTGGGTAGTGTAGGGGTCGTGCTGGGGGTAGTGTTTTAGGGTTTAGGGTAGTGCAGTAGTGTAGGGGTCGTGCTGGGGGTAGTGTTTTAGGGTTTAGGGTAGTGCAGTGGTGTATGGGTAGTGTAGGGGTCGTGCTGGGGTAGTGTTTTAGGGTTTAGGGTAGTGCAGTGGTGTTTGAGTAGTGTAGGGGGTCATGCTGGTGGTAGTGTTTTAGGGTTTAGGGTAGTGCAGTGGTGTTTGTGTAGTATATGGGGTCATGCTGGGGGTAGTGTTTTAGGGTTTAGGGTAGTGCAGTGGTGTTTGAGTAGTGTAGGGGGTCATGCTGGTGGTAGTGTTTTAGGGTTTAGGGTAGTGCAGTGGTGTTTGGGTAGTGTAGGGAGTCGTGCTGATGGTAGTGTTTTAGGGTTTAGGGTAGTGCAGTTATGTTTGGGTAGTGTAGGGTGTCGTGCTGGGGGTAGTGTTTTAGGGTTTAGGGTAGTGCAGTGGTGTTTGGGTCGTGGAGGGGGTAGTGTTTTAGGGTTTAGGGTAGTGCGCCCAACCAGCCACAATATCCGTGGACAAAGGGGATCCTGACTCTTTGGAACGCTCCGTCAATTGAATAATTTGGGTCAAGGGCCCTACTACGTCCAAGACCTATCAATTCCTTTCTTGGGATCCCTCATATACTTGGAGAAAAAGGTACATAGTTTCTCATCAATTTCAGGCGTGTGTGCCACCTTCCCCTTCAGTGAGCGCCTGGGGCATTCTCCCCTCATCCTATTCCTGACCTCCCTTTCAAGGGGTTGATGGATTTTCCCCACCACATACTCTGCCACACTTTGGCGTCAGGTGTCCACTCTGCCAACCTAGGATGGTAAATTTGGGTAGGCTCGAACATGTCCGAGTGGACCCCGTCCCCAACCGGGGACTCAGAGGAGTGGGACTCTGGACGCCAGGGACGCCCCGAGTCCTTATCCTTATCCGAGGAGAAATCGTCCTCCGATACACCCTCTCCCTCTAAGGGAAACCCGCCGTCGGGGTCTACAATAGTGGTGACAGTGTCGCAATTTTATCCGGGCCCCTCCTCCTCCCGGCATGGTGCATGTTTTAGCGTTCGCGCACTCTTGAGGAAGGTCTCCGTAAGTTTATCAAATCCTTCCAAGTGCCCCGCGTTATGCTTAACGGCCCTTTTATTCCCCATCTGGGAGCTACTTGGACCCGCCACCACCAGATCTGGGTCACTGAACACCCCAGGGATGCTTTTCGCCAGCTTATCAACCTGATCCCTAAGAGGAGCCAGCGCCCTAGAAATAGCCAGAGAGAGGGCTTGGTCCACTGCTGGGGGGAGAAGTTGGGGGGCCATTCCTCCTCCACTTCCTGGAAGGAGGAGTAAAAATGGTCTTCTGGAGAAGACATGATAGCAGAGGGTGTGAGCACAGAACAAATGCCCTTAAAATCCTTAAGACAGCCCCCTCGCTGGTGCTCCAACAGCTGGGCTTTCCCGAAGCTGTTATAAGAATAGACTGAGGCGCAATACCAATTACCACCACCAGGTGGAGCTGGTCACTAACGTGGCCGTGTGGGGGAATCACCGCGTAGCGGTGTCAAAATTAGGCGAGGGTTGGTCGGGAATCAAGCGGACACTAAAGGAGTGACCGGATTCCCAAACGCGCGTAAAGACCAACGGGAGCGCTCGACGGAGCTGCCTCGCTCGGACCAGACGCACCTGACAGGATCTCACCATGCACAGAGCACACAGCGGGAGAAACTGCGAGGGGGAGAACGCGCTCGGGCAAGAGCCTGCTGCGCAGGGAATATGAAACAATCCCAAGGCAATAATGCTAATAACGTGCACAAGAAACCGCTATACAAACAGCAACAACGTCAGATTAAGCCAAGAATGTAAGGAATGCACTTAACTGATGAGCAGTGAAGAAAGAGGAAGCGGAAGGGACGTCACGATATTATATACGATGGACTGTGATATGATTGGTCTATTGTTGCCTTGGAGACTACCCCCCTAATGGTTCATGGGTTGTGTAGTCTTTTGTTTAATGATTGTTGTGTTACGTTTTCTTTGAACTGCTATGCAAATAAAGTGAGGAAAGATATGCATAATCCTCGCCTCCGTCCTGCCATAGAATTCATTAAACTTTATTTGATCTGATTTAGAAACATAGATCATAAAAGTGTACATAAAAACAGTAAATCCTCTTTCCTAATACAATACAGTGAGAATTAATTAAAACCAGTAGGTAAAAACGGGTGTTACAGAGCCCGGTTCAGAGCAACTTCAGGTTAACAGAATCGTAAAGTTCAATGTTTCGCAAGATCAATCTCATGTACTTCGTGTAAAATACGCAATAAGGGGTCCAAGTAAGATGTAACACTCCAATACCTGACCAGTTTGCACTATATAAAACTGCAGAAAAACTAAAAATAAAAAGTGTTTTGCACACTTCTGTCATTGGGCTATATGTGGGCTACATCTGGGTGATATTTGTGCTATATTTGGGCTCTTTTTTCTCTGGTGGCCATCTTGGGAGACTTATTTGTTATGAAGTTTCCTAATTTCGTCATTTACTGCAGTCTCCTCAGTAGGAAATGCTTTCAGTTTTTTACTTTGATTCCATCAAGAAGGCATTCAGATGTGTCACACATTTGCCATAAATTCAGAATGTTAGCACTCTAGTTGTTCATTAGATCACTGTAGTAAAGCTAATGCTCACCAGGGAGTTAACTGGAAGTCTACTGCTGGTATTGAAAGTGATTATTTCAGTCTGCATGTCAGAATTTTCTAATGAAATAGAAGAGGATTTGAGATCTCACTTAAAACTTGCCCTAAATTTTCTTTCTGCAGCACTAACCATAATTTCTATGGCAAAATGAACCCCCTCAATTTGTTCCTTTTTAAATTAAATGTTTTAAGTGTTACCAGTTTATTCCAATCAAGATGGCTTCAGGTGTGCCATACTTTTGTCATAAGTAAGATTGTTAGCGCTCTAGTTGTTCTTTAGAACACTCTGGGAAGCTGCAGTAGAACACAAAGGCATCAACTGACAGGCTGCTCCTGTTGAAATATAACAGGAAGATATTTGAGATCACACTTGAAACGTCCTAATTTTTCTTTCTACAGCACTAACCATAATTTCTATGACAAAATGAACCCCATCATTTTGTTCCTTTTTAAATTAAATGTTTTAAGTGTTACCAGTTTATTCCAATCAAGATGGCTTCAGGTGTGCCATACTTTTGTCATAAGTAAGGCTGTTAGCACTCTAGTTGTTCTTTAGAACACTCTGGGAAGCAGCAGTAGAACACAAAGGCATCAACTGACAGGCTGCTCCTGTTGAAATATAACAGGAAGATATTTGAGATCTACTTAAAACATGTCCTTATTTTTCTTTCTACAACACTAACCATAATTTCTATGGCAAAATGAACCCCTCATTTTGTTCCTTTTTAAATTAAATGTTTTAAGTGTAACCAGTTTATTCCAATCAAGATGGCTTCAGGTGTGCCATACTTTTGTCATAAGTAAGACTGTTAGCTCTCTAGTTGTTCTTTAGAACACTCTGGGAAGCTGCAGTAGAACACAAAGGCATCAACTGACAGGCTGCTCCTGTTGAAATATAACAGGAAGATATTTGAGATCTCACTTAAAACGTCCTAATTTTTCTTTCTATCTTTCTACAGCACTAACCATAATTTCTATGACAAAATGAACCCCCTCATTTTGTTCCTTTTTAATTTTAATGTTTTAAGAGTTACCAGTTTATTCCAATCAAGATGGCTTCAGGTGTGCCATAATTTTGTCATAAGTAAGACTGTTAGCGCTCTAGTTGTTCTTTAGAACACTCTGGGAAGCTGCAGTAGAACACAAAGGCATCAACTGACAGGCTGCTCCTGTTGAAATATAACAGGAAGATATTTGAGATCACACTTGAAACATGTCCTAATTTTTCTTTCTACAGCACTAACCATAATTTCAATGACAAAATGAACCCCATCATTTTGTTCCTTTTTAAATTAAATGTTTTAAGTGTTACCAGTTTATTCCAATCAAGATGGCTTCAGGTGTGCCATACGTTTGTCATAAGTAAGGCTGTTAGCACTCTAGTTGTTGTTTAGAAGACTCTGGGAAGCTGCAGTAGAACACAAAGGAATCAACTGACAGTCTCTGCCCTTGTTGGATGCACATGTTTTACTGAGAATGTCAGACTTCATTCTCACATGACTGAGAAAGATAATGTGAATTTACAGAAAATATGCTCTCATTTTAGCTTCTGGAGCACCTTCCAAAACTGTATGGGACAAGCATGTGAAAATAGTTTTCTCTCAAACATGATTCATGATATCCCAGCAGAAGGTTTTTCACAGGGTAAAATCACCTTAGAACACACCACAATTCCTGAAATTAGTATGGTACCATCAACAAATGAATTCTAATGTAACTAAAGTCTGTTATCACCCTTTATAGTTCTCCTTTTGGTAACCCTCAAAATCTTCGATTCACTACAATGCATTTCAATGGGGTACTATCATTTATATTGGTCCCAAGATGGCTGCCAGCAATTCCAGGATGAAGTGCTGACAGCCAATCAGATCTCACGATGACATGTGTGGTTAGGCTCCGCCCAGATATATATGTGTTTTCTTTTTCAAATTTCTCAGGAACTACTGAACGGATTTACACCATTTAAGCAAAAGGCACGACTTGAACCAAGGGCTACCTTTTTGCCAAATTTGGTGTAATTCCGTTCAGCAGTTCGGGCTGTAGCCGCGATGAAAGGTTCCTATGGAAAATTGCATGGGGAAAACACGTTTTTTAACCCCCCTTTTTTCTCGGCCCCCACTTGACGAATCACCCCGAGACTTTCAGGATAGGAGCGGACCGGAGTGGGCCACGAGTTTTGAAAATTTCGCGAAGATTCGTCAACCGACGCCAAAGTTATTTCAAATAGAATGTTGCCAATTTCCTATGGAAAATAGGTCCTAACTATAACTATCTACTGGCGACCGCCAGTAGATAATATATATATATATATATATATATATATATATATATATATCCAAGCTCCTTCTTCCCCACGCTGATATACCAAGGAAGAGCACTCACGGGGGTGATGTTAGAGTCTGTTTATTGAGAGCAAAACAGACGCGTTTCGGCAGTTGCCTTTCTCGATGTTATGATGTTCTCACACGCCGAACGAAACCATGTTTTTTTATATACATTCAAAACCATTTACCACGTGAGATGTTCACAAACATAGATGATGGACTTATCCAAAAATTCATTATGGTCGCCATATTGGAGTGGTGGTGTATATAACATTATATATCAATCACAAAGTGATATTCACATTGTAACTTTTAACACGTTTTCCTGTCTCTATGACAAAGGCAGTGTTATGACCAAAATCGGCCCCACTCGCTTATCCTAATCTCTTGTATAGAGCGCAGCGCACTTTACAGAAATAATAATTTCGCCGTATATCGGCTTATGTTTTAGGTTGACCAGAATTTGTTGGACGATCATAACAGTGCATCACAATTAAACGTTATTCTGCCGTGTATCGGCTTAAATGCATTTACCATCACGTGTATACTAAAATATTCATAATAGAATACTCCTGCCCTACATAAAATATTTATCACATTCAATTAAATTTGTATACATGCCCAAAATTGCATATTCACACTCCCTTCTTACGAATTCATATCTACAGTTTAGAAATTGATTACATCATAACATCGAGAAAGGCGACTGCCAAAACGCGTCTGTTTTGTCTCAATAAACAGACTCTAACATCACCCCTGTGAGTGCTCTTCCTTGGTATATCGGTGCGGGGAAGAAGGAGCTTGGATATTTTCGCGGTACACCGCCGCGACTAAAGCACCCGTCCGCGAGTGCACCTGCAGCGGTGTATTGGAGCAGACATATATATATATATATATATATCACAAAAATCACTGGCGGTGCACTCTGGGACCAGTATTTTTCAACTAAGTCATGTGAGTCTTAAGAACTTTAATACACGCAGCTGAATGCAATGTGCTTTTGAATTATTGTCCTTCTACCTGTGAACAAGGCCAGAAAAGGCAGAAACGTTAGGTGAAAGAAGGAACCTGCAGTGTTTGGACTGTGAATAAACTCTGAATTTTTGCCAGTATTGAGCCTCTTGGTTTTTGTGGTGTTAAAGAGAGATGGGCTGCTCCTTGCCCATTGTGAAGAGGCTACCATGAAGGGTCGGGGGCTCCGGTAACAGGAGGTTTGTTTTTGATTTTGATTGAGGAGCATGACCCACTCAGGCGCCCCAGCCTACCAAGGAGAGGCCAATGTGGCGAATGGGCACGCGTGTTGGAATGGATTCGGGGTGAATGACCTTCACCCACGATCGTGCTGGCTGGATTTGTGTTAATTCACATCATGAAAAGAGTTACAGCAATGTGCTAATGACTGTTTACTCACCTGACTTTCCTTAGCATTTTCCATGTAAGAGTGGCACCGCAACGAAGACATTGTTTTTTTACTAACTTTGAATAATGTGGACTTCCAGCTGTATAACTATCACACTGGCGGTGCACTCTGGGACCAGTATTTTTCAACTAAGTCATGTGAGTCTTAAGAACTTTAATACACGCAGCTGAATGCAATGTGCTTTTGAATTATTGTCCTTCTACCTGTGAACAAGGCCGGAAAAGGCAGAAACGTTAGGTGAAAGAAGGAACCTGCAGTGTTTGGACTGTGAATAAACGCTGAATTTTTGCCAGTATTGAGCCTCTTGGTTTTTGTGGTGTTAAAGATAGATGGGCTGCTCCGTGCCCATTGTGAAGAGGCTACCATGAAGGGTCGGGGGCTCCGGTAACAGGAGGTTTGTTTTTGATATATATATATATATATATATATATATATATATACATATATATACATATATATATATATATGTATTACCTACTGGCAGTCGCCAGTAGGTAGTTATAGTTAGGACCTAGTTTCCATAGGAAAAGAGTTTTCTGATTTGCCAATATCTTTGGCGCCGTTTGACGAATCTTCGCGAAAGTTTCTAAATTAATCAATCAATCAATCAATCATGTCACTTATAAAGCGCACTACATACCCGCGAGGGTCTCAAGGCGCTGGGGGAAGAGGGGGGTGGTGCTGCTAATGGGGCGCTCCAGTCAGCATCTATCTTAAAAGTTTCTGGGTGATTCGTCAAGCGGGGCCCGAGAAAAAAGGAGGGTCCCTAAACGCATTTTCTCCATGTTAATTTCCATAGGAAACTCTCTTGGACAGTTTTGAAATCCAGCCATTTCGAAATTACGTTGCTGCTACTCTGGGACATTTTGCACATGGACACTTTATTCCAAGATGCAATTTTAAAGGAGTACAACAGTACAACGGCAGTAAAGAATGCTATTAAGCTAAAGAATTACACTACCTGAATGTATACAATGGAAATAAGACTAGTGCATCTTGGAACCTGTAGTGCTACGATGTATAGTCACATGACCTTTTAATTGGAACACTTGCAATTACGTTATATATGTCACCTACCTGTGATCAAGGCTTAAATAGCCGAAACGCGTAAGGACACGAGTTTGCAGATTTGAATTAAATGGCTGGAACTGTTTCAAAACCGGACTCGGCAAATCTTTCTTCTGATGTTTATATGACGGGACTCTCCATTCCCGTTGCATGTTAGCAGCTCCCTTTGTCCAAAAGCAATGCCGCCCCCAGGGCCCAAAATGGCCCAGGTAGGGGGGCTGCGCAGGCCCCTCTATTCATTTTTTTTTTAAAGGATTGGGCAAGCCCCGGGGGATGGGGTCCCTGGGGACGATATCGGGCAATGGAACTGGAGGGCATTAATTATTATTTTTATTTTTCATGATAGGAGTCTTCACCTTATCACGGCTCTCAGCGCGGCCCCCCAGTGTAACGTCGCAGTGGATTTGCAGATCCATCTTAAATAAAAAATTTAATAGTATATAATTCAGAAGGTCGTGTTGCATTTGTGAACTTTTTTATAGAGCTAGTGAGATTGAAATTAATAATCACATTACATTTGATAGAGTTAAAAATAATATAAAAAAATAAAAATTAAAAGTTAAATTTGAAAAGTGTATTGTGTTGTAGTACATTGAATTTGTGCTTTTGTTTTGCAAATTTGCGACGGGTTCGCGAATCTGTAAATTATTTAAAGAGTATGTATGTTAAAAAATAAATAAGATTCACTTTTGGGTTATTGGGTGGCTCTAAAAAGAGCTGTTGTTTTCATTATGACTTTGTTCGAGCTACATATAAGTGCAGATGCACTGCTCAAGGTTGTTGAGAAACACTCTGTTTCCTTCATCTGTGAAATGAACTCCATCACTTCTGTAGATGTCTTGCATATCAAAACGTAGATTGTTGTTTATAGATGAAGCTCATCCTATGGTCTCTGAGTTAGGCAGAAACAGCTTTATTGATGTTCTTACTAGCTTTCTCAATCTGTGGACACAATTGATTTGGCCACTTCCATTTCTGTCTGTGGCATATATTAGAGTATACAAACACAGTTTGAGGCAAAAGCAACATCAATTGTGCAATGGTATTCTTCATTAGGATTTCCAGCCCTACCCCAATCAGTGTGCCTAGGTCATTGCCACCACAGTGCACAATCATGAGGTCAGGGGGTTGGAGATGCAAAAAGGTTTTAACCAAAGGCATCAATTGGTGCCACTTTAATCCTCTCTGTGCAATCCATTTAATATCCACATTTTGCAAACCTAGGTCTTTGACACTACCTCTGTGTTCAGCATACATTTTGCACCAGAAAACATAGCTGTGCCCTACAATCCATACTTTAAGCATTTTGAAGGGTTGTCTGGAAGGAATGAAAAGATGTCTGAAGCTGAGGCAGTCAGTTGGTAGAATGAGAGGTATCTAAAATGGTGGAAAACATGCTGCTTTTGAGAAAACCGATAACTGATTGGCTGTTCATCAACATTGTGCACTTAACAATAGGATGCATGTTACTTTCCTGAAGAAGCATGCTTCTGATTGGTTATTAAAATATGTTTGAAAGGTACAGAAGATAGGATAAGGTAATATTTTACAAAAGTCAACCACACCTGCTATTTGCATTTGTAAGCTTGTGTGCTGAATTTGAAAATGTGGTGAACTTGTGACCTTCTGGTACAGTTGAATGTTGCAGAAAGTGTTACTATGGAAACTAGGATTAAACAGAATGGAGGAAGGGTTGAAACTCAACTGTGGTTTTTAAATGTGAAATGGTAACTTACATATAAGTGATATGCTACTAAATTAAGTTTTCCCAAATCAGAAGTATGTTTAGAAGTAGTGTGTTGTTAAAAAAGAATACTAGTATTATTGGAAATAGGTTTTTGAACTCCTGTGAGGGTTTGCGGCTCCATCACGATGCTACACTGCGGCACCGCGTGGAGTTGCGACTCCAGTAAATTACAGAACCAGTTTGGGCACTTTTAGAAGACATTTTGGAAGGGTTAATATGTCTAACCAATAGAAATGTGTTTCACAATTTTTAAATAATAAAGGAAGCATTTTGATTAGTTACTGACATTTATTTGTATGCAGAAAGAGAGAGAGAGTTTGCCATTACTGGTTTTACCTGTTGAGAGTGGTGCATTACATTTATTGTGTGAAAAAGAAAATATTTTATGAGTTTCTGATATTTCATATTTTGCAATACCATTTGAAAGGTGAGTTACAAATTTGTAAGGTTTGTTATGTATTATGTAGTAGTGCTTCATTCTTTGTAGTGATATTTTTAACTTTGACAAGCATTATTTTAAAAGTTTGGAAATTATTAGAGAAGTGTGATGTATGAAATATGTTACGAAATGTACAAATGTGTATTTTAGTTAGTTTTTTTGTACTGAAATGAAGATTGAAATAGGATGTGCATAGTAATATGTGTAAATTGGTAGATGGATTAGTGATTATGGTACTTCGTATGAGTCTATGAAAAAGTATAGTTGAAGTACGCTGTATAAATTTAGGTGTCTGCTTGAAATGAGAAGTGCAGTCTGTCAAGTTTAAAGGGCTGCATGGTCTTGTGACTGAGGTATGTCTCTACCTGTACATGTATTTTCACACGTTATGCATCTGAAGATGCTAGAGGCATAAAACACAGGTCTACATCTATTTGTATGTTTCTTTTATATATGATGCCACTAGTAAAAGGTACAGACACATGTATGAATGCTTTCAGGAATATGGTGAGACTTACAACAGTGATATGCAAAGGGTTGCTGTTTTATATTTGGCTACGCCCAACACTCTAAGTAGTTGCTGAATAGTGAAGCTGCAAGTGAAAAGTGAGGTTTAAGACATGTTTGCAGAGGGATTAGTGATTAGGCTACTTTGTATGAGTCTGTGGAAAGGTACACTTGAAGTACGCAATATAAATTTAGCTGTCTGCTTGAAATGGGAAGTGCAGTCTGTCAAGTTTAAAGGACTGCAAGGTCTTGTGACTGAGGTATGTCTCTACTTGTATATGTATTTTCACACGTGTTATGCATCTGAAGATGCTAGAGGTATAAAACACAGGTATACATCTATTTGTATGTTTCTTTTATGTATGATGCCACTAGCAAAAGGTACAGACACATGCATGCATGCTTTCAGGAACATGGTGAAAGTTACAACAGTAACATGGTAAGGCTTGCTGTTTTATATTTGGCTAGGCCCAACATTCTCAGCAGTGGGTGAATAGTGAAGCTGCAAGAGAAAAGTGTGGTTTAAGACATGTTGCTAGAGGGATTAGTGATTAGGCTACTTTGTAGGAGTCTGTGGAAAGGTACATTTGAAGTACGCTGTATAAATTTAGGTGTCTGCTTGGAATGGGAAGTGCAGTCTGTCAAGTTTAAAGGTCTGCATGGTCTTGTGACTGAGGTATGTCTCTACTTGCACATGTATTCTCATACGTGTTATGCATCTGAAGATGCTACACGTGTGTAACACAGGTATACAACTATTTGTATGTTTCTATTATGTGTGATGCCACCAGCAAAAGGTACATGTATGCATGTTTTCAGGAACATGGGGAGACGTACAACAGTAGCATTGCAAAGATTGCTGTTTTGCATTTCTGGAGTTCTCTGGCTTCTTTCTGCACTTCTCTTGACTCTTTCTGCACCTCTTTTGCTTCTTTCTGCACCCCTTTTTCCCCGTTCTGCAGCTCTCTTACCTGTTTCTACATCTCTCTTTCGTGTTTCTGCACTTTTCTTGCGTCTTTCTGCACCTCACTTTCCTTTCTGTGCATCTCTTGATTCCTTATGCCTTACTCTTGCCTCTTTGTGCACCTCTGTTGCTTCTTTCTGCACTTGTCTTGCTACTTTCTGCACCTGTCTTGGTTCTTTTGGCACTCATCTTGCCTATTTCTGCACCCATGTTACCTCTTTCTGTACCCCTCTTTCCCTCTTGACTCTTTGTGTACCTCTCTTGTCTCTTTCTGCACCTCTCGTGCTTCTATTGGCACCCTACTTGCATCTTTCTACATCCCTCTTCCCTCTTTCTGCACCCCACTTCCCTTTTTCTGCACTTCTATTGCCTCTTTCTGTACCTCTCTTGTGTCTTTCTGCACCCCTCTTCCCTGTTTCTGTACCTCACTTTCCTCTTTCTGCGCTTATCTTACTTCTTTATGCAGTTGTCTTGGCTCTTTCGGCACTTCTCTTGGTTTTTTCTGCACCTCTCTTGCTTCTTTCTGTAACCCTCTTACCTCTTACTGCACCCTTTTCCATCTTTCTGCACCTCACTTGCCTCTTTCTGCACCATTCTTATCTCTTTGTGCACGTCTCTTGAGTCTGTCTGCATCTTCTCTTACCTCTTTCGGCACCTCTCTTGTCAATTTCTGCACCTCTCTTGCTTCTTTCTGCATGTGTCTTGTTTGTTTCTGCACTTCTCTTACTTTTTCTGTACCTCTTTGCCTCTATCTCCGCCTCTCTTGCCTCTTTCTGCACCTCTGTTGCTTCTTTTTGCATTCCTCATCTATTTCTGCACCGTTCTTTCCTCTTTGTGCACCTATATTGCCTGTTTGTGCACCTCTCTTGCCTCTTTGTGCATTCCTTTTGCCTCTTTCTGTACCTCTTTTGCCACTTTTTGCACCTCTCCTGCCTTTTTCTGCACTTCTTTTGTCTCTTTCTGCACTTGTGTTGCGTGTTTCTGTACTTTTCTTGCTTCTTTCTGTACTTCTATTGCTTCTTTCTCTTCCTCTTTTGACTGTTTCTGCACCTCTTTTAGTTCTTTCTACACCTGAGTTGCTAGTTTCTTGAGCTAACTAGCTTCTTTCTGCACATTTCTTCCTCTTTCTGCAGTTGTCTTGCCTCTTTCTGCACTTCTGTTGCTTGTTTTTGAACATCAGTTGTTTCTTTATACACTTTTCTTGCTTTTTTCTGCTCCTCTCAAGCTTCTTTCTGCACCTCTCTTGCCTTTTTCTGCGCCCGTCTTCCCTGTTTTGCACTTCTCTTGCCTCTTTGTGCAAATCTCTTGCCTCTTTGTGCACCTCTCTTGCATGTTTGTGCACCTCTGTTGTTTCTTTGTGCATCCCTATTGTCTCTTTCTGCACCTCTGTTGCCTCTTTCTGCATTTCTCACATTTTTCAGTAGCTGTGTTGTTGTTTGTGTACTTCTTTTTGCTGTTTCTAAAACTTTTTTCTGTCCTTTTCTTTCTCTTTCAGCACCTTTTTCCCTCTTTCTGCAGTTCTCTTGCTTGTTTCTACACTTTTGTTTTTTTATTTGTTATAAAGAGAATAACAATGTAATTGTAATTAATTGCTTACTAGTTATTATGAATATTTAGATGTAATTAATTTAAAATTGTTAATTCATGTAACAAACTATTGAAACTATTCTTTGTTTTTTTAGAAAATTATTTTGTTTGGATTACAAATTGAAGATGGCAAGAAAACATGAAAAGAGAAGACAACAAAGAAAACAGAAGTACTTAAAGAAAACAAAAAAAGAGTGCACTAGAAAAAGACCAAAATGTTACTCAGGATAAAGTCTGTTCTGGTAAGAGCACTAAACAGTTTCTTAAAACAGTTGCAGAGAGATTAAAGAATGACAATAATAATGAAAGGAAAAAGAAATTGTTTACAGCAAGCACAAGGAAAAGAAGAATTGTAATGGTAAAAAAACATTAGTTTTTGGAAAACCAACATATGTTACAAGAAGACAAAAACAATTTAAAGAGATACGTGTACGAATGTTTTTAAGTAGAGTAATTCAAAATGTATTAAAAGATTGTAAAAAGTATCAAAAAAGATCAGCAGCGTATAAGAAGAAGCAACAGATTGAAAGTGTAGTAGATACTGCTTTTGAATTGAAACGAAAATTATTTATATTAGTATTGAAGAGAATGAGAACAATGGATAAAACAATGGTATTTCTGATACAGAAAAGCAAAAGAAAAAGACTTGTTAATAGAAGTAACTTTTGTAAAACTTTAACTGGTGAATGGAAACTATTTTCAACAGAACACATTAGTACATGCAGTTGATACTAGTGGTCGATGCTATGAGATGAAAGATGGTTGTCCCATTCCAAAAGAAAAAATGGTTGTTAGGAGTGTGAAAGAAGTAATAGCTGAAGAAGTTCAAGGGAAGCGTACACAAGCTCCTGTTTATAAGTGGGATTTTTACAGTATTTGCAGTATTCGACAGGAATCTATTGACATATTATGATATTTTTTTACGAGAATATGCAAAAAAAAGTCTTAAACTGAAGATTAAGATGTTACAAGGACTAGGTCCATGTAAAATAAGAAAATATACTAACTTGCAGGGTCATTCTCTGGCTTGTCTTTCAAGAAAAGTGTGTCAAAGTACTTTTCATCATTTAAGAATGTTAGCAGTACACCACTCAGAAATGCGGAAGTTAGTAAGGAGACTCTACTATGTAAAAACTCCTGCATTATGTCTTAAGTGAAATAAACACAGCTCTTTTGCATGGTTCAGTATCAGATGTACAAAAAGTTTGTGATGATATACAGTTTTATTTTTTGGTTCACAAGAGGAGTGTAGAGAAAGTGAGAGCTTGATCAGTGTAGGCGTTGAAGAACACGGGAAATAGATTAGTATTGATGAGTTTGCAGAAGAAATTAGAAAGTTTAAGACAGTTTCATCTGAAAAACCAAACTATGTTTGTATTTGTTGTTGGCGTACCCACTATAGAAGTCAAACTAGGAATGTTGATTTATATTTAAAAAGTGAAAAGGAAAACAATGATAAGTGGCAGCAATTTGGTGCCTATTTGTTGGTAGAAGGTCGGTTTGAGTTGGCTACTGATCAAGTTATTTGTAAATAATGTTACAACAAATTAGAAGAGAACAAAATGCCAGCTAGAGCAATACATAACAACTTAGAGTTGGTAGCTATTCATCAGGAACTGGCAGTTTTGAATGCATAGTCCATTCTTATTCAATCTGTACACCCATTTCAAGCCATAGTTCGTATGGAGCCTAAAACAGGTAAGCTGCCACCAACAGATTTACAAAGTGGTCTGAAAGGAAGAGTTGTGTACTTACCTTTAGATTTTAAGAAAAATATTAAAACTGTTGGTGTAGACAGGGATTAAAATGAGCCAGTAGTTATTCTAGTAAATGGTGTACCAACAAAGAGTCAAAAAATCTGACAAGAGTTTGTAGATGTTAATAAACTTCAAAAGGCTACATTATATCTGGTACAGAATAATATTTATTATAAGAATGTAAATGTTGATGAACAGGTAATATGCTTAGAAGATGAAACAGAAATTTTAAGTGGCCAAATAGAATAAGTGGACAAGTCCAAGAGTGAAGAGATTTATGAACATTATACTATACATCCTCTACATTCGAAGGAAATGATTGGAAACAGTATTGAATTATTTCAAATGAAGGAAGCAAAGGGAACTCCCATGAGTGTATGGGAAAAAAGTTTAGAAGCTCATTGTTTTCCAAAGCTATTCCCCACTGGAGAAGGTGGACGAATTGATGAGCGAGCTGTATGGATTCCAGCTTCAGAATACTGCTCGACAAGATTGTACTCTGAAGATCCAAGATTTCGACAGTGCATTCCATTTATATTTCATCTTCTGTTTGAAAGTGATTTGTCTGCACTTTCATATGCAGTGAACCACATATTAAAAACAGGAGTTCATCTTCCACATGTTTCTGCAAAAGAATTCATGGACAAAGTTCAACAAAGAGATGAAAATTTAGAATCTCAGTAAAATTAATTTGATGGCTTGTCAACGTGATACCAATGAATATTGGTTTCATCGTCACAGTGAACTTAATTGTATGTTAAGAACCCTAGGTACCCCTACATAGTTTGTAACACTTAGCTGTGCTGAATATGCGTGGGACGATTTACTTGAATTTCTACAAGAAGCAAATTCAAATGTTAAAAATATTGGGGCAGATTTACAACTTCTGGCGCATCCCTGCAAATCAGCAGGGATGCGCCAAGAAAGATGCGTCACACACAACTACCCATGCGCCACCATAAATGCGCCGCATTTACAATGCGGCGCGCCCTGGCGCACGGATAGGCAGATGCGTGACGTATCTGCTGGCGTAAGGTTGGCGCAGTGCGAGAGTCGTGTCGCGGGCGCGACGCAACTCCAGCACTGTTCCAACCCGGCCTATCTCCAACATGCTGCATCACGCCTTACGCCTGCTTCAAGCAGGCGCAAGGTATTGACTCAGCGGCGTCGGAAAAGTGACTGAGTGAAATCTTGTAGATTTCACTGCGTCACTTTTCTGAGGCTTTCCTCCGACGGAACGCCCACACTGCGACGGAACGCCCACATGAAACCTGATGCAGGTTTCATGTGGCGCAGTGCTTTACGACGTGACGCATCTGCCTAGATGCATCACGTTGTAAATAAGTCGCAACGTGGTGCATGGTTTACACCGCCGCTGCGTCACAAAAGTGACGCAACTGCGGCGTAAAAGTGTCGCAAGGGGCTTGTAAATCTGCCCCATAGAATTGAAGACACCTGGAGAACTCTGTTCCTTGGATCCTGTAAATGTCTGCAGGTATTTTAAGCATAGGTTTGAAAGTATGATGTCATTTATCTGCAATAAAAATATTCCTCCTCTTGGAGAAGTTACAGATTTCTTTTGGCGGAAAGAGTACCAAGCCAGAGGTGCTCCTCATATACACATGCTATTATGGATAAAGAATGCTCCAAAATTTGGAACTGATACTGATGAAAGTGTTTTGTCTTTCATCAAACAGTATGTTACATGTGCCATTCCAAGAGAAGGAGGAGAAAAGAGCTTGAGACAACAGTTTTATGGTTTCAAAGTCATCGATGTGGGAAATACTGTCGACGAAAATACAAGTGTAAAGGGAAATGTTATGCAAAATGTCGTTTTGTATTCCCATGTCCAATAATTTCTAAAGGAAGAGTAAATAGTTTTTTGTCAGCAGTAAGGCATACCATAACTCGGAAATCTCTGAAGAATACATACAGCTTAAAAAGAACAGAAGATTCAAAGTACATTAATGACTACAATCCAGTTATTTTGAAAATGTGGAATGCAAACATAGATATTCAATATGTTGCAGATAATTCAATTGCTGTTGCTCGCTATGTTACATCATATATAACCAAATCTGAAAAGACAGAGATGAAAGAAATGTGGGAAGAAATTTTACAAGAGAAGAGTCTTAGCAAGAAATTGTACAGCTTTGGCTTGAAAATGCTTTCACATCGAGAGATTGGATCCTATGAATGTTCAGATCGTTTGAGCTCTGCCCGTTTATATTCAAAGTCAAGAGGAATCATTTGGGTAAGTTTAGGTCTTGCCTCCACGCGAAATAGAGTATTGAAATCTTTACAAGAAATCGAATACTTAGCACAGAATGAACCAGAAAGTACATATATTCTTAAAACTAATATGTTGGATACATACTATCCCAAAAGGAGTCCACATCTCAAAAACCAATGTCTGTATGAAATACTTCAGTATTACAGCTTTAAAATAAAAGTTACAGAAAATATAAAAGAAGAAAAATATGCAGTAATTGGATGTGGCGGATGTTTGGTAAAACATGCCAAAGGAAATTGATTAACCACAGAAAACTCAGTTGCGAAAGTCCAGATAAGAGGGAATTTTTCTATTTAGCACTTCTGCAACTGTTCAAGCCTTGGCGTAGTGAAACGGAATTACTTGGAGATTTCGACTGCTATGAAGATTCTTTTAATGCAAGTAAAGATAGCATTCAGTGCACAATTTTCCCTACATATCTACAAATGTTAAATGATGAGATTGAACAAGAAAGTACTATTGCAGCTGAAATAGCTAGAGAAAGTTCTCAAGATAGCCAAAGTTCTGGTCCACTGAGTCAAGATCCACTGGGACAACCAATTATCGAAAATGAAGCAGCAATAGCCATGAATGAGGTTGAAACTGCAATGCAACAAGCACAACAGGATATTCTTCAGTTGGAAAAGTTAGAAGAACAACTAAATATTGAACAGAAAGAAATATATCTGTAACTCAAACAACAGATACAACATGGTTTGCTGCATGAGAAAAAAGAATGCCGATGTTCCTCATTTAAACCTATTCTAATGTACATCACTGGTCAAGCTGGAACAGGAAAAAAGTTTCTTAATTAAAGTTTTGACCAGTTATCTACACAAAACCATAGAATCACATTTATCTTGTGTTGTAACAGCTCCAACTGGATGATTAGCAGCACACAACATTAAAGGGATTACTTTACATCAATTACTTATGCTACCAGTTGAACAGGATAATAAATTGGAATATCAGAAGCTATCTGGAGAAGCTTGTTATGAAGCTTCAAGAGTACTGAAGAAAATGAAACTTTTAATCATTGATGAGGTGAGCATGGTCCCAATCTTAATGCTTGCCTTTGTACACGTGAGAATGCAACAGATTTTAAAAACAGATTACGATGTTCTGTTTGGAGGAAAACATTTAATTGTATTCGGAGATCTACTACAACTTACTCCTGTAAAAGGAAAACCTGTTTTTAAAACACTTGTCCATGAAGACACTTGGAAATATTTGGGAAGTATTGGAAATGTGAACATTTGGTTACATTTTGAATATAAAGAACTTGTTAAGAATATGCAACAAGCAAGTGATGAAGATTATGGAAATATTCTTCAAGACATAAGAATCGGTGTCTTGACGAAACATGGTAAACAAGCTTTAGAAAGTCGGCTACTAAGGAACTTGTTTACAACTGGAAACGCAGCAGCTGAAGTAATGTACAAAATGCTTGGAGGAAAGAAGTCTATAGTTTGCCTAATGCCTACACTGCAAGAGTGTTCATCAACTTTTGAAACTGGAAAAACAACAAATAGTGGAAATTGAAGCTATTGATAAAATTGAACACCAAGAAGTGACTATTCTTCTTACAGAGAAACTACAGGCTAAATTGCATTCTTTGGAAAAGTCTGTATCTAAAACTGCAGGCTTAGAAAAGACTTTACATATAAGTATAAACTGTTGGGTAATTTTGCACCGTAATTTTGAATGTATAAGAAGGTAAATGGAGCAATTTGAAAAGTTGTTGATTTTGTACAATTTCAGAATAGAGATGGAATAGAATAGAATTTTTGATTATAAAATGTGATCAGATTAAAGAGATAAGACAGATTGTGCGTTGTATTGTACGAGTTTTGCTTCTAAAAGATTTGTATATTCGCAGACAATAGTTTCCTCTGTCTTTAGTATATGCAGTAACTATTCATAAATCTCAAGGTTTAAGTATAGACAGTGCTTCTCTAAATATTGGAAGTACAGTGTTCAAAGAGGGAATGGAATACATTGCATTGTCTCGAGTACGAACATTGTCTGGTTTGTATTTGATAGATTTTGATGAGAAAAAGGTTAGTGCTGATGCAAATTGTGTAAGAGAGTACAATCGTTTAAGAAGACTTTATACTCCTGATTTAGGTGAATACCCCATATATGAGAAACGTGTAGTGTGTCCAAAACGGAAACATGTCAAACATTCAATTGAGGTTCAAAAAAAGAAAACAATTGAAGAGAAACTTGAAGGCGTAAAGAAAAAGAAAATGGAAACTGTTGATGACATTGTAGGATACCAGGTGGAAAATAGTTCAGGTATCAACTGTTATACTAATGTGATTCTGAATGTTGTGTTTTATCTACAATATCTTCATCATGAAATCATGGGAAATCATGAAAAAGATTCTGTTCTTTACTACATCATGTATTTCAACAGTTGGTAACTGACAGAAGTAAAATGCATACTGCTTCTGGCATTCGGCATCTTTTGGATATATGTACAGGTTCTTTGACATTTACTCTCAATATACAACAAGATGCACAAGAATTTCTAATGCTTATGCTTGGAGTATTAGAACATGAAGGTATACAGATAGAAAACTTATTTGGACTAAGTTACGGATGGGATCATAAATGTGAAGAGTGTTCATTTACTTCTACCACTGAAATACAAACAGAACGATTCATATACTTGATGATACCAGACTGCAAATCAGTACCTTTTAACAAATTGATAAACCAGCCAATCAGGACATGAGATGTTTGCATTGTAGATCAGAGATGTTGTCTACATTACCTATAGAAAGATTTGGAAAAGATCTGATTTTAATGCTACAACGTTGTAGAGCAAATGGAAGAAAATTGGAAACCAAAATTACAACTTTTAATGCTAGTCAAATATCTATTTCAGGAAGAACTTTTACAGCAGTGGCTATTATTTTCCATGATGGACCAACTACAACATCTGGACTCTATACTGTGTTTTTAAAGTGTAATGAAGGATGGATGCATTGCAATGATGCCCATTGCAATGATGCCCACTTGGAATTCAAACCTAGATGGCCTTATGAATTTCCAAATTCATATTTGTTATTTTTGCAGCCAAAGTTTTGAGTACATCATTTGGCCTATTGGGAAGATGTGAACAGAAAGTAGACAGCACTGCAAACTATTATTATTTATAATTAGTGTTTCGATTATTATTTGCGCTAATTGATATTACATTTGGAAAATTGTGTTTAAAAGCAAATAGTTTATATATTTGTTGTCTATATTGTACCAGGTGTAAATGAGAGTCTGTATTCTGGCAAATGTATTTGAGCTAAATAATACAGTTACTGTAGATGAAGAAAGTAATTAAAAAAGTGTAGATAGAAAAACGCATAGATACACATATTGATAATGATGTACTATGCTGATTTTTTTTTTTTTTGTACAATCCATTTGATTGTTTTTTTCCCCGCTGTTCAATGATGATACTACATTGAAATCACTGTGTATGGTGAAGTTAAGTGGAATCTGAGAACAGCAAAAAAGTGAAACTGAAAATGTTATGTAATTCCAAATATATGTTGTGTTCTTAAAAATATAATATTATAATTTCTGTAATATATTAATATTAAATAACAGTTTTTCTTCTTTTTTATAGTAGCTACTGTTGAAGTTTGAAAACAGTTTTAATGCTGTTTAGGATAACACTACTCTAAAATAGTTCTACTGAGTAATGTGCCTACATTACTTGAAAGGTAAGAATACATAATATAATATGCATAACAACCATGGAAAAATGTTTAAAGTTTTATTATATGTTATCTGTTTCTAATATAAATAATGTTAATCCTTTACACTATTTGAAGACTATATTCATATTTTTGAGGAGCAGTATCACACTTACTTTTTACAGAACTGCATAGAGCAATAAAAGTGCTTTCATTGTAAGTTATTTACTCCTCATTATACAGGACTGGTGTGTATTGAACTCCCTATCCAATGACTTCTCAGATACATACATAGAGAAGATATGCACTAGTAGAATTATCCAGCAACTACCCATCCACTCATTGAATGAAGCAGATAGTAAAAATGCACTGATGCAATCACACAGGGACTACTTGTACACTCATTCATTACTATCTATGCAGTCATAGAATCAGCCAGACAGTTTTGTTGCACTCAGCTATTCATCTAGCCACTAGCCATGCACTCATCCATTTACTCATGCACTGCCCATGCACTCACCCAATCAGCCAGGCACTCATCCTTTCACATAGGCACTACCCATGCACTGATCCATTCTCTCAGGCACAACTCAGGCACTAATAGGATAACCCAGGCATTACCCTTGCATTCTTCCTTTCACACAGGCACTACCCATGCACTCATCCAATCACCCAGGTAGTAATGCTGCACTCAAGCAATCACTCAGGCAATATTCTTGTACTCAACCATTCACACAGGCATTACCCATGCACTCATCTATTCTCTCAGGAACTACACATTCACTCATCCAATGACCCAGGCACTTCCTTTGCACTGAACCATTCACTCACGCAGTACCCATGCACTCATCTAAGTACCCAGGCATTACCCTTGCACTCATAAAGTCACTCAGGTACTACACATGCAGTCATCCAATCACCTAGGCGGTACTGCTGCACTCATGTGATTACCCAGGCACTACCCATGCACTCATGCAATCACTCAGGCACTACTGTTGCACTCAACCATTTACTCAGGCACTACGTATGCACTCATGTTTTCTCTTAGAAACTACCCATGCATTCATCCAATGATCCAGCCTTTACCCTTGCACTCATCCTTTCACACAGGCACTACTCATGCACTCATCCAATCAGCCACGCTCTACACTTCCACTCATACAATCACCTAGTCACTACCCATGACCTCATTTAATCCCTCAGGCACTATTCTTGGACTCAACCATTCACTCAGGCACTACTCATGCACTCATACATTCTCTCAGGCAGAACTCATGCACTAATGCAATAACCGAGGCATTACCCTTACACTTATCCTTTCAGTTAAGCACTATCCATGCACTCATCCAATCACCTAGGCAGTACCTCTGCACTCATGCAATCACTCAGGCACTGTTCTTGTACTCAACCATTCACACAGGCATAACCCATGCACTCATCCATTCTCTCAGGAACTACCCATGCACTCATCCAATGACCCAGGCACTTACTTTGCACTGATCCATTCAGTCATGCAGTACCCATGCACTCATCTATGTTCCCAGGCGTTACCCTTGCACTCATGAAGTCACTCAGGTTCTACACATGCAGTGATTCAATCACCCAGGCAGTACCCATGCACTCATGCAATTACTGAAGCACTACTGTTGCAGTCAACCATTCACTCAGGCATTACCCATGCACTCATGTTTTCTCTAAGGAACTAGTCATGCACTCATGCAATTACCCAGCCATTACCCTTGCACTCATACAATCACCCAGACACTACTCATGTAGTCATGTAATCACTCAGGCACTATTCTTGTACTGAACCATTCACTCAAGCACTACCCATGTACTCATCCATTCTCTCAGGCACAACTCATGCACTAATGCGATAACCCAGGCATTACCCTTGCACTCTTCCTTTCTCTCAGGTACTACCCATGCATTCATCTAATTACCCAGGCACTATACATGAACTCATACAATCACCCAGGCACTACCCATGCACTCATGCATTCGCTCAGGCACTATTCTTGGACTCAACCATTCACTCAGGCACTACCCATGCACTCATACATTCTCTCAGGCAAAACTCATGCACTAATGAAATAACCAAGGCATTACCCTTGCACTTATCCTTCCAGTCAAGCACTATCCATGCACTCATCCAATCTCCTAGGCAGTACCTCTGCACTCATGCAATCACTCAGGCACTATTCTTGTACTGAACCATTCACACAGGCATTACCCATGCACTCTTCTATTCTCTCAGGCACTACCCATTCACTCATCCAATGACCCAGGCACTGCGCGTGAACTGATCCTTTCACGCATGCACTGCCCATACACTCATCTAAGCATCCAGGTATTGCCATTGCATCCATGAAGTCACTCAGGTACTACACATGCAGTCATCCAATCACCAAGGCAGTACCCCTACACTCCTGCAATCACCCAGGCAATACACATGCACTTATGCAATCACTCAGGCAGTACTATTGCACTCAACCTTTCAGTCAGGTACTACTGATGCACTCATCTTTTCTCTTAGGCAGTACGTATGCACTCATCCTATGATCCAGGTATTACCTTTGCACTCATCCTTTCATACAGGCACTACCTGTGCACTCATCTATTCTCTCAGGCACAACTCATGAACTAATGCAATAACCCAGGCATTATCCTTGCACTTATCCTTTCACTCAAGCACTACCCATGCACTCATCCAATCATCCAGGTAGTACCTCTATACTCATGCAATCACTCAGGCATTATTGTTCTACTCAATCATTCAGTCAGGCACTACCCATGCACTCATCCAATGACCCAGGCACTACCCTTGCACTGATCCTTTCACTCATGCACTACCCATGCACTCATCTAACCATCTAGGCATTACCCTTGCACTCATGAAGTCACTCAGGTACTAAACATGCAGTCATCCAATCACCCAGGCAGTACCCATGCACTCATGCAATCACCCAGGCACTACCCATCCACTCATGCAATCTCTCAGGTAATACTGGTTTGTCAGGTTCCCAGAACTGCCTCAATCTCTGGCCCTCTGCATGACCTTCATTGTCTTAGGGTGGAGAGCCAAATTAAGTTCAAAGCCCTGAGCTACATGTTTAAAATCAGATCTGGAGTGGCCCCCCAATACCTGCAGGCTCTGGTTCACCCTTACTTGCCTTCACGTCCGCTCCGCTCTGCCACCCAGGCGAAGTTCTCTGTTCCTAGAATTAGACTGTCACGCATGGGCGGTCGATCCTTTGCCTACCTAGGCCCCTCTTTATGGAATTCTCTCCCTGTGTCGCTTCGCAATGAAACTGTTTATGAGAATTTCCATAAATGTTTAAAAACTTGGCTGTTTAACCAATAATCGTCCCTTGTTTTCTGTTCCTCTCGAGCTGGCGCCAGGAAACCCTTTTTGGGTAGCTGTTGCGCCTTACAAATGAAAATTAACATAACATAACATAACATAACATACTCTTGCACTCAACCATTCACTCAGGTACTACCCATGTACTCATGTTTTCACTTAGGCACTACCCATGCACTCATCCAATGACCCAGGCATTACCTTTGCACTCATCCTTTTACCCAGGAACTATGTGTGCACTCATCCAATCACACAGGCAGTACACCTGCACTCATAGAAACACTCAGGCACAATTCTTGCACTCATCATTTCACTTAGGCAGTAACCATGCAATCATCCAATCACCCAGGCACTACACCTGCACTCATACAATCACCCAGGCACTACCCATCCACTCATGCAATCACTCAGGCATTACTGTTGCACTCAACCATTTACTCAGGCAGTACCCATGTACTCATTTTCTTCTCTTAGGCACTACCCATGCACTCATCCAATGACCCAGGCATTACCTTTGCACTCATCCTTTCATGCAGGCACTACCCATGCACTCATCCAATCACCAAGGCAGTACACCTGCACTCATACAAACACTCAGTCAGTACTCTTGCACTCAGGCAGTACCCATGCATTCATGCAATCACCCAGACATTACACGTGCACTCATACAGTGACCCAGCCACTACCAATGCACTCATGCAATCATTCAAACACTACTCTTGCACTCAACCCTTCACTCAGGCATTATGCATACAGTCATCCATTCACTCTGCCACTACTCATTCACATATCAAATCACCCAAGCACTATTCTTTCACTCATTCATTCACTTACGTATTATGCATGCGCTCATCCATTCACTGAGAAACTACTTATGCACAACTCTAACATTCATCACATACACATTTATACAAGCAATCACTTTCACTACATACAATTTTTCTAATTTTAACCAGTATAGGTGGTTCTGTGAGAACCATTTTTTTTAAAAGCAATTTTGTATTTTCTGAATTATTTTATTTTTTTGGATGCTTTTCAATTTTTTGAAGGAAAAAATAAAAGTTAAACAGTCCAACTGTGGTGTTTCATTAGAACGAAGAAACACAAGGAAGAAAACAAAAAAAACAAAAAATTGCACTTATGTACTTTGAGGAGATTTAGGATGTCTTCAATGGAGAGTTCTCCAACACAAAGAGTGGTCAAACACTTTCGACAATGAATGCCTTCATACGCCAATTCAGAAACAATCAGAGGTTGTGGAGTGGTCAATACAACCCCTGCAGAAGTAGATGGTTGACTACCATTATCACTGGCAGCTTGCTCCCTCTTCTGGCGCTCCATTATCTCTCTTGCCAGACAGGTGGGATGGATATTCTCAAGGTTCTTCTTCATCGAAGAAGTGCCACACGAGTACTTCTTCTCCGATCCTCTGGAGAGGACTTTGTGGCAGATGCTGCAGGTCACCTTGCGCGCATTCACTTTTTTCTCTCCCTTTGGCACAGTAAAAAAAGCCCACACGATACTCTCCTTTTGCATTTTTACTGGCTCCTCCACCTCTTCCATCTCCTCCTGCTGCTCCTCTTCAGGAAAAGCTGATGCCATTTTCCAAAGTCAAAAATGAGTAACTCCAAAGAAAATAAAGAATTAGCAGAGCCTACAAAAAAAGCAGTCTTAAAAGCAGACACACCCGAAATGAAAGGACAGGAACAGGTGTTGGTTCCACCCTCCAAGAGAATGAAAAGCTCTTCAACCAAAGACAGACTTTCTTTCTATGTCACACAGAGTTGCGTAGGGGTCGCGCACCCATCGCGTATGCATCGCGCACCCGTAAAATGTACTAAATGTAATATAAAAGTGTAAATTGCTATTAGGATATTGTGTCTCAAAGTATTTCAATGGAAAGTCTTTATGCAAAACAGATATTTAAACTTGAAACATTCAAATTTCTTACTTTTAAAAATTACGCCAGAGTGGCGACTCCTACACGATCCCGGAAATACGTGCCGGCAGGGTTCGCGACCCCTACACGTTTGGTGCGCGGTAGTGCCACGTACTAAAAATCTGTTTTAAACATTTTAAAAATATTTCACAAGAACACTAATACTAATTTTTGGGATTCAATAATAAACCTCTTTGTGTAAAAAATATATTATTTCAGTGTAAGTATGTATTTTAGAGTTACATTCGTGTAACGGATTCACGCCCCCAACGCGTAGATCCACGACCGGTGCGCGATACCATCGCGTCCAGAGAAATCTGTTAATTTTTTATGTACTCAGTAATTAACCTCTTTGTGAAAAAAATATATTAATTCATTCTGAATATGTATTTTAGATTGATATTCATATAACGGATCCGCACACCCACCACGTAGGTTCACGTACGGTGCGCGACCGTTTTTTGTAAATTAAAAAAATATTTATATATATAAAGAAGATATTTATCATAAAAGAGAACAAAACATCTTTTATACTATTAAAAGCAATCATACAAAATTTAAATTGCCAGAAAACAATAAAAAAATATGTTAAAAAATTATATACACATTTTCTTTTTCTATTCAAAATTCTGTTATATAATATCACATTGTACAAAATTAGAAACAATAGAACAATATTACAATTTTGAAAAAATTTAAATGATTCAAATGAACAACACAATAAATCTTTAATCAGCTATGTTATATATATTTTTAAAAAGTGATTATAATTATTTTAAAAGTTTATAAAAATACATTGAAAATCATAGAAAAAATAGTTACAAACATCTTTTCATAAATAAAATTGTTTAAAAAACATTAGAAATTCACTGAAAAACTACAAGTTTCAGGGATGTTATAGTCAGGGTTTAGCATTTAAAAAACCTTAGAAATTCACTGAAAAAACCTCAGGTTTCAGGGACGTTATAGTTAGGCTGACATTTCACTCATACAAAACCAGAGAAATTCAGCCGTTATAGTTAGCTGAGTTATATATAACTTGTGCCCCCGCAATGCATTGCTGATGACGTCACATATTACATCATTCATGACATGGTCAGTGACATCACTGATGACATCACTGATGACATCTCAAATGACATCACTGATGACATCATCCACATAATCTCTGATGTACCTACTCACACCCCAATATAACCAATCATACACCCACTTCAAATTTCAGACTACTATTCTTGAAACCATTGACACACCAATACCAGTACGTAAATATCCACTCACTGATTCATAGGTCTACATACACATCACTCACTCACTCATACAGTCACTGATATATACAGTCGCTCATCAATACAGCCACTGACATATCCACTCATACACCCATACAGCCACTCATATATGGTCAGTCACCCATAGAGCTACTGACATACCTACTCATTCACCCAAACACTCAATCACACAGCCACTTACTCACTCATACAGAAACACACACACACTCACTACTCATACAGATACTAACAAATACTTACTCTCTATACAGTCACTGAGACAAGCATACACTCACCCATACAGCCACTCTCACAATCACTCACTCACACATACACTCACTTAAATACTCCAACACTCATATATAGTCTTTCAGAAATGTAGTTAGTCACCCATATACCACTGAGACATCCATTCACTCATCGACACAGCCATATGCCCACTCACTCGCCCACACTGTCCCTCACAGACACACTCATGAACCCATACACCCAGAGATTCACCCACTCATACATCTATGCAAGGAGTCACACACCCTCTCTCCTATCCACACAGACACTCAGGCACCCATACAGGTACTCAGATAACAAATCAATAACCCATATAGACACTCATGTATCTACTCACCAACCCATGCAGCCACTTACACACCAACTGACAAACTGATACACACATTCACACAGATTAGTCACTCACCCTTACATTCACTAAGACACATTTAATCACTCACTTATACAATCAGTCATGTACACAGTAAATCATCCATACAAACACTCATACACCCACTCATTCTTCAATACACCTTGGCGTATATATAGGGGAGCCAGGGAATGGAGTGAAATGTACTGGGTTCACGCTTCAGAACACTTATACACCATGTCCAGGAATAATTAGCCCCACTCACTACGAGGACTGGTATTCATGTGGCTAAACAGAGACAATTTTCCTGTCTGTAAAGAAAATGCCTGATGGGAATTGTAGTCCTCTATGAAGGACTGCCTGTACCTCCATTCCATGGACTGTGTCAGCTGTGCTTCCACCAATGGCAGTGAGGAAGCACTTTTAAAAATGGTGGAAAATGAAAAACACCGGTTTTAGGCATTTGACAAAGGCACACCAGCCGAAACGCATTATGCCATGACTGTAATAAACCGAGTTCTCCTGTGACCCCGCTGTGTCCCCTTGTCTGTTTCTGAAAAGAGGAGATTGTGTGGGATATATATATATATATATATATATAACACTCTTAAACGTTTTAGGAACACTCAGTCACTGGATGATGTCATCAGTGATGTCATTTGAGATGTCATCAGTGATGTCATCAGTGATTTCACTGACCATGTCATGAGTGATGTAATATGTGACGTCGTCAGCAGTGCATTGCGGGAGCACAAGTTATAGTTCAGCTCAGCTAACTATAATGGCTGAATTTCTCTGGTATTGTATGAGTGAAATCAGCCTAACTATAATGTCTCTGGAACCTGTGGTCTTTTCAGTGAATATATATATTCACTGAAAAAAACAAAGGTTACAGGGACGTTATAGTTAGGCTCAGATTTCACTCGTACAAAACCAGTGAAATTCAGCAGTTACAATTAGCTGAGCTAACTGCAGCTTGCCCCCCTGCAATGCACTTCTTATGACCTCACATATTTCATCACTCATGACATGGTCAGTGACATCACTGATGACATCACTGATGACATCATCCGGTGACTGCGAGTGTTTTTAATATGAGTGTTAAATATATATACCAATGTATTGGTGAATCAGTGGGTGCATGACTGACTGTAGAAGTGAGTGATTAGGTGTCTCAGTGAATGTATGGGTGAGTGACTGGTTGTGTGA
Source organism: Calotriton arnoldi (assembly GCA_963921515.1). Classification (NCBI taxonomy): domain Eukaryota; kingdom Metazoa; phylum Chordata; class Amphibia; order Caudata; family Salamandridae; genus Calotriton; species Calotriton arnoldi. The sequence goes on from CAWUFW010002888.1 coordinate 1,481,352, forward strand.
ATTTATGTATCAGTCTGTCAGTTGGTGTCTAAGTGGCTGCATGGGTGTGTGAGTGGGTATGTGAGTGACTGTATTGGTGAGTGATTGGTTGTCTGAGTAACTGTATAGTTGTCTGAGTATCTGTGTGGGTGGGTGAGAGGGTGTGTGACTGCCTGTATGGATGACTGAGTGGGTGAGTCAGTGGTTGTATGGGTTAGTGAGTGTGTGTGAGGGGCTGTATGGTTGAGTGTGTATATGGCAGTGTGGGTGAGTAAGTAGATGTGTCAGCGGTATATGGGTGAGTAACTGGGTATGTGAAAGGCAGTATAGGTGAGTGATGGGGTATATGAGTGACTGTGTGGGTGAGTGAGAGTGGCTGTATGGGTGAGTGTGTGCTTGTGATAGTTACCTCCAGTAATTCCCACACAGTGGGTTTGTGGAGATATTTTTGGTGGCCATGCCCCCTTTCTCCACCACTCTGCAACTGTGCCTCCTGGCACAATACTGGTTGTGGGATGAAGTCCACATGGCTCTTGAGGGTCCTTGGAGGCCAACTACACCTCCTGTTACCTCCAGTAAGACACACACAGCTGGATTGCTGAGAGGTCATCAGAGGCTATGCCCCCTTTCTCCACCACTCTGCAAGAAGTCCTCTTTAGTCCTGAGGCCCTGAGGCCCTCAGGAGTAATGTGGAATTAATTCCCCAACCAGCAGTGCACCAGGAGGTGTGATTGCAGAGTGGTGGAGAAAAGGGGCATAGCTTCCAAGTCCTCTCAGCAATCCCGTTGTCTGGGACTTACTGAAGGTAACAGAAGTGGTTCCTGGACCCTGAGGACCCTCAGCATCCAAGTGGACTTCATGCCCCAACCACCACTGCACCAGGAGGCACGTTTAAAGAGTGGTGGTGAAGTGGGCCTGGCCTCCGATGACTTGCTAGAGGTTTTTCTTATTTTTGGCTGCGTGCCTCCCCTTCCCTGGGTCATTTTTGGCCCCAAGGACCCCATCCCCCGGGCCAGGCCTTTTTCATTGAGTGAGGGGGGCACATGGCCCCCCGGGGCCCAGCCTTTTTTTATATATAATTTATAGGGAGGGGAGCCGAGCGGCCCTCCTCTCTGGCTGATTTCAGCCCCGAGGACCTCGTCGTCCGTGGCCCAGCCTTTTTTTAATATATAATTTATAGGGAGGGGAGCCGAGCGGCCCTCCTCTCTGGCCGATTTAAGCCCCGGGGACCCCAACCCCCAGGGCCCAGTCTTTTTTTTATATATAATTTATAGGGAGGGGAGCCGAGCGGCTCTCCTCTCTGACCAATTTCAGCCCCGAGGACCCCGTTGCCCGGGGCCCAGCCTGTAGTGTGAGTGCCCTGGTCCCACTCAAATCAGGGCACCCACTGCCACTGATGGGGACTGCGGGAGGAGCCTGAAGGCACCTGTGGTCCCTGCCAGCTACCCGCATCCTGCGGGAGCCTGCATTGCTTTTACACATAGGGAGCTGCTAACATGCAGCTCCCTATGTGTAAAAGCAAATTGCGCTCCGCTTTGAGCAAGTGAGAGCAAAATGCTGGCGCTTGCTTAAAGAGGAGAACTGTTTGCTATGGCTTCGCGGGAGCAAGCAACGTTCTGGGGGTGGGCACCCTGGGACATTGCAGGAGACGGCCCTGGAGAATGGCGGTCCCCAGGGCCATCTAAGGATCCATGAAGGGGTCTGCATGGCCCCTCTCCAGTGTTAATTTAGCCCCAGGGAGGTGGTGGTCCCAGGGCTGCAGGGAGATCCATACAGCCCCCGCATTATTTAAAGTTAAACGCCCGGGGAGGTGGTGGCCCCCGGTGCTGCGGGGGGTCCACGAGCCTCCCCGCATTTGCTAAACAAAGAGCCCTGGGAGGGTGGCAGTCCCCGGGGCGGGGGGGGGCGAAGAGGCAGCCCCATTTATAGATGAAAACCCCCAGGTAGGAGGTCGTCCCCAGGGCAAAGGGGAGGCTGTACGGGCCACCCTGCATTTTTTTTAAAAAGAAGCCCGGGGAAGTTAGTGGTCACTGGGGCATTATTTAACCCCAGATGGGGGTCCATATGCTAGCCCGCCTATAATTAAATATGATCCCGGGACCTGGTCCCCCCAGGAACTGGCCCACCCAGGGGCCGATAATTGACGAAGTGCGGGAGGCCGCTCTTCATTTATTTTTATTTTTCAAGTCCCTCCAACAGGCCTTGGGGGTCAGGGTGTTTCTATCCTGCCCCTTTTCTTTTTTTAAAATATTTTTTCCGTGAGCCGGTTCAACTGAATTACAAGATGGCTGGCAACACTTCCTGGTTTGAAGTGTTGGCAGCAAATGAGATCTCAGCACGAGATTGCGACTGGTAGCGGATCCACTGCGTCTCTATATATACAACTGGAAATTTCTTTAAATAACTCCAGAACTACTGAATGGATTTACACCATTTCACAAAAAGGTCGCTTTCAAGACCAACCGCTACCTTTTTGCCAAATTTGGTGTAATTCCGTTCAGCAGTTTAGCATTGTCTAAATTTCCTATTGAAATTAACATTGTGAAAACATGTTTTGGCACCCCCTTTATCTTGGCCCCCAGCTTGACGGAACACCCCAAAATTATCAACACAGCAGCTGAAGTGAGCGTCAAAACAGTTTTGAAAACTTTGCAAGAATTCGTCAAACGACGTCAAAGTTATTGGCAAATCAAAAAATGCTCTTCCTATGGAAACTACATCCTAACTATAACTACCTACTGGTGACTGCCAGTAGGTAATATATATATTATATATATATATTTAAAAAAAAAAATTATATATATATATATATATATATCTACTGGCGGTCGCCAGTAGATAGTTATAGTTAGGACCTATTTTCCATAGGAAATCCGCAACATTCTATTTGAAATAACTCTTGCGTCGGTTGACGAATGTTCGCGAAATTTTCGAACTTTATGGCCCGCTCCGGTCCGCTCCTACCCTGAAAGTTTCGGGGTGATTCATCAAGCGGGGGCTGAGAAAAAAGGGGGGTCCCAAAACGTGTTTTCCCCATTCATTTTCCCATAGGAAACTTTAGCCACGGCTACAGCCCGAACTGCTGAACAAAATGATGGGGTTCTACTGCAGCTTCCCAGAGTGTTCTAAAGAACAACTAGAGCGCTAACAGTCTTACTTATGACAAAAGTATGGCACACCTGAAGCCATCTTGATTGGAATAAACTGGTAACACTTAAAACATTTAATTTAAAAAGGAACAAAATGAGGGGGTTCATTTTGCCATAGAAATTATGGTTAGTGCTGTAGAAAGAAAAATTAGGACATGTTTTAAGTGAGATCTCAAATATCTTCCTGTTATATTTCATCAGGAGCAGCCTGTCAGTTGATGCCTTTGTGTTCTACTGCAGCTTCCCAGAGTGTTCTAAAGAACAACTAGAGTGCTAACAGCCTTACTTATGACAAAAGTATGGCACACCTGAAGCCATCTTGATTGGAATAAACTGGTAACACTTAAAACATTTAATTTAAAAAGGAACAAAATGAGGGGGTTCATTTTGCCATAGAAATTATGGTTAGTGCTGCAAAAAGAAAATTTAGGGCATGTTTTAATCCTCTTCTATTCAAATCCTCTTCTATTTCATTAGAAAATTCTGACATGCAGACTGAAACAATCACTTTCAATACCAGCAGTAGACTTCCAGTTAACTCCTTGGTGTGCAGTAGCTGTACTACAGTGATCTAATGAACAACTAGAGTGCTAACATTCTGAATTTATGGCAAATGTGTGACACATCTGAATGCCTTCTTGATGGAATCAAAGTAAAAAACTGAAAGCATTTCCTACTGAGGAGACTGTAGTAAATGAGGAAATTAGGAAACTTCATAACAAATAAGTCTCCCAAGATGGCCACCAGAGAAAAAAGAGCCCAAATGTAGCACAAATATCACCCAGAGGTAGCCCACGTATAGCCCAATGACAGAAGTGTGCAAAACACTTTTTATTTTTTGGTTTTTGCAGTTTTATATAGTGCAGACTGGTCAGGTATTGGAGTGCTTTACATGAGCATTGGTTACATCACACAAGGACAAATTCATGTTGGTTGACCCCTAAACTACCCAAACACCACTGCACTACCCTAAACCTAAAACACTACCCCCAGCACGACCCCTTCACTACCCAAACACAACTGCACTACCCTAAACTCAAAACACTACCCCCAGCACGACCCCTACACTACCCAAACACCACTGCACTACCCTAAACCCTAAAACACTAGAACCCAGCACGACCCCCTACAGTACACAAACACCACTGCACTACCCTAAACCCTAAAACACTACCCCCTACACTACATAAACACCACTGCCCTAAACCCTAAAACACTACCCCCTACACTACACAAACACCACTGCCGTACCCTAAACCATAAAACACAACCCCCAGCATGACCCCCTACACTACACAAACACCACTGCACTACCCTAAACCCCCCTACACTATACAAACACCACTGCATTACTCTAAACCCTAAAACACTACCCCCAGCACGACCCCCTCACAACACAAACACCACTGCACTACCCTAAACACTAAATCAACCCCCAGCACGACCCCCTACACTACCCAAACACCACTGCCATACCCTAAACCTAAAACACTACCCCCAGCATGAACCCCTACACTACCCAAACATCACTGCACTACCCTAAACCTTAAAACACTACCCCCAGCACTACCCCCTATACTACACAAACACCACTGCACTACCCTAAACCCTAAACCACTACCCCAGCACTACCCCCTACACTACCCAAACACCACTGCACTAACACAAACCCTAAAACACTACCCCCAGAACAAACCCCTACACTACACAAACACCACTGCACTACCCTAAACCCTAAAACACTACCCCCAGCACGACTCCCTATACTACCCAAACACCACTGCACTACCCTAAACCCTAAATCTACCCCCAGCACGACCCCCTACACTACCCAAACCCCACTGCACTACCCTAAACCATAAAACGCTACCCCCAGCATGACCCCCTACACTACACAAACACCACTGCACTACCCTAAACCCTAAAACACTACCACCAGTATGACCCCCTACACTACTCAAACACCACTCCACTACCCTAAACCCTAAAACACTAACCCAGCACGACCCCCAACACTACCCAGACACCACTGCACTACCCTAAAGCCTAAAACCCTACCCCCAGCACGACCCCCTACACTACTGCACTACACTAAACCCTAAAAAACTACCCCCAGCATGACCCCCTACACTACCCAAACACCACTGCACTACCCTAAACCCTAGAAAAGAAACCCCCACCCCATGCCCAATCCCCCTTACCTCTCACTCCTCGTGGTTCCTCTCTCCTCGTGGTTCCTGCTTCACGTCGTCTCTGAGGGGCGGTGCACGTCGTTGTGAGGAAACGGAACAGCCTCTGTTTCCTTACAACGACATGGATCGTCTACATGTTTTTTAGAACGCATGGTCATTTACCATACATACCTTTACAACAAAATTCGTTGTAAAGGCATGCGTGGTAAATGACCATGCGTTCTAAAAATGCGTAGTAATGACTTTGTGATGAACAACGCATGCGTGGTAATGCATGCGTTGTAATGGTATCGCAAAGTAAAAAAGTTGTTATAACGGCTGTTTACCGATCGAAGCTGGCCCCTGTTCTTCAGTGAGACGTTTATTTGATTAATTAGGAGGAAGGAATGTGTTTTTTACCGAAAAGTGCATTCCCGGCTGTTGTATTGTGAAAGTATCCGCTTGGCCTGGTTTCACTTCCGGTGAGAGAGTGGAAGAGTCTGTTTGGATCTAAAGGAGTTCTGTTGTTGGACGGGGCCGGCGCGACATGTCATCAGAAAACATAGCTAATGGAAAGCGTCCTCCCTGAAGTGTGGAGCAGTGCCATGAGAGGTCAACGAGTGTGCGTCCCACCGCAGTATGACCGTACCGCTTGACCCATGTGCCACCTCCAGGGTACGGGAGGCAGAAGCGGCATCGCAGGTCCTCTTGAAGACCGTTGTAGCACTAATTCTACATTTTGGTACTAGGGCATTTTAACTTTGTTGTTCCTGCCAGATACAAAGAGAAGATCCTGTGTTATTCAGTGCCCTCGTTACCTTTTTTGTGGGTTGTGGTGCTTGTCACTTCCCTGCCCCGCTGGTGCACATGACTGGGCACCCCACCTCGTGTGCCATCTGCAGGGCCTCTGCCCTCGGATCACTGGTTTTGGTTTCTGGAGTGGTAACATAAACAGTTGCTCCCAAAGGACTAGCCTGAACACTTAGGTGAATATCCCCTGCACCAGCATTCCACGGAAATTCTTTCCTAGCTCTCCCACGTCAACGAGGACGTCATAATAGCACGGCTCCGCTCGCGACACCGTATGACGTCATCGGAGCCATAAGAAGAACCTCGTCGGCGTGCTGACGTCAGTTCCACCCATTTTTCGGTGCCACCGAGGCAAACAGGGGACCGAGACATTTTCACATGTATACATAGTATAATAAATATATATATATTCACTGAAAAAACCATAGGTTTCAGGCACGTTATAGTTAGAAATTAGCATTTAAAAAACCTTAGAAATTCACTGAAAAAACCATAGGTTTCAGGCACGTTATAGTTAGAAATTAGCATTTAAAAAACCTTAGAAATTCACTGAAAAAACCATAGGTTTCAGGGGCGTTATAGTTAGTTGGACATTTCACTCGTACAAAACCATAGAAATTCCCCCGTTATAGTTAGTTCAGCTAACTATAACTCGTGCTGCCCGCAATGCACTGCTGATGACGTCACATATTACATCACTCATGACATGGTCAGTGACATCACTCATGACATCACTGATGACATCACTGATGACATCATCCTTGTGATAGAGTGGCAGACCTCCTCTCACCCTAATATAACCTTTGATACACACACTCAAAAATACAAACTAACATTTTCAAAACAATGGACATACCAATACCAGTTACAACACACCTATTCAGTAATTCCAAGATCTACACACACATCCACTCATTCACCAACAGTCCCTATACAGTCACTCATACATGTATTCACTCATCATATGTACTCATACACCTATACATCCTGTTACACACCGCCACTCACCCATAGAGTTACTCACACACATAGTCACACATGCAAACAAAGTATCAAACATCCATTTACTTGCATATACAGTTATACACACACTACCACACTTACTTCTACAGACACTTACACATACTTACTCTCTTAAACAATCACTTATAGAAACACCTACTTATTTGTACAGGAACTCTTCCAATCTCTCACTCTCACATATACTCACTTATATACACCAATACTCACATATACTAGTTTAAAACATATGTAGTTACTCATAAAGACACTATTGAGACAGTCATTCACTCACTAACACACCCATACACATACTCATCCACCTATACAGTCCTGCACACATGCTGTCTTCAACACATACAAACAGTGAGTCACTCATTCATGCATCTATGCACTAAGTAATACCCCCCACCGAACCATACAGACACTCAGACACTCATACTGATACTCAAAAAACCAACTAATAACCCATATAGACACTCATGTAGCTACTCACCAACCCATGCAGCCACGTATACACAAAGTGAGAGACTGATACAGATATTTTCATATTTAAACATTACTCACTAACCCATGTATTCACTAAGATACACTTAGTCAGTTATACAATCAATTTTACAAAACAAAATCATCCATTTAGACACCTATATACCCATTTATTCTTCCATCGACCTTGAGATATACATATATAAAACATATTTAATTTTCAGAAAAACACACATTCACTGGATGATGTCATCAGTGATGTCATCAGTGATGTCATTTGAGATGTCATCAGTGATGTCATGAGTGATGTCACTGACCATGTCATGAGTGATGTAATATGTGACGTCATCAGCAGTGCATTGCGGGCGCGCGAGTTATAGTTAGCTGAACTAACTATAACGAGGGAATTTCTATGGTTTTGTACGAGTGAAATGTCCAACTAACTATAACGCCCCTGAAACCTATGGTTTTTTCAGTGAATTTCTAAGGTTTTTTAAATGCTAATTTCTAACTATAACGTGCCTGAAACCTATGGTTTTTTCAGTGAATATATATATATATACAGCTTCGAACCACCAGGATCCACTGCACTTGTGGGCGGGTGCTTTAAATTCATGAGGGTGGGCTCACTATACCGGTTGTTCCAAGTCTTCTGAATAAGAAGTTAGCACTCACGTGGGACAATACAGAATATTTGTATATTTTTCACAAGTAGCTTGGACGCGTTTTAGCAGACACCTTGTTCAACGTTCTGTGAGTTTGCTTCCGTGCACATTAATATAAACATCGTCTATTGATTGTTCATTCTGGCGTTACAGTACATAAAAAGAGAACAGCGCATTTACGGCAATCTCTCTTGCTATTTTGGTGGCCATGATCTTAAAGTGACTAGTGCTTTCAATGAAATCTGTCTATTACATAGTGAAAAATCTGCTTTGTGTCTTAATAATTAATATGATTAAATAAACCAGTTCATCCATACATAGCAAAATACATCTAAACATATCAGAACCTTTTTAACCAAGTCAAATTATGCCCAATACATAGACAGTCAAAAGGCTAGTCTAGCATTTCTGTGTTTGATACGTTTACACAGTGGTCTATTTCATAATATTTCATATTGGCAGAAACAAAATGGAAGGCATTTTAAGGGTGTGATCAAGGTAGGTCGCAGCAAATGCCCAATCCACCTGAATGATTGTGCATCCTTCAATTTGTATGTGTGCAAAATATGCATAATAAGTGCAAGTTAATAATACAATTACATATTCATCTAATTCATCCATTTTCAGCCTTAGACAGTTTCCACTTTGTACCTTCAAAGGATTAAGCCCTGAATGGGCAAAAATCAGAAACAAGGACTCACTATCTTGGCATAACATTAGAAAACCGACAAAATTCTAAAATTCATACTTCTTAATGGTATGTAGTATACTCATGCTATGATCTTATATAACCACACAAAAGAAAAAAGAGAAAGGAAAAGAAAACCATTGGGGGCCACTATCTCATAGGTGAATATCATAACTGTGGGGCAGAGAGGGACATCTGTTATACGGAAAAATATACTCCCAGGTGTACTGCCTATTCTTCTTCTGTGTTCAGACCGGTAGCACTTTAGTTTGTAAGTCTAATATGTAGTGTGATTCTAGGTGTCTGAGCTGGAACACCCTCTTGCTTCTTGAGGCATGTGCTCTATGCAGAAAAAATGCAGCAAGTTTCTATTGCTATTATGGTGTGTCTCAAAATTTCTTGAGCTAGCATACGACTGATCTTTGTTAGCAATAGCTCCTGAGTGTTCCAGAATTTGATTTTTTGCCTGATGTATAGTGCTGCCAATATATTTTAATTGACATCGGCAGGTGATGCAGTAAACTGTGTGGGTGGTATTGCAGTTCATAAACTTATTGAATGGTTTGTTTTTTTGCATCCTGGTACTTGATACGTCAGTAATTTTTTACTGTTTTTACATGCTTTACAATTCCTACGAGGGAAGAATCCCACCACACCACTGCGATTCATGTTGATGTGTTTTACAGACAGTTGACTCCGAACTATTTGATCTTTTATAGACCTGGGATGTTCTTGTATATCTGTTCCAATTACAGGGTCTGTTTTGAGAATGTGCCAGTTTTTTCTAATGATGTTATTTAGGGCTCCTGCATCCTTAGAAATGCTGGTAATTAGCCTAAGCTTATGATTAGTCTCACTTTCCTAGATGTCGTCTAGGAGGAGACTCTCTCTGGATTTGGTTTTGACCTTATTCCTTGCTATGGCCAGTACTTTCATGGGGTAACATCTTTGCTGAAATCTTTGTATGCATTCATTTGCTGTTGATTCGTAGTCTTTTTCCCTTGTGCAGTGCCTCTTCAAGCAAAGTAACTCCCCATAGGGGATGCTCTACTTGAGAATGCTGGGACGACTGCTGGTAGCTTGTTAAAGGGAATTCCCTGCCGTCGGCTTCCTGTATAGGCCCGTACATATCTAGTACTCTGCCACAAGTCTAGAAAATTGACAGATTCAGTACTCATTTCTCCAGTAAATCTTAAGTTGACATCATTGTCATTTAGGGTATATATATATATATCTCACCTACTGGCAGTCACCAGTAGGTAGTTATAGTTAGGACCTAGTTTCCATAGGAAAAATATTTTTTGACTTGGCTATAACTTTGGCGTCGTTTGAACAATCTGCATGAACTTTTTCCCAAAAAGTGTCACGCTGGGTACTATTGTTAAAGAAAGTTTGGGGGTGATCCATGTAGTGGGGACTGAGAATTTGGGGCGCAAAATAAGGTTGCATTTGTAATGTTAATTCCTGTAGGAACATTTAGCCACACCTACAGCCCGAACAGCTGAACGGACTTAAACCAAATTTGGCAGGAATGTAGATGTCGGTTCAAGGAAGTGCCTTTTGCATACTTAGTATAAATCCATTCAGTAGTTGTTGAGAAATGTAAGTTTACAATTATAGTGATATCTCTGGCCGTGGATATTTTGCGATGGTTTTGCGATGCATCGCAAATGCACGCAGCACCGGGAATGCTCTGATTGGCTGTACTCAATCTGAATAGAAAGTTGTGGCCACCATTTTATCTATTGGGAACGGTTCCTGGGGCTGAAAATCTGTGTGAAAGCCCATATAAGGGGTCAGGGTGAAGATACTCTGACCCCATGGTTTAGATGTGGAGGTGTTAGTGACACAAGTTATGTGTCCAAAAGTGAATTTTTTTTGATCGCACACGATATTCACCATGAAGCCACAAATGCCAGCATGGCCCTTGTGTACCATCGCGGGAACATCGCAACTATCAACGTCATCGTGAATATTGGTGGAAATATGAAAAAATATATCAATGAATTATTAATACATTGTTATAGAGATATGGAGATATTGATAAATGTTTTAATAGAGTTATTTATATAGTGAGTTATCTACTGTGATGGTTACAATTAATGATATAGTTATAATTTTTTTAATGTGGTGGTGGCTATTGAATTCCTGCTTTTGCTATGTAACCACAGGGATCACGATTGCCGACGTCATTGCAATCTCCGGCCTCACTGCAAAAATGGAAAATAGGTTTTAGAGATGGTTGTTCTAGAAATACATTAGAAAAACATGAGTTTGTAGTGTACAGTAATAAATCCCTAGTGTGTAAAATACTGTAGTGTGTGTGTGCATATATGTGTTTTTACTTTATGGAAAAGGTACGATTGTCGCGGTTACCGGTGTGATCGCGGCGTCCTGAATAACCATAAAAATAAATGGAAAATAGGTCTGAAAAATGGTTTATAAAGAAACTTAGTACAAAAATATGAGTTTAAACATGCTTTGAAAGAATAATGCGTATAGAAATATGTGTTGGGCAATGTTCAGAATGGATATTTTTACATATTATTTTTGGATGTGTTGGTGGTCATTGAATGTCTGCTTTTGCTTTTCATTTCCGTGATGTGTCCGCCATGATTGCAATGTTGTCGCGAAGATTGTCAAAAACTAAAAAAACTTAGAAATTCACTGAAAAAATCACAAGTTACAGGGATGTTATAGTTAGGAAATAGAATTTAAAAAACCTTGGAAATTCACTGAAAAAAACCAAAGGTTACAGGGACGTTATAATTAGGAAATAGAATTTTAAAAAACCCTTAGAAATTCATTGAAAAAAACAAAGGTTACAGGGACGTTATAGTCAGGCTGATATTTCACTCATACAAAACCAGAGAAATTTAGCAGTTATAGTTAGCTGAGCTAACTATAACTCGCGCCCCTGCAATGCACTGCTTATGACCTCGCATATTACATCACTCATGACATGGATAGTGACATCACTGATGACATCACTGAAGACATCTCAAATTACATCACTGATGGCATCATCTGGTGACTGTGAGTGTTTCTAAAATGTTTATGAGTGTTAAATATATATACACCAAGGTGTATTAATGAATCAGTGGGTGTATGAGTGCCTGTATTTAATGATTTAGTGGGTACATGACAGACTGTATAAGTGAGTGATTATATGTGTCTCAGTGAATGTATGGGGAGTTAATTTGTGTGAATGTCTGTATCAGTCTATCAGTTGGCTGTATGGGTTATTGATTGGATGTCTGAGTACCTGTATGGGTGTATGAGTGTCTGTGTGGATGGGTGAGGGGGTTGTGTGACTCCCTGCATGGATGGGTAAGTGGGTGAATCAGTGGCTGCATGGGTTCATGAGAGCATCTGTGAGGGGCTGTATGGGTGAGTGAGTGTGCAAATGGCTGTGTTGTTGAGTAAATGGATGTCAGTGTTATATGGGTGAGTAACTGCATATGTAAAAGGCAGTATAGGTGAGGGTTGGAGTATATAAGTGACTGTATATGTGAGTGAGTGATTGTAAGAGTGGCTGTATGGGTGAGTGTGTACTTGTGTCAATGACTGTATAGGTGAGTAGGTATGTGTTAGTATCTGTATGAATACGTCAGTTGGTGTGTGTATAACTGTATAGGTGAGTAAGTGGCTGTGTGATTGACTTCATGGATGAGTGACTAGGTATGTGAGTAGCTCTATGGGTGACTGAAAGTGTGTGAGTGGCTGTATGAGTAGATATATCCATGGCTTTATTAGTGAGTCCATTGGTGTATGAGTGGCTGTATGGGTGACTGAGTGGATGTGTGTGTAGACCTATGAATCAGTGAGTGGCTATGCAAGTACTGGTATGGGTGTGTCAATGGTTTCCAGTATGGTAGTGTGAAGGTTGGAGTGGGTATTTGAAAGGTTACATGGGGTGTAAGTGGGTGCATCAGAGTTTCTGTGGATGCTTTCATCAGTGATGTCATTTGAGATGTCATCAGTGATGCCATCAGTGATGTCACTGACCATGTCATGCGTGATGTAATATGTGAGGTCATAAGCAGTGCATTGCGGGGGGTGAGTTATAGTTAGCTCAGCTAACTATAACTGCTGAATTTCTCTGGTTTTGTATGAGTGAAATGTCAGCCTAACTATAACGTCCCTGTAACATTTGTTTTTTTCAGTGAATATATATATATATATATATATTGGGTGAGTGACTAGGTATTGGAGTAGCTTTATGGGTGACTGACGGTGTGTGAGTGTCTGTATCAGTGTACTAGTGGCTATATCAGTGGCTGTAATGGTAAGTGACTGGGTTTATGAGTGGCTGTATGGGTGTATGGGTGAGTGGATGTGTGTGTAGACCTATGAATCAGTGAGTGGGTATGTACATACTGGTACTGGTGTGTCAATGGTTTTAAGAATGGTAGTCTGAAATTTGGAGTGGGTATATGAAAGATTATATTGGGGTATGAGTAGGTACATCAGAGATTATATGGATGATGTCATCAGTGATGTCTTTTAAGATGTCATCAGTGATGTCACTGACCATTTCATGAGTGTTGTAATATGTGACGTCATCAGCAGTGCATTGCGGGTGCGCGAGTTATAGTTAGCTCAGCTAACTATAACAGCTGAATTTCATAGGTTTTGTACAAGTGAAATGTCAGCCTAACCATAACGTTCCTGTAACCTGTGGTTTTTCCTTTAATTTCTAAGGATTTGTAAATGCTAATTCCTAACTATAACATCCCTGAAAACTGTGTTTTTTCCAGTGAATTTCTAAGGTTTTTTAAATGCTAATTCCTAACTATAATGTCCCTGTAACCTTTGTTTTTTTCAGAGAATTTCTCAGGTTTTTGAACAGTTTTATTTATTAAAAGATTTCTGTAACTATTATTTGTTTAATTTTTTGTAAGATTTTCTATGTATTTTAAAAAAACATTTAAAAAAAATTATAATCACGTATTTAAAATATATATAACGTAGCTGATTACATATTGATAGTGTTATTTATTTGAACGATTTCAATTTTAGAAAGTTTCAATATTGCTCTATTGTTTCTAATTTTGGAGAGTATGTTATTATATGTCAGAATTAAGCTTAGAAATAGAAAATGTGTATTTAAAATTTTGGGGTTATTTTATTTACAGTTTTTTTCTAAATTAATTTTTGTATGAATACTTTTAACAGTATAAAAGATGTATTGTTGTGTCATTATTATAAATATCTTCTTTATATATTATAATTTTTTTGTTTTAAAAAAAGCATTGCGCACCAGTTGCGGACCTACGCGATCCGTTCGCAAATCTGTTATACCAATGTAAGTGTAAAATACATATTTACACCGAAATAATATACATTTTTCAGGAAGAGGTTTATTAGTGAATGTAAAAAATAGTATTACAGAAGCTATACATTTAAAAAAAAAAACCTTTTAACTTGATTTTAATGGACGCAGCGCCATCACACACTGTAAGCTGATCTAAGCATTCGGTGCACGAATCTGTCATACGAATGTAAGAGTAAAATACATATTTAGACCGAAATATTATATATTTTTAAGAAATGTTTATTACTGAATATAAATAAATAGAATTAATGCAGATCTAAAATATTTTTGAGAGATTTAGAACAAATGTTTGTGTATGCGGACCATTGCGCGGCGGTCGTGTAGGGGTCACAACTTCTCAAATTTTTTTCAGTGTTGAATACAGTTAAAATCATTTTTAGAAACACTAAAATTATGGTGAATTACACCTAGGGTAGTGAAATTTAATTGAAGATATTTTAAAGTTAATTTAAAATCGAATTTCTAAGTATGTTATGGAACTGCAACACTGTTGCGCACCCTGCCGGCACGCATTTACAGGATCGCGTAGGAGTCACGACTCTGGCATAATTTTAAAAAGTTCAAAATATCACTGTGCAAAGTTTAAATATCTGTTTTGCTTAAAGACTTTCCACTAAAATAGTTTAAAAAACAATTTACTAATAGTAATTTATAATTTTAAATGAAATTTAGCACCTATTACAGATGCGCAACGTATACGCAGTGGGGACGCGACTCCGTCGCGACCTCATGTGACATGGAAAGAAAGCTTTTGATTGGTTGAAAAGGTTTTCATCTCTTAGAAGGAGGATCCAACACCTGTTCCTTTCTTCTTGTTTTGGGTGTGTCTACATCTGTGGATACCTTTTTTGTATTCTCTACACAATTTTTTGGTGTTTTGACCATCGGATTTTGAAAATGGCATTGTCACATTTGGAAGAAGAAGAGCTTGACGAGGTTGAGGATATTGAAGAGCCGGTCAAGAAACATAAAGAGAGCATTGTTTGGGCCTTTTTCACCATCCTTGAGAGTGAAAAAAAGGTCAATGCCAGGAAGGTCACCTGCTCCCTATGCCAGAAAGTTCTCTCGAGAGGATTGGAGAAAAAGTATTCATGTGGGACATCCTCCATGAAGAAGCATCTGGAGACCATGCACCCAACTCAACTTGTGAGGGAAGTTATGGCTCAGGAGAAGAGGGAACAAGCTGCGCAAGGCGAACTCAATCAGCCTTCAACATCTGGTGCACCTGTTCTCTCCACAGCTCAACCTCAGATCTTCCCTGATTTGTCAGATGCTGGAGTGCACTGCAGGAAGTGTCAAAACATTTTGTGCGTTGGCGAGCAGTCTAACGATGCCATTATGAGTAGTGCACTATACAAATCCCTGGTTGATTTATTGATTGATTATTAATCTCCTGACAGCACATAAATGCTAAAAAAATATTGACAGCACATAAATGCTAAAAAAATATTGGATTTCCATCCTCATGTTTCATAGTCTTTTAGAAATACTACATTTGGAACATTGAACTTTATGTTTTTTTCCTTAAAAAATGTCAAAAACACCAAGAAAATAAAAACTAGTTAGAAAAAAAAACAAAAAAACTCAAAACAGTTAGAAAAAAAGGTTCATACAGAACCACCTATTCTGGTTAAAAATAGAAAAATTGTATGTGGTGAAACTGATCGGATGGATAAATGTGTGTGTGGGAGAGTGATTTGTATAATAGTCGATGCATATGTGATGAGTGTATGATTAGTGTTTGAAAGTTTAGTTGACTGGATTAATAGTGCGTTACTGTTTGTATGAGTACATAAGTACTGTCTGTGTGATTGAGGGACTGTTTAAGTAGTGTGTGAGTAATTGTAAGAATGTATGCATAGTGTCTCAATGATTCATTGAGTACGTGAGTGTAATGCCTGAGTGAACAGGTATTGGCTTGGTGATTGGGTGAATGCACTGATACATGGGTAGTGCCTGCGTGATTATATGAGAGCCTGGGTAGTACCTGGATGGTTGAATGAGTGCGTGGGTAGTGCCTGAGTAAATGGATGAGTGCATGGATAGTGCCTGAGTGATTGGGTGAGTGTATGGGTAGTACGTAAGTGAATGGATAATTGCATGGGTAGTGCATTACTGAATAGATGAGTGCAAGGTTACTGTCTGAGTGAATGGATGAGTGTAGAGGTAATGCCTGGGTGAGTGCATGGGTAGTGCCTGAGTCAATCGATGAGTGCATAGGTACTGCCTGAGTGTATGGATGAGTTCAAAGGTAATGAATGGGTGATTGGATGTGTGCAAGAGCAGTGGGTGAGTGAATGTATAAGTGCATGGGTAGTGCATGAGTGAATAGATGAGCGCAAGGTTACTGTCTGAGTGAATGGATGAGTGCAGAGGTAGTGCCTGGGTAAATGCATGAGTGCATGGGTAGTGCATGAGTGAATAGATGAGTGCAAGGTTATTGTCTGAATGAATGGATGAGTGCATGGGTAGTGCCTAGGTGACTGGATAAGTGCAAGAGTAGCACCTGGATGATTGGATGAGTGAATGGTTAGCATCTCATTGAATGTATGAGTCCAAGGGTAGTGCCTGAGTGATTGGATGAGTAGTGCATAAGTGAATAGATGAGTGCCAGGTTAGTGTCTGAATGAATGGATGAGTGCAGCAGTAGTACCTGGGTGAATGCATGAGTGAATAGGTAGTGCCTGAGTCAATGGATGAGTGCATGGGTACTACCTGAGTGTATGGATGAGTGCAAAGCTGGGTGATTGGATGTGTGCAAGAGCAGTGCCTGGGTGAATGGATGAGTGCAAGGTTAGTGTCTGAGTACATGCATGAGTGCATGGGTAGTGCCTACGTGAATGGATGAGTACATGGGTAGTGGCTGAGTGAATGGATGAGAGTATGGGTAGTGCCTCATTGAAAGAATGAGTGCAAGGGTACCACCAAGTTGATTGGATCACTGCATGGGTGGTGCCTGAGTGAATAGATGAGTGCATGGATAGTGCCTGGGTGATTGGATGAGTGCATGAGTGGTGCCAGAGTGAATGCATGGGTGCATGGATTGTGCCTGGGTGATTGGGTGACTGCATGGATAGTACCTGGGTGATTGCATGAGTGCAGGGGTAGTATCTACGTGAATGGAGGAGTACTTGGGTAGTGTCTGAGTGAATGGATGAGAGTATGGGTAGCACCTCATTGAATGAATGAGTCCAAGGGTAGGGCCTGAGTGATTGGATGAGTGCATGGGTAGTGCCTGAGTGACTGGGTGAGTGTATGGGTAGTACATAAGTGAATGAATGAGTGCATGGGTAGTGCATTAGTGAATAGATGAGTGCAAGTTTACTGTCTGAGTGAATGGATGAGTGCAGAGGTAGTGCCTGGGTAAATGCATGAGTGCATGGATAGTGCCTGAGTCACTCAATGAGTGCATGGGTACTACCTGAGTGTATGGATGAGTGCATGGGTAGTGACTGTGTGATAGGATGTGTTCAAGAGCAGTGCCTGGGTGAATGGTTGAGTGCAAGTGTATTGACTGAGTGATTGCATGTGTGCATTGGCAGTGCCTGGGTAAATGAATGTGTGTAAGGGCAGTGGCTGTGTGAATGGATGAGTGCATAGGTAGTGCATGAGTGAATAGATGAGTGCAAGGTTACTGTCTGAGTGAATGGATGAGTGCAGAGGTAGTGCCTGGGTGAATGCATGAGTGCATGGTAGTGTCTGAGTCAATGGATGAGTGCAGGGGTTCTGCCTGAGTGTATGGATGAGTGCAAAAGTAGTGACTGAGAGATTGGATGTGTGCAAGAGCAGTGCCTAGGTGAATGGATGAGTGCAAGGGTATTGACTAAGTGATTGCATATGTGCATGGACAGTGCCTGGGTGAATGAAAGAGTGCAACGGTAGTGGCTGAGTGAATGGAAGAGTGCATGGGTAGTGGATGAGTGAATGGATGAGTGCAAGGTTAGTGTCTGAGTGAATGAATGAGTGCATGGGTAGTGCCTACATGAATGTATGAGTACATGGGTAGCGGCTGAGTGAATGGATAAGAGTATTGGTAGTGCCTGATTGAAAGAATGAGTGGAAGGGTAGTGGCTGAGTGAATGGATGAGCGCATGGGTAGTGGCTGAGTGAATGCATGAGTTCATGGGTAGTGCCTAAGTGAATAAGTGAATGGATGAGTACGTGGGTAGCGGCTGAGTGAATGGATGAGTATGGGTAGTGCATCCTTGAATGAATGCGTGCAAGGGTACCTCCTAGGTGATTGGATCAGTGCATGGGTAGTGCCTGGGTGAATAGATGAGTGCATGGATAGTGCCTGGGTGATAGGATGAATGCATTGGATAGTGCCTGAGTGAATGGATGAGTGCATGGATTGTGCCTGGGTGATTGGGTGACTGTATGGATAGTACCTGGATGATTGCATGAGTGCATGGGTAGTGTCTCCGTGAATGGAGGAGTACATGGGTAGTGGCTGAGTGAATGGATGAGAGTATGGGTAGTGCCTCATTGAATGAATGAGTCCAAGGGTAGTGTCTGAGTAATTGGATGAGTACATGGGTAGTGCCTGAGTGGATGGATAAGTGCATGGATAGTGCCTGGGTGATTTGGTGAGTGCATGGGTAGTATGTAAGTGAATGGATGAGTGCATGGGTAGTGCATGAGTGAATAGATGAGTGCAAGGTTAGTGTCTGAATGGATGGATGCATGGTAGTGCCTAGGTGACAGGATACATGCAAGAGTAGCACCTGGGTGATTGGATGAGTGCATGGGTTGCATCTCATTGAATGGATGAGTCCAAGGGTAGTACCTGAGGGAATGGATAAGTGCATGGATAGTACCTGGGTGATTGGGTGAGTGCATGGGTAGTATGTAAGTGAATGGATGAGTGCATGAATAGTGCATGAGTGAATGCATGAGTACATGGGTAGTGTCTACGTCAATGGAGGAGTACATAGGTAGCGGCTGAGTGAATGGATGAGAGTATGGGTAGCGCCACATTAAATAAATGAGTCCAAGGGTAGTGTCTGGATGATTGGATGAGTCCATGGGTAGTGCTGAGTGAATACATTAGTGTATGGATAGTGCCTGGCTGATTCATGAGTGTATGGGTAGTGTCTGGATGAATTCATGAGTGCATGGATTGTGCCATACATAGTAGATTGTATAGTTCTAAACTTAGGCCTATTAGCTCTATGATATATGTTAAACTACATGTTCAAATGGGAAGATACGTCAGACTTGGAAACTGTTAAATTTTCAAATGTAACAAAATGCACCTTCAATTTCAAGCATAGATATCGCTATCTATGTACTACTTCAAGTATACCTTTGTGGAGAGTAATATGGGCTAGGATAGAGGTAAATACAGTTTTCAACATGTTTTAAAAGTCACATTTCTATACTAGTTTCTTAAAGCAGAAGCAGTTTGAAATAGAAGGTCTAATTTAAAATAAAAGGCCAACTATTATTATACCACTTTTCTTGGTGTTAGCATTTCCTCAGAAAGTGAGTGTGTTACTGCTTCTCAAGAGTAGGATGACAGTTTTCAAATAGTCTATAAGTAGTGATTATTCGTGTTAGACACAAATGACATATTCGTACATCTTAAACGATTGTCCAGTTTATCATGAATATTGTATTATGTATTCTTACCTTTGAAGTAATTTAGATACATCATTCAGTAAATCTGTTTTAGAGTAGTATTGTCCTAAACAGTATTCAAACAGTTTTCAATGTTGAACAGTACCTGCTATTAAGAAGAAAAGAAAAACTACTATATAATCATATTATATTAGAGAAATTATAATATTACATTTTTTGGAACATAACATTATTTTATAATTAGATAACGCTTTCAGTTTCCCTTTTTTTACTGTTCTCAGATTGCACATAACTTCACCATACACAGTGACTTGAATGTAGCATCCCCATTGAACAGCAGGGAAAAACAATTGAATTGATTTTACAAAAAAACAAATTAGCATAGCACATCATTATCAATATGTGTAACTATGCATTTTCCTAACAACTTTGTGTTAATCACTTCTTTCATCTACAATAACTCTATTGTTTATCAGAAATATATTTTAAATTCATTTACGATTTCATTTACACCTGGTACAGTATTGACAACAAATATATATAGTATTTGCTTTTTAAACACATTTTTTCAAAAGTTTATATCTATTAGACAAAATAATAATCAAAGCACTAATTATAAAACTGAAAAGATTGCAATGCTTTCTGTTTTTTGTTGACATCTTCCCCAAAAGGCCGAATGATGTTCTCAAAACTTTGGCTGGAGAAATAACATATAAGAATTTGGTAATTGAGAAGGCAATCTAGCTTTGGATTCCAGGTGGGCATCATTGCAATGTGTCCATCCGTTGTTATACTTTAAATAAACAATATAGTGTCCAGATGTTGCAGTAGGTCCATCATGAAAAATAATAGCCACTGTTGTATACGTTCTTCCTGAAATAGATATTTGACTTCCTTTAAAATTTGTAATTTTTGTTTCCAATTTTCTTCCATATTCTCTACAACGTTGTAACAATAAAATGACATATTTTCCAAATCTTTCTATATGTAATGTAGACAACATCTCTGATCTACAATGTGAATATGTCATATCCTGATTTGCTGTTTTAATCAATTTGTTAAAAGGTACTGATTTGCAGTCTGGTATTGTTAAGTATTTAAGTATAGGAATCGTTCTCTACATATTTCAGTGGAAGAAGTAAATAAGCAATCATCACACTTATGGTCCCATTTATAACTTAGTCCAAATAAGTTATCAATGTTTATTCCTTCATCTTCTAATACTCCAAGCATGAGCATTAGAAATTCTTGTGCATCTTGTTCTATGTTTAGAGTAAATGTCAATGAACCAGTACATATATCTAAAAGATGTCGAATGCCAGAAGCAGTATGTATTTTACTTCTGTCACTTACCAACTGTTGAAATAAATGATGTAGTGCAAAACAGAATCTTTTTTCATGCTTTCCCATGATTTCATGATGAAGACTTGGTAAATAAAACACTATGTTCAGAATCACATTAGCATAACAGTGATAACTGCACTGTTTTCCAACTGGTATCCTACAATGTCATCATCACTTTCCACTTTTTTTCTTTACACCTTCAACTTTCTCTTCAATTGTTTTCTTATTTTCAACTTCAGTTGAATGCTTGATGTATTTCCGTTTGGACACACTATACATTTCTCATATTCACCTCAATGAGGAGCCTAAAGTCTTCTTAAACGATTGTACTCTCTTACACAATTTGCATCAGCACTAAGCTTTTCTCATCAAAATCTATCAAATACAAACTGTACAATGTTCTTACTCGAGACAATGCAACATATGCCATTCCCTCTTTGAACACAGTACTTCCAATATTTACAAAAGCTCTGTCTACATTTAAATCTTGAGATTTGTGAATAGTTACTGCATATGCTAGAGACAGAGGAAACTGTTGTCTTCGAACATACAAGTCCTTTACAAGTAGAAAACATACATCACAATGCCCAATCTGTCTTCCTTCATTAATCTGGTCACATTTTATAATCAAAAATTTTATTCCATCTCTATTTTGAAAATTTACAAAATCAACAACTTTTCCCATTGCTCCATTTACTAATCCTTCTTCTACATTCAAATTACGCCACAAAATTACTCAACAGTTTTTACATACATGTAAACTCTTTTCTAATCCTGCAGTTTTAGATACAGACTTTTCCAAAGAATCCAATTTAGCCTGTAGTTTCTCAGCAAGAAGAATTGTTACTCCCTGGTGTTTGATTTTGTCAATATCTTTAATTTCCAGAATTTGTTGTTTTTCCAGTTTGAGTAGTTGTTCATTAAATGTAGAACACTCTTGCTGTGTAGGCATTAGGCAAACTATAGATTTGTTTTCTACAATCATATTGTACATTACTTCTGCTGCTGTTTTTCAGATGTAAACAAGTTCCTTGAAAGCCGACTTTTTAAAGCTTGTTTACCATGTTCCATCAACATACCAATTCTTATCTCTTTAAGAATATTTCCATAATCTTCATCACCTGCTTGTCGCATATTATTAACAAGTTCTTTATATTCAAAGTTTAACCAAATATATACATTCCCAAAACTTCCCAAAGATTTCCTTGTGTCATCATGGAGAAGTGTTTGAAAAAGAAGTTGTCCTTTAATGGGAGTAAGTAGTAGTAGGTCTCCAAATACAATTAAATGTTTCCCTCCAAACAGAATATCGTAATCTGTTTTTAAAATCTGTTGCATTTGCAAGTGTACAAATGCAAACATTAAGTTTGAGACCATGCTCACCTCATTAATGATTAAAAGTTTTAGTTTCTTCAGTACTCTTGACACTTCATAACAAGCTTCTCCCAATAGCTGTTGATATTCCAATTTATTATCATGTTCAACAGGTAGCATAAGTAATTGATGTAAAGTAATACCTTTAATGTTGTGTGCTGCTAATCCAGTTGGAGCTGTTAAGACACAAGATAAATGTGATTCTGTAGTTTTGTGCAGATAACTGGTCAAAACTTTAATTAAGAAACTTTTTCCTGTTCCAGCTTGACCACTAATGCACACTAGAATAGGATGAAATGATGAACATTGGCATTTTTTTTTGTCATGGAGGAAACCATGTTCTACCTCTTACTTGACTTGTAGACATATTTCTTTTTGTTTAATATTTAGTTGTTCCTCTAACTTTTCAAACTGAATAATATCCTGTTGTGCTTGCTGCATTGCAGTTTCTACCTATTATTAAGCTATTGCTGCTTCATTTTCAATAATTGGTTGGCCCAGTGGATCTTCAGTCATTGGACCTGAACTTTGACAGCTTTGTGAACTTTCTCTAGCTATTTCAGTTGCAATAGTTTCTTCTAGTTCAATCTCATCCTTTAACATTTGTAAGTAAGTTAGAAAAATCGTACACTGAATGCTGTCTTTAGTTGCATTAAAAGATTCTTCATAGCAGTCAAAATCTCCAAGTAATTCTGTTTCACTACACCAAGGCTTGAACAGTTGCAGAAGTGCTAAATAGAAAAATTCTCTCTTATCTGCGGTTTCACAACTCAGTTTTCTGTGGTTCATAAGATTCCCTTTGACATGTTTCAGTAAACATCCATCACATCCAATTACTGCATATTTTTCTTCTTTTATATTTTCTCTACCATTCTTTTTAAACCTATAATGTTGAAGTATTTCACGCAGACATAGGTTTTCAATATGTGGACTCCTTTTGGGATAGTATGTATCCAACATATTAGTTTTCACAATATCAGTACTTTCTGGTTCATACTGTGCTAAGTATTGGATTTCTTGTAAAGATTTCAATACTCTATTTCATGTGGCGGCTAGACCTAGACTTATCCGAATGATTCCTCTTGACTTTGAATACAAACTGGCTGAGTTCAAGCGATCCGAACATTCGTAGAGTCCTACCTCTCTATGGGAAAGCATTTTCAAGCTGAAGCTGTACAATTTCTTGCTAAGACTCTTTTATGCAGAAATTTCTTACCACATTTCTTTCATCTCTGACTTTTCAGATTTTGTAATATAAGATGTGACATAATTAGCAACAGCAATTGAATTGTCTGCAACAGACTGAATATCCATTTTAGCAATCCACATTTTTAATATGACTGGATTATAGTCATTAATGTACTTTGAAGCTACTGTTCTTCTTAAGTTGTATGTATTCTTGGGATATTTTCGAGTTATTGTATGTCTTACTGCTGTGAAAAAACTATTTACTCTAATTGTAGGATGTGGGAATCCAAAACGACATTTTGTATAAAAGTTTCCTTTACATTTATATTTCCGTCTGTAGCATTTCCCATATCTATGACTTTGAAACCGTAAAACCTGTTGTCTCAAGCTCTTTTCTCCTCTTTCTCTCGGAATGACACATGTAACATACTGTTCAATGAAAGACAAGACAGCTTCATCACTGTCTGTTCCAAATTTTGGTGCATTCTTTATTCATAATAGAATGTGCACATGAGGAACACCTCTGGGTTGGCCCTCTTTTTGCCAAAAGAAATTAGTTACCTCTCCAAGCAGTGGAATACTTTTAATGCAGATAAATTCAATCATAGCTTGAAACCTATGGTTAAAATATCTGCAGACATTTACAGGATCCAAACAACAGAGTTCTCCAGCTGTCTTCAGTTCAATGTTTTTTACATTTCATTTGCTTTTCAAAGGAATTCAAGTAAATCATCCCACGCATATTCAGCACAGCTAAGTGTTAGAAACCATGTAGGTGTATCTAGGTTTCTTAACATGCATTTAAGTTCACCATGAGTTCGATACCAATATTCATTGGTGCCACGTTGGTACGCCATCAAATTGATTAACCCAGTGTCTAAATTTTCATCTCTTTCTTCAACTTTGTCCATGAACTCTTTTGCAGCAACATTTTGATATTGAACTCCTGTTTTTAATATATGGTTTACTGCATATGAAAGTGCATACAAAGCACTCTCATACAGAAGATGAAATATATATGGAATACACTGCCGAAATCTTGGATCTTCACAATACAACCTTTTCGATTGGTATTCTGATGCTGGAATCTCTACAGTTCGCTCATAAAATCGTCCACCTTCTCCAGTGCGGAATAGCTGTGGAAAACAACGAGCTTCTAAACTTTTTTCCCATACACTCATGGGAGCTCCCTTTGCTTCTTTCATTTGAAATAATTCAATACTGTTTCCTATGATTTCTTTCGAATACAGAAGATGTATTGCATAATGTTCATAAATCTCTTCCCTCCTGGATTTGTCTACTTTTTCAATTTGGCCAGTTGAGATTAGTGTTTCATCTTGTAAGCATATTACTTGTTTATCAACATTTACATTCTTATAATAAATATTATTCTGTACCAGGTATAATGTAGCATTTAAAAGTTTATTAATATCTACAAACTCTTGCCTGATTTTTCTACTCTTTGTTGGTACACCATTTATTAGAATAACTACAGGCTCATTCTCCTCTCTGTCTACACCAACAGTTTTAATGTTTTTCTTAAAATCTAAAGGTAAGTACACAACTCTTCCTTGGAGACTGTTGGAAGTGGAGGTCCCTGTCGCTTACTGCCACCACCAAATGCTGTAGGCGTGCACCCTCGACCCCTCGCTTCAACGTTAGGCTAAGTAAGGACACCGTCTGAGATAACCCTGCTCACCCCCTTAGTAGCTTGGCACGAGCAGCCAGGCTTATCTCCAAGGCACGAGTGTTCAGTGTGTGCAACCACGCTCACAATAACCCCATGATGTCATCACAAATAGACTCCACACGAGTATTGATAAAAGAGTATAATCTTTATATAAGAAATTATACGATACGACCACACGATACAAAATCAACATATAAGAACGGGTAGTATTCTTTCCGGTGGGTTGGTAGGTTCTAATCCCAACCACCGCTTCTAACCAACAGTTAACCTCTTCTCTAACCGTTTCCCAATAGGTTAGACCAGTCGTATTGCTAGAAACACACACGTTGCATAAGGAAACAATACTGCAATGCGTAACGATATTCTCTTATACTGTGCAACAGAGAAATAATGCCATACGTAGCGCCACAGTCATGTACTTTGCAATTGAAGGAATAATGCAATGCGTATCACCACCAGCATGCCCTGTACCAGGAAGAAACAAAGCAATGGGTCACGCTACAATCCTGTGTGGTGCAATAAAGAAATAATACACTGCGCCACGTTATACTCAGATAATGTGCACTGACGAAATCATACAATGCGCTACGTTACAATCAAATAATATGCATGGGAGAAATAACACAGTGCGTAGCGCACCAAGCCTAAAGTTCGTTAGGCACAAATGAGGTCAGGTATCATACGACAGTTCGATAGTTCGTTAGCAGCAATAATGCAATTGTGTAATACGACAGTTCTACGTGCTCCAGTAACAGTGCCCCCGTTATTGATCAAATGATGACACACAAAGTCCTGTTTCCCACTCCGGCCCCAGTACTGCCCCGTCCTGGGTCAGCACGGTCCGGGATCCGAGCCGAAGCAACGGCTCGCACAGCTGACTGAGAGGGAGGCCGAGAGAGTGTCCCTCCGGGCCTGCACCCCACCCCAGGTGTTGATCCACGTTACCTGGGGGGGCGCGATCCCACTCTCCTCCCTGACGTCAGCGACTTGGGCCTTGATCCAGAACTCCGTCACGGGTTTTGGTGGACTCGGGCTGGTGGCTCAGCTCTTCTGTGGCTGCCGGTCCGGGCCACTACTGATGGACTCCGAGGGCCCCGATGACTTGGCCCTCACTCCGGCAGACTCGGTCCACACCGAGACCCGCCCTCAGCACTGTGGAGACTTCACTTCAGTTTGGTGCACAACCTAACCCGGCACTCCTCACCAGCACCTCAGGTTGTACTTCGACATGAACACCGCGTGTCTGAGACTTGCCTCTTCTCTGGTGCTCACGACGATCTGGCGCTCTTCACCAACGCTCCGCTTGCACCTCAACACGCACCCTGCGCGTTCGATCCTCACCTCTTCTCCCGGTGCACATGATGTCCAGGCGCTCTTCCTCACGCCCTGGCTGCACCACGACACGCACTCCTGCGCGTCCGAGTCTCACCTCTTCTCCCGGTGCACATGATGTCCAGGCGCTCTTCCTCACGCCCTGGCTGCACCACGACACGCACCCTTGCACGTCGGAGACTCACTTCTTCTTTTGGTGCCTATGAGGCCCAGGCGCTCCTCACCAACACCTGGGCTGCACCACGACAAGTACCCAGCGCGTCCGAGACTCACTTCTTCCGCTGGTGCACACGATGTCCAGGTGCTCCTCACTAATGCCCTGACTGCACCACGACACGCACACTGCGCGTCCGAGTCTCGCTGCTTTCTTTGGTGCACACGAGGCCCAGGTGCTCTTCACTAGCACCCGGGCTGAACCACGACATGCACACTTGCGCATCCGAGCCTCGCCTTGTCTCCCTGTGCACGCCACGACCAGACGATCCTCACCAATGCCTTCGACTGCACCACGACACGCACTCTGCGTGTCTTAGACTTAGCTTACTCCTGCATGCCCACGATCACACCGCACAACTTCTGAGGGTCTCAAGTGGCACAAAGCACGCGCACACCGCGTTGCTTGGGACTTCTCCGGAAACTTTTATGATCCTGTATTTCCAAACAGGGAGCCAGCTCACCTCGGGCCCTTGGGGTTACAAGACACAGCACAAAGCACAGTCTTCTTCAAGCAGGCGGACCCAGCGCCTCCAAGCACAGTCCCAACAGCCTCTTCCTTAGTTAGAACAGCAAACTGCAGACCAGCCCCAGATCACGAAGCAAGGATTGGTCTATCCACCACAGTCTCTTCAGTTGTTCCTTCTTTAGCAGAGGTTCCTCTTGACCACAGAATGGGTCCAAGCCTTTTCAGTCTCAATCCATATCTGTTTCATTCCAACGTTCAGGGTTTTCAGCTCTCATAGTTATACCCCTTGCTGTCTTTGAAGTTTGTATGTGCTCAGGGGTCCCTGACCCATCCAAATCAGTTTTGGGTGTCTCCCTCCCAGTGTCACCTCTCTCCCTTTGATACTGGGGGTCTGGATCCTTAATCACTCAGCAGGAGATGGGTCAATTGGTTTATAGCACCAGCCCAGGCCTTTTCACCTCCCGGGCTTCTCCTCCTCCTCCTCTCCAGATGCAGGGCAGCTTGGTGCCATCTCAACCCCTCCCTGGGTCAAGACCTCTCCCAGCTCCTCTCACCTTTCAATTCCAGACAGACAATCCACATTTCAGAGACACACAGAAATGCTCAGAGCACAAAACTCAGCCACTTCTAAAAGAGTGGTGTATAAACACACAGTGACAAAACCACCCTTACAGCAAGATGCATTATGACACTGTGAGTTCACACATACCAAACTTAATCTCTCCATTATAAACTGACAGGAAACTAGGCTAACAAATACAACACCTAGCCTCCCCCATTCTGTCCTATGGGCAGAATGGCCTTTCAGCAGTGAAAAACGAAATGGAGAGTTTTTCACTGCCAGAACACAACACACACCTCAGTTTATGTTCTGCCTTTTACCTACACTGCACCCTGCCCAGGGGTTACCTGAGACCTACCACAGGGGTGCCCCATGTGTATGTAAAAGGGAAAGTCAGGCCTGACAAGTGGTTGCACTTGTCAGGACAACATGCTAACTTAGCATTCTGCGTGCAGGCCCTACACTGAAGGCCTGAGTTCCCTTCTCTGCGCGCCCTTGCATTACTAGCCCTTGCACACACAGTGCACATCACTAGGGACTTTTACTAGTAAGGCAAACATACCAATCATGGCCAACTAATCACCATACATTTTACACAGGGAACTCCTGTACTTTGACACTGATCAGCAGTGGCAATGTACCCAAAGCATCCAAAAGCAAAGGTGGTAGAGGCAAAAAGTCAAGGGTAATCACGCCAAGATATGCCAGGTCTAACAGAGACCTTTTGGTAAATCTGTTGGTGGTAACTGGTAGCTTACCTGTTTTAGGCTCCATACGAACTATGGCCTGAAATAGGTGTACAGATTGAATAAGAATAGACTCATATACATTTAAATCTGCCAGTTCCTGAGGAATAGGTACCAATTGTAAGTTGTTATGTACTGCCCGAGCTGGCATTTTATTTTCTTCTAATTTGTTGTAACAGTACTTACAAATAACTTGATCATTGGACATCTCAAATTGTTCTTCTATAAACAAATAAAGAGCAAATTGCTGCCACTTATTATTGTTTTCTTTTTCACTTTTTAAATATAAATAAACATTCCTAGTTTGACTTCTATAGTTAGTACGTCGACAACAAATTCAAATTTAGTTTGGTTTTTCAGAAGAAACTGTGTTAAACTTTGTAATTTCTTCTGCAAAATCATCAATACTAATCTCTTTCTTCTGTTCTTCAACACCTACACTTATCACACTCTCAGTTTCTCTACACTCCTATTCAAAACCAAAAAAGGAAACTGTACATCATCTCAAACTTTTTGTACATCTGATACAGAACCATGCAAAAGAGCTGTATTCATTGCACTTAAACATAATGCAGGAGTTTTTACATAGTAAAGTCTCCTTACTAACTTAAGATGTTTTGTACAGCTAACATTCTAAAACGATGAAAAGTACTTTGGCACACTTTTCTTGAAAGACAAGCCAGAGAATGACCCTGCAACTTAGTATATTTTCTTATTTTACATGGATCTAGTCCTTGTAACATCTTAATCTTCTGATTAACACTTCTTTTGCATATTCTCGTAAAAAAATCATAATGTCAATAGATTCCTGTTGAATACTGCAAATACTGCCACAATCCCACTTATATACAGGAGCTTGTGTACTCCCTTGAACTTCTTCAGCTATTACTTCTTCCACATTCCTAGGAATCATTTCTTCCTTTGGAATAGGAGAGCCATCTTTCACCTCATAACATCGACCACTAATTTCAACTGCATGTACTAATGTGTTCTCATGAAAATAGCTTTCTTCATTAAAGAAAGGCTCAGTACTGGAAGTGTGCTTCCATTCACCAGTAAAAGTTTTACAAAAGTAACTTCTATTAACAAGTCTTTTTCTTTTGCTTTTCTCCTTATAAACACTATTATTTTATCCAATGTTCTCATTCTCTTCAATATTAATATAAATAATTTTCGTTTCAATTCAAAAGCTCTATCTACTACACTTTCAATCTGTTGCTTTTTCGTATAATCTGCTGATCTTCTTTTATATTTTTTTTATTTTTTAATAAATTTTGAATTACTCTACTTTTAAACATTCCACTTCTTATATCCTTATACTCTGTCTGCCTTCTTGTGAGATGCGTTGTTTTTCTATAATTTGAAGTTCTTTCAGCATGACAAATTCTGTTTTGTTTCTGATTTGTTGTTAAACGTTTCTATTTCTTTTCAACATTTTCCACATTTTTCAGTCTTCGTAAAAGTGTTTTAAGAAACTGTTTAGTTCTCTTATAAGAAGATTTGTTTTCCTATATAACATTGTGTGCATCATCTAATTTCTTCTTTTCACTCTTCTTTAAGTAGTGTAGTTTTTTTTGTTCTCTTCTCTTTTCATATTTTCTTGCAATCTTAAATTTTTTTGTCAGATAAAGTAAATATCTAAAAAACAAAGAACAGTTTCAATAGTTTGTT
The DNA here is from genome assembly GCA_963921515.1 of Calotriton arnoldi. Classification (NCBI taxonomy): domain Eukaryota; kingdom Metazoa; phylum Chordata; class Amphibia; order Caudata; family Salamandridae; genus Calotriton; species Calotriton arnoldi. The sequence continues at coordinate 1,511,806 of CAWUFW010002888.1, forward strand.
ACATCAATTAAAATTTTACATTAATTACAAATTAATATTCATAATAATCGATAAGCAGCTACTTACAATTACATTGCCATTGTCTCCATTACAAATAAATATGTAGGATATCTAACTAAGCACATTAGGAAAGCTGTAAATCATTGAAACTCTGGCAGAAAATGTTTATAAATTACTGTACCCTTTTATTTTCTAAATATGTGTAGAAGAAGATGTATGCATTACTTTTTGCTCATTATACAGGGCAGGCAGATTTTCAACTCTGTATTCCAGTGCCTCTGTGATGCCTACCTAGGTAAAGGATCTACACTTCAGCGACTGAATGCTGTAGTAGGACTGACAACATTTGTCCCACTCTATGTTAACCTACATAGTTTTTAAGTTAGGGTCATCAGTTACACAACACGTGTCAGAATACATGTAGATGTAGAGACATATCTCAGACATGATAGCTTCACAGTGTACGGTTTCCGTTTAAAGGAGACACCTACATTTATACAGCCTACCTCAAGTGTACCTTTGAAGAGACTCGTATGGACTAGGAAATAGATTAATACATCCATGAACATGTTTTAAACCTTACTTTTCTCTTGCAGTTTCATATTTCACTAACAGCTCACAATGTGAGGCCTAGGCAAAAATGAAAGGCAGTATCTTCTTGTGTCACTGTTGTAAGGCTCAGCATCTTTCTCAAGTCATCAATGTGTGTGTCTCTGCCTTTTTATGGTGACATTATACATCAAAAGAAGCCTACAAATGCTAGAATACCTCTGTTTCACACCACATGCTCTCTAAAGTTGTATAGAAGATGTATGCATTACTTTCTCCTCATTATACAGGGCAGGTTGGTATTGAACTCTGTATTTCAGTGCTTCTGTGATGACTACCTAGGTAAGAGATCCGGGCTTCTGCAACTGAATGCTGTAGTAGCACTGACAACATTTGTCCACCTGTATGATAAGGTCCATAGTTTTTAAGTAGGGTCGTCATCTGCACAACACGTGTCAGAATACATGTAGAAGTAGAGACATACCTCAGACATGATAGCAAGCAGATATTCAAACTTGACAGAGTACATTTTCCGTTTAAAGCAGACACCTACATTTATACAGCCTACTTCAAGTGTACCTTTGAAGAGACTCGTATGGACTAGGAAATTGATGAATACATCCACAAACATGTTTTTAACCTTACTTTTGTCTTGCTTTTTCATTATAGAGTGAAACTCACAATGTCAGACCTACGCAAAAATTAAAGCCCGACTCCTGTTATGCCACTGTTCTCAGTCTCACCATCTTTCTCAAGATGTGAATGAGTGTGTGTCTACCTTTTTGGGGTGAGATGACACATGTAAAGAAGTCTATAGATACTAGAATACCTCTGTTTCACACCACACGCTCTCTACATTTCTGTAGATCAAGATGTATGCATTACTTTCTCCTCATTTTACAGGGCAGGTGGGTATTGAACTCTGTATTTGAGTGCTTCTATGATGCCTACCTAGGTAAGAGATACGGGCTTCTGCAACTGAAGGCTTTAGTAGCACTGACAACATTTGGCCAGCTGTATGATAAGGTTCATAGTTTTTAAAATAGGGTCATCAGCTGCACCACATGCTAGCAATCAGACATTCAAACTTGACAGAGTACGCTTTCAATTTAAAGTACACACCTCACTATCTATGGCCTACTTGCAATGTACCTTTGCACACAGTTATATAAACTACAAAACAGATTAATACATCTGCCAACATGTTTTAAACCTCACTTTACTCTAGTTTGTTTAGAAAGTCAGAGACGACAACACCAGACTTACACCAAAACTAAAATGACCACTGTTCTGATACCACTCTTGTGACTCTCAGTGTTTTCTAAACAGCTCAATAAATATCTCTCTACCTTTTTACAAGTAAGATGACATCTAAAGAAGCCTACAAGTATTAGACTACCTCTATCTCACAGTGCATCTTCTCAAATATTTGTCAAAGAATCTGCATGAATTACTTGTTGTTAATATACAGCACAAATGCATATTGAACTCTGTATTCGAGAGGTTCTGTGATGCCTACCTAGGTAACAGTCTGTGCTTCTGCGACTGAATGCTGTAGTAGCACTGACAAGATTTGTGCAGAGGTATGATGAACTGCATACTTTTTAAGTTAGGCTCATGAGCTGCACAACACACATCAGACTACATGTAGAAGTAGAGACATACCTCAGACATGCTAGCAAGCAGATATTCAAACTTGACAGAGTACACTTTCTGCTTAAAGCAGATACCTAAATTTATATGGCCTACTTCAAGTGAACTTTTCCAGAGACTCATATGAACTAGCATATACAATAATACATCTGCCAACATGTTTTAAACCTCACTTTTCTCTTGCAGTTTCATTATTCACTGACAGCTCACAATAGAAGCCTATAGATACTAAAATACCTCTGTTGCACACCACATGCTCTCTAAATGTGTGTAGAAGAAAATGTATGGTTTACTTTCTGCTCATTATACAGAGCAGGCAAGTATTGAACTCTATATTCAAGTGCTACTGTGATGCCTACCTAGGTAAGGGATCCAGGCTTCTGCAACTGAATGATGTAGCAGCTCTAACAAGATTTGTGCAGAGGTATGATAAACTGCATACTTTTAAACTTATTTCATGAATATATGATGTTACAATGCAAACTATTACAACGCATACTTTTACAACGTGATTTTTACAACGCAACTTCCATTACAATGCATGCTATTACAACACATGTACCATTCAGAACAAAAAATACTATTAGAACTCCGCCAGGTGCGTACCTCAGGTAAGGTGCTGGTCAGTGACGCAGATGCGTTCTTATAGCATGCGTTGAAATAGAATGCATTGTAATGGAACTTGCATTGTATTGCCTGCTTTGTAAAGGCATTGCATTGTAATGCCTGCGTTGTAATGAATGTTTCCCAGACATAGACTTATATGGACTGGGATAGAGGTTAATACATATGCCAACCTGTTTCAAACCTTAGTTTTTTCTACTCTTTTCATTACAGACTCAGGAAGCACACATATCAGCATGCACAACCTATTTCCAATATTCATTTCACTACAATTATACAGACTACAATACAGGTTCCTACATTTGGTAACATATTCTAAACCTCACATTTCTCTAATGCTTCTCAAGCTTTATAAATACTGCCTCTCAAAGTTAAAAATGTCATTACAAACACTAAAGCACTCCTAGACAATACATAACACACCTTACACATTTGTAACTCACCTCTAAAAAACTATTATAGAATATGAAAATATCAGAAACTCATAAACACTTTTCTTTTCCACACAATGAATGTGATGCACCACTCTCAACAAGGTAAAACCAGTAATGGTAAATTTTCCCTTTTATTTTGCACAGAAATGAATGTATGTAACAAATCAAAATATTCCCTTCATTTTTTAAAATTCTTAAACCCTTTTCTATTGGATACACATATTAACCCTTTATTACTCTTCTGAAAGTGCCCAATCTGGTTCTGTAACTTACTGAAGTCGTGACTCCACCGCGGTGCCGCAGTGTACCATCGCGATGGAGTCGCAAATCCTTATGGCAGTTCAAAAATATATTTCCAATAATACTAGTATTATTTTTTAAGAACATATCACTTCTAAACATAGTACTGATTTGGGAAAACTTAATTTACAAACATTTCACATATATATATATAACTTTCCATTTCATATTTTAAAAGCACAGTTAACTTTCAAACCTTCCCCCATTCTGCTTAATCTTAGTTTCCATAGTAACAGTTTCTGCAACATTCAACTGTACCAGCAGGGCACAAGTTCACCATACTTTTAAATTCGGCACACTAGCTTACAAATGCAAATAGCAGGTGTGGGTAACTTTTGCAAACAATTAGCTTATCCAGTCTACTGTACCTTTCAAACTTTTTTCCATAACCAGTCAGAAAGATACTTGTTCTGCAAAGTAACATGCAACCTATTTTTCAGTACACAATGTTTATGAACAGCCAATCACTTATCTGTTTTTTCTAATACAACATCTTCTCCACCATTTTAGATACCTCTCATTGTACCAACTGACTTACTCAGCAAAGACGCCTTTTGATTCCTTCCACACATCCCTTCAAAATGATTTCAGTATGGATTGAAGGACACAGCTATGTTTTCTGGGTCAAAAGGTATGCTGAACACAGAGGTATTGACAAAGACCTAGGTTTGCATAATGTGGATATTAAATGGTTTGCGCAGAGAGGATTAAAGTGCCACCAATTGATGCCTTTGGTTAAAACCTTTTGCATCTCCAACCCCTGACCTCATGATTGTGCACTGTGGTGGCAATGACCTAAGCACATTGACTGGGGTATGATTGGAAATACTAAAGAAGGATACCTTAGCACAACTGATGTTGCTTTTCCCTTACACTGTCTTTGTATACTCTAATATATGTCAAAGACAGAAATGGAAGTGGTCAAATCAATTCTGTCCACAGATTGACAAAGCTAGGAAGCATGTTAATAAAGCTGTTACTGCTTACCTTAGAGACCATAACATGGGCTCTATCTATAACTACAATCTACGTTTTGACATGATTGACATCTACAGAAGTGATGGAGTTCACTTCACAGATGAAGGGAACAGGGTGCTTCTCAACAACCTCAAGCTGTGCATCCGCACTTACATGTAACTGCAACAAAGTCATAATGAACACAACGGCTCTTCTTAGAGCCAACCTTTAACCCAACAGTGAAAGTTATATATTTTTTAACACATATCCTCTGCGCGGCCCCCCCTACCCTAGCCGATATTGCTCTGGGGACCTCATCCCCCAGGGCATGGCCATGTCATTGGGGACCACGGGGGGAGCCTCAAGGCCCCCATGGTCCCAGCTGGCTTCCCACCGGCTGCGGGAACCGGCATTGCTTTTGGGTAGTGGGAGCTGCAAAAATGCAGCTCTCTCTGCCCAAAAGCAATTCTGCTGTGCTCCATGGAAGCGAGAGCATTTTTCATGCTCTCGCTTCTATGAAGAGTAGCAGAGTTTGATATGGCTTCGTGGGAGCTGTGCTCCCACCTAGCCATAGCAAACTACAATGTCCCGGGGGTGGACACACTGGGACATTGCTGGAGCTGGCTCCAGGGGGTGGCAGTCCCCAGGTCCATGGAGATCTCCTAGAGGGGGCTGCACGGCTTTTGTAGCCCCAAGGAGGTGGTGGTCCCCGGGGCCGGGGATCCACAACAGACCCCCCTCTTTACTTAATCTGTGCCCCAGGGAGGTGGTGGGCCCCGGGGCTGCGTGAGGGGGGGGTTGAAGCCCCCCATGCATTCTATTAGGTATTTAGCCCCGAGAAGGTAGCAGTGCCCGGGAATGGGGTGGCCCAAGCGGCCCCTCCATAATTAATTTAATTGCCCCCGGGACCTAATTAAACGAAGGGCGGGAGACCGCGCTTCATTTTTTAAACATTTTCAGTGGGATTCGCGGATCCACTGTGACTCCTGCCAGAAATGTAAAACAAAAATGCTTTTTGGCTCTAGGGGTCTCTGTGGGACCCCCTGAACAGGCCTAGGGGTCAGGGTGTTTCTACCCTGCCCCCTTTTCTTATTTTTTCATGTTTTTTCTTGTGACTTGGTAAAACCAAGGCACAAGATGGCTGCCAACACTTCCTGGTTTGAAGTGTTGGCAGCCAATCAGATCTCAGGCACGAGATCGGAAGGGTTCGTGGATCCACCGCGGCCACAGTTGTATATCTGAGAAATCTTTAAATTCCTCAAAAACTACTGAATGGATTTACACCATTTCACAATAAGATTGCACTCTGGACCAAGAGCTACCTTTCTGCCAAATTTGGTGTAATTCCATTCAGACGTTCGGCTGTAGCTGCGTCAACAGTTTCCTATGGAAATTAACATGGAGAAAGTGTTTTGGGACCCCTCCTTTTTTCTGCCCCGGCATGACGGAGCACTCCGAAATTTGCAAGACAGCAGCTGACAAGACTGCCCCAATAGTTTTAAAAATTTCGTGAAGATTCGTCAAACTGCGCAAAAGTTATTGGCAAATCAAAAACGCTTTTCCTATGAAAACTAGGTCCTAACTACAACTACCTACTGGCTACCCCCAGTAGGTAATATATATAATATATATATATATATATATATATATATATATATATATATATATATATATGAAAAAAGAAGAGTTGCCTCTAGGTGGGATGCACTCCCAGGTGGAAATTACACCAAAGCAAGGGCACACGCCAGTCCCAGGAAGCATTGCTTCAGGTGGTTCACCTGAGCGTTATTATTATGGGGATTTACTGGTGGTTGCCGCATGCCGGCACGTCACATGGTCTGCCACTGAAGAGGGCGTTGGCCCGAAATGCGTCTGGCAGGTAAACCAGAAAAGGAGTTTGTTCAAGGGTGTGCCCTTGCTTTGGTGTAATTTCCACCTGGGAGTGCATCCCAACTAGAGGCAACTCTTTTTTTGTATTTTGTACAGCGGCCGGCCTGGTCGCGGGATTGCACCACCGCGAAACACTTGCGGGTCCACGGCTGCTTTATTGGGGCAGCTAACTGTGGAACAGGAGGTGCCTGTTATATGCAGGGGTGCCGGCGCGAACATCGGCAATCCTTTTTAAGACATTTTTGAATGTGAGTGCCGGCGGCGACCCACTTGGGTTTTACTGAACCACCAGTCCCAGGAAGCATTGCTTCAGGTGGTTCACCTGAGCGTTATTATTATGGGGATTTACTGGTGGTTGCCGCATGCCGGCACGTCACATGGTCTGCCACTGAAGAGGGCGTTGGCCCATAACGCGTCTGGCAGGTAAACCAGAAAAGGAGTTTGTTCATGGCGTGTACCCTTGCTTTGGCGTAATTTCCACCTGGGAGTGCATCCCACCTAGAGGCCACTCTTTTTTTGTATTTTGTACAGCGGCCGGCCTGGTCGCGGGATTGCACCACCGCGAAACACTTGCGGGTCCACGGCTGCTTTATTGGGGCAGCTAACTGTGGAACAGGAGGTGCCTGTTATATGCAGGGGTGCCGGCGCGAACATCGGCAATCCTTTTTAAGACATTTTTCAATGTGAGTGCCGGCGGCAAACCACTTGGGTTTTACTGAACCACCAGTCCCAGGAAGCATTGCTTCAGGTGGTTCACCTGAGCATTATTATTATGGGGATTTACTGGTGGTTGCCGCATGCCGGCACGTCACATGGTCTGCCACTGAAGAGGGCGTTGGCCCGAAACGCGTCTGGCAGGTAAACCAGACAAGGAGTTTGTTCATGGCGTGTGCCCTTGCTTTGGCGTAATTTCCACCTGGGAGTGCATCCCACCTAGAGGCCACTCTTTTTTTGTATTTTGTACAGCGGCCTGCCTGGTCGCGGGATTGCACCACCGCGAAACACTTGCGGGTCCACGGCTGCTTTATTGGGGCAGCTAACTGTGGAACAGGAGGTGCCTGTTATATGCAGGGGTGCCGGCGCGAACATCGGCAATCCTTTTTAAGACATTTTTCAATGTGAGTGCCGGCGGCAAACCACTTGGGTTTTACTGAACCACCAGTCCCAGGAAGCATTGCTTCAGGTGGTTCACCTGAGCGTTATTATTATGGGGATTTACTGGTGGTTGCCGCATGCCGGCACGTCACATGGTCTGCCACTGAAGAGGGCGTTGGCCCGAAACGCGTCTGGCAGGTAAACCAGAAAAGGAGTTTGTTTATGGCGTGTGCCCTTGCTTTGGCGTAATTTCCACCTGGGAGTGCATCCCACCTAGAGGCAACTCTTTTTTTGTATATATGTATATATATATATATTTATATATATATATGTATGTATATTATCTACTGGCGGTCGCCAGTAGATAGTTATAGTTAGGACCTATTTTCCATAGGAAATCCGTGACATTCTATTTGAAATAACTCTTGCGTCGGTTGACGAATCTTCGCAAAATTTTCAAACTTTATGGCCCGCTCCGGTCCGCTCCTACCCTGAAAGTCTCAGGGTGATTCGTCAAGCGGGGCCGAGAAAAAAGGGGGTCCCAAAACGTGTTTTCCCCATTCATTTTCCCATAGGAAACTTTAGACACGGCTACAGCCCGAACTGCTGAACGGAATTACACCAAATTTGGCAAAGAGGTAGTTCTTGGTTCAGAAAGAACCCTTTTGTTAAATGGTGTAAATCCGTTCAGTAGTTGCGGAGAAATTAAAAAATAAGAGTCAAAAATCAATTTCCCATAGGAAACTTTATGCAAGGCTACAGCCCGAACTGCTGAACGGAATTACACCAAATTTGGCAAAGAGGTAGTTCTTGGTTCAAAAAGAACCCTTTTGTTAAATGGTGTAAATCCGTTCAGTAGTTGCTGAGAAAATCAAAAGTAAAAACACATATATATCTGGGCGGAGCCTAACCACACATGTCATCGTGAGATCTGATTGGCTGTCAGCACTTCATCCTGGAATTGCTGGAAGCCATCTTGGGACCAATATAAATGATAGTACCCCATTGAAATGCATTGTAGTGAATCGAAGATTTTGAGGGTTACCAAAAGGAGAACTATAAAGGGTGATAACAGACTTTAGTTACATTTGAATTCATTTGTTGATGGTACCATACTAATTTCAGGAATTGTGGTGTGTTCTAAGGTGATTTTACCCTGTGAAAAACCTTCTGCTGGGATATCATGAATCATGTTTGAGAGAAAACTATTTTCACATGCTTGTCCCATACAGTTTTGGAAGGTGCTCCAGAAGCTAAAATGAGAGCATATTTTCTGTAAATTCACATTATCTTTCTCAGTCATGTGAGAATGAAGTCTGACATTCTCAGTAAAACATGTACATCCAACAAGGGCAGAGACTGTCAGTTGATTCCTTTGTGTTCTACTGCAGATTCCCAGAGTGTTCTAAAGAACAACTAGAGTGCTAACAGCCTTACTTATGACAAAAGTATGGCACACCTGAAGCCATCTTGATTGGAATAAACTGGTAACACTTAAAACATTTAATTTAAAAAGGAACAAAATGATGGGGTTCATCTTGTCATAGAAATTATGGTTAGTGCTCTGGAAAGAAAAATTAGGACATGTTTCAAGTGTGATCTCAAATATCTTCCTGTTATATTTCAACAGGAGCAGCCTGTCAGTTGATGCCTTTATGTTCTACTGCAGCTTCCCAGAGTGTTCTAAAGAACAACTAGAGCGCTAACAGTCTTACTTATGACAAACGTATGGCACACCTGAAGCCATCTTGATTGGAATAAACTGGTAACACTTAAAACATTTAATTTAAAAAGGAACAAAATGATGGGGTTCATTTTGTCATAGAAATTATGGTTAGTGCTGTAGAAAGAAAAATTAGGACATGTTTCAAGTGTGATCTCAAATATCTTCCTGTTATATTTCAACAGGAGCAGCCTGTCAGTTGATGCCTTTGTGTTCTACTGCAGCTTCCCAGAGTGTTCTAAAGAACAACTAGAGCGCTAACAGTCTTACTTATGACAAAAGTATGGCACACCTGAAGCCATCTTGATTGGAATAAACTGATAACACTTAAAACATTTAATTTAAAAAGGAACAAAATGAGGGGGTTCATTTTGCCATAGAAATTATGGTTAGTGCTGTAGAAAGAAAAATTAGGACATGTTTTAAGTGAGATCTCAAATATCTTCCTGTTATATTTCAACAGGAGCAGCCTGTCAGTTGATGCCTTTGTGTTCTACTGCAGCTTCCCAGAGTGTTCTAAAGAACAACTAGAGTGCTAACAGCATTACTTATGACAAAAGTATGGCACACCTGAAGCCATCTTGATTGGAATAAACTGGTAACACTTAAAACATTTAATTTAAAAAGGAACAAAATGAGGGGTTCATTTTGCCATAGAAATTATGGTTAGTGCTGCAAAAAGAAAATTTAGTGCATGTTTTAAGTGAGATCTCAAATCATCTTCTATTTCATTAGAAAATTCTGACATGCAGACTGAAACAATCACTTTCAATACCAGCAGTAGACTTCCAGTTAACTCCTTGGTGAGCAGTAGCTTTACTACAGTGATCTAATGAACAACTAGAGTAATAACATTCTGAATTTATGGCAAATGTGTGACACATCTGAATGCCTTCTTGATGGAATCAAAGTAAAAAACTGAAAGCATTTCCTACTGAGGAGACTGCAGTAAATGAGGAAATTAGGAAACTTCATAACAAAGAAGTCTTCCAAGATGGCCACCAGTGAAAAAGAGCCCAAATGTAGCACAGATATTACCCAGATGTAGCCCACATATAGCCCAATGACAAAAGTGTGCAAAACACTTTTTATTTTTAGTTTTTTGCAGTTTTATGTAGTGCAGACTGGTCAGGTATTGTAGCGTTGCATCTTAAAACATGACCCCCCAACACTACAAAAACACCACTGCACTACCCTAAACCCTAAAACACTACCCCAGTGTGACCCCCTACACTACACAAGCACCACTGCACTATCCTAAACCCTAAAACACTACCCCCAGCATGACCCCCTACACTACACAAACACCACTGCACTACTCTAAACCCTAAAACACTACCCCAACACCACTGCACTAACCTAAATCCTAAAACACTACCCACAGCACGACCCCTTACACTACCCAAACACCACTGCACTACCCTAAAACATGACCCCCTACACTACACAAACACCACTGCACTACCCTAAACCCTAAAACACTACCCCCAGCACGACCCCCTACACTACACAAGCACAACTGCACTACCCTAAACCCTAAAACACTACCCCCAGCACGACCCCCTACACTACACAAACACCACTGCACTACCTTAAACCCTAAAACACTACCCCCAGCACGACCCCCTACACTACCCAAACACCACTGCACTACCCTAAAACATGACCCCCTACACTACACAAACACCACTGCACTACCCTAAACCCTAAAACACTACCCCAGCACGACCCCTACACTGCCCGAACACCACTGCACTGCCCTAAACCCTGAAACACATACCCTAGCATGACCCCTACACTGCCCGAACACCACTGCACTGCCCTAAACCCTGAAACACCACCCCCTTCACGACCCCCTACACTGCCCGAACACCACTGCACTGCCCTAAACCCTGAAACACCACCCCCAGCAAGACCCCTACACTGCCCGAACACCACTACACTGCCCTAAACCCTGAAACACTACCCCCAGCAAGACCTCCTACACTGCCCGATCACCACTGCACTGCCCTAAACCCTGAAACATCACCCCCAGCAAGACCCCCTACACTGCCCGAACACCACTGCCCTAAACCCTGAAACACCACCCCCAGCACGACCCCCTACACTGCCCGAACACCACTGCACTGCCCTAAACCCTGAAACACCACCCCCAGCACGACCCCCTACACTGCCCGAACACTACTGCACTGCCCTAAACCCTGAAACACCATCCCCAGCACGACCCCCTACACTGCACGAACACCACTGCACTGCCCTAAACCCTGAAACACTACCCCCAGCAAGACCCCCTATACTGCCGGAACACCACTGCACTGCCCTAAACCCTGAAACACCAACCCCAGCAAGACCCCTACACTGCCCGAACACCACTGCCCTAAACCCTGAAACACCACCCCCAGCAAGACCCCCTACACTGCCCGAACACCACTGCACTGCCCTAAACCCTGAAACACCAGCCCCAGCACGACCCCTACACTGCCCGAACACCACTGCACTGCCCTAAACCCTGAAACACCACCCCTGCACGACCCCCTACACTGCCCGAACACCACTGCACTGCCCTAAACCCTGAAACACCACCCCCAGCACGACCCCCTACACTGCCCGAACACCACTGCACTGCCCTAAACCCTGAAACACCACCCCCTGCACGATCCCCTACACTGCCCGAACACTACTGCACTGCCCTAAACCCTGAAACACCACCCCCAGCACGACCCCCTACACTGCACGAACACCACTGCACTGCCCTAAACCCCAAAACACTACCCCCAGCAAGACCCCCTACACTGCCCGAAAACCACTGCCCTAAACCCTGAAACACCAACCCCAGCAACACCCCCTATACTGCCCGAACACCACTGCCCTAAACCCTGAAACACCACCCCCAGCATGACCCCTACACTGCCCAAACACCACTACACTGCCCTAAACCCTGAAACACTACCCCCAGCAAGACCCCCTACACTGCCCGAACACCACTGCACTGCCCTAAACCCTGAAACACCACCCCCAGCACGACCCCCTACACTGCCCGAACACTACTGCACTGCCCTAAACCCTGAAACACCATCCCCAGCACGACCCCCTACACTGCACGAACACCACTGCACTGCCCTAAACCCTGAAACACTACCCCCAGCAAGACCCCCTATACTGCCGGAACACCACTGCACTGCCCTAAACCCTGAAACACCACCCCCAGCAAGACCCCTACACTGCCCGAACACCACTGCCCTAAACCCTGAAACACCACCCCCAGCAAGACCCCTACACTGCCCGAACACCACTGCACTGCCCTAAACCCTGAAACACCAGCCCCAGCACGACCCCTACACTGCCCGAACACCACTGCACTGCCCTAAACCCTGAAACACCACCCCCTGCACGACCCCCTACACTGCCCGAACACCACTGCACTGCCCTAAACCCTGAAACACCACCCCCAGCACGACCCCCTACACTGCCCGAACACCACTGCACTGCCCTAAACCCTGAAACACCACCCCCTGCACGATCCCCTACACTGCCCGAACACTACTGCACTGCCCTAAACCCTGAAACACCACCCCCAGCACGACCCCCTACACTGCACGAACACCACTGCACTGCCCTAAACCCCAAAACACTACCCCCAGCAAGACCCCCTACACTGCCCGAAAACCACTGCCCTAAACCCTGAAACACCAACCCCAGCAACACCCCTATACTGCCCGTACACCACTGCACTGCCCTAAACCCTGAAACACCACCCCCAGCATGACCCCTACACTGCCCGAACACCACTGCACTGCCCTAAACCCTGAAACACCACCCCCAGCACGACCCCCTACACTGCCCGAACACCACTGCACTGCCCTAAACCATGAAACACCAGCCCCAGCACGACCCCCTACACTGCCCGAACACCACTGCACTGCCCTAAACCCTGAAACACCACCCCCAGCATGACCCCTACACTGCCCGAACACCACTGCACTGCCCTAAACCCTGAAACACCAGCCCCAGCACAACCCCGTACACTGCCCGAACACCACTGCACTGCCCTAAACCCTGAAACACCAGCCCCAGCACGACTGCCTACACCGCCCGAAAACCACTGCACTGCCCTAAACCCTGAAACACCAGCCCCAGCACGACCCCCTACACTGCCCGAACACCACTGCACTACCCTAAACCCTCAAACACCAGCCCCAGCACGACCCCCTACACTGCCCGAACACCACTGCACTGCCCTAAACCCTGAAACACCACCCCCAGCATGACCCCCTACACTGCCCGAACACCACTGCACTGCCCTAAACCCTGAAACACCAGCCCCAGCACAACCCCGTACAGTGCCCGAACACCACTGCACTGCCCTAAACCCTGAAACACCAGCCCCAGCACGACCCCCTACACTGCCCGAACACCACTGCACTACCCTAAACCCTCAAACACCAGCCCCAGCACGACCCCCTACACTGCCCAAACACCACTGCACTGCCCGAAACCCTGAAACACCAGCCCCAGCAAGACCCCCTACACTGTCCGAACACCACTGCACTGCCCTAAACCCTGAAACACCACCCCCAGCAAGACCCCTACACTGCCCGAACACCACTGCACTAAAGCCTGAAACACCACCCCCAGCAAGACCACCTACACTGGCCGAACACCACTGCACTGCCCTAAACCCTGAAACACCACCCCCTGCATGACCCCCTACACTGCCCAAACACCACTGCACTGCCCTAAACCCTGAAACACCACCCCCTGCACGACCCCCTACACTGCCCGAACACCACTGCACTGCCCTAAACCCTGAAACACCACCCCTCAGCACGACACCCTACACTGCCCGAAGACCACTGCACTGCCCTAAACCCTGAAACACCACCCCCAGCACAGCCCCCTACACTGCCTGAACACCACTGCACTGCCCTAAACCCTGAAACACCACCCCCTGCACGACCTCCTACACTGCCGGAACACCACTGCACTGCCCTAAACCCTGAAACACCACCCCCAGCACGACCCCCAACACTGCCTGAACACCACTGCACTGCCCTAAACCCTGAAACATCAACCCCAGCAAGACCCCCTACACTGCCTGAACACCACTGCCCTAAACCCTGAAACACCACCCCCTACACTGCACGAACACCACTGCACTGCCCTAAACCCTGAAACACCATCTCCAGCAAAACCCCCTACACTGCCCAAACACCACTGCACTGCCCTAAATCCTGAAACACCACCCCCAGCACGACCCCCTACACTGCCCGAACACCACTGCCCTAAACCCTGAAACACCAGCCCCAGCAAGACCCCCTACACTGCCCGAACACGACTGCACTGCCCTAGACTCTGAAACACCAGCCCCAGCAAGACCCCCTACACTGCCCGAACACCACTGCACTGCCCTAAACCCTGAAACACCAGCCCCAGCATGACCCCCTACACTGCCCGAACACCACTGCACTGCCCTAAACCCTGAAACACCAGCCCCAGCACGACCACCTACACTGCCCGAACACCACTGCACTGCCCTAAACCCTGAAACACCAGCCCCAGCACAACCCCCTACACTGCCCGAACACCACTGCACTGCCCTAAACCCTGAAACACCAGCCCCAGCACAACCCCCTACACTGCCCGAACACCACTGTACTGCCCTAAACCCTGAAACACCAGCCCCAGCACGACCTCCTACACTGCCCGAACACCACTGCACTGCCCTAAACCCTGAAACACCTCCCCCTGCATGACCCCCTACACTTCCCGAACACCACTGCACTGCCCTAAACCCTGAAACACCACCCCCTGCAGCACCCCCTACACTGCCCGAACACAACTGCACTGCCCTAAACCCTGAAACACCACCCCTGCACCGCCCCCTACACTTCCCGAACACCACTGCACTGCCCTAAACCCTGAAACACCACCCCAGCACGACCCCCTTTACTGCTCGAACACCACTGCACTGCCCCAAACCCTGAAACACCACCCCCAGCACGACCCCTACACTGCCCGAACACCACTGCCCTAAACCCTGAAACACCACCCCCTGCAAAACCCCCTACACTGCCCGAACACCACTGCACTGCCCTAAACCCTGAAACACCACCCCCTACACTGCCCGAACACCACTGCACTGCCCTAAACCCTGAAACACCACCCCCAGCACGACCCCCTACACTGCCCGAACACCACTGCACTGCCCTAAACCCTAAAACACCACCTCCAGCATTACCCCCTACACTGCCCAGACACCACTGCACTGCCCTAAACCCTAGAACACTACCCCCAACACGACCCCCTACACTACCCGAACACCACTGCACTACCCTAAACCCTAAACTACTACCCCCAGCACAACCCCTTACACTACCCGAACACGACTGCACTGCCCTAAACCCTCAAACACTCCCCACAGCACGACCCCCTACACTACCCGAACACCACTGCACTGCCCTAAACCCTAAAACACTCCCCCAGCACGACCCCTACACTACCCGAACACCACTGCACTGCCCTAAACCCTAAAACACTCCCCCAGCACGACCCCCTACACTACCCAAGCACCACTGCACTGCCCTAAACCCTAAAACACTACCCCCGCATGACCCCTACACTACCCAAACACCAATGCACTACCCTAATCCCTAAAACACTACCCCCCGCATGACCCCCTACACTACCCTAAACCCTAAAACACTACCCCGCACGACTCCCTACACTACCCAAAGACCACTGCACTGCCCTAAACCCTAAAACACGACCTCCTACACTACACAAACACCACTGCACTACCCTAAACCCTAAAACACTACCCCCTACACTACACAAACACCACTGCACTACCCTAAACCCTAAAAAACTACCCCAGCACGAACCACTACACTACCCAAACACCACTGCACTACCCTAAACCCTAAAAAACTACCCCCAGCAGTACCCCTATACTACCCAAACACCACTGCACTACCCTAAACCCTAAAACACTACCCCCAGCAGTACCCCCTACACTACCCAAACACCACTGCACTACCCTAAATCACTACCCCAGCATGACCCCCTACACTACCCAAACACCACTGCACTACCCTAAACCCTAAAACACTACCCCCAGCATGACCACCTACACTACCCAAACACCACTGCACTACCCTAAACCCTAAAACACTTTCCCCAGCACGACTCCCTACACTACCCAAACACCACTGCACTACCCTAAACCCTAAATCTACCCCCAGCATGACCCCCTACACTACACAAACACCACTGCACTACCCAAAACCCTAAAACACTACCCCAGCATGACCCTTTTCACTACCTAAACACAACTGCACAATTTGTTACAGGCGTTGCAACGCAGGCCTGTGGTGCTTACTGGAAGTACCTAGTGGGCTAGTTGGGCCCCAGGGACCCTCAGGATTCAAGGTGACCTAATCCCCCAACTTAAAACGCACCACGGGTGCGTTTGCACAGTGGTGAAGGGAGGGGGCGGGGCCTCAGGTGACATGTGCGCAAACACGCCCTGTGGTGCGTTTTAAGTTGGGGAATTAATTCCCTTTGAATCCTGAGGGACCCCGGGGCCAACTAGCCCACCAGGTACCTTCAGTAAGCACAACAGAGTTGCGTTGCAGAGAGGTGAAAAAGGTGCGTTGTCTCGGAACGCCTCTCTGCAACTCAGCTCTGTGGTCCTAACTGTAGGTACCTGGGGGCTAGTTGGGCCCCAGGGACCCTCAGAATTCAAGGGGACTTAATCCCGCAACTTAAAACGCGCCACAGGGTGCGTTTGCACACATGTCACCTCAGGCCCCCTCCCTTCACCACTGTGCAAACGCGCCCTGTAGCGCGTTTTAAGAGGTAGTTTTAATCCCCCTGCCCTATTATGTACTAGGGACTTGCAGAGGAGGTCATGCTAATCACAGGGGTACCCCAACGCACAGTGTTCCCTAGTGTATGTAGGTGTTTTCACTGTATTCTAAGTGTCTTTTAGCATAGCACTGGCTCTGGTTAGTCAGAGTCAGTTACCACCAGTACCCGTCTGAAAAAGTTGTGGGCACAGGGTGATTTTGCAACAAGGCCTCTTTCTGCTCCTCTGTTGGTTCTTTCTGCACATCTTTTGCTTCTTTCTGTGCGTTTTTCTTCTTTCTTCACATGTCCTACCTCTGTAGGCATAGTTAGAAACTAGCATTTAAAAAACCTTTGAAATTCACTTAAAAATCATAGGTTTCAGGCATGTTATAGTTAGAAATTAGCATTTAAAAAACCTTTGAAATTCACTGAAAAAACCATAGGTTTCAGACACGTTATAGTTAGAAATTAGCATTTAAAAAACCTTTGAAATTCACTGAAAAAACCATAGGTTTTAGGGACAGTTATAGTTAGTTGGACATTTCACTCGTACAAAACCATAGAAATTTCCCCGTTATAGTTAGTTCAGCTAACTATAACTCGCGCCCGCAATGCACTGCTGATGACGTCACATATTACATCACTCATGACATGGTCAGTGACATCACTGATGACATCACTGATGACATCTCAAATGACATCACTGATGACATCATCCATGTGATAATTTCATGCATCTTCTCACACCCTAATATAACTTTTGATACACCCACTCTAAATTACAGACTGCCATTCTCAAAACCATAGACACTCCAACACCAAAAACTACATACCCACTCACTGATTCTTAGGTCTACACACACATCCACTCACTCACCCGTACAGTCACTCATACTTAGTCACTCAGTACAGGACTATCATATGCACTCATACACCTATATAAACACTCACACACCGCCACTCATCCATAGAGGTACTCACACACCTAGTCAGTCATGCAAAAACTTAATCACACACCCATTTACTCACCTATACAGTTATACACACACCAGCTCACTTACTCATACAAATACTAGCACATTCTTACGCTCTTATACAATCACTGATACAAGTACACACTCATCCATACAGCCACTCTCACAATCACACACTCTCACTTATAGCCATTTATATACTCCAACACACATATATACTGCCTTTCACATATGTAGTTACTCACACATGTACCACTGAGATATACATTCAATCACTAACACACCCATACACACACTCACCCACCCATACAGTCCATCACAGATGCACTCTTGAAACCATGCACCCAGTGAATCACCAACTCACACATCTATGCACAGAGTCACACACACCCCACCCACACAAACACTCAGGCACCCATACAGATACTCAGACAATCAATCAATAACCCATGTAGACACTCATGTAGCTATTCAGAAAGCCATGCAGCCGCTTACAAACCAACAGACAGACGGATACAGACATTCACACAGTTTAGTCACTAACCCATGCATTCAGTAAGATACATTTAATCACTCACTTGTAGAGTCAGTCACTCACGTACTAAATCATCCATTCAGACACTTATACACCCACTCATTCTTCAATACGCCTTTCCCTATATATATTAAACATATTTAAACTTTACAGAAACACACAGTCACTGGATGATGTCATCAGTGATGTCATCAGTGATGTCATTTGAGATGTTATCAGTGATGTCATCAGTGATGTCACTGACCATGTCATGAGTGATGTAATATGTGACGTCATCAGCAGTGCATTGCGGGGCGCGAGTTATAGTTAGCTGAACTAACTATAACGGGGAAATTTCTATGGTTTTGTACGAGTGAAATGTCCAACTAACTATAACTGTCCCTAAAACCTATGGTTTTTTCAGTGAATATATATATATATATATATATACATATATATATATATATATATATTCACTAAAAAACATAGGTTTCAGGAACGTTATAGTTAGGCTGACATTTCACTCGTACAAAACCAGAAAAATTCAGCTGTTATAGTTAGCTGAGCTAACTGTATCTTGCGCCCCCGCAATGCACTGCTGATGACGTCACATATTACATCACTCATGACATTGTCAGTGACATCACTGATGAGATCACTGATGACATCTCAAATGACATCACTGATGACATCATCCACTTAATATCTGATGCACCTCCTAACACCTTAATATAACCTTTCATACACCCACTCTAAAATACAGACTACTATTCTCGAAACTATAGATACACCAATACCAGTTAGTACATACCCACTCACTGATTCATACATCTACACAAACATCCACTCACTCACCACAGAGTCACTCATTTACGCAGTCACTCATCAATACAGCCACTGATATATGCACTGATATACCCATACAGACACTCACACACCGCCACTCACCCATAGAGTTACTCACACCTAATCAGTCACCCAAAGAATCGATCACACTGCCATTTACTCACCTATACAGTTATAGACACACCACCTCACGTATTCACATATTCATACAGATACTAACACATACTTACTCTCTTCTACAATAACTGACACAAGCACACACTCATCCATACAGCCACTCTCACAATCACTCACTCTCACATATAGTCACTTATATACTCCAACACTCACATATACTGCCTTTCACTCATGTAGTTGCTCACACATGTACCACTGAGACATCCATTCACTCACCAACACAGCCATACACACACTCACCCACCCATACAGACCCTCACAGATACACTCATGAGCCCATACACCCAGTGAATCACCTACTCACACATCCATGCAGGAAGTCTTACATCCCCACCTGTCCACACAGACACTCAGGTACCCATACAGGTACTCAGACAACCAATCATTAACCCATATAGACACTCATGTAGCTACTCACCAACCCATGCAGCCACTTACACATCAACTAACACTACTGATACAGATATTCACATAGATTAGTCATTCACCCATACATTCACTAAGGCACGTTTAATCAGTCCCTTATACAGTCAGTCACGCACCCAGTAAATCATCCATTCAGACACTCATACACCCACTCATTCTTCAATACACCTTGGTGTGTATATATATATATATATATATATATGTATATATATATATTCACTGAAAAAACCATAGGTTTCAGGGACGTTATAGTTAGAAATTAGCATTTAAAAAACCATAGAAATTCACTGAAAAAACCATAGGTTTTAGGGACGTTATAGTTAGTTGGACATTTCACTCGTACAAAACCAGAGAAATTCAGCTGTTATAGTTAGTTGAGCTAACTATAACTCGCGCCCCCGCAATGCACTGCTGATGACGTCACATATTGCATCATTCATGACATGGTCAGTGAAATCACTGATGACATCTCAAATGACATCACTGATGACATCATCCAGTGACTGTGTGTCTCTGTAAAGTTTAAATATGTTTTATATATATATATATATATATATATATATATATAAATATATATATATATATATGCCAAGGTGTATTGAAGAATAAGTGGGTGTATAAGTGTCTGAATGGATAATTTAGTAGGTGCGTGACTGACTGTATAAGTAAGTGATTAACGTATCTTACTGAATGCATGGGCTAGTGACTAATCTGTGTGAATGTCTGTATCAGTCTGTCAGTTGGTGTGTAAGCGGCTGCATGGGTTGGTGAGTAGCTACATGAGTGTCTAAATGGGTTATTGATTGGTTGTCTGAGTATCTGAATGGGTGCCTGAGTGTCTGTGTGGGTGGGCAGGTGGTGTGTGACTGTGCATAGATGTGTGAGTGGGTGATTTACTGGGTGTTTGGGTTGAAGAGTACATCTGTGAAGGGTTCTATGGGTGGGTGAGTGTGTGTATGGGTGAGTGGGTTAGTGAATGGATGTCTCAGTGGTACATGTGTGAGTAACTACATATGTAAAAGACAGTATATGTGAGTGTTGGAGTATATAAATGACTGTCTGAGAGTGAGTGATTGTGAGAGTGGCTGTATGGATGACTGTGTGCTTGTATCAGTGATTGTATAAGAGACTAAGTATGTGTTAGTATCTGTATGAATAAGTGAGTTGGTGTGTGTATAACTGTATAGGTGAGTAAATGGGAGTCTGATTGATACTTTGCATGACTGAGTAACTGTGTGAGTAACTCTATGGGTGAGTGGCGGTGTGTGGGTGTCTCTATGGGTATATGAGTGCATATGATAGTGGCTGTATTGATGAGTGACTGCATGTATGAGTGACTGTATGGATGAGGGAGTGGATGTGTGTGTAGAGCTAGGAATCAGTGAGTGGGTGTGTAGTAACTGGTATTGGTGTGTCTATGGTTTTGAGAGTGGCAGTCTGTATTTTAGAGTGGGTGTATCAAAGGTTATATTAGGGTGTGAGGAGGTGCATCAGATTATCACGTGGATGATGTCATCAGTGATGTCATTTGAGATGTCATCAGTGATGTCATCAGTGATGTCACTGACCATGTCATGAGTGATGCAATATGTGACGTCATCAGCAGTGCATTGTGGGGCGCAAGTTATAGTTAGCTCAGCTAACTATAATGGCCGAATTTCTCTGGTTTTGTATGAGTGAAATGTCCAACTAACTATAACGTCCCTAAAACCTATGGTTTTTTCAGTGAATTTCAAAGGTTTTTTAAATGCTAATTTCTAACTTTAACGTCCCTGAAACCTGTGGTTTTTTAGTGAATTTCTAAGGTTTTTTAAATGCTAAACCCTAACTATAACTTCCTTGAAACCTCTGTTTTTTTCAGTGAATTTCTAAGGTTTTTTAAATGCTAATTTCTAACTATGCTTACATACTGACTGACAACATAGGTAGGACATGTGCAGAAAGAGGAAGAAAGGCACAGAAAGAAGCAAGAGAAGTGCAGAAAGAGGCAAGAGAGGTGCAGAACGAGGAAGAAAGGTGCAGAAAGAAGCAAGAGAAATGTAGAAAGAGGCAACAGAAGTCCAGAAAGAGGAAGAAAGGTGCAGAAAGAAGCACGAGAAGTGCAGAAAGAACAAACAGAGATGCATAAAGGCCTACATTGACTGTACCTTACAACAGACTCATACAAAGTAGCCTAATCACTAATCCGTCTCCCAAGATGTCTTAAACCTCACTTTTCTCTTGAAGGTTCAATATTCATCGACTACTCAGAATGTTAGGCCTACCAAATATAAAACAGAAATCCTAAGCATATCACTGTTGTAAGTCTGACCAAGTTTGTGAAGGTATGCATGCGTGTGTCTCTGCTTTTACCTAGTGACACGTTACATAAAAATATACATACAAATACTTGAATACCTGTGTTTCAAACAACATACTCTGTAAATTTGTGTACAAAAAGGTAGAAGCAAGAGAAGTGCAGAAAGAAGCAACAGATGTGCAGAAAGAGGCAAGAGGGGTGCAGAAAAAAGCAAGAGAGATGCAGGAAAAAGCAAGAAAAGTGCACAAAGAACCAACGGAGGTGCAGGAAGAGGCAAGAGGGGTGCAGAAAGAGGAAAGAGAAGTGCAGAAAGAGGCAATAGAGATGCACAAAGAGGGAAGAAGGGTGCAGAAAGAGGCAAGAGGGGTGCAGAAAGAAACAAGAGAAGTGCAGAATGAAGCAACAGGGGTGCAGAAAGAGGCAAGAGGGGTGCAGAAAGAGGCAACAGAGGTGCAGATGGAGGCAAGAGAACTGCAGAAAGAGACAAGAGAGTTGCAGAAACAGACAAAAGAGGTGCAGAAAGAGGAAACAGGGGTGCAGACAGAGGCAAGAGAATTGCAGGAAGAGGGGTGCATAAAGAGGCAAGAGAGGTGCAGAAAGAAGCAAGAGCAGTGCAGAAAGAAGCAACAGAGGTGCAGAAAGAAGCAAGAGGGGTGCAGAAAGAGGAAAGAGCAGTGCAGAAAGAACCAAGAGATGTGCAGAAAGAAGCAAGATAGGTGCAGAAAGAGGCAGGAGATGTGCATAAAAAAGGGAAGAAGGGTGCAGAAAGAAGAAAGGGAAGTGCAGAAAGAGGCAAGTGATGTGCAGAAGGAAGCAAGAGAACTGCAGAAAGACGCAAAAGAGTTGCAGAAACAGGCAAAAGGGGTGTAGAAAGAGGGAACAGGTGTGCAGACAGAGGCAAGAGAGGTGCAGAAAGAGGGAAGAGGGGTACAGAAAAAGGCAAGAGGGATGCAGAAATTTGCAACAGAGGTACAGAAAGAAGCAAGAGCAGTGCCGAAAGAACCAACAGAGGTGCAGAAAGAGGCAAGAGGGGTACAGAAAGAGGCAAGAAAAGTGCAGTAACAAGCAAAAGAGGTGCAGAAAGAAGCAACAGAAGTGGTCTGTATTTAGCAAACCCTGTTCTTGCACAAAAGCTATTAGATTTAGTGGGCACCTGATGACAATACTGCTTAGCTATTTCCTCTCAGCCAACGCCAAAACGGATGCACAATGGACTAGCTGCAAGGGGTTGGTTGAGTGTTGCGTGAACCAGAAGAGCAACCAGCTATCTACTCCGGTTGGCCAAGTTGATATTAGGTGGCAGCGTGTAGGCACAGCCTAGCCCTTTACTCCCCTATAGTTGTTGCTGAATTCAAAGTGGATAGGGTCAAGGCTGTAAATACATCATTGTTTTCAGCATAAACCATAACAGTAAAAAATAACTGTAAAAACATGAATATACTTATCAGCGATCTTAACAAATAGATGAATTCCAAGAACTGAGAAGGCCTTGATAAAGTGAAACATGTGTCGGCAACTAGATACAAGAATATAACGATTCAAAGTTTCAAAGAACTTGGGGTTGTTTAAATAAAAAAATTTCATCAGAATAAATGCATTATTGAACTAAAAGTTCATTTTTAATTGCCTTACTTCCTCGTATGTGTATGTGATTACTAGAAGGAGTAGGATACATGTTCATCTGAAAGTGCGGTAGCCTGCTATTGGCCTTGAGTGTTGCACTCCTTCTAGCTCCCTGAAACCCTTTGCGCTTTAAGTCATTGGGCCTTCAGAATGTGCAGGGAGGGTTTTCTTTGCAGACAAGTCAATGTGGCAAATACCTGAACCCAAGTCTGTTTAGCCTAAGCTTGAATAGAGTCTTTGGGGGGTGTGGTCACTGCTACCTTCTCTTCTCCCGTGTATTTGTTGTCAAAGGCCTTGTTAACTGGGGGAGCCAGGGAAGGGTCAGCTGCGCATCTCCAAGGCCATCTCACACAAAAGAAAGGGGGGGCTTGGGGACTGCAGAGTACTGCTTTCCCAACGACACAAAAGGCAACGTATAACTCAGTTTGTATTGAATTTGGCATCTGTCACTTTTACGATAACGTCTCAGTACCGCAGAATTAGCACTGGAACGTAGACGTTTTAGCAACTATACATGTTTTTAACCATTTGATATTTTTGAATGTCTTAATTTGCATTCTGCCGAATTGTCCTGGAATAGAGAGACATTTTACCTCTGTTCCAGATGCAGTATGAGTTTGGCCACTTTAGCATACCGTTTGTGTATATGTAGAACATTGGATGGCTCATTTGAATGACAGTCATTCGTGTACTGCCCCAAGCATGTATGTCCCGCATGCCCCCTCCTCCAAGGAAAAGAAGATGTTTGCATTTTAGCATATAGGGAATTGTAATCTGATCAGCTTGCTGTGTGTGTTTCATTTAAATGCTAATGTCCCAAGGGAATGCAAAAGATTTACCCGGGAGGTGGGAGAGGGGGAGGGGGTTGAATTTGAATTGTGTGGCTTCTGTTTGTGCGAGAGCTGTGTCTATAGAACTAAACCTCGGATACACAACACTTCAGATGTGAAGCCGTATTGGAGTGGAAAGCCTGCCCTCTTT
This sequence comes from Calotriton arnoldi, assembly GCA_963921515.1. Taxonomy (NCBI): domain Eukaryota; kingdom Metazoa; phylum Chordata; class Amphibia; order Caudata; family Salamandridae; genus Calotriton; species Calotriton arnoldi. Next base: position 1,536,719 of record CAWUFW010002888.1, read on the forward strand.
TAACCCTGGGTATAGTGAGAGGACAGAGTGGTCAGTTATGGTAATCTGTGGGCATATGATTCATAATTGCTTTACCAAGTTAATTAGTGGGCTTTACCTAACCCCTCGCTTTGCTGTTGATGGATCCTCCCCTGGATATCATCTTGACATGCATACAGCTCTTTAGGCTGGCAGATTTTCCATACGTGTTGTACGCTGAATATGGATTAGATGAGCAGAGAGATGTATGGGGTTGCGCTGTGCAGCCTGTAGGTGCCGTTATCATGTATGCCCACGTGGTTGAGAGGTCTGAACCCTTCCTGGGTTGGGCAGTAAGGACGGAGAAGGCAGCCGGCTCTCGAATCAATGACGCAGACTTGTATTTCACAGCTGTGGTTCCTGGTGGAAGGCGGCCACCCTTCCATTTGTTGCAGGGTGCTGGAGAGAGTTTTTTTTTTTCAGGGGACCTTTGGGCGACTTCATAAGTGGGATGATTCTCTTCTCACGATATGAAGTCTCGAACCTGCTAACCATTCTGTGCCCTCTAAAATGTGCTGGTCTTGCTCTTTTTAGATGTGTTCTTCTGTAAACCTTTTTGCCTTTTCAGCATTACGACAAGATGTTTTTGGGGCGGTGGGGATTAACTATTAATGCCAAATGGGTATACCATTGTTCTGTGTATGTGACTGTTGTAATACTGCTTTTTCTTTCTGAATTGCGTTTTAAATTAATAGCGAAACCCGAATGTGAACTGCTTGCTTATCTTACAGTGGTACATTTATATATACGTGTTCTAAGTGTGCCGATATTCAACAGGAATTGTTTAACAGGAACCGTAAAGTATACAGTGAGTGGTTTAAAGCAAAATGTGTGATCCTCGGCGATATTTGGTGGAGGGCCCACATAATGCCCTTTGGCTGACCTCCTACACACAAACAGGGCCGGTCCTAATGGATGTCTACTAAGGCGGCGCTTCATAGTAGCCTTTATTACACCCCTTCATATGGCGTGTGTGTGTGTCTAGGAGCATTGCCACTTACATTTAGTACTTGCAACTGGATATGGTGTTATATGGGGCACAGACAGGATATGACGATGTAGCGGCATGCGGACAGTGATGGCAGAAATGCACTGACGGGCATGCTGCATCACTCCATACTCTGTTAGCCTCCAGCTTTGACTGGCCTAGCATTGTGTTTGCTCCACTGCCCCTGCCCCAGGCCTCTTCATTTCACCTGGTCGGGTGTGGGGGCTGGGGGGGAGTGAGAGAAGAGATGCATAGTGGCCTCTCTTACTTACTGGGGACAGATTAACGCTTAGTGAGGATCTCTGCACTTCAAAGTGTTCTGGCAACCAAACCCCTTATAGACGAGGCACACAAAATACACCACCCGAATTATCAGACATGACTTGCTGTGAAGCAAAACCTATCTTCTCTCCTTCAACTAGGAAACGAGACGGAAACTCCCCTCTGCAACGCCGTGGACTAACCAACCTTTCCCTCAAACCTTGAGCTATGACAGTGACCTTTCTCATGCGACCAGGCCTTGCTTCACACTCCTCACATTCTGGCTCCCCTTTCGGCCAACCAGGAATGAAATTTGAACACAAATTTGACTATGATATGGCTGGCCACTAAATTTTTCTGTGGGCTAGTTTGGTGTGGGTGTCTCTGCTGGATTTTCTGCCTGTTTGTTTTATCATTTAAGTTAGGCATGCCGAATCGGTGACCTGTTCAGTATTTCCTTACAGCTTGTTGGAATGGGACCCAGAGTTTTATTAAAGGCTGATCGAAGTATGCCACCCCTCACCAATTGTACAGTCCCCTATTACCTTGGTGCCCATTGTAGAACGGCGTGGAATCTGCATGGACTTCAGCACATACTTTTGAGAAGGCATGGAAGCCGTCGCCAAATGGATGAAAAACAGCTGCCTACAACTAAACACCAACAAGACAGAAGTATTCATCATGGGCCCAAACTCCGATGCCTGGAACGACATCTGGTGGCCCCCCGCCCTCAGAAACCCGCCCACCCCCACGGACCACGCACGCAACCTGGGAATCATCCTGGACTCCGAGCTCAAAATGGTCCGCCAGATCAACTCTGTCTCGTCCTCCTGCTTCCACACCCTCTGCCTCCTACGTAGGACCTTCAAATGGATCCCCCTCGAACACAGAAAGACCGTCACTCACTCCCTGGTCACCAGCAGACTCGACTACGGCAACGCACTCTACGCTGGAACAAAAACCTCACCCGCAAGCTACAGAACATCCAGAACGCTGCCGCAAGACTGGTCCTCAACCTGCCAAGACACTGCCACATCTCACATCTCCCAGCACCTGTCACACTCCACTGGCTCCCCATTGAGGCCAGAGTCACCTTCAAGATGCTCACCCATGCACACAAGGCCCTCCACGACACCGGACCAGCATACCTGAACAGCCGACTCAATTTCCATGCACCCCAAAGGACCCTACGATCAGCCCAGCTCTCCTACGCCGTTGTCCCCCGCACCAGAAAGACCAGCTCGGGAGGCTGCTCCTTCTCCTTCCTCGCGGCCAGAGCCTGGAACGCCCTTCCGCTCCACCTCCGACAGACAGCATCGCTTCCCATCTTCGCAAGAAACCTCAAAACCTGATTCTTCGACAGATCCCCTCCTTGATAGACTGGAACCTGCACCCCCCCTCACCCCCAGCACCTTGAGACCCTTATGGGTGAGTAGTCGCGCTTAACAAACGCCTGATTGATATATACTAATATATTTTGGGGTGCTTCGGTGACACATGGGATGACATAGCAGCATGGGGTCCTTGTTATGATGTATGAGTAGAGTTGAATTTACATTGGCGCCAGAAGATGACATGCAAGATGGCTGCCATATCCATCACCAGTACAAGTCTCCTTCCGCTGGGACTCAGTTTAGCGGCGGAGGAGTTCCCATGGTGACTGGATCTTCATGTCTGTTTTATTGTTTATTTCCCTCTCTTTTATCAGTTCCACCACATCGCACAAGTCTGGTGGGAACTTGCAGCTCGCCAACTTCCTGGGATTGAGGGGCCTTCCCCCGATATTTCCCGAAATTCGTTGTTTTCACACCAGAGGTCTATGTATAGACACATATGCCACCACTCCCGCCCCTCCCCCACACACAACAATGCGCCCCCCACCCCGCTTCACACACGCGCGCACACACACACACACACACACACTGATGCTTCAGTGATGCTCGGGTAAATAAGAATATATAAATAGATAAATGCAAATACGACCCTCTCTCCTTGACCCCCGTGACCTCCCTCTCGAGGTCTGCTTGATGATGGACCAGTGATTCCCTCCCGCACCTGCCACCCTGGAGAAGGGGTCTTTGAGCCGCTGCTGTTTGCATCACCTGTGCTGTGTCTTTGTGTTCCAGTGCTAAGAGGCCGGGGCGCGTAGAAATTGCCCAAAACTACCTGCTTGTTGAAGAGCTATATAATTAATGTAAAACCCCAGTTCCTATTAAAGACATCCAATGCTGCCTAGTATACTAGTTTCTCGTTACACACTATATACTCATACTTCTTTTGTTGCAGTGTGAGGCTGCTCCTTGTTGCCATCTTGTGTCGTACAGTGTTAAACTTAATGGCTCACCTCTGATCACAATCTCCAAGCTGTGCTTTTAGATTTTGGCCTGTTCGGTTTGTGTGATGCCGGTGTTGGCGGCACTTTCGGCCCCAAAAGAGCACACCCCTTTGACTCTTTTTTTTCTTTTTCTTTCCTCCTTTACAAAAATAAAATCTGCCTTTTGCAGCCCTGCTGAACACAAACTTGGTGGAGCCAGGTGGCCCTGCCCATCACGGGGGCTGGGAGCCCCAGTGCTTCCTGGCTGCCAGGGGGGGAGGCCGTGGTCGCACTGCTGGAGTCTTGATGGGGAACTTTTGATGTACGATGTAAAAAAAAGTGACAGCGGTTCTTACTAAGTGTTTATGGATACATATTCGTTTAAACGTTTGAGGATGACGTGAGCTTTGATGGTGAGAAGGTGAAAGTTGTGGTTCTGTGGGATATTTCTACACACTTTGCTGCAGCTGGACAGATTACATTGTGAGTTAGGCCTGTGTTCTTCACCGTCATCCCCCGGAGAGCGTAATTAAACCTACAGTAAGAATAGTTTTTTTTCCTTGGGGGGGGCAGTTTAACTTGCGCCCGCGCACTTGGCCCTGGGTGGGGCAGTATAGTTTGCGTAGTTTCCGGGCAGGGCCGGTGCGCCTCTGCATTCTCCTGGTGCACTACAGGCCCTGGGGTGTTCAGACTAAGGGTGGGCGTAGTTCGCGAAGTAATGCTTCGCGAAGCTACGCAAAGTGCAGTTCGCGCTACGCAAGCTTCGCGTAGCACTACGCGAACTGCGTAGCGCACTGTTCGCAATGATTGCACAGTGCCGGATGCTTGTCCGCACTGTGCAATCATTGAAAACGGCAACTTGCACAGTGCGAGCTGTCTTTACTGCCGCTCGAGTAGATTTTTACTCGAGCGGCAGCTTCTCAACGCGGACTGGTAGTTTCTCATCGCGAGCGGTCGCGAGCATACGCGACCACTCGCAATGAGAAACCTGACCTCCCCGCGTTGAGAATCTCGCCGGGAGGTTTATTTTCCACGCTCGCGATCGGCAACTTGATGTTGCTGATCGCGAACGAGGAAAAAGTCTCGCCGGGATGTCATTTTGCTTGCTCGCGGTCGCCAACTTGACGTTGAGGACCGCGAGCAAGCAAAAAATGACCGCGGCACTACGCTACGCGTGTTCGCACTGTGCTACGTGCAATTCGCGTTGTGCGAAGTAGCGCAAACTTCGCAAACTACGCGAGCGTAGCGTAGCACTTCGCCCAGGGTTAGTTCAGACCAGAATGATCAACCATGATGAGCCCAGGGGCCTATCGGACACCTCAGCAGCCCCATCTGTGAGCTCCCCTCAGTGTTCTTTCTATACACAAAGGAGACACCCTCAGCTTGTCACCTCAAGGGTATGGCCAGGGCCCCCGTCTCCCTGCCTTGCAGGGGGCGGGCCCCCGTAAGTATTCCTTCCGCCATGATCCACCCATGAAAGGCCGCGCGTGCCATTATATTCGCGGCCTGCTGCAGTGAGTGCTTGGCTCAACATTTTTGCAAGAGCTTATTTCGTTTTCCATTACAACTATTTTACAGAGAGATGCGTGCATGCAAGGACGTTCGCATAGTGCATGGCAGGGCAACAGACTAGCCCCTAGAGAGGCGGCGCACGAGCGGTGGCCCCTCAGAGGCGGGTGCCTCTGCCTTCTACGTTGGCCTGCACTGATCAGCACTTTCGGGGTGCTAGCGGGGGGGTGTGAGATGGTGCTTTGATTGATTGGATCTATATGGTCATTGTTCAGTGTGGTCCTGTTAGACTCTATGTTGTTGACTCCACTGGTGGGGCCCAGTCTCCTTGAGGGAGCTGGGTAGGGGGACAGTTGCATGCCCAGCGGAGGGGATCTACACTGCATGTGAGCAGGTAAGGCATAAGAGCCATTAAGATTTCTGGAAAAGTGAACAAAGAGAGTGAATGGAACATATTTGTCTAAAGCCAGTCCTGCTGGTATCTTCATATGGGTGCGCTGGAGGAAGGGATTCGGATACTGCACCATGTAGTAAATTTACGTAGCTCCTCTGTTGGCGGAAAAAAAAATCGAGAAAGCATTGGAATAGCCAGCCGGGCTTTAATGTGGCAGTCGTCATCAGAAGGCTAAAGAGCAGAACTGACTGAGACCAGCTGGCGTGAATCCACAGGCTTGCACACATACTGCTTATCACATTAAAGCCTGTCCTGTTAGCTTTACTGGCGAGGGGGAGCAAAACTGGCAAAAAACTATGCCTTTGCCTTTACAGTGCACAGAGAAGACTTAATGTGAAAGACAGTGCAATGATCGAGTGTACTTTTCAAATGCAAAATAGTCCCTCGTGCAGGCCAAAGCTCTTCAAAGAAGGCGGAATGATACTACAAAAGCATAAGGCGAGAGCCAAAGCTCATTCAATTTATAATTAGTAACAATAGCACAGCTGAGTTATGAAGTCAGATCTAAACGTCGGTTAAAACTATTAGGGGGCTGATGGTGATAATGAAAAGGTAAATCCGGACCCTTATGGGGGGGTGGGGGGATACTGGCTTACCAGTAGCCCTTGTCTCCCCATACGTAGTGACCATGGGTGCGTTTTCCCCTGCAGAGTGTAAGCTGCCACGCGGGATGAGATAATTAACCCCTTTGAAAGAGCACTGGCTGGCACTCGAGCATGCGTAGCTCCGGGCACGACACACGCTTTGTTGTCACGACCCATGGTCCCTGCTTGCAAACACATGTGCCTAATGACCACTTGCGTGTAACAAGCCCCACTAGTTTTGTCCAGTCTTAACTGGCCGTACGTCCACTTTCCCTAAGGAAAAGCGCCAGGCTGCAAACATCAGTTGCACTGACCAGTTTGTATGTGATGACCCCGTCAGTCCCCTTCACAGCGCGCCGAGGCACAGGAGGCGCTATAAGTTCCCTGAGGCAGTCAGGAGCGTCTTGAACAGAAACGCTTTACCAAGCTAGTAGTTTAGAAAAGGGCAATTTGCATTCCAAAGGAGCGAAGAGGGGTAGGGGCCAGGGAGGGGTGCGGGTGTAAATTTGCAGCCTTGTTGTCTCTCAGTATAGGCGTTCACAGCAGCCTTGAACGCAGGGAAAGATCGAAGAAACAAATACACACGGAACTCGTTTTCCGGCAGCTTACTTGTTGGTTTCGCTAAACTGCCCAAATGCCTACGTTTTGCTCAGACCCAGAGATGAAGCATAAAAAAGGCCCTGGTGTCCTGATAGATTGTAACTTCATTGCATCGTGTTCCGATCCGTTAGTCGCAGAAAGAAACACTTCTTTTTTCGAGTTCGCAGCTGAAATTGAATCGGCGGCCGTCTGCCTTGAGCAAGACCATTTCCTGTGGACCCTCCCTTTACAAGACCTCGTTAAATAATGCCCCGTGCCTCTGTGGTAATAATCACACTGTGGGTGACATCATATAAAGTTAGCGGGCTGGTCAAGGGCAACACACGCATGTAGACTCCAAATTAGATTTTCTTAGAACAAATGGCCATGAATTGCCCAATGCAACAGCGCAGTTAATTTCGAGAAGGCTAAGGCCCCCGCACTATATTTTTTGATTGCCCCCAGGACCTGGCCCACCCGGGGGCTGATTAAAACGAAGCGCGGGAGACCGCGCTTTGTTTTTAAAAAAGAAATTCGGCCGGATTCGCGCACCCAGCGCGAATTTGGCCGTTTTTTTACATTCTTTTGGGCCCTGGGGGTCCTTGTGGGACCCCTGAACAGGCCTAGGAGGTCAGGGTGTTTCTACCCTGCCCCTTTTCTTCTTTTTTAATGTTTTATTAACTGTTTTCTTGTGACTCGGATCTACCGAGTCACAAGATGGCTGCCAACACTTCCTGGTTTGGAGTGTTGGCAGCCAATCAGAGTGAGGCTCGTGCTCGGGAGGAGTCGTGACTCCTCCTCAGTGCTCAGATATCGATATTTTTGTTTTTTTAATTTCTCAGGAACTACTGAACGTATTTACACCATTTAAATAAAATGTAGCTTTCTGGACCAAGACCTACCTTTTTGCCAAATTTGGTGTCATTCCGTTCAGCAGTTCGGGCTGTAGCCTGTTCCAATTTTTCCTATGGAAATTAACATGGGGAAAATGAGTTTTGGGACCCCCCCTTTTTCTCGGCCCCCGCTTGACAAATCACCCCGAAACTTTAAAGACAGGAGCTGACCGTAGCGGGCCATTAGTTTTGAAATGTTCGCGAAGATTCGTCAACCGGCGCCAAAGATATTGGCAAATCAAAAAACGCTTTTCCGATGGAGAATAGGTCCTAACTATAACTACCTACTGGCGACCGCCAGTAGGTAATATATAATGGCGGCAGGGGCCCAATCCGGGGCTTCATCAGGCAGTAATTTGTGCGCAATATTGAAAGGATAAAAGACACTCCAACTCCCATAATGCCACAAGATGACGAGTAGCTCCAATGTAGGGCAGGACTTTATAAATGCGTTGGGAGGAGGAGACCGAGCACACACTTCTCGTTGGGAGCCTTTGAGAAAGAAGAAATTCGAAACGCGTCAGGCAGCATGAGAGGCTGCTTCATTTTACCAGCTGCTGAACCTGCCCGTACCTCTATAATAAAGGTTGGTAACCTTGTGTGTTTCCCATGTGCTTCTCGAGTGAGTTACCAGTGTTTTGCCATATATATATATATATATATATATATATATATATATATATATATATATATATATATATATATATATATATATATATATATATATACATATATATATATATATACATATATAGGTATATACATACATATTATAAATATCTATATTACCTAACTATAACTACCTACTGGCGACCACGATCTTCGTTTTTTTGCACCTCCTGAATGAGGAATAACGAACACGGACCACAGTTCTTGCGCATATTTTTCCTTTTATGTGGATTGTCCGATATATATATATATATATTCACTGAAAAAACCATAGGTTTCAGGGATGTTATAGTTAGAAATTAGCATTTAAAAAACCTTAGAAATTCACTGAAAAAACCATAGGTTTCAGAGACGTTATAGTTAGTTGGACATTTCACTCATATAAAACCAGAGAAATTCGGCTGTTATAGTTAGTAGAGCTAACTATAACTCGCGCCCCGCAATGCACTGCTGATGACATCACATATTACATCACTCATGACATACTCAGTGACATCCCTGAAACCTATGGTTTTTTTCAGTGAATTTCTAAGGTTTTTTAAATGCTAATTTCTAACTATAACATAGCAGTTGTGTTTGCAGAGTGGTGGAGAAAGGTGAGCGTGGCCTCCGAACACCTCTTAGCAATCCCACTGTGTGGGATTTACTGGATGTAACAGGAGGGGTAGTTAGCCCCCAACTTCAACCTTGGGGGCCAACTACCCCTCCTATTACCTCCAGTAACTCCCACACAGCAGGATTGCTAACTTCTCATACTAGGCCACGCCCCCTTTCTCCACCACTCTGCAGACGCACCTCCTGGTGCGTTCTGGGTTGGGGGATTAAGTCCCCTTGAATACTGAGGGTCCTTGGGGGCCAACTAGCCCACCAGGTACCTCCAGTAAGCGCCACAGAGCTGGATTGCAGAGAGGTGGTCCGAGGCCACGCCCCTGTTTACACGACTCTGCAAACACGGCTCCTGGCACACTGCTGCTCGGAGGATGAAGTCCACTTGTGCCCTGAGGTCCTCAGGACACAAGAGGACCTCATCGCCCCACCAGCAGTGCGCCAGGAGCCGCATTTGCAGAGTGGTGTAAAAAGGGGCGTGGCCTCGGACCACGTCTCTGCAATCCAGCTCTGTGGCACTTACTGGAGGTACCTGGTGGGTTAGTTGGCCCCCAGGGACCCTCAGTAATCAAGGGGAATTAATTCCCAAACTTACATTGCACCAGGGGGCGTGTTTGCAGAGTGGTGCAGGGAGGGGCGGGGCCTCCGGCGAAATGCCAGCTTTTTAAAATGTTTGTTTTTTAGAAGTGGGGCTGTGTGGCCCCGCCTTCCCTTTAATATTTTTGGGCCCTGGGGACCCCATCCCCCAGGGCCTGAGAAATTTTGGGGTTTTAAAAAAAAATAAAAAAAACAGGAGGGGGGCCACGCGGCCCCCCCTCCCATGGCCGATTTCAGCCCCGGGGACCCCATCCCCCGGGGCATGGCCACATAGGGAATATTTTTTTTTAATTATTTGTAAGGAGGGGGCTGCACGGCCCCCCTCCTGAGGCCATTATTACCCCGGGGACCCCATCCCCCGGGGCTGTGCCTCGATGTTTTCTTTTATTATTATAATATTTTTTTAAATTAGAGAGGGGGGCCATGTGGTCCCCTTCCCTTGGCCACTTGTGGCACCAGGGACCCCATCCCCGGGGCCCGGCCTCACCTCTGGGGACCGTGGGGGGAGCCAAAATGCCCCCACGGTCCCAGCCGCCTCCCCGCCTCCTGTGAGAGCCGGCATTGCTTTTGGGCAAGGGGAGCTGCTGACATGCAGCTCCCCTTGCCCAAAAGCAATTCTGCCTTGCTTCGTTGAAGCGAAAGCAGGTTTCCCTGCTCTCGCTTCAACGAAGCAAAGCAGAGTTTGCTATGACAGGGCGGGAGCCGTGCTCCCGCCCTGCCAAAGCAAACAGCAATGTCCCGGGGGTGGGCACCCTGAGACATTGCAGGAGCTTGCCCTGGTGGGTGGCGGTCCCCAGGGCCATCAAGGGCTCCTGGAGGGGGGCCGCGTAGCCCCCTCCCTTCATTTCTAAAGCCCCTGGAAGGTGGTGGTCCCCGGGGCCGGGGTCCATAATGGACCCCCAAATTTAAATAAACAGTGCCCAGGGGAGGTGGTGGTCCACGGGGCAGTGTTGGGGGGCTTGAGCCCCCCCACACACATTACTTATTTTAGCCCCGGGAAGGTGGCGGTCCCCGAGACTTGGGGGGCCCGTGAGGCCCCCCGATCGTATTTGAATAAAGCCCTGGGGAGGTGGGGGTCCCCAGGGCTTGGGGGGCCTGTGAGGCCCCCCCACCTTATTATAATGAAGGCCCGGGGAGGTGGCGGTCCCCGGGGCTGCAGGGGGGCCGTGTGCCCCCACGAATAAATTATAAAGCCCCGGGGATGTGGCGATCCCCCGCTACAGAATTGAGGATTGCCCCCGGGACCTGGCCCACCCGGGGGCTTTAAAAAACAAAGCGCGGGAGTCCGCGCTTCGTTTTTTTTTTTCATTTTTGACTAGGTTTGCGCACCCAGCGCGACCCGGCCGAAAATGTAAAAAAAGAAATTTGTGCCTGGGGGTCCCTGTGGGACCACCTGAGCAGGCCTGGGGCATCAGGGTGTTCCTACCCTGCCCCCTTTTTTTGTTTTTTAATGTTTCTGTCACCTTTTTCCCTCTCCCTCGTTCCGAGGCACAAGATGGCTGCCAACACTTCCTGGTTTGAAGTTTTGGCAGCCAATCAGAGGCAAGCTCGTGCTCGGGAGGACTCAGCCAATCAGATCTCACAATTCTCAAATATCGATATCTGTAAATCTTTAATGATCTGAAAAACTTCTGAACGGATTTACACCATTTAAAAAAAAGCGTGCTTTCTGGACCAAGAGCTATCTCTCTGCCAAATTTGGTGTAATTCCGTTCAGCAGTTCAGGTTGTAGTCGTGTCTAAAATTTCCTATGGAAATTAACATGGAGAAAACACGTTTTGGGACCCCCCTTTTTTCTCAGCCCCCCCTTGACGAATCACCCTGAAACTTTCAAGACAAGAGCTGACCTGAGAGAACAATTCGATTTGAAAATTTTGTGAAGATTCGTCAAACGGCGCAAAAGTTATTGGCAAATCAAAAAACGATTTTCCTATGGAAACTAGGTTCTAACTATAACTACCTACTGTAAGTAAGTAAGTCCGTTTATATAGCGCAGCTACTCACCCTTACGGGTCTCAAGGCGCTGGGGGCCGTTGTGGAAACTAAGTGAGCTATTGCCCAGAGTCACATGGTGCTGAGCTGAGCTGCTGCCGGAGCCGGGGATCGAACCGTGAACCCTGTGCTCCGAAGTCAGCTGCCCTGGCCGCTGCACCACACCTCTCCACTGGCGACCCGCCAGTAAGTAATATATATATATATCCAAAGTAGTTCTCCTCCCATCCGAGCAGAAACAAGGGACACAGTGGGGCTTCAAAGACCTCTATGCCTTCCTCAGATGCCTCCATCTTTGCGCAGCCTCTCTGAATAGTGTCTTTTGTAGATGCCTCCTTCCCCAATGGTGAAGCACACACCTGAACTGCGTTACCTGCCAGCTGACAACAGTAGTTCATGTTGGAAAACTACTGGTCCCACAATGCAGCATGATAATAGCAGAGTGTCATGGTTAGTATAGATTTTCATCCACGGTTAAGGGAGAGGACTTAGCAAGAGTTGGAATAAAAGTCATTTGTCCCCTACTTTCCAGCTCACTTTTCCCGCTGGACTCAAAAGATAAATATTATATATATTACCTACTGGCGACCGGAAGTAGGTAATGTATATATATATATACATATATATATAAATATATATATATATATATATATATATATATATATATATATATCCAAACACCACGCTGCTGCTCTAAATCCTCGGAAAAATTAGTGTGGACCCAGATAAGTGCTTAAATTAATTTATTTTGCCTAAGTCTGCCATAACGCGTTTCAGCCGAACTAGCGGCCTTGATCACATGACAATGCTTAGATGTTGCCACCGCCTTTTAAAGTGCAAGTGCTTCACCTGAACAATGGACATAGAAAATATACTTTTTTCAGTTTGATTTCATGCTTGAATGCTTTAGAAAAACATTAACATTTATAATGCCATAAGTAATACCTGTAAAATACAAGAATATTAGGCATAATATACATGACATTGATGTCTTTCATAAGAATCCACTGTAATCGTTTTTCCACTCTAACTACTTAAATGCTTGATTTGAACAAATCACTATCTAGTGCACTGTTTAAAAATAAAAGTGACCATGAAGAGTGCCCCCTCGTGAATGTGGAAATGAAAAATTTTGAAAAAAATATATACATTTTATAAAACTGGAAAACAGGTACTTGTCAAATACATTACTCAATGCTTCGGAATAACAACATTTTGTAATTCCATAGCATATGGGGCTGAAGATGTAGGAAATAATCCCATTATTTATCATCTTTATATTTATCTGTTGGTCTCCAAAATTCCGACACACAGTAAATAAGCCCCTCGTATTCCTTATGACAAAAGTGACTATGTGCTACAGTACCTGATTGTAAAGTGCCAATATATATAAAAAAGTGCTGAGTGCTCGGGGTCCAGAGGTTTAAGGCTACAGCTTGCAAGAAACCCAATATGTCGGTATATCTTGTGTCTAAAATGACCAATTAGTACAAAGTGTTCTAATAAGTAGTTTCATAGGAAGCAACATTATAGCTCATGAATTAATCAATAGAAATATTCATAGATTTGATTTTCGAAAGGAACTATTCCCTAATGATTAGAAATAAGACACATAAAATATGACCATATGCCCTAAAACAACCATTAAAATATGTAAATATATAAATATATATGAATATAAATACCGATAAAAACACCCTATAAAACCTCCATAACAAATATGTAAACAAAACCTCATTGCACAATACATTTCTTATTGCAAATCTAGAGTGACATAATTAAAACAGATTAATCCAAGATTGCATCAAATTCTAAAAGGACATTTCTACAAGATCAGATTCACAGGAATGTGTGCAGGTCCTCAGTCGTGTTAAGACCACCTGGATGCTTTTAATCGAATTCCAGTATAAAGCTTGTTTCCAGGCGTCTTAATTTAGCTTCTCTATCTCCGCCTCTTTTTAGACTAGGGATAGCTTCGATGACATAATATTTTAAGTATCTGGGATTTATGTCATGGATGGCTTGAAAATGCCTAGCCACCGGATAGCTCGGATCATTATTTGTTATAGCCCGGATATGCTGCAGGATTCGCTTGTGGACGGCTAGTTTTGTACTTCCTATGTATTTAAGTTTACAACTGCATTCGAGGACATAAACAGAAAATTCCGTTTTACAAGTGAGATGTTGTTTAATCTCTCGAGCTTTAGTAGAAAATGCAGTTGTATAGGGTTTCATATTAATGCCAAATTGGCAAGCTTTACATGTTAGGCATTTAAAAAAGCTCTTCGTAGCCGTTAACCACATATCCTTATGGCGTTCCTCCTGACTGTTGCTCACCAGCATATTGCCCATACTTCTAGTTTTTCTGAACGTTATAGAGGGATTGGAGGGTACAAATCTCCCGATTACTGGGTCATCCTGAATAAAATGCCAATTGCGCCTCACTATAGTTCTTATTTGCCTTTCTTGTCTAGAATACGAAAGGATAAGTCGAGTGGGCTGTGGAACTTCAGTTTCCTTGTTGGCATCGCCACTTGTCGTTTTGACCCTGTAAGTTAATAGGTCCTCCCGGGCCCATGCCCTGGACCTCCTTATGGCCGCATCAACGATTTCTGTCCTATACCCCTGTCCAGAAACCTGCCCCGACTTTCTGCCTGTTTGATCTCAGCATCCTCATTGTTACTACAAATGCGTTGAATACGCAACATCTCCCCATAAGGGATACTTTTTATGAGATGGGGAGGGTGAGCACTCGACGCATGCAACACCGTGTTGCCGGCCGTAGGCATTCTAAAGAGAGTGGTAGTTAAAAAGTTATTTTCAATTTGGACCTGTACATCTAAAAAAGTCACTGTATGTCTGCTGATAATGGATGTAAATTGCAGATTGATATCGTTATGGTTAATCTGATCAATAAATTCAATAGTGCTTTCCTCACTTCCTCTCCACACTATAAATAGATCGTCAATAAAACGCAGCCAGGAAATAACCTTGGTATCATAGATTTCCTCATATTGCCTCATGAGGACCAGCTCCTCCCACCAGCCCATAAACAAACAGGCATAACTGGGGGAGAAGCTGGCCCCCATTGCTACTCCTTGGATTTGCTGAAACATTTGGCCATTAAATAGGAATAAGTTATTTTCTAAACAAAAGAGTAGCATATCCAGTAACATTTTTGTGTGCTGTGCATATATAATAGATCTGGTGTTTAAATATATATACATCAAAAAGTTGTCCACTATTGAAGATGCACACAAGAACAGGCGCACCCTGCAAATTCCAGCAGGATCTTTTATTACATATCACAACCGGCAAACATTCCTGGACAATCAGATTAGCCCTACGCGTTTCGGAGCTCCTGCTCCTTGTTCACGGGCTGTCCAAGTGAAACGGCAGTTTGCAAGCAAAGTACAAGCCACGTGATTGATTGCTTGAATGCCCTCTGGTGGGGATGTCACGTTAGCCTCCTGGGACTTGTAGTGCTTGCATACCAGATTTTACCGTGGAATAGGTTCTGCCATAACACAACGTCATGTGTGGGACTTGCTGGAGGTAACAGGAGGGGTAGTTGACTCCCAAGTACCCTCAATAGCCAAGGGGATTCCAGTACTCACACACCCACTCACTCTCCATAGAGCCACTCACACATCCACTCACTCATACATCCACTCACACAACCATTCATTCACCCATTCTGCCACTTATACAGCCAGTTACTCACCCATACAGCCAGCCACATAACCACATACTCACCCAAACAGCTACTCACACACCCACGTATTTACCTACAATTCCACACACCCACTCACTCACCCAATCAGCCTCTCAACACAGCCAATCATGCATCCATAGAAGGCCTCATACACTCACTCACAGAACCACTTATATACCCATTCACACATCCATTCAAGCACTCACACATTCCTCTACTTACCCATACAGACACTCACTGTCCAATACAGTCGTTCACACACGAAGTCACTTAATGAAACACATACTCAAACAGCAGATTACTCACCCATACAGCCACTTACACACCCAGTCACTTACTCATAAAGCCCTTCTGACACCCACTCACTCACCTATAGTCACTACACACCCACTTACCCATGGATAGAGCCACGTACACTGTCACTCACCCAACCATACATCCACTGACACAACCACTCACTCACCAATACAGCCAATCACACAGCATCTCACTCACCCACACAGCTACTTACTCAACCACTTATGCACCCATATAGCCACTCACACACCCATACGCACAAGGATACATACAGTCACACAAAATACTTACACTCACTGGATGGTGTCATCAGTGATGTCATCAGTGATATCATCAGTGATGCCATCAGTGATGTCACTGGCCATGTCATGAGTGATGTAATATGTGGGGTCATAAGCAGTGCATTGCAGGGTCATAAGTTATAGTTAGCTCAGGTAACTATAACTACCGAATTTCACTGGTTTGGTATGAGTGAAACCTGAGCCTAACTATAACGTCCCTGTAACCTTTGTTTTTTTCAGTGAATCTATCTATCTATCTATCTATCTATCTATCTATCTATCTATCTATCTATCTATCTATTTATCTCTAGATATCTATAAATCTATCTATCTATCTATCTATCTATCTATATATATATATATACAAATATATATTTATATATATATTTACATATATGTATACACACACACACACACATACACGTTCATACATTCACCAAAGGCACAAAGTATCACATACAACTATTGCTGTTATGTTTACCTAGTATTTGCATTGGGCCCATTCTGCACGTGTACGTCTAAACCCCAACATGAACATCTTTGTGGTTTTATTTAGATTCTACAATGAGGAACCTGTTCAGAAGAATTCCCATATTCGAGCAGTGTGTAGTTATACGAGTGTTGGTCATTGTTATCGTCATCCTAGTAATCACTTTTGGAGGTGAGTTACCATCTCTTATTTCCTGTAACACATCTCTAGAAACTGGTGTCATAAAGTGCAGAAGCACAATTTGAATTTGAACTGATTCTACTTCTATTACTACTCCGAGTTGTGATACCACTATGACTAGCACTGTGGCCTGCTACCACTTCTGCTACGAGTACTACGACTACTAATACTACTAGGATTACTGCCACTAAAAATGCTACTACTCATACTGTTACTACACTGGTATTATTGCTACTGCTTATATTCCACTCCCTCCACCTCAACCAATGCAATCACTGCCACTTCAGCTTTTACTAGTTGTTTTACTGCTGCTTATAATTTTACTACTACAGCTGCAGAATGTAATTCTTCTACTGCTCTTACTAATGGTTTGGTTGATTCTAGTGCTCATACTACTAATGCTACTACTTCTTATACCACTACTGCTACATTGGTACAGCTAACACTGCTGATAGCATGACTACTATTGCTGCCACTATTAGTACTCCTCATAGTAGGGTGATTGCTCCACCTAGTGCTGCAATGTCACTACTACAATTTTCACTGCGGCTGCTACTTGATTAAACTCCATTCACAGGAAATTTATTAAATCAGCCACCTTTAAACTGCTCTCTGGCTTCTTATGGGAGAACAATCTACTCTGACCATCAAACAGGCTTCTACCCAAGCAAAGGCACTAAATCTGTCCCATATCCATTTAGGGTGTTCTGAAAATGATGGTGGTAAGAAATGAAATGGAGGCACTAGATTTGCCGGGCCTCTCAGCTGCTTTTGACACTGCCACCGATGACACTAAAAGAGCTGGACATTGAACCAGGTATCCTACACTGGCCCACTACTGTCTCACTATGTTCACATCAACTCTTTTCACCACACACATTGGAGTATCCCTAGCATCTGTCCTTTGTCCACTTCCCTTTAACCTTCACTGCACACCCTACTGGACCTAAGAAGTTGCTTCAACTTAACCTACTACAATTACTCTGATTATACCCAGATCATCCTATAGCTGGAACACTGTAACAAATGAGAATCATAAAGACATAACCACTGTCTCAATCCCTATAATGAACTGATGCTGAGTACTCATCTTCATCTCATCTCTTTCAAACGGAGGTCATGACTTGTGGACAATGAAGACAGTCCCAACCTACATCCATCTTAACTGGGGTCCATAACTTGAGTGGTTATGGACCTCAATCTTTTTCCTCATCCCTCATCCCATGACTAGATTTTGTAAATGGTCTGTCCCTAGGGGCATAACTCTTCTTACTATTGTGAAAGACCCCAAAAAACTGCAGCTAGATCTTTCCTGCACCTTTATCCGCGGAAATGCATCTTAACAGTTCACCAAGCACTTTGTTGGCTCCCTACAGCCAGAGGCCCTGACTTCAAGGCACCTTTCATCATCCATCCTAGGCAAAGTACCCATTTGTCATCAAAGCAAAGATACAAAGATACACAGAGTAAAACAATCCGTTGCAGACTGGCATTTTAACTATCCATCCCCACCTACAAAAAAGAGCATTGTTGGAAGTACTGGTTCTGCTACTTCTGCTACTACTATGCAAATACTACCAGTACTTCTAAGGCTGCTAATACTAGTGCTACAAGTTGGGCAACTTATAGTGCAACTGTTAATGCTATCACCGTTATTACAATGGGCACTATAAGTATTGCTACTACTGCTACTACTAGTACTACTACTGCTGCCTTTTCTCTCACTATAACATATGCTAATCCTTCTACTACTACAACTGCTACTGGATCTGCTACTTCTGCTACTACTATGCAAATACTACCAGCACCTCTATGGCTGCTGATTCTAGTGCTACAGGTTTTGAAACTGATAATGTTATTACTATTGTTACAATAGATAATGGAAGTATTGCTACTGCTACTGCTACTACTACTGCTACTGATCCCAATGTGGCAACTATTACTCCTTCTACTACAACTGTTAATAATACTACCGCCATAACTAATTCTACTACTACTTCTGCTTTATCTATCACTGCTAACAAACAAAAAGAACGAGCTAAATGTAGTCTCAAAAGACCAGCATCCTGTTGCTCACAAAAGTTATCTCCCATAAGGAAAACCCACTAGGTTTAAAAAAAAAAAGGTTTTTAAAAGAACCCACACCCACCAACCTAGTTGGCGGCATGCTTCATCACTGGGTTCTCACCTAGGGGGTCGGGTGCCTCCTATGTGTTCTTCGACGCCTGATTACAGCAGAGCTGGATTTTTGGGGGGTGAATAGGTGAATTTAGTGAGTGTAAACCTTAAAACTGCCTCCAGGATACTTAGTCAAATCACAGAAAAAAAATATTAGAGAGTTCCAGGGGCAGGATTAAAATCAAGGGTGGATGTGGAAGAGAAAAAATGATCTCACACATCCCAAGAAGGTGAAAGTATCTACATATTTCAACCAGTGTCAGGTGACTTTCTTCAGGACCAGTGCTGCCAGGGCCAGAAGAGATCCTAAGCAGGTGTAGTGTACGCACACACACTAAGGTGTGCGTAAGTGAAAGTGGCTTCGTACCTTATGATTTCCATCTACTATGAAAATATCTGAAAAAGAGTAATGGAGACAAAACATACCTGAAACCATGACTTACATCAAACAGATGATGGTGGATGCAGAGTTTGGTGCAGTGTGCGAATTGTCCTGCACCAACAGCCTAGTGCCACAGGTTAAAAGGTCTCTCATTTGTGCATGCTATATATACAGGCCTTTAGTGTAATCTGATCATTTACGTTATTAATGACCCCAAAAGTTGTGGGTTGTGCTCATGCACTTCATGTGTCAATCTTGGTGACTGCAGGCATTCAATCATTTATGAAAAGTTCACCCCCAGAGTTGGGATTTTATGCTCACGCACGTCACATGTAAATATAGGTGACTGTAGGCTATTAATCTAAGAATTCTACATTCAAACTTTCCATTCATACAACAAGACAAGGAACCGAGAGTCCAGGCGAAAGAAGCTCTGTGATTATTCGGGGTTGTGTGGTTACCCGTATGTATATATTAGTAGATAGCACCTACTCTTGTTACGATAATTTAGCGTAACATGGATCCCGGCGGAAGGCGGTGCCTGTAGTCACACTCTGTCGGGAAAAGATTGATGCAGCTATTAGCCAAAATTGGGGAAATGAGAGGATAAATGTGTGCGTGATCGTGGTGAAAAAAGGGGACTCACCAAATCGAAGGAACCCCCCGTGACTGCGCTTACTTACTTCTTTAAGTCCTGCCACCTGCTCGGTCGCTTACTTTGGCCCTGAGTGGGATCCTGGCGATGCTGGGACCCCGGCCAAAGTGTGTTTTGTAACGGTGAACGAGGAGCAGTGACCCCGCTTTCCTAAGCGTGGTGACGTTACGGCGGGCGAGCACTTCAACTTATTGGACGTTGCTGACAGGTCTCGAGGGTTGATTAACCCTTTCTGCCCCCACCCATTGTGTAGTCAAGAAGGCTGCGCAACATGTAGCCCTAACGTTATGGGCTCAAATGTAATGTGGTGATTATGTCTGCCCTAGTTACAAGGTGATGGAATGTATGCCCCTGACTGTAATTCTGCTCATGGGGGACCTATCATGAACAAATAAATTATTTTGTTATAGAACCAACGGGAGTCCGGATGGACTTATAAAAAAGGATGACAGTGGGACCATCATGTTTCCCATCCCGTCAGTGTCACCAAAGCATGGTAAGCTTGTGGTGGCATGGTGGGTGCTTAAGATTCCCTGCAAAATTTAGATCAGGTGTATTAAAAGTTGGTACCATAATCTTCTTGCACCTATCAGTTGTCAAAAATACACTGTTAAACAAACCAGGTACTGGGTCAGTTGAGGTTTATCATATTCCATGGTATATTATCAGTCAAACCACTTAAATGTGTGGATAATCGGTACACTACACCTGCTTAGGGTCTGTTCCGGCTCTGGCAGCACTGGTTCTGAAGCTAGCCACCTGACACTGGTTTGATTGGCTGAAACATGTAGGCCATTTCACCTTCTCAGGATATGTGAGATAATTCTTTCTCTTCCATATCCACCCTTGATTTTAATGCTGCCCCAGGAACTCTCTAATAAAAACAAATTCTTTGATTTGACTAAGTATCCTTGAGGCAGTTTTAAGGTTTACACTCACTTTATTCACCTATTCACCCCCAGAAAATCCTGCTCCACTGTAATCAGTTATCTAAACACACCTAGGAGGCACTTGGGCCCATAGGTAGGAACCCAATGATGACTCATGCCACCAACTAGGTTGGTGGGTGAGGGTTCTTTTAAAAACCTAATGGGTTTCCTTAAGGGAGATAACTTTCGGGCCGAACAGGATGCTGGTCATTTGAGACTGCATTAAGCTCATTCTTTTTGTTTGTTAGAAGTGCTTCGGGGAGATGGACGAGCCTTGTTGTTCCCTCCTCTCTCTCTCATTTTTGTTTAGAATTATCTATCACTACAACATATACTAATCCTTCTAGAACCACAACTCCTACTGCTACTGCCACTACTGATTCTATTATTACTGCTACTGTTAATACCACTGTTACTACTAGTATACACTTCTATGGCCGCTAATACCACCGCTACCAGTTGTGCAATGTGAGAGTGCTACTGATAATGCTATTGCCATTGTTACTATGGATACTATAAGTATTTCTACTGCTGCTGCTACTAGTACTGCTGATACTGCTACCACTATTACAGCCATTACTCCTTATACTAAAACTGCTAGTAAAACTACTTATGTGGGTAGTACCACTACTCCAATGACTGTCGCTTCTTCTACTGCTATGGCATGTACTAATCCTTCTACTTCTACAACTCCTAATGCTACTGCCCCTACAGCTACTATTATTACTGCTAGGATCAATGCCACTGTTACTTCTACTAGTACTGCTACTACTACTAATACTACTATGTTTATTGTCACTAACATTACTACTTCTGATAATACCATTAGCACTGTATGGAATAATGTGCCCACCAATTCCAGTTTTATTCTTTGGATTCTGCCAATTTCAGTTTGTTCTTTATATAAGAAGACAGCTTAGAAGGTGTTCAGTGCAGAGCAAACAGAACATATTAATGCTGTACAGACCTTGTACCAGGCCAGTTTACTGGAGCCTATGTGATTCAAGGGCAAAGGGGTACCCTCTGTGACAAGTAGTGTTGTTGTCCTTGGGAAACAGAAGCCAGATACCACTGTGAGCTCACTGCCGGCCGAAGCACCTCCTCTTTAGGATTTGACTTCAAGGGGTGTTTGAAGATAAACGTTGAGACTTACTCTTGGAGGGCAGTGAGGGGTTCAATGTCTACCTCAGCTTGAAAATTCACTACTCATAATAAATGTACTAAATGTAATGTGCAAATATTCCTATTTTTAGGAAAAGATTGCATTATTGATGAAATGTGCACAGAAGCATGAGCAACTCTTACGACATGGCCCTAATAAATTCAGGACATTCTCTATAAACTGGCACATCCAGACATTCTGGCACTATGCACTTTAACTACTTTGGGGCCGATTCCGATCTCGGTCGGAGGCGCACCCAATACCATTCGGTCGGGAAAAAAGCCATGCGAAAGCCTGTTTCCCGACCGATCCGTACAGCAGACCGAACGAGTAAGTACGATGCGCACAACAGCAAAGAATCCGGCCGAGCCGTACTCACCCAAACCAGGTACTGTTCTCCGACCGAGGCGAATCCGGAAACGCCGAATCGAGTCGCACGGAAGGAAAAATGCAGCCCCGTCCGGCCGGACAAGTACGATGCGCTTTCCGTACGCGCCGAACCCGTCGCTACGCACGGCACGTCAAAGCATCCGGGAGAGGCGCACATAAGCTCCGATTCGCGCCACAACACGATCCACGGCTCCGAGACGAACACGGCAGCGACGAGGACGACGCGAGCGACGAGGACGAGGCGAAGCGACGAGGACGACGCGAAGCAACGAGAAGGACGAACGACACGAACCAACCATGAATCCCTTCGTCCCGATCATACCAATATTCTACATTTACTACCGGAACAGGCACGGACGCGTACGGCGCAGAAGGTAAGCCAGACACCAACCACAAAACACATACAACACGTACACGACACATCACACACACACACAGGGATGCAGAATATACTTACACCAGCAACAGCAGCACCATAGGGGCGGGATGCCCATCACCAATGCCACATATGCACACAGGGGCCTGAATGCGCACCACCACCCCTACCCAGGGGGGCAGGATGCCTACCACCACTACCACCCTTACCCAGGGGGGCTGGATGCCTACCACTACTACCACCCTCACCCAGGGTGGGCTGGATGCCTACCACTACTACCACACTCACCCAGGGGGGCAGGATGCCTACCACTACTACCACCCTTAGCCAGGGGGGCAGGATGCCTACCACTACTACCACCCTCACCCAGGGGTGCAGGATGCCTACCACTACTACCACCCTTAGCCAGGGGGGCAGGATGCCTACCACTAGTACCACCCTTAGCCAGGGGGGCAGGATGCCTACCACTACTACCACCCTCACCCAGGGGGGCAGGATGCCTACCACTACTACCACCCTCACCCAGGGTGGGCTGGATGCCTACCACTAGTACCACCCTCACCCAGGGGGGCAGGATGCCTACCACTACTACCACCCTTAGCCAGGGGGGCAGGATGCCTACCACTACTACCACCCTCACCCAGGGTGGGCTGGATGCCTACCACTAGTACCACCCTCACCCAGGGGGGCAGGATGCCTACCACTACTACCACCCTTAGCCAGGGGGGCAGGATGCCTACCACTACTACCACCCTCACCCAGGGGGTGCAGGATGCCTACCACTACTACCACCCTTAGCCAGGGGGGGCAGGATGCCTACCACTACTACCACCCTCACCCAGGGGGGGCAGGATGCCTACCACTAGTACCACCCTCACCCAGGAGGGGGCAGGATGCCTACCACTACTACCACCCTTAGCCAGGGGGGGCAGGATGCCTACCACTACTACCACCCTCACCCAGGGGGTGCAGGATGCCTACCACTACTACCACCCTCACCCAGGGGGTGCAGGATGCCTACCACTACTACCACCCTTAGCCAGGGGGGGCAGGATGCCTACACTACTTACACCAGCAACAGCAGCACCATAGGGGCGGGATGCCCATCACCAATGCCACATATGCACACAGGGGCCTGAATGCGCACCACCACCCCTACCCAGGGGGGGCAGGATGCCTACCACCACTACCACCCTTACCCAGGGGGGGCTGGATGCCTACCACTACTACCACCCTCACCCAGGGTGGGCTGGATGCCTACCACTACTACCACACTCACCCAGGGGGGGCAGGATGCCTACCACTACTACCACCCTCACCCAGGGGGGGCAGGATGCCTACCACTACTACCACCCTCACCCAGGGGGGGCAGGATGCCTACCACTAGTACCACCCTCACCCAGGGGGGCAGGATGCCTACCACTACTACCACCCTTAGCCAGGGGGGCAGGATGCCTACCACTACTACCACCCTCACCCAGGGGGGCAGGATGCCTACCACTACTACCACCCTCACCCAGGGGGGCAGGATGCCTACCACTACTACCACCCTCACCCAGGGTGGGCTGGATGCCTACCACTAGTACCACCCTCACCCAGGGGGGCAGGATGCCTACCACTACTACCACCCTTAGCCAGGGGGGCAGGATGCCTACCACTACTACCACCCTCACCCAGGGGGTGCAGGATGCCTACCACTACTACCACCCTTAGCCAGGGGGGCAGGATGCCTACCACTACTACCACCCTCACCCAGGGGGGCAGGATGCCTACCACTAGTACCACCCTCACCCAGGAGGGGGCAGGATGCCTACCACTACTACCACCCTTAGCCAGGGGGCAGGATGCCTACCACTACTACCACCCTCACCCAGGGGGTGCAGGATGCCTACCACTACTACCACCCTCACCCAGGGGTGCAGGATGCCTACCACTACTACCACCCTTAGCCAGGGGGGCAGGATGCCTACCACTACTACCACCCTCACCCAGGGGGAGCAGGATGCCTACCACTAGTACCACCCTCACCCAGGGGGGGCAGGATGCCTACCACTACTACCACCCTTAGCCAGGGGGGGCAGGATGCCTACCACTACTGCCACCCTCACCCAGGGGGGCAGGATGCCTACCACTAGTACCACCCTCACCCAGGGGGGCAGGATGCCTACCACTACTACCACCCTCACCCAGGGTGGGCTGGATGCCTACCACTAGTACCACCCTCACCCAGGGGGGCAGGATGCCTACCACTAGTACCACCCTCACCCAGGGGGGCAGGATGCCTACCACTACTACCACCCTTAGCCAGGGGGGCAGGATGCCTACCACTACTACGACCCTCACCCAGGGGGTGCAGGATGCCTACCACTACTACCACCCTTAGCCAGGGGGGCAGGATGCCTACCACTACTACCACCCTCACCCAGGGGGGCAGGATGCCTACCACTAGTACCACCCTCACCCAGGGGGCAGGATGCCTACCACTACTACCACCCTTAGCCAGGGGGGCAGGATGCCTACCACTACTACCACCCTCACCCAGGGGGGCAGGATGCCTACCACTAGTACCACCCTCACCCAGGGGGGCAGGATGCCTACCGTTACTACCACCCTCACCCAGGGTGGGCTGGATGCCTACCACTAGTACCACCCTCACCCAGGGGGGCAGGATGCCTACCACTAGTACCACCCTCACCCAGGGGGCAGGATGCCTACCACTACTACCACCCTTAGCCAGGGGGCAGGATGCCTACCACTACTACCACCCTCACCCAGGGGGGCAGGATGCCTACCACTACTACCACCCTTAGCCAGGGGGGCAGGATGCCTACCACTACTACCACCCTCACCCAGGGGTGCAGGATGCCTACCACTACTACCACCCTCACCCAGGGTGGGCTGGATGCCTACCACTAGTACCACCCTCACCCAGGGGGGCAGGATGCCTACCACTAGTACCACCCTCACCCAGGGGGCAGGATGCCTACCACTACTACCACCCTTAGCCAGGGGGGCAGGATGCCTACCACTACTACCACCCTCACCCAGGGGGGCAGGATGACTACCACTACTACCACCCTCACCCAGGGGGGCAGGATGCCTACCACCACTACCACCCCCACCCATAGGATGGACAATGCATGACACAACCAGCACACCACAACCTAGGGAATGCAAGAAGAAGACATCCCCCAACACCATGACAAGCGTGTGTAGACTGTGTCAAATGCCTACAACACCGAACATGACTTCGAACATACAATGTGACCCCCTAGCACATGTGCCACACAAATATGTGTGTGGCACACACAACGCAAGCAGGCCATGACCATTGTGGCAATGGGGTCCAAACCCCCATCATCACAGTGACCAAAAGGCAAGTGTGGGGTCCATAGCTGCAGCACATTTTGAACATTGTGGCAATGGGGTCCAAACCCCCATCATCACAGTGACCAAAATGTAAGTGTGGGGTCCATAGCTGCAGCACATTTTGAACATTGTGGCAATGGGGTCCAAACACCCATCATCACAGTGCCCAAAAGGTAAGTGTGGGGTCCATAGCTGCAGCACATTTTGAACATTGTGGCAATGGGGTCCAAACCCCCATCATCACATTGCCCAAAAGGTAAGTGTGGGGTCCATAGCTGCAGCACATTTTGAACATTGTGGCAATGGGGTCCAAACACCCATCATCACAGTGCCCAAAAGGTAAGTGTGGGGTCCATAGCTGCAGCACATTTTGAACATTGTGGCAATGGGGTCCAAACCCCCATCATCACATTGCCCAAAAGGTAAGTGTGGGGTCCATAGCTGCAGCACATTTTGAACATTGTGGCAATGGGGTCCAAACCCCCATCATCACATTGCCCAAAAGGTAAGTGTGGGGTCCATAGCTGCAGCACATTTTGAACATTGTGGCAATGGGGTCCAAACCCCCATCATCACAGTGACCAAAAGGTAAGTGTTGACAAAGTAAGAGGTGGAACTGCCAAACTGCATGGATGATTCCTGGTCACAGAACAACAAACACATCAGTGGCAAAGTAGTGTATGTGTCCCATTGCAACATAAATTGGGGGAGCCAAATCCTGCAGTGCAAATAAGACATAACTTTGGCCATGTGCAGACAAACAACACCCATGGGGGCTGACACCGTCAACAATCATCAATGACACAATGACAGAAGTGACCATCCGAATGCAGACCCACATATTTGCACCAATGGGCACACACATGCAGATACCCTGTGGAGACTGCAGATGTGAGGCGAACAGATACCATACCATGGCAGCAATGGGACACACAATCAACAATTAGCACCAAATGAGGGCTCCCGTCCCATCAGCCTGGTCATGGAAGTGCCAACGGAATCATCAGCACAGATCCAACACACTTGTATAGCAATGTTGCACTGACAACACAGATGAGTCCTTCCCCATTGATGCCCAAACCTGCATGTTCACTGGAGATGGCCACACGGTCAGGGAAGTAGACGAATAGAACAATGGCAGGCACAACAGATGTGCAGGGGTGGAAGCCACAGATGTGAAATTGCCAATCTAAGTAGGAAATCCCATTGCCAAATACTGAACACATGACACCCTCAGATGCTGCTATGGATGACATGGATACACCACAGGATAGGACACATTCCCCCTGGACCACATGGGTTCCTGCACAGTAACACTTCATTATCATGAGACCAAATATCACCATCACTGCAGCAAGGGCATGGTTAGCATCATCAACATCATGTACATCAGAAGCAAAAGCACTAGAGAACAGAAAGTTGCTTTATTCAGCATATGTGGCATTAAAAGTAGAAGTCCGGTAGAACATAAACAAAGGCCAATGGCCAGTCCATCAACAAAGTCACAAGTGGGTGACAGTGGCAGATGCCACCCTACACATGCCTGCACAAAACCAGGGACAATCCACTAGGAGGGGCAACCGGGGGGTAGGCCAGGCACCGCAGGGACAGGATCAGGGCTCACCAGGAGGAAGCAGGGAAGGGGTGGTGGGTGCTGGAGAGCCACTGACAACTGCAGTGGAGGTGTCTGACATGGTGTGTGCCGGCACAACTGGGGGCATGGCTCAGATGTTGTGGGTGCCGGCACGACTGCAGTGGACCCTGCAGATGGAGTGGACAGGTCCGCCACTGCAGTGCCCAAGTCAGACAGGGTGATAGTGGACTCCACTGCAGTGCCTACCTCCAGGGGAGGAGAATGGGGAACAGGCAAGGTGGGTTGGACAGAGGGGGAGGACACCCTCACCACATCAGTGGCACAGACAAGCGCAGCGGGGGGTGTGGTTCCGGGAGAGCAAGTGGCAGGGGGAGAAGGCCGTAGCCTCTTGGGGATGGTATATCTGTGGGTGGGGGAACCTGGGGCAGGGTGTGGTGGGGGCACCTGTGGAGTGGGGGCCTGAGGGATGGAGGAAGGAGACCTGGTGCTTGAGCTGCAGGGCGGCGGCGGGGTCTTGCTCTTAGCACTCCGGGGGACTTGCGGGTGGGGGCCTCAGTCTGTCTGCACCTGGGGGAGGGTGTCCGGGGGCGAGGGGCACTCTGCTCCGTGTGGGGGGCTTCCTCTTCCCCCTGGATGCTGGGGCAGCTGGATCGGAGGGGAAGAGGCCGAGGTCACTGAGGAAGAGCCGCTGGGTCTTTGGGGTTGCAGGTGAGGCAAGGGAGGGTGCTTTGGAGGGAGAGGCAACTGAGGACTGCGCAGTGCCCGTGGATGCGTGTGTGTGTACCAGGGCCCCATCCCCTGTGAGTCTGGTTTCAGTCCCCTGACTGTGCGTGCGTGTGCGTTTAGTTTGTGGCGTGTGTGTCTGTGTGCTGGACGTGTGTGTGCTGGTGTGTGCCTGTGCCGGTGTGTGTGTGCTTGGGACGGGTAAGGTGCTGGGGAGTGTGGATGGAGCAGAGGCAGGAGGGGTGAGGGACTGTCTGAGGAGGGACACTGCTGCCGTCAGGGAGGAGTCCATGGACCTGTTGCCCCTCTGTAGGTCAGACATGCCCGATGAGATGCCCTCCATGAACGACACCAGCTGAGTCAACAGTGCGGTGTGCGCATGGAGGACACTCAGCATGGCTGTCTGCCCTACATGGAGCTGGCGAAGGAGGTACACAGACTCCTCACTCAGGGCAGCAGGGGACACAGGGGTAGGGGGTGCGGTGCCTGGCCCAAAGGAGACACGCTCCCGAACATGGGAGCCTCCACGGACCTGGGGAATGGGAGCCGATGGGAGGGCGGTGGTGGTGCTGGTGGTGGCGGGGACAGCAACACTAGCTGGGGTGTGGTGGCTGCTGACACCCGCCTCCACAAGGGAGTCATCCTCCGAGTTGCTCTGGTCCTCAGCTGAGGTGGATGGTGCTGAGGACTCCTCGGTGTGGCTCCCCTCGCCCTCCGTGCCACTGGGTCCCTCCGACCACTCCTCGGCTGCTGACCCAGTCTGGCTCTCTGGCCCCTCCTGGTCCATGGAGCTGTCCCCTTCCGTGGCCGTGGATGTATGTGCAAACAATGGGGAAACAGACAGACATCAGTCACCTGCACCAAACGCACACACCAAGTGTGAGCACAGCACATTACAGAGCAAGCCCTGGCATCATTAGTTGTACATTGCTAAAAGTGCCCTAACTGAACAGGAGAAGCCAATTGTCAGTCTGATGCCAAGCATGGCACTCACATCCCACATGGCCTTGCACCCATCTGTCTGGTGTCTGTTGGATTGCAACACCCCAGTGTGGACACATGCACCAAGTACACAGTAGTTGGACAGTGCAGAGGACACGGTGTGGCATGTGGACATGCACACATCACAGCTCTTGCCACTGAGTCAGTACAGGTTTCCGGATGAAAGGGATGCCCAGAGTCAAATAGGAAATGCATGTGATGCATACCAGCGACAGACACCATGATGCACCCATGTCCTGATAGCCAGCGCCACTATGGTGTGCATGTAGCACATGTCACTCCCCTGCAGGACCACCAATAAGTTGACACATGCCATGGCAGAGGCATGACTGCTAAGTCATACATCACTGTCTCAGTGATGTATGACTTGGCAGCCAGACAACAACACTATGCACTGTGTCACAATAGTAGGTCATGGGGAATGCAAGTCCTGGAGCTGCACAAGTGCACATGTACATCCCCCACACAACACATCATCTTAACCCTCATCTGTCCAGGTCACACCTATTGGACATATGGGAGACCTGTGACACTACCCTCGGAACCTGAGCCCCTCACAATTTGCTGTGAATGGGGAACAGCTGCCTGAACTTCACATTCGCATACCCCAGTCTGCACGGGCAGCTGATCAAACACCTATGTGACACACAAGTATCGTCTCCTATGGTCACATCTCCAGGGGCATGCTGAGCCCCTACCAAGAAACACCCCAGCAGTCCTGGCAACTAATCCACAGCACACTGACACAGAGGCAGACACCTGAGGGGTCAAATCACTGTGCACAATGTGTCAGCTGATACACGGGAGTGGGAGTACAGAGTGCATTGCATGGCCTGGAGTAGGCATGACTGTCCTGCTCCACATGAATGAGGGATGTGCCCTGGACAGTGGATAGCTGGCTATGTATGTGTGACACACGTAATCTGCACACTCCTGGGGCCCAAACATTGTTCCCACCCGCTGCATGTGCGTGTGCCACATACCCCAGGCACATGTGGTGGCTCAGCTCAGCAAGTGGACCGCATATCAAAGCAACACGCAGATCACATGTCCAAACCCAGGCGTTGTGTGAACAATGGACCCACCCATGATGCCCACAACAGAGTTAGGGAAACAGATGCTGTCCCCCACCTTTAGTGAAGCAAACTGCAAGGACACAGTCCCAAGTGACACAATTCCCTGAATGTAAGGGCCACACCTGGGTATCAGATGAGCAGTGGGCAGTGCACAATAGAGGGACATGGCTCCTGGACAACATGACTGCTGCACTGTGGCAGTTGAACCAGGCCAGAGGAGGGCACAAAGCATGTAATACAGAGTTCACAGTGCAGTCTTTGACTCACCCCCTCCTTGCTGCTGTCTGGCCTTCAGCTGCCCATCCAGGTCTGGAAACACCACCACCAGGATCTGGAGCATGTGGGGGGTCAGGGTCCGTGTTCCGCCCCTCCTGCGAGGAGGCGACAGCTTCAGCTGGACCCGTGCAATCCTCCGGGTCCAGCCCCGAAGGTCCTGCCACCTCTTCTGGCAGTTGCGGATCCGGCGCTTGTAGACCCCCACGGACCGGACAGCCCGGACGGTGTCCTTCCAGATTTCCTGCTTCCGATGGGCATTAACCTGTCAGGATGACAAAGTGAAAAGGCCATTACCACACATGCAACATATCCGTGCATGACACAGTTGTATATACATGTCTCAATCACAGGGGCACATGATGTACACAGGCAGTGCAAAGCTGACCATGGACAGTTTGCCAGACGTCACTACATGGTATCATTGCATGGGAAGTAAAACCATGTTCAAATGCACTGTCACTGCACCATACCTGTCCAGTGCAAGTCACTACACACTATGGGGGGTGACAACTACTCAGTGAGCCTGCTAGCCAGTGGCATGCAGACTCTCAGCCTTGCTAGTCACACAAAATGCACATTCAGAAAGGCAGTGCACAGAACACTCACCTGCTCCCCTGGTGTCCCATACAGCTTGCTGTACTGTGGAAGTAGGCTGTCCAGCAGGGCCTGGTTCTCTTCAAGGCTGAAGGCTGGGGCTCTCTCCACAGTACGTGCCATTGCAGGGTCCAGAGGGGCAGAGACAGCAGCAGTGCAGTGGCAGATGTCGTCCTGGAGCATGTAGTGCAGGCAAGTGAGCTCTCAGGGGAACAGCCAGCAATATATATGTGCTGGAGAGGCAGATCCTGTCCCTTGTGTCCAAAGTGATAGGTCCAAGTCGTTTGCATCTTCTGAATCTGGCCAATCCATGGAATAGCAGCACCAAAACACGCCCACAGCATCCTTCAAATCCTCAACTTCATGACATACATGATTTTGCAACATTGTTGTGGGTGACCAACTGAATTTCCAGCAACCGACTCGTTCGAAATTCGAAAACGCGTCCGTTGCCAGGCAAGCCCATTGTCAATGGGTGCGCACCAATCGGTCCATTGCGGTACAACGCGCACAGGGGTACAACGCGTACCCGCACACATTGAATGCAATGGGCCGGCCGGAGGCACCGATCGGTCCATTGCGGTTCAACGCGCACAGGGGTACAACGCGTACCCGCACACATTGAATGCAATGGGCCGGCCGGAGGCACCGATCGGTCCATTGCGGTTCAACGCGCACAGGGGTACAACGCGTACCCGCACACATTGAATGCAATGGGCCGGCCGGAGGCACCGATCGGTCCATTGCGGTTCAACGCGCACAGGGGTACAACGCGTACCCGCACACATTGAATGCAATGGGCCGGCCGGAGGCACCGATCGGTCCATTGCGGTTCAACGCGCACAGGGGTACAACGCGTACCCGCACACATTGAATGCAATGGGCCGGCCGGAGGCACCGATCGGTCCATTGCGGTTCAACGCGCACAGGGGTACAACGCGTACCCGCACACATTGAATGCAATGGGCCGGCCGGAGGCACCGATCGGTCCATTGCGGTTCAACGCGCACAGGGGTACAACGCGTACCCGCACACATTGAATGCAATGGGCCGGCCGGAGGCACCGATCGGTCCATTGCGGTTCAACGCGCACAGGGGTACAACGCGTACCCGCACACATTGAATGCAATGGGCCGGCCGGAGGCACCGATCGGTCCATTGCAGTTCAACGCGCACAGGGGTACAACGCGTACCCGCACACATTGCATGCAATGGGCCGGCCGGAGGCACCGATCGGTCCATTGCGGTACAACGCATCACTGTACATGTGACTGGCATATGTCAGCATGCCTGTCTCAGATGGACATATGCCAGCCACAGATAGCTCCCAGGGAGTGAGGGGCACACCTACATCACGACAGCCTGTCCAAACTTTATCCTAAGGCATGTAAGGATGCATTTCCTATTGTGTGTATGTTGGTGTACATGTTGTCCTGTGGGTGTCACCTGTGGGCAGCCACCCCCAGGCTGTGCACGTGTTCATGGGGACAGGATCCTTGGTGTTACGTGTACATGACCACTGTGATGTGCAACTGTTCATATCTGTGCATGTGCCATGGTCACATTTCACAGTGGTGTATGTGTATGTCATGTCACATACCCCGTGAGTCCCATGTGGGACGGTATGTTTGAGCCAGGGTGTCCCAGTGGCACAATAGTGATGGTCCTCCACAGTCTTTGTGCATGTAATGTTTACAATGTCTCTGATTTCATGTGCACAATGGGAGACAGTCTCCACATCCACGTTGTGTGTGCATGGACTCTGATGTTGTGCGTGTGTGTCACAGATGTCCATGTCTGTCCTGCCGTGGCAAGTGGGGCCACTACCTGTGGGGGTCATGATTGTTTTGCTGTGGTGTATACATGATACTCCATGTGATGCCAGTGTCCATGTGGCATTACAGGGTCCCTGGGAATGTACCTGTCGTTGAGCTGTGGTGCCTGGGGCACATCTGTCCTCACATGTCACTGTGGGGGGTTATTGTGACACGGCAGCAGTTGGGAACTGTGACACGGCCTCATGATATCCAATGGGCCAACCTGGGACTAATTGATGCCACCTGTTGGACCGTGTTGACAGATGTTGGCCATGTATGTACCATACATGTCCTTCCGGTACTGCACACTTCATGTAGTTGTGCCTCATAATGATGTATGTTGGGATCTTGAGTGTGTTCAATGCCGCATATGTGGGGTGACTGACAATCTTGCTTACTTCTCCTCTGCACTGCAGGGCTCCTGCTGTCCATCGGCCATTCCCAGACCTGGCAACGATGGTGGAACGGGACAGCATCCGACGGTACCGCTTCACCAGGCAGCTGATTGAGGATTTGGCAGTGCAGTTGTCCCCACATTTGCAGCCTGGCCGGCCGTATCCTACAGCGCTGACCCCCAAGGTGAAGGTGATGGCAGCCCTACACTTCTTTGCCACTGGTACCTTCCAACATACTGTGGCGACTGCTGGTGGGATGTCACAGACCATGTTCAGCTGTGTGCTCCGCGATGTTTTGGCGGCAATGTTGCTCTTCCTGAACCGGTACATCTATTTCCCTAGACTGCGACGACTCACTGACGTGAAGAGTGACTTTTATGCCCTGGGGAGGATGCCGCATGTCATTGGCTCCATTGATGGGACACATGTGGCTTTGGTACCACCACAGGCCCAGGAGCAGGCCTACCGTAACCGCAAGCACTACCACTCGGTCAATGCACTGGTGGTGTGTCTTGCAGACATGACCATCACACTCGTGTGTGCCCGTTTCCCTGGTTCAGCACACGATGCCTTTGTGATGAGGAGTAGTCGCATCCCCAGGATGATGGCACAGATGCAGAACCAGCGTGCCTGGCTTGTCGGTGTGTACTGACTTTGTGCCATTGTGTGTGATCTGATCTGTAGTATTCCGCCCACTTTTCCAAGTCAGCTAATGTGCACTTGTCTGTCCGTAGGTGACTCGGGATACCCCAACATGCCGTGGTTGCTGACACCCCTCAGGAACCCTGTGACACCAGCCCAGATGCGCTACAATGAGGCACATGGTCGGACCAGGAGAGTGATTGAGCGGACCTTTGGTCTCCTGAAGAGCCGCTTCCGCTGCCTGGACAAGACCGGAGGGTCCCTCCCATATGCCCCTGCGAAAGTGTGCAAGATTATCATCGTCTGCTGCATGCTCCACAACCTGGCAGTGCGGAAGGAGTTGCCTCTCATCCAGGATGACAATGACCAACATCCGCCACCTGTGGAGGATCCTGGCCTGGACCACGATGCCAGTGACGATGATGATGATGATGGTGATGGTGATGTCCGCACACAGCTCATCACCAACTTCTTTAGCTGAATGTGAGTATCCTTTGGTGTCATGTCAATGATGTGAGTTGGCATGATGTGTGGGTGGTGCTCTGGTGCTGTTGGAGTGTGTCCATGGGCTACTTGACTGGATGTGTGTTGCGATGTGTGGTGACAGGTGGGCTGTACTCCCCAACAGTGTTGACATGCTAACTTGGTTCTGGGTGGGTATCTTGTAACATGTATTGTGCATGAGTTTTGCTGTTCTGTCCTGTACTCCATTGCTTTTGACTGTGTGTCATTTCTGTCCTTCACAGGGTACTTTCAGATTCGTTTGGTCAACTGTGTCCACCGACGACGTGATTGCACATCCAGGCTGGTAGCTGTTGTGTCCCTACAGGTGATGTGCGCCACACCCATGGACTTCCTTCCGTCTACAGTTGTTGACTGTGTGCCCGCTGCCAGGTGGGGTTACCTTGCATCTGTAGTGGTTACGGCATGTTGCAACTGTGTAATAAACCTGTGCTTCACTTTGTGATGTGCGTTGTCTGTGGTCACACATTTGACTGCCATTTGCTTACTGCACCTGTGGGCTACTTGACTACAACTGGGAATGGGTGTGGTGTCTGTGCATTGCACCGTCTTCCCTGGCAACATCAGTGTAGGCAATGAGTCAGATGGCCTAGGTGTGTATGTGTTGTGTAGCCCTGGTGGTGTGTCTCCCTCATGTGTGTCACGTTGCCTGTACTCACATGCCTGTGTTGTCCTTGCTGTTGCAGTTCGCATACACAGTGTAATTTTGCAGTTCATCATCCCCATAACGGCACCCACGTTGGAATCACGACAGAGGCAAGTATGGTGTATTAGTGTGTTTATTGTGATACATTTGTGTTAATAGTGCATAGGATGGGTTGTGCTGTACATAAATCTTGCAATCCCAAGTTCCTAGGTGAATTGAAAGTCCTGGTAGACAGGATCCCCAGTATCGGGGCCACAGTTGTCTGACACATTGGTCCAACTTGTACTCCCCATGCAATGTGTGGGAGTAGTGTTGCCGTCAACAGGGTGAACAGTCTGTGCACAAAGGCGAACATCCAGAACAGGTTCAGGCTTCCTGGGAGTTGCGCTTGGCCATCGGCCTCTCACTTTTCCCTCCTCGGACGACCCCTCTTCTTGGGGGGGCCCCTCAAGTACAGGCTGCTGCGGTGCAGGGGACTCTCCGCCAGAGTCCTCCTCCCTCCCTGTGGCAGTTGCAGTTTGTTCGGCACCAGATGTTGTTGGCACACAGGGAGGTGTGGACTGGTTGCTGTTCATCTGGCGGAGGCATTGTAAAATGTCCCTGTGCACCGCCGTCATCTCATGCAGTGCATCCCACTTGGACTCCACGCGGGACATGTGTGAGTCCACACGGGACATGTGTGACTCCACGTGGGACATGTGGGAGTCCAAGCGGGCATGTTGGGCAGCCTGCTGCTGTTTAATGTCTCTGAGGAGCCCCACTACCTGGCTGAGCTCTCCGGTGCTGGACTGGTACGCATCAGCTATGCGTACCAGTTGTGGGTCATCATGCACACCAGCAACGTCTGCAAGCAGCGACCTCTGTCTCCCACCCCTCCCACCACCCCTGCTGACATGTGCAGTGTGTGCAGTGGCACGCACAGATAACCCTGGTCCACCTTGGGGGTTGGTGGTGGTGGTGGTGTCCATGGCCCCAGGTTGGTCCAGGGTCACTGTGCTGGTGTTGCTCCTTGTTCTGTCCATGTCGGCAGGGATGGTATTCGTGGTGACAGTCGTTGGAGGGGTGGGTGCAGGGGGTGCAGCTGGTGGTCCTGCTGGTGCTGCAGCTGGTGGTCCTGCTGGTGCTGCATGTTGACTTGCACCGGATGTGCCAGGTTGTTCTTCATCGTCCGAGGAGGACAGAGGCTGTACGACGCCAGTGAGCTCGGCATCCTCTTGAGCCTGGGACTGGGACTCCTCAGCGTCTGCTGCTGTGTCCCCATCATCACCTGTTTTTGGGAGACACAAACAATGTATGTTATGTTTCTGCAGGCATCAATGGTTGACACACATGACAGTTGTGACTGTGCCTCTGGGTGCGGGCCTGTACATTGCATTGTCCTAAGTCGTCACAGTCAGGGGTTGATATTGTTGTGGCACATTGTCCTGCATTATTTGGGCATTTCTATGTATTTTCTGGGGTGTGAACATGGTCTGCATTGGTTGTGTTTGGTTGACAGCCGGCCCTCCTTCCCACCCACCCAGCCAGTCAGTTATCCCACCATGGAACGTGCTTGCGTTGCAGGGAGTGTAAGTTGTCTCTCAGGATGTCAGTCAGTGGTGTCCTGC
Source organism: Calotriton arnoldi (assembly GCA_963921515.1). Lineage (NCBI taxonomy): Eukaryota > Metazoa > Chordata > Amphibia > Caudata > Salamandridae > Calotriton > Calotriton arnoldi. The sequence goes on from CAWUFW010002888.1 coordinate 1,573,481, forward strand.
TGTTTGTTGGTGTGCAGTACCCAGCATGCCCTTGTGCTCCCCACGACACAGCAACAGTGTCAGACATCTTTGATGGGCCATGTGGGATGTGCATGCGTGAGTGTGAGCTTGCTGGGCCATGTGGTGGGGGATGTAGAGCTGTGACTACGACTCCCATCATGCTATTGCCTCCTCCCCCTTCCCAGCATGCCCATGCTTCCTTCCTTTGACTCTGCTTCCCTGTGGGGTGGGCTGGCTGTGCTGACAGGATGGCTGGGAGTGTTGTCCTGGCAGTTGTTTGGCTAAGAGTCCCAAGAGTGTCCCTGTGCTTCACACAACATAACCCAGGGGGTGGTTCTTTGTGGGATCTTGTGTTAGGATGGGGGGCATTGCATTCTACCAGGTGGGTTCTGTGGAGTTTGTGTTGGGGGGTGTGAGGGGAGGTGCTTGTGACTATGGTCAGTGCTGCAAGTCCCCCTTCCCACCCAGCTAGCCAGATATCCCACCATGGACTGTGCTTGCATTGCAGGGAGTGTAAGTTGTCTCTCAGGATGTCAGTCAGTGGTGACCTGCTGTTTGTTGGTGCACATTTGCCAGCGGGGCCTTGTGCTCCCCACAGCAGTAGCCAGTGTCAGCCATCTTGTGAGTCCTTCTCCACTCCCTGTGATGTGAGCATGGTTCAGGGTGGTGTTGATGGGACAGTTGTGGGGGTGAGCTATGTCTGTGACTACGACTCCCATCATGCCATTGCCTCCACCCCACTTCCCAGAATTCCCATACTTACTTGCATTTGTGTGGAGTTCAGTGTGTGTGGGTGTGAGAGCAATGGCAAGATGGCTGACAGTGGTGTCCTGCTGTTGGTTGGTGTGCAGTACCCAGCATGCCCTTGTGCTCCCCACGACACAGCAACAGTGTCAGACATCTTTGATGGGCCTTTCCACTCTCTGTGGGATGTGCATGCGTGAGTGTGAGCTTGCTGGGCCATGTGGTGGGGGATGTAGAGCTGTGACTACGACTCCCATCATGCTATTGCCTCCTCCCCCTTCCCAGCATGCCCATGCTTCCTTCCTTTTGACTCTGCTTCCCTGTGGGGTGGGCTGGCTGTGCTGACAGGATGGCTGGGAGTGTTGTCCTGGCAGTTGTTTGGCTAAGAGTCCCAAGAGTGTCCCTGTGCTTCACACAACATAACCCAGGGTGGTGGTTCTTTGTGGGATCTTGTGTTAGGATGGGGGCATTGCATTCTACCAGGTGGGTACTGTGGAGTTTGTGTTGGGGTGTGTGTGAGGGGAGGTGCTTGTGACTATGGTTAGTGCTGCAAGTCCTCCTTCCCACCCAGCCAGCCAGCCAGTTATCCCACCATGGAACGTGCTTGCATTGCAGGGAGTGTAAGTTGTCTCTCAGGATGTCAGTCAGTGGTGTCCTGCTGTTTGTTGGTGCACAGTTGCCAGCAGGGCCTTGTGCTCCCCACAGCAGTAGCCAGTGTCAGCCATCTTGTGAGTCCTTCTCCACTTCCTGTGATGTGAGCATGGTTCAGGGTGGTGTTGATGGGCCAGTTGTGGGGGTGACCAATATCAGTGACTACGACTCCCATCATGCTATTGCCTCCACCCCCTTCCCAGCATGCCCATGCTTCCTTCCTTTTGATTCTGCTTCCCTGTGGGGTGGGCTGGCTGTGCTGACAGGATGGCTGGGAGTGTTGTCCTGGCAGTTGTTTGGCTAAGAGTCCCAAGAGTGTCCCTGTGCTTCACACAACATAACCCAGGGTGGTGGTTCTTTGTGGGATCTTGTGTTAGGATGGGGGCATTGCATTCTACCAGGTGGGTACTGTGGAGTTTGTGTTGGGGTGTGTGTGCGGGGAGGTGCTTGTGACTATGGTTAGTGCTGCAAGTCCTCCTTCCCAGCCAGCCAGTTATCCCACCATGGAACGTGCTTGCAATGCAGGGAGTGTAAGTTGTCTCTCAGGATGTCAGTCAGTGGTGTCCTGCTGTTTGTTGGTGCACAGTTGCCAGCAGGGCCTTGTGCTCCCCACAGCAGTAGCCAGTGTCAGCCATCTTGTGAGTCCTTCTCCACTTCCTGTGATGTGAGCATGGTTCAGGGTGGTGTTGATGGGCCAGTTGTGGGGGTGACCAATATCAGTGACTACGACTCCCATCATGCTATTGCCTCCACCCCCCTTCCCAGCATGCCCATGCTTCCTTCCTTTTGATTCTGCTTCCCTGTGGGGTGGGCTGGCTGTGCTGACAGGATGGCTGGGAGTGTTGTCCTGGCAGTTGTTTGGCTAAGAGTCCCAAGAGTGTCCCTGTGCTTCACACAACATAACCCAGGGTGGTGGTTCTTTGTGGGATCTTGTGTTAGGATGGGGGGCATTGCATTCTACCAGGTCGGTTCTGTGGAGTTTGTGTTGGGTGGGGGTATGAGGGGAGGTGCTTGTGACTATGGTCAGTGCTGCAAGTCCCCCTTCCCACCCAGCTAGCCAGATATCCCACCATGGTACGTGCTTGCATTGCAGGGAGTGTAAGTTGTCTCTCAGGATATCAGTCAGTGGTGTCCTGCTGTTTGTTGGTGCACAGTTGCCAGCAGGGCCTTGTGCTCCCCACAGCAGTAGCCAGTGTCAGCCATCTTGTGAGTCCTTCTCCACTCCCTGTGATGTGCGCATGGTTCATGGTGGTGTTGATGGGACAGTTGTGGGGGGGCAATATGTGTGACTGCGACTCCCATGATGCTATTGGCTACACTGACTTGGCCAGCATACACAGAATTCCTTCCTTTGAGTGGTCTTCACTGTGTGTTGGTGTTGTTGTGGTGGCTACATGTGTGGATGTGTTTGTTAGTTCTATTTGTGCCACTGCCTAGCTGTAGTTGTAGTTGTGTTTGTACATGTGTTGGCACAGTTGGATGTGACTTTTTTGATGGCATGTGTTGTGTTTATCTGACTGACATACACATTTTGGGATGATTCTGTTCTGGTTGCTGTGTAATTGCTATGAGTGCATGGTTTGACTCTCCCCTTGACAGTGATGTGTGTGTTTTGTGGCAGTATATTGTGTACATTTGTTGTGTACTCACCAGGCTCTGGGATGTCCTCTAGTCCATATACGCTCACTGGCGGAAGGATGGCCCGCACCTTCTCCTCCCAGGGCCTGAGGTATATTGGCTTGGCAGGAGGGCCACTGCCGGTGTGTTGGCTGTTGATGTAGTCTTTCGTCAGCATTTTCCGTACCCTCCTGCGCACGTCATACCACCTGTTCTGGATGTCGGTCTTTGTGCGCCGACATGGTGATTGGGCGTTCACCCTGTTGATGATCCTCTCCCACATCTTGGTTTTCTGCGACATGGGGGTCTGTTGGACCAGTGTGCCAAACAGCTGTGGCTCCACCCTGAGGATCTCGTCTACCATGACTTCCAATTCACTATCTAGGAACTTGGGATTCTTCTTGGGGGGCATGGTGATGGGTGGTGATGGTGGGTGATGTGTGTGTTGGTGTGCAGGTGAGGGTGTGTGAGTGTGTGTTTTGCTGGGTGTATGTGAGGTAGGTATTTGTTGGTGTGCTGATGGTGTGTGGCTTGTGTGAGGGATGAGCTGTGGGTGTGTGGTTGCTTTCTCTTGGATGCTGGCAGTGGAATGGCATTTGCAAAGGCTCATGGTAGTGATTTGTGTCCTTTATATAGGTGGAGTTGTGGGTGTGTCTTTGTTCTCTGTCCCCACCCCCCAGTATTTATTGGCTTGGTAATTGCTTGTTTGGCCTTTTTTGGGTGATTTTTCCTTTGTGCTGTTTGTGTATGTTGGAAACGTTCTTGTGACCGAGTCGGACCCTGCATTGGTCTCGTACGGTGTTCTCCGTTTCGTTCACGCTGTGTTTGTGCAGTTTTCTATGCTGCGTACGCGTCGGTCGCGGTGTATTGTGTTGCTTCGGCTCGGTTTTGTATGCGTGTCGGTCGTACGGCTTGTCCTCCGTCTGACTCGGTCGTGGTTTTCGCGCCTTGCATCGTACTTTGCGTTTTGGAGTTCACGTGTACGTTTCGGTCGGATTTGTTCCGGGTGCGTGTCGGTCGGTTGTATTCGCGTGTTTTTCCGGCCGGATTGCTGTTTTCCGTGCAGCTCGGTCGGTCGACTTGGTTTCGGTACGTGTCGGTCGGATTTTTCGCGCCTTGCATCGTACTTGGCGTGTCGTGCGCCACGGGTACGTGTCGGTCGGTATTTTTTCCGGATCCAAGTCGGTCGGTGCTTTTTACGGCCCGAATCGGAATCGACCCCTTTGTGTACATAAATACGTAGGATTACTTACAGGGCGATATATTTATCTGTTCTCAAGCTCAGGAGTTCTTTTCATGAACTATGACCTAATCCCCCGTGCCTTACAAATTAATAATTTTATAAATCAAGAAGTCCCCCAGTGGGGAGAAAAGAAACCAGTCGATAGTCAATTCACTCAAACAGCGCCTATCAGACATATAGTTTATACATGTCATAAAGACAGAAAAGTGCGCAAAAGTGTAAGGAAATGAGAAAGTATCTCATGTGTGCACCACCAGAGGAGCTACTGGCAGGTTCTCACCAGCTTGCCCACGTATTTATAATCATTGATAACTTTCTCATGAACTGAAATATGTGTCCAGTGCAGGAAAGGTGGGAAAGAATTGAAAAAGAAAAAGTAAGACCCCCAAGAGGCATGAGATACAAGAAGCCTCAAATAAAAATGGGTACAACTCACATACGTACTTCTAACTTTTTATTCCACAGCGTGAGTTGGCCCAATATTAAAAACACAGCATGTTGTTAACCACTTTGAGAATGGCCATTCTCAAAGTGGTTAACAACATCCTCTGGTGGTGCACACGTGAGATACTTTCTCATTTCCTTACACTTTTGCGCACTTTTCTGTTTTTATGACATGTATAAACTATATGTCTGATAGGCGCTGTTTGAGTGAATTGACTATCGACTGGTTTCTTTTCTCCCCACTGGGGGACTTCTTGTTTTATAAAATTATTAATTTGTAAGGCACGGGGGATTAGGTCATAGTTCATAAAAAGAACTCCTGAGCTTGGGAACAGATAAATATATCGCCCTGTAAGTAATCCTACGTATTTATGTACACAAAGTAGTTAAAGTGCCTAGTGCCAGGTCTTTTTTGTTGGACTATATGGTGATTGGAGGGTGGCCTGGCATTTAGATTCCCTCTGCAGCTCCTTGTTGGATTACATTCAGACATTCACCTGGGGTGCCAGGAGATAACGGAGGCAAAGTCCTCTCTAAGATTATCTGTGCATCTCTGTTCCACTGCTTTATTTCACAGTGAATGTGTAAAAGTGATCAGATGGCTGGAATTGATGTGAATTTGTGTCTTTCAGTAGAAGCCTTCAGTATGCTGGCAGTTGGCAAGCAAAATGCATTGCATGATTTCTCTTAAATGTAATGCTGAGCATGCATCCCACAGTTTCAACACACAAAAGCATTATATTTCTTATAACAAAAAAACAACCTGTACATTTTTTGGTGCTCCGTGATAGTGGAAAGTGCATTATTCGAATCATGGTAACTTGCAGTAGTGGCTGGCACAGAACTGGGGTGGTGGGGGATGTGGAAAAAATATATAACACTTACCTTTGCCCGGCAACCATCTCCCCTCCGTCATCTCTCCTCCGCATCTCTTCCTGACTCCTGGAAGCAGGAAGCACACAGGCTCCCCTAAGCCTATCACGAGGCTGCTGTCACGAGCATGACAGCAGCGTCGTGATTGGTCTGAGCGGCCCGGTTCATCGCTCAGACAGGGAGTGGGAGCCTGTGCATGTTCTCCACCCAGGCTGTGCAATATAGTCAGGTGAATACAGTCAGGTGGAGAACATGCAAAGTGCTCATGACTGTTTTGCTGGCCCAAGACGGCCGGCCAAACCGTCATGCGCACTTAGTGCACATCTTTCCTCCTCCCCCTGCTCTGACAGCCCAGCCCCCATCGCCCTAACCTGTATCGCACTGAAAAATAAAATAACTTCATGTTCTTATAATTTTATTTTTCCTCTTTTGCCGTGCTGTAAAGCAGTGGGGTGACGCTCCTCCGTCTTAGCGGAGAAGCCGCTGCTGCTAACTTGCTGTTAGCTTAGAAAATTAATTGCAAAATGAATGATGCCTGCGATTTAGAATAGTTGATCATTTTGATACATTGGTTAGTGTGCATATGTGTGAAGGGAAGAGGAAGGCAGAGCATCCTTCTGTTAGGCATGTCTGGCATTTTCCCTGGCCCGTAGCAACTCTACAGCTGGCCCTCCCCCAGAGGCAGATGTAAACCCCTTAGGGCATACAGTGGTTCTCACATGCTCGGTTTTATTATTGGGGATGGTTAACTGTCCTGGAAGGTGCAGATTCAACGCACTGGTACAGTGTTCATCACCATAAGAAATATATACCTCTCTCTTGTGCCACATCTAGAACAATATCCAGTGGCTCATGTATGTCTCCCTTCCTACCCACCACACTCCCATCCCCCACACACAGCTCCGTCCCCTTGTTCCAGAGCCGCCTTCCTGTCCTTGTGTAGCACTCCCTCCTTGCTGGCCAAATTGTAGGGTGAATTGTTTCCACGAAACATAATTGTATGTGAATGCTGATTACTATACAACTTTCATATTTTACCAGTGTCAAAAGCACAGCAACTTTATGACGAGCGAGTACAGACTATTTATGTACAAAGTGGTGTGGGGCAGGGTATGGACCCTGAGACTCAAGGGCGCCGCCGCTGTGATGAAGGCTGGATCGGGTACCGCAACAAGTGTTACTATTTCTCTGAAGATGCAGGAAACTGGACGGTGGCCAATGACTCGTGCGCTGCACTCTACTCCTCCCTGGCTGTGATTGACAACCAACTCGATCTGGTAAGGAGAGTGGAAATCCAACACCGGCTGACTACCAACCCCACTCTTTATCCTAGTCTTTTCACTCAGTCCTGCCTGTATTTCCTTGAATCTTCTCCCATTCTCCCTGCCATCTACTGCTCACGAAAAAACACCTTCTCTCTCCTCACCTGCAAATAGAGCAATTCCTTCTCCTTAGCCCCTGTCCCTGGGCCCTAATGTAAGTAAGGAAACGGGGCCCGTACATTCCAGGTAGGTAGGGAAAGAGGGCTTAACTGATGTGGAGTCACGTCGGACCACTGGGCACCGAAGGCCCTGCCCAGTGTAGTTTCCCTTCCTCCCTAATCTTTCACTTACCCCTTCTTTCTGAGTCTTCTTATCTCCTTCCTCTCTTTCTTGCTTTTTTCCTCTCTTCCCTACCTTTTACCATTTCCTCTTTTTCTTTCCAGTGTCCTCTCTCACTCACTTCTCCCTCATCGCTTTTGTGTCAGTCCCATCCTTCACTCACACCCCACTTCCCTTTACTCTTCTTCCTCTCTATGCCCTTCCTCTCTCCCTGAATCACGCCTACATCTTGTCATTGTTTCCTGGTTCCTCCTGGTTCCTCAAACATTATTTGGGACTCCTGTCACATTCTCATCTTCATCCCGTCTTCCTTATGCTAATCTGCTTTCGTTCTCATCCTTATCTCCGTTCACATTTATCTCATTCTTTCCTCCCCTTGTGACCTTTAACCCGATCCTTTTCTTTCCTCCCTTTCTCCATTATTCTCTACTCTGGTTTTCTTCCTTCATCTTTCTATCTCATCATCATAGCTCGTTTTGTTTCTCTTTCTCGCCACCATCTCAATCTCTCTACACTCACTCTCCCCTTCCCCCCGTTTTCTCCTACAGTTCTCCTTCCAACCCCCACATTCCCAGCTCTTTATTTCTCTTATTTTTAGCCGTACTTCTTTCTTTTCATCTCCTGTTCCTTCTCTTGAGTTCCAATTTTTGTCCTTTTAATCTCTCGGAACCCATATCTTTCCATTATCTGTCATTACTATGTCCCTTTTCTCTCCATGTTTCTGTTCTTTCTTATGCTCATATTTTCGAATCATCTTTGTCCACTTCCTCCTAGTGCCTTTAGATGTCTCTTTTTTCACCCTTTTTCCTCTTCACTCCTCACTATTATCCTACAACTCTATTTTCTTCCTCTCTTTACTTCACGTTTTGCCTTCCTCAGCCTGTCCTTTCATTCTCTTTTTGTCTGTCTACTATCTTCTTCCTCATGACAAGCAGTAGTTTGTCAGGGCGGCTGGTGACATTTGAAAGCGGTGAGGCGTAAACGTTCGGGATGAGTGGCTGGTAGCGAGTGAGCCGACCGTCATGAAGGGGATTTGGAGGGTTCGCCCCTCGTGAAAATTTTGAAAAAAAGAGTGGGCAAATGGTGCATTTTCAAGCAAATTTGGGAAAGCAAGTAGGTTAATAAAGCACCATATAAAACTGCAAAATAAACCTGTTATTGCAATATATAAAGCCTTTAGATATATTTCAGTAAGTACTAATTAACACATGATGACATGCAACAGTTGCTGCCATTCATTCCTGTCCAACTTCTTGCAAGTAAAAAGCCATTTCAGTTCTGCATCTTATGTTGGCAATGTATAAATGATAGTATACAGAACAGATGACAACTGTAAACTCCCTGGCCTGGTCACAAGGCTAGCATCAATGGCAAGGCTGGGGCCTCCTGGTATTTTACTTTCCAAAAGACTACACTACATAGACTGCAGCCTGAGGCCATACATGCTTCTTTCCATTGCCAATCTGCTCTGTTGTACGCCCTACCAGGCCCCTTGTTCATGCCCTCACAAATTACTTGCATTTGGGAGGGGCTGAAAAGGCTGCTTTCCTCAAAGCCATTTGTCAGGCCATAAACACTGAGCTCAGGATGGACATGGGCTGTAAACTAAAAAAAAAAAAAAAAAAGAATCCTAGGCACACGTGTGAGATGATAAATCAGAATATCAGTGTTCGGACTGTGATGCTCAATGTTACAATCACAAAGGTCAACACCAATGAATGTTATGGTAGATAATGTTTATACAAAGCTTGCAGTGTGTCAAGATATAAGTACCAGCCGACACGTGTTTCGTCACCTGGGTAGTAACCCGTGACTCTTCAGGGCTGACCGTAAATAATAGAATCTGTACGGAATCGCTGGACCGGTGATAATTCCAACCCGGTCTAGAGGCACATTTAAAGTTGCAGAGTAGTGCAGCTACGTAGGTGGTGAGGTCGGTAAGGCAAGGAACCTGGACCCCATCGGTAATGATTCCAAGAGCACAAAGAAGAAAACCGGGCGAGTGCGTCCGTGTTCAAAGTGTCCTGAGTGAAGCCGGAGGTATGTGTATGGATCCGCCTTCCGCATTTCGGAATGAGAGACGGATCCATACACATACCTCCGGCTTCACTCAGGACACTTTGAACACGGACGCACTCGCCCGGTTTTCTTCTTTGTGCTCTTGGAATCATTACCGATGGGGTCCAGGTTCCTTTTGCCTTACCGACCTCACCACCTACGTAGCTGCACTACTCTGCAACTTTAAATGTGCCTCTAGACCGGGTTGGAATTATCACCGGTCCAGCGATTCCGTACAGATTCTATTATTTACGGTCAGCCCTGAAGAGTCACGGGTTACTACCCAGGTGACGAAACACGTGTCGGCTGGTACTTATATCTTGACACACTGCAAGCTTTGTATAAACATTATCTACCATAACATTCATTGGTGTTGACCTTTGTGATTGTAACATTGAGCATCACAGTCCGAACACTGATATTCTGATTTATCATCTCACACGTGTGCCTAGGATTCTTTTTCAATTACAAGTGTGGGTCCGAACCCACACATCTGCAGGGGTTGTCTGGGCTTTCCCCTGACCTGGCAGCACCGTAAACCTACTCTTTCTTTTTATACCGTACCGTTAATTAGCTTGAGCGCCTTTCTTCCTGCCAACCAAAACCCATCGCAGAACCAATTTATGGGCTGTAAACTACTTTTTACATTTGTGGAATGCATAGAGGCAGATGTCTAAGTCGAAAACTTTTCGTCTAAACAATTCCGTTTTCAGTGCCCATATTGCCCCCCACCATGTTGCACATCGAAAAGCCATGAAAATACCCCTGCATGATGCTCCTGCATATGCTTCATCGTAAGAAACCAACACATTGCCGCTGCACTCTGTTCTCTACTCGGCGCCCCTTCACTATGACCGATGCACAAAACCCCTGGACGATGCTGCTGTACATTGCCCATACAAAACGTCTTATGTACATTAATCCTTCATTATACCCATGCATAATAGCCCTGTGCACAATAGCTCTGTAAATTACCCTTGGACGTCGAACTCGTATAGTGCTACTCTACATAACGCAGCCCTGCACGGTGCCATGTACATTAATCCTCAGCGTAATGGTTTTACACAGATCGGCATGAGCAAAAAGCACAGTATAATGCCTCAGCAACATGCCTCAGTGCAGAGCCAGTGCAACATGCCCTCTCACAAAGTGCTCTCACAGTACTCCCTGGAAGATATCCCTTCCCACTGCCCCTGCAGAGAGCCTCCTGCATGGATCTCCAGTTTGGAAACACTTACTTAGGGTGTCTGCACGCGGTCCTTCACTGGAAGCTGCACAGATGGCGGCTGGCAATGATGAAGGATGGCGGGGCATGCACGGTGACATTATGTTGTTTGTTAAAATGCCAGACTTTTCTGAGGTTTACTGGGGTCCCTTGGCAGTTGTGTGTAAGGCCCCCTTTTTTTTTAGACACACCCTGGCGGCACATCCTTCTGCCGGTGGTCGGTGTGCAATACACATGACAATAATGGCCAGGTACCAGGGCCTATATGGGTGCCACCGGTGCCAGCTGCAGAAAGAGGCTGTGCACACCTCACATATTACATGCATTGCACATAAGGGAGATATGTGGCCTAGTTCTGGTGAAAGTGCCCACAGAGTAACAAGGAGACCTTGACGCTAATCATAGCTTCCTCTCTTGAGCAAGATATGTGATCCTGGGCAAATAGTTTTATCTCCATGTCGCTCAGAGCTCTCAGCTGTCACAATTGGATGATTGGAAGCAGGCTAAACAACTCTTGTTGTGTAACTAAATGAACATATCTAGAAATAAATCACTTTTGCCATACCACATAACATTACATACAGATTTTGACATAGCTGTTTGCACACATTACAGACAGGTGACGTGCGCTTGTGAGTTTCTCTGTGTGCCAAACAGTGCAACACACAAGCGCGTGTTCTCCCGCAGCCTCCTAGGTCCCCCCGTCCAGGTGCACCACAGGAAGAGACATCCACTCCTTACCCTCACCTTCTGCTATCTGTCCCCCTTCTCTCCGTCCTGCTGACCTTGAAGGTTGGGGAGGGGGTTGACTTGGCAAAAAGCTCAGGTGCATGTAAAAAAAAAAAAAAACAAGCCATAGAGGAGGTGCGGCAGACACGCAGGACGGGCCATGCTGTATGTGTCCAAAATGGATTGCGATTATGCACTTTATTTGACATCTAAACGAGACACAAATTGCATTTTACGCACACACGGACTCAGCTCCATCCAAACCTGTTTTTAAATAAATCAGCCTTTTTGGCTGGCTGTAATTTAGAAATCTCAGCAGTATTGAGTCATGAAATTGTCCTTTATATATATGCGGGGTAAGGGTTTCCAGAACTTTGGCACCGAAAGGCCTTGCTATGATATCCCTGCTAATAATTTCACCTGGAGGTTTCCCTGGCTCCAGTTTTAGAGACACTGTCTCACGTGGGGTTGCAGCTGGGAGGTTTTGCGGTTGGACGCTTCTAATACAGAGGCTGAGCAGAGGGTTTGGCGCCTCTCTGCAAACCACCCTCCCAGGCCCTACTCTGGGGAAGAGTCTTACCTGGGTTTCTGGCCGAATTTAGGCCGACCGATCGGAAACGCTGCACAGCGCCAGCAGCTTTTCTGACAGAACAGGGTGTCCGCTGCTTCGAAACAGGCTGTAGAAAGGGTTGACTCCTCCGAACACCAAGCAACATGTGAGTGATGTGAGTGCTTAGTCCCACACCCACGCTGCGGCTGCCTCACGTCACCACCAGAGGCCTGGTAACTGCACCAATCCAGACACTGCTCTTTGCTTTATGCTATCAACATACAGCATGAAAGCAGTGTCCAGATTGGATTGGGCAGGCGAAGTTAGTGCTCATTAGGAGACCAGGGGGATGCAGCTGTGACTCCCCCTGGCTCACCATTGAGCATGTGAGAGAGGCAGCTAGTGCGCAAGTTGGGCTGGCCGTAGAAAGGATGCCGTCCAACCCAACATGCGCACTGCCACTTTGAAGAGTGCGTGACTGGCGCAACTGTGCAATGTGAAGTCTATTTAGCCCCTCCCACCTTCATCAAGCACTTAACAACTGGCCCGCGACTGAAAAAAAGCTGACGCCGCGGCCAGGAGAAAAAATTATTGTTGGAGTTTTAAGTTTAATACTGGGGATAGGGGCCAGGGGGCCACAAATAAGGGGGTAATGCCCCAACGCCCTCAAAGAGGAACTGCCCCTGTGTCTGGGGCCTCTGACTCCCTTTGACAGTGACTCTTCACCCCACTCCTAGTAGGAGTCAATTCAGATCCAAGCTCTAGGAAGGAACTCCTAAAATAATTCCTACGTGAGTGGTTTGTATGTACTGATTTATTTTGCTGTTGACCTTGATTTGCCCCTGCTAATTCGGGGCCCCTTTTCACTGTGGGGCCTGTTCCATCGCTTCTGCTGTAACATTATAACTACGCCCCTGATAAAAGGTCACGTTTACTTAAAAATTGTGCAAGGCAGCCCAAAAACCAAATTGCTGCACTGAATTGCCCTTGTGGGGGAGATTAGCACAGAGCCATATCTACAACACCAGCGCTGTTATACAAACAGGCTGCCTCGGGCCGCCCACACACCTTTGAATTGTTGCACCATTGTGCAAAAGTGTATGTGAGATGTGTAGAATAGGATTTGTATCAGAATACACTTTAACACATGTTGGAAAAGTTAGGAAAAATGAAAACATTTCTCCATGTTAACACCTGCATCAGTGAGGCAGTATTTTTCAACCATTGTTAGTAGATAAGACTTGGCGTCAAAAACCATGGTTAGTAGCATGGGAAGGCCCGTGCACCACCCATGGGATACCCCCTAGATTCAAAGTGACACAAGGCAGCATAAAGCGCTATTAGCTTGGTTGGATAGCAGGAATTTTATTTACCTGTTGATTCTCTTTCACACCCTTACACCCATAAAAATACTTCTGTGCCTTTATTTGGCCTGCTTAGCTCCTGAACACACTTGTTTATTCTCTTATCTCTATTTCTCCGAGGTGTCTCTCTTGCTTTTTATGTCTCTCTCTGCTTAAACAAGAAGCTGTTTGGGTCCTTCTTCTGATTGTCTGAGTGAGGATCATTTGAAAAAGTGCTGCTTGAAGTGGGAATCCCCGGAGATGTGAAAAATTGGGTTAACTTTGACCTGGCAATCCCTTTTAAAACACTACTGCAGATCTTTCACTTTGTAACTGGAGTGAGAAAGCTCTCAAAGCAAGATTGGAAGGAGGTTTAATGAATGGAAGAATATGAAAGGTAGTTTAATGTCCCCTTGTCGATTGTATGAGACAATGTCAGGTACAAAACTATAGTGACACAGGAGTATCCTGTCAAAAATATTGTGAACCAAGATATCAAGTTTACATCATTTGTATGTACATCCTTTCTATGTAAACTACAAACATAATGACAAGAAAATGTGCAACAGAATATTGTAAAGAGGTACGTTCAGCGATATATACATGCATTTACAATTTATGTAATTCATTAAAAATATTAATGGTCAAAATAATATATTTAAAATTAATAGCTTTAGTTAATAATGTAAATAGAATATATACTTTAAAATATATAAACAATATTTAAACAATTGAAAGTACATGGAAATTATTAACAATAATTTAAATATCAAAATTAAATAACTATATATAACAGAGCCTGTATCAAATTTGATTAAAAATAAAATTATTTCAAAAGCAACAAAAATTTAAAAAAATTACAAATAATTTAACAATTGAAAGATCAATTCACTATTCTATCTCCAATGTCTGTAAAAGCAGAGGAAGTAATAGAGTTTGGAGGGATTAGATTTACAATTCCCACTCTAAGCAAAATTGGGAAAAGTGTTGAATTTTGGAGGGGTCAGATTTGCAATTCCCACTCCAACATATGGAACAACAGGGAAGTGTTGGACTTTGGAGGGATTAGATTTACAATTCCCTCTCCAATCTTAGCCACAGTAGGGTAAGTGGTGGACTTAGGACAGGTTTCATTTAGTATTCCCACTCCAACGTAAGTAACAGTCAGGAAAGTTTGGAGCTTTCAAGGGGTGAAACTTAATATTCCCACTCCAACGTAAAGAAAAACATTGAAAGTTTTGGATTTTGGAGGGGTTATTCCTACTCCAATCAAAGCAATAGTAGTAAAAGTGTATGACTTTGGAGGGATTAGATGTACTATTCCCTCTCTAATGTAAACAAAAGCAGAGAAATTGTTGGACTTAGGAGCAGTGGCGTAACAAAACTTGCGGGGACCCCTCTGCAAAGTGCATGGAGGGGGTCCTCCATGCTCCAGACCCAGTCAGGAGCTCTCAGGCCCGCTGGGGCTGCAGGGGCTATTGTTATACCACTTCTTCGGAGTGGTTATTCTCTCTCCAATCAAACAATAGTCCCATGATGTTCTTGAGTTGACAATATTTTTGACACAATATTCTTGTATCGCAATATTTTTCTTCGATAATTTGGCAGAATACTCCACCGGTCTCCACCTAGAGATCCTCAATTCCAAAATTAAGACACACTCGCCTTTTTCCACCACCTCCTAGCAATAGTGGGTGTGTGGATGTCTGAGCACTGACCAAAGGGACTGAGCCAGGAATAGTGTTTAGAAAGAAGGTTGGAACAAGTAAAATGACTATGCCCTCTTTTACTGGCCATTTGTATTCAACCATTGAATGACACTTGTGCCCTTCTTGTGGATGAAATAGTAATCCTTCTCGGAGCCACCGTGTAAACCGTGTGTACATAAAGATCTTAATTAGTCACTGTAAGGGCTATTTTTTTTCTAAAATGTTTTATTGAGTAGACACTTTGCAATATAGCTATACGTTTGTGGGTGATTATTATTTGCTTTCAGCTTCTGTATCTTTTAAGGATTTCATGATGCGTCGAAAGGGGGATTCTGATCACTGGATCGGCCTGAAGAAAGATTCAGATGGGACTTGGAAATGGTTCAATGGCACCCCGTTCAACAACTGGTAAGTCCTCATTCAGGTGCCCAACTTAAAGTTCAGCACTGCAAGTTGGACGTATAGAAGAGCGGAACTGTAGGTGTTCTAACCAAATACAACCACATACAACCTTTAACTAGTGTGTGCAACTGGTTGTACGCACTTATAAAATAATGCCAGTTAAGGGTTTGGATAAGAAACAAGTGTATGGAAACAAAATGAAAACATATATTGCTGAATCTGAGCCAGAGTCCCATCATAAATCTTTTTCATCAAGGGGCACCACCAACTGGTGACTTGAAATTACAACTAGTTAATACCTCACATCCTTCCTTATGCACAGTGCACTGGGATGGATGGGCTTTTGGCCCACCTTCCCAAAGGTCACAAAGCAGATTAGTGGCACATTCCAAAAATGCTGTTGATTGTTCAGGGTCTAGCCAGAAGGCCTTACGAAACATCAAATCTAAGGGCCTGTGTCAAAAACTGCATTTTGGTGTATGCAAAGTAGTACTTCGGTTCTACCACTCATGTACAACAAAATCAGTTCACAAATCTACAGCCGTAGACATCCAACTCTCCTATCTTTTCTGTGCAAAGTGGTTCATCACGGTGGTGGAGATCTCCGCACACATAAGTATGCTACTTTGTAGTAAATATGGGATGTACCAGCAAAGTGTTGGCAAAACGGGAAATAATTACTCCAAAATGAGTGGAGTTAAGGTCAATTTAAGGAGGGGTTTGCGAGGGAAAAGCTAATAAGAACACATCAACAAAAGAGTAAGAAAACTGCAGTTCACAAAATGTAATTCTAAATCTACAGCCCTAAAATTGAGTTTCAAAAGAGGCTTTTATCAATTATATTGTGCCACTGGGGGAAGCTACCTGGTTTAAATTTCTGGTACCACCAGTGCCTGCTTAAAAAGTACCACAAACAGGCACACTCCCAGTTGCAAATCCTTTATTGCCACAAACATGCCTAACAACAATGTGCTTTGGCCATGTCAGACTTCCTCAAGTGATTGCTGAAGGACTGGTGATGAAAAAAACTTCACAGAGCATTAAAGCTTCCTGATTGGTATGCTGCACTTCTTTATGCACTATTGTTGTTTATGAAAACAGGAGGTTTTGTTGATACATCTCACTGGGAACTCACTGGCTCTGTCAGGTGCATGTGACAGTATTCACCGTTGTATCTTACATGATACATATATATTCTCAGACAAAACAAAGGTTAAAGTGAAGTTATGGTTATAACACCTGAACATATGTTTAAAAAAAACTCAGGGGCATATTATCAAGCCTTTTATGTTGCGTTAGCGGCACTTTCCTGCCGTTAACGCTGCTTTTTTTCTATCGCCCTATTATCAAGCTGTCGCTGACAGGCGTGAGCGACAGCTTTCCGGTGATAGCAGCCGGTTTTTCTATCGCCTTGCATGCCAGCGATATTTATCACTAATGACATGCAAGGTAGGCGTTCCCACCCTAAATATCACTAAAACTCCAGCTAACCGCACTTCACCCTATTAGCAAGGATGGGCCGGACCTGCGAAGCGATAAAAAAAGTCGCGCTAAGGCCCGTTAGCTGCAGGAACTTAAGACCAGAAAATAGCTGGTCTTAAAAATGGGGACAAGTCTTCGGCCCACATCTATGCATGTATCTGCTGCTGGACAGCGCTGCAAGCAATGTTGCAGCGCTGCCCTGCACAAAAATACAGTGCAGGAATGCGCACCATCAATAAGATAGTGCGCATTCCTGGGCCCCAGTCATGAAAAGTGTAGCTGCTCTGCGACAAGACAGCGTTGCAACACTTCTCATTATGCCCTCCTTGCAACAGCATGGATGCGCTGCACTCACTGGACAGCGCTCCATGACGCAAGTAATGACAGATACGCCAGGAATCTTGATGTATCTGTCTGCGCTAAAGTCACGCATTGCTGCAGTTGTGTCACAACCATGACGCAACTCCAGCAATGCATGGGGCCAGCCTATCCCTATGGCACTGCCTCACCCTCACGCCTGCCATTATGCAGGCGGAAGGTACTGACACAGTGCCGTTCATGAGGGGTGCCCAAATGTCGGCGATGTCGGAGATCCATCGGTGGTGGTTGCGCGCTGCGGTGTCATCGTTTGGAAGCATTGGTGGAGTGTTGTTGCGGAGGCAGTTGACCAGACGTTCTGCGGTGGCCTTGATCCAGCTGCGATGGGGTGCGATGACGGTGCAGGCGTCAAGTGGGCAAGGTGACGACGTCATTCATCCAATGATGGTAGTGCTAGGAGAGTCCGGTGTTGTGGCTGTAGTTGAAGTACCCGCTGGCAGAGGTAACGTGCTCAACCGTGTGTCCTGCTATGTGGCCTGTTGAGGTGACTTGCTGCTTGTGTCTGATGTCGATGACAGGAGGGGGTGGTGCTCTGTTCACTGGGGTTGCCCAGGTGGAACTTGAGTTCACCGAGTTGGATGTCGTTGGGGGATGGGAGACCCTGGGGTGCAATGATGTCTACAATGGGATTGTAGAATGGGGGGCCATGGCCCAGGGGGCCTTCACATGAGGGTGCCACAGAGGATGTTCTTGGGCTTGGTCCAGATCTGGGAGTTGACGTGGCCCATGGTCACCCTTGGCACATTAGAGTGCGTGGTCAGTCGGAGTGTGCCTCTGTAGGTAACGGCAATGCCTCCTCCTTGAGGGTCAGGGTGCTCCTTGCGGGTGATACTGCATCCGTCAGTGATGGCAAAGGCGATGTCTGTTACGGAGCAGAGGTTTGTCCTGGCAGGCGAGGTGGCATCCAGGGTTGATGGCGAGGATAGTCCTGGCGTCCAAGCGGTGGAGTGTCCAATTTGAATGCACCTTGGTGCTGAGCACGGTCCAGGGGCAGACGGACGTAAACGGCGTAGCTTATGTGTTGCCTTCATCACGGGAGACGACCCTTACAACCCAGGCAGTACATCGTTAACAACGCAACTCCGACAACGCGGGTCCCTTAACATCGCATTTGATTACAACGCATTGTGAGGTCAGTAATGGGGTAATCCAAACTTTTTCACGTGTGCATGGGTTTTGTATGTAAAAAATGAAAATTGGACTATGTCTTGGGGTAAAATACAAAAAATGGGGTGTTTTTTGGGGTAAAATATGAAAAATGGGGTGTTTTTTGGGGTAAAATACGAAAAATGGGGTGTTATTTGGGGTAAATATTGGAATTTTTAGGTGTTTTTTCGGGGTCAAATTTCAAAATCTTGGGTGTGTTTTGTGCCAAAATGAAGAGAAATTTGGGGGGTGCATTTGTCTCAAATGTGATCTTGTGGGTGTCTTTTGGGGGTTCAGAAAGGAATTCCAGGGTTCACGGTTGGGTTTGTTGTGCAAAGGCTATTTTTGGGTCGCACTCACTGTAGTGGGAACAGTGATCTTCATGTCTACGCTATGCAACACCTACTCAACTGTTGCAATGTGCCTAGTATTAGTATGTATCGGAATGGAATGCGATGTTATGGCATGCATCACAACTACGTATGTGCCTTTGGCCCACGAGTGGTTTGCCCGCTGTGCATGGGCGCACAGCGGCCACCATTGAGAAGTGCGGGGGGTGTCTGGACAGCTGTGAGGTGGTAAACCCCATGAAGAACACTGGATGGTGCGTGGACGCGGGGAAGTGTGTGTGAGCGAGTGTTGTCAAAAATGTATGGAGGGAAGTCTTACCTCTAAGCCGTGTCCCATGTCTTCGTAGCTCCTGCTCTCCTGCGTCTGCTTCCAGGAAAAGTTAGTAGGCAGCCAGGCCCCCTCCCCTGAGTCAATCACAACGCTGCGATGCGGCGGTGGGATTGTTAATTGGCAACAGGACAAGTCATGCAGGCAGGGGCCGGAGGGGTGGGCATGTTCTCCATGCAGGCTGTAATGCACCCTGCATTGCGAACAGAGAGGTGCGCATGTCTGCATTGGGCGGCCTGAGTGGGCCGACCAAACAGTCATTGCGCACTTGAGTGTGCATGCCAATCCGCACATTCCCTGCTCCGTGTTTGGAGCAGTCCTACCCACCCGCCCACCCCCTGAGGATACATAGCATGATTACATGAGTTGTTTTACCCTTTTTTAACTGTTTTATGGGCTTCTCTGAGCCCGCACTACCTGCTTCCCGCCACTGCGGCCCCTGTGGCCCCGCACCCCTGTCCTTGCACATTCCTGCCTCCCAGCTGATCGTTCCTCTACCCTCCCCTACTTGATGGCGGACGCTGCGCGATTGCGCAGCGGAGACGCGCTGCTGGCGCGCAGAAGGCGCGCCTAAGACAAGCCCGTCTGCGCACATCTGCAACCCAACTGCGACCAGCGCCAGGAAGCCTGGATCACGGGCCACCCACTGCTACAGCACAGCCACCCTCCACGCACTCAACCCGGGGAAAGTCAGAGACTGACAACAGGCCTCGGCAAACACGACCCACGGCCAGTTCTCCTGCCTCCACTGCCGCCAGAGCTTAACCACCACCCCGGACTCTAACACAGCCGACGCCTGCACCAGCGACACACTAGGATGCATCCTCCTCAACGTGCACTCCATGCACAAACACGCCGTGGAAATCTGGAACCTACTCGACTCTCACTCGCCCGACATCGCCTTCTTCACGGAGACCTGGACCAATGCCTCCTCCGCCCCCGACATCAACACCGCAATCCCGGACGGATACAAGATCCAGAGGAAGGACAGGGCCAACCACCGGGGAGGGTGCCTCACCATTGCCCACAAGAGCACCCTCCGCCTCACCACCTCCAGCGAAACCTTCCCCTCCGCCGAACACCTGCACTTCCAGATCCAGACCAGCCACAACTCCACACTCCGAGGAATCCTCGTCTACAGACACCCCGGGCCCCGGACACACCAGTCAGTCCACCATCTCCACCTGGACGCCAGTCACAGCCGAAGACACAGCCTCAACCATGAAAGGCATCCACTCGTGGGCCCCCACCAACCCATGCCCTCCCACATCTACCACAGAGCCGCGGCCGCCATCACCCACGAACTGCAACGCACCATCAACACCACCTTCAAAACAGGCACCTACCCAGATGATTGTAAGCGTGCAGAAGTCTGGCCCCTTCTCAAAAAGATGACAGCTGACCCCAACGACCTCAAGAACTACCGGCCCATCTCGCTCCTCCCCTTCGTGGCCAAAGTTGCAGAGTAGACAGTCAACAGGGAACTGACACAATTCATTGATGACAACGCCATCCTCGACCCATCCCAATCCGGATTGCGAACCAACCACAGCAACGAGGCCGTCCTACTCGCCGCCACAGACGACATCCGCACACTCCTGGACCAAGGCCACTCCGCAGCCCACATCATACTCGTCCTTTCAGCGGCCTTCGACACCGTCTCCCACCACACACTAGTCGCCAGACTACACGACGCCGGCATACAGGGAACAGGCCTCGACTGGATCCGATCATTCCTCCCCGGAAGAAGCCAAAGGATCAGACTGCCAACCTTCCTCTCCAATCCCACGTAAATCACCTGCAGAGTCCCAGAGGGTTCATCTCTGAGCCCGACCGTCTTCAACATCTACATGGCACCCTCGATGCCACCGTCCGACAACACGGCCTCAACACCGTATCCTACGCTGATGTCACCCAGCTCATCCTCTCCCTCACCAAAGACCCCACCACCACCAGACTCAACTTCCAGAAAGGAATGCAGGACGTCGCAGTCTGGATGACCAACAGCTGCCTGGAGCTCAACGCTGAGAAGACAGTAATCCTTGTCCTTGGAACCACACCTTCAGCATGGGACAACACCTGTTGGCCTTCACCCTCGGAAGCCCACCTACCCCCTCGGACCACGCTAGATACCTCGGCATCGTACTCGACCCATCCCTCACCATGAACAGACAGGTCTACGCCGTCACCTCCAGCTGCTTCAACACCCTCCGCATCCTACGCAAGACCTTCAAATGGATACCCCCAGAGTCAAGGAAGACAATCACCCATGCACTCACTCCAGCAGACTGGACTATGGAAACGCACTCTACGCCGCCATTTACAAGTCCCTACTCCGCAAACTACCGACATTACAGTACACCGCCGCCAGACTCGTCCTCGGCATCCCCCGGCACTAACACATCAGTCAACACCTACGTAGACTCCACTGTCTCCCCATGGTGAGAAGAGTCACCTTCGAAATCATCACTCACGCCTACAAATGCCTACACAACAACATAACCAAATACCTCAATGACAGGATCAACTGCCACGTACACAAATGAGACATCCGATCTTCCAACCTCGCACTGTCCGAAACCCAGCGCATCCACAGAGCCAGAGCAGGCGGAAGATCCTTCTCCCACATTGCATCCAATACCTGGAACGTGCTACGGGCAGACATCAGAGGTGCCCCCTCCCTGAACACCTTCAGGAAGACCCTCAAGACCTGGCTCTTCGGCTAACAGATCTGTGGCCCCCCACCCCTCAGTGCCTTGCGACCCTCATGGGTGAGTGGCGCGCTTACAATTCCCCTGAGTGATTGATTGATTGAGTTATCATCATGTGATGATTGTTCCTCTTCTGCACTGCTTGAGGTGGTAGGGCAACGCTCTTCCAACATAGCGGTAGAGCCGCCACTGGGGGTGCGTCATCTACGTGTGATAGGCATGAGCGATTCCCCCCCCCGGCCCTCCTGCGCTACACGTCCCAACTTCTCCTTACCTGGACATTGACCCCGTGGTGCTATCCACTGCACTTCCCCAAAATCTGTGACTCAGCCAGCAGGAGCATGAGCCATGTGTGCTTTCACTGGGCTGGGTACAGCAGTCACTGCGTAGTCCGCTGGTGGACCACCCGATGCAGTTGATGCAGCAGGGCTCCCTTAGGCGTGTAGTTGCAGCGCTCAGTCCACACAAGTTCGGCGTAGCACAGGGGCCTCACCCTCCAGAGCGTCCGGCCAGCCCAACATCATCCGTCCTGTGATGCAGGGAGACGGCACCCTCCGTTGGTAATCCCCTCCGTGCACCCCGGTGTAGTGGTGGATCATAGTATGTTAAGCGGACCTCACTATGTTGGTGCGCAGGATCACCTCTACCATTGACTGCACCAAGGTGCGCAAGGCGGGCTTCTCACACAGGTCAGCAACGTGTCTCCATGCGACCTGCCAGACTTCACCACCAGGTACGGGTGATCCTCGCACATCATTGTCTCCCGCCATGGCTCATCGACTCCACAGCTACTCCACATCCCACTCCAGGCCAAAGACGCAGGTCCAGTGAGGGATCCAGGAACCAGACGCAGCTCCAGCGAGGGATCCAGGAACCAGACGCAGGTCCAGCAAGGGATCCAGGAACCAGACACAGCTCCAGCGAGGAATCCAGGAACCAGATGCAGGTCCAGCGAGGGATCCAGGAACCAGACGCAGGTCCAGCAAGGGATCCAGGAACCAGACGCAGGTCCAGAGAGGGATCCATGAACCAGACGCAGGTCCAGCAAGGGATCCAGGAACCAGACGCAGGTCCAGCGAGGGATCCAGGAACCAGACGCAGGTCCAGCGAGGGATCCAGGAACCAGACGCAGGTCCAGCGAGGGATCCAGGAACCAGGCGCAGCTCCTGCGAGGGATCCAGGAACCAGACGCAGCTCCAGCGAGGGATCCAGGAACCAGACGCAGGTCCAGCGTGGGAACCAGGATCTCATCCTGGTCAACCAGGATGTTGGGTTGCTTGAGGGGGTTGTTGATGTGTGCTGCACTATGCCCTGGCTGCTCAAATCTGCATTTTTCATTTTTTTTGTGGATCTTTTATATTGGGGGTGGACAGATGGGCTAAGTCCAAACTTGCGGGTTAGCGTGCCTTTTTCTATCGCTAAGGGCTTATAGCTGGATTCCACCCGCTATCGCCGGTTTCATTAACGCAATCGCGCTAATGTTAGCGGCGGTTTTCGCTGCTGATCCCTGCAGCTATCGCCTGTTAGCAAACCGTTGCTAATACGTCGCTAACAGGGCGATGACTTGCAGGGATCGACGGCGATAGGAAAATTAGCGCTAACCTAGGTTAGCGATAGTTATCACCATTTCTTGGTAATATGCCCCTCAGTTATTTACCTAAACAATAACAGATGAAGTCCAGGAAATGCTTACAAACTAAAAACAAAAAACACTGAAATTCGAAAGTTATGATTAGGAGCCCAATCCATAACAGCCATGCAAACCATAATTCACACTCTAAATACCTTTCCTATGGACTCTGACTTAACCGTAACTGCAGAGCCACCTCTGTAATAGCAAACATATTTAGTAAAATATCTTATTTTTATAATCTTTAATTTAATAATAAAAGAATCAAGTTATGATCTTATAAAAATTGAAGTATTAAAATTAAATACATAACTTTTAACCAAGTGTTTTGAAATACAAATACAAATGTTACCAAGTGGTTTTTTTTCATCAAATTACTGTTTACAAATTAATATTGATAAGTTAAATGAATATATGTAACTTATTCCATTAATATTTGAAATATTTAATATTTAATTGTTAGTATTTTGTTACATTTTGTACTATTTGTTTGTGGTTAATACATATTTAAAAGTTTAGTATTTTGTTACATTATATTATTTTGTTTGAAGTTAATACATATTTAAAAATAGTTGCCATTTATGTAATATAGCAAAATAGTTTAAAATATTTTTATTAAAATAATAAAGTTTAGTAAAATTCCCTATACTTTCCCATAGGGAGATCTCACCAAGAGTGATGGAGATCTCCACCAGCAGGTAAAAAGTTAATAGCGGGACTTTATGTGTGTTAATTCTGTTGTAAGGTGCTCTAACCCTCATTTGATGGTCTCCACCTAGGAGTAAATCTCCACTTGGAAATGGTAAATAGCAAAAAAGCAGAAAGTTACACCTTCGTGCAAGACAAGATTTACATGTGAGTAAATATGCACATGTATATTTACCTTTATAAATTGGCTCCCATCTCTTCCAACTTCAAACTGAGGACAGCTGTTAGCTAAACTGAGGTGCTGTTTTGGCTTAACTTCAAATATCAGCAAACAAAACCCCTGATATATTTCAATACCTCATTGACTGAGTGGGCAAAGGTGAATGACACACCTTAAAACTTAAGACTTTATTAACCCTTAAGATTCCCCTCCTGATGGACGCACTGTACTATATGAGTCTCTTCATACAGGTCTTTAAAATATCAGCCAAAACTGCCTGTATTACACTAAGGGCCACTTTATATTGAAGGACATCAGTGAGTCAGACTGTCACAAAAATAGCAGAACTCAATTCCAACAGCCTGCACACAAGAGGAAGATGAGGGCCTCTGAGGGTTCTGACGTGGCGCAGACATGCATGAGGTCAATATACAGGGGAAGAGACATGCTTTCAATTCACCTGAATACTTAGCAACACAAGTTAAGCCTACTACTCTCTTTAACTGGCAGACATTGACCCTTCCCTATTCATTGAAAATTCAAATTAGTTAATCGAAGCAAACAGTGACGTGGTCATGCTCTTAAGGAAGCAGGCGAAAAATCCCTAAATCCAGTGAAATTAAATATGCAATGCACAAAAATTAGCAACTTAATGAGTTAGCCAAGCCAAACAAGGTCCATTTCTGGAGAGAATAAAATCATAGAAATTATAAAAAATATGTAAAAATGCTGGCCCTAAATGGGAAACATAGTTATGTAAACTGACACTTATAGAGAATGGACCGGCGACAATTCGCCAATGAGGAAAAACAGGACGTCCAAGAACTAATCTATGGGCTATGAAAATCAATTAGAAAACATTAGAAAAGGGCCCTTAAATTGTAAAGTAAAAAATTAGGGTTAAAAAGTTACTTATTGGCCAGGTCCTAGAAAGGAAGGAAAATACCAACCACAGCCCGGGAGTGAATAGTGGGCTGTGGTTGGTATTTTCCTTCTTTTCCATTAAAATTCATGTTTAATTTCTCTGGATTTAGGGATTGTTCACTCACTTCCCTAGGTAATTACCTTCTTTACCTCCTCTGTACCTGTTTTCAGTCTACACCGTTTTCTGAATTCTCACTAGGACTACATTTATTTTTTTCAGGATTTACTTTCTCTCTTTGACTGAGTTTCTGTCCTGATGACGACCCTATAAATATCTTCTGGGTTGAAACACCGTCGACACGAAAAGGTCATAAAGGCATAAGCATTAAGAAATCGGTTCTGCAGGAGACATCAAGAAATATGTTGGACTTGTTTGGTTGTCCACAATTTGATTCATTGATTGTACTTACTATGTATTCGGACCTCAATGCTGCTGATTGCCTTTTGGATTATCACTTTATGTGATTTGTTCCCCTATATTCACTTCTATCATGTGATCACCTTATTTCACAAAAGCACCATTGTTTAATGTAGATCCTTTGTGTACAGTGTCTTCTTCATTCTTGATACATAAAGGATGGTTACACCGAATACAGGTTGTCATTGATTTTCATTTATCTATGATTGTTCTCATTGACAATCCAAAATATTTATGTGAGTATTTTCCTAAATGAAAAACCCAAAGGGGTACATGTTGTTTTTTCCATTGTATACCCGAACCCCCTTGGTACATTGGTAGTTCATGTGGTTATTAGAGTATGAAGGGAAACTGGTCTTTTACTGTTTGAGATTACATGCAAGACTTCACCTGATGACAGAACAGCACATAACACATGCATGCCGGTGGTCAATTCCCACTGTACACTACACCCAACACTCTGAGGGCACCCAAAGCTCCGTGGCTGGTCAGCCTTTCCTGGTGCCTGGCCTTTGGCTGTGCATAGCAGGGATGGACGCAAGAGATATAATAGTGCCAGATGTTATTGTTTCTGAGCTGTCTTTGATTATTCGGGCATTCTTGCAAAGTGTCGTGATGGCTGGTGGTCTACCCTGTATTTTCCCTGATCAGAGCATTTTATTATCAGATTCAGCAGACAAAGAGCAGCATAACTGAATCGAGGAAGTAAGTCTGGCTTCGGTGGAAGCGGAAGAGTTTTCTTGAAAAATTGAGACTCTTTCTTTGGTTAGATTGGTGTCTCATACTGTCAAAGCCGTGAAATCAGATGTCTGCATCTTGGGAATCTTAGATTTGTAAAGGTTCGGCTTTTTGATTTCTTTTTTATGCGAGCCTGAGAGAAGGAGTTTTCCTGCCAGTGTCTCTCCTAGACTATGAAATGCTTCTCAACAGCATTCACCTCAGCAGTGCATCATTCATTCTATTTCAGTGGTATATAAATTGCTTAGAATTTGGATTATCTACTTATCAATGGCTGTATTCATCCACCTGTTTAGTGCTGACAACACTGCTATAGGATTCACGTCCGTGTCTGCAATATGATCTGTATTGACTGTGTCGATTTTAAGCTGAGACCATATTAGGCCTGAAATTGATAGCATGACAATGAGCTGCCCATGGAATATGAAACACGACCACTACATGATCAGGTCATGTCAGAGACATATATGTGTCCCTGTTAGCCACGTGTCCTATGATGTGTCAGATCCATAAGCAACTTGGGGAAAGGTGTGGGTCACTATCATAGTGCTCCCCCATGTAGTTCCCATCTTTGGAAGGGATACAGCTAGCATCTTACTTGAGTGACAGCGTAGACATTTGTATTTCCACTCGAGGGATTCTGCCATGGAAATCAAAGCCTAATAAGCAATGGCAAATTAATGCATGCCAATCCAAAGGTGGCCCCTCTAGAGGTTGTGACATCTCTGACTCTTTGGACCTGGTATCAGAGAGACCTTCCTAAACAGGTCAGCAGTGGTGTATGGTCTAGACCCTTTCAGGAGAAATCCCTCTGCCTAGGCAAGATGCTCAGTCCTTTCTAGGTCAGAGCTGTTGGATTCTAACCACTGGAGATGGAGCCATTAGGACCAGTTAGCCTGTAGATGTGCCTCTTTCCCCATATTTACTACATCCTGGTTATGAACATTCAGTTTCCAGGGTACTCTCCGTGCCAAGTCATTACAAGCTAACCTATGAGTTCCCACGACTCTCACCTTGTTTACAGCTGCATTGCAAACATACTTGATGAAGGATGACAATCAAAGCTACTAAACAGGTCATTGCTCTCAACTCAAGCTATATTCTCTTACTATGTTGCAATACCTAGAGCTATTGTAAATAGGTATTCTACTTATTGATGTTATGTCAATGTTCCAGGGCATTCACCCATGAATTGTGATGCAAATTCAGATTTACAAAGACTTGTAAACCTGAGTTTGTGCCAGAATGATGTGCCCACTCGACAGAGTCGTAACAATTATTAATATCTGTATTTCTCCTCATTCCTTCTTCTTTCCCAGTGTGCTCCATTCTGCAGCTCACATAGAAAGAGGAATATGACTCTAAGGATTGTTTTGTGGAGGAAGGTGCACCTTCCTCAGCCAAAGTAATCCTGCCCGTAACACAGCACCCTTGCACTCTGGTGCATAATAGAAAATAAGGTCCATAGTTCTTCGACTGAATTCATCCAGTAACTGATAGAAATGTTCTTCAGTGCTCTGAAAATCTTTTCTTCTTATTGCAGGTTCAAGATCAAGGATTTCTCAGACTGTGCCTTCTTAAATTACCACCCCATCCGAAGCGGAGAGTGTTCCAACAGAAGGAAATGGATCTGCACCAAAGTATCGAGCTATAAGCGAAGGCGGAAGAAGAGATCTCCGGAGCTGGAGACTCCGTTCTTGAAGGAGCGCTTCCAAAAAACTTGAGAAGGTACCTCCTCGTTCCCAAGCTCCAGATGCAATATTATTTGTATAGTTTATCAAACTGCTCCCTAGTCTCTGAGTCCTTGTATGGGAATCGGTTGCTGTTCAGCAAGGTCTACGCTTGATAGATCCACACGCCTCCATACATACAGTCATATATTGGCTCTGCAGCATTTAACTTAGGTTGAATGGGGGCTATTGCAGCTGTAGCTACCTGCAAATGCATCCTCTTACATCAACCCTTCTGCAACAGAGCTGAAGAAAGCACACCATGCAGGCTCCTATCTGTCTGAAATGACGTTCATTCACCAGATGGGACACAAATTACCCTTTGATAATGAGGCTTAAAAAGGGAGACAACATGTATTCTAAATGATCTATGCATGTTTCTTGCATTTTAATGCACTTTGACAAGATTTACTCAGACAGGAAACAAACTTCTTCTGCCTCTACCTCAGGATGTGTGCCAAGAGTCTGATGTTCACTCACCGTGAGCTACAATGTCCTCCCACGTCCATCTCATTTCACAAGAATTTGCTCTTTTCTGTGAAACCTCACTGGGGGGCTAGGATGATTCAACTTCAATAATTTGCACTAAAACCAACCTCAGTATCTGGTGAGTTAAGCAAAAGATATGCTCATGAACTTTATCAGTTCAGATTCAAGATCAAGTACTCATTTTACCTCTTTCATTCAGAAACACATACATTATGAGGTATTTGCCAGCTAACACATACAAGACAGCCTCATCTTCCAAGACACAGAAGTGCAATCCTCAGGAATCCTCATTTCTTTTGTATCTTGTGTTCTTCGAACTGCTCCTTTGTTTACTAAACTTTCGCTCATGAGCTGTTCCAGTCACTTGGAATTGACGCCATGAGTTTTCTTATAAATTGTATTGTGATACATCCAGGGCCGCTAGAATTATGCACCACAGGAGGACCAAATTATGTGGCAGGGTTCACTAAATTATGTGGCAAAAAGGCAAATTTGGCGGCGTACTACTTAACATTTTGTGACAGTATTACTGCATTAATCTGTCTTTTTGTAAACACTCTCTGGGCTAAGGTTCCTCCTCAATAGCAATAGTTTAACAGCCAAATACAGCACTAGGCAACTGAAAGGTGACTAGTCAACTTTTGCGAAGGGCCTTCCGCTGTTTTTTGGTAAACTCTGCAAATTATGCACCAGATGGTGGATTATGCACTTTACCTCTAATCCTTTCATCCTTTATCACTCTTGAAAGATTAGCACATAAATCCTTTTCCTATTAAAGGAGAAATTGTATTTTTGATTTAGAAATAGAGTAATAATACACGACCAAATTTTAGCGTTTGAGGAAGTGACGCGTGTAATTGTACGGATCGCGAAACTTGTGCCGGCCATTTGTCTTTTCGATGAAATGATGAAGAATAAACAGTGAAAACCACTCATGATAAGTCTAATTCTAATTGATGATTAATGATCTGTGGCTTGAAAATATTCAAATATACCTCGAAATAGACCTTTTTTGTTCTATTTTGCTGACTCCATGTTACATAGTCGGTATTTGTAGCCGGTAAGCAACATGTCCTCCTGTGAAGGCTCGGCTCCTGTGGGGCTCGAGCTTCTAAGAGAACCTCGAGCTGAGCCAGCGTCAAGCTCCTGGCTTGAGTCTGGCTGGAGCTTTCAGTGGCTCGCCCACCTCTGTACATGACTAATGTTTGTAAGGTGTCACTTTATTTACTACAGCTACAGAAATTTGAGAGAAACAACAAACGGAGATTATTTTTAAATACCACTGCTCTTTTCGATGGGTATGATTTATATTTAAATATTAGCAGGTGAAAAATGATTTCTCTAATGATTTGGCATGTTTTGTTTAAAAAGAGAAATACAAAATCTTTTTATTTTTAATATTGGGAATCTAAACAAAGGTAGAAACTGATTTTTGTAAAAAAATATCAGCAACTTCAATAGGTTTCTTCTAATTAGAGAACAAGGCAGACAAATGTGCCTGTTTGCTCCCATTGGAACTCCCACGCCATAGAGCACTGGTATTTTTTCTGGTAGGAATGGCCACTGGAATAAAAATAATAGTTATTACCCTCTTACAGTTACTCCTAAACTTCATTTAAGGTAAAGAATCAGGGATGCACTCGCTATTTCTGGATCCAAATATTCCATGAAGCTTACATATATAGTAGAGAGGTGTAAGGGTCCAGGGTGAATGCTCCTGGCACGTGGCATTCATTCTCCAATGCAGATTAAGTTGGCTGCATTTTGAAACCACCGACCCATTCTGCTAATTGCTTCATTTCACACATTTTGGGGTAGATTTACAAGCCCCTTGCGTCACCGGTGCGTCACTTTTTGTGTTGTACCGGTGGCGCATTTAACTGCTCCATATTTACAAGGACAGGAAAAGCCACCCTGCGTGGCTTTTCCTGTCCTTGTAAATATGGCCCCTTTGCACGCAGCACTTTGCGTGGAAAGGGTGTTCCATGGGTGTTGCTGTGGGTGTTCCCACGCAACACCCATGGAACCAGACACATTTCCAGATTTCCGAGGAATCATAAATCAGGAAATGCGTGTGAATGCTATGCCTCCCCTGGGAAGGCGTAGGAAAGCGCAATGAGGAGCAATGTATTCATTTCTCCTCGTTTTCTTTCCTCTTTCTATGCGTGCTGCATTCTGCAACACACATAGAAACAGGAAATCACCTCTATTTATTGTTTTTGTTCAGGAAGGGTTCCCTTCCTGCACATAAACAATCATTGAAACAATGACGTTTTTCAACTTCTATGAGTGCTAATGCAGTACACATAGACGTTGAAAAACGTCATTGTTTCAATGATTGTTTTTGTGCAGGAATGGAACCCTTCCTGAACAAAAACAATCTCCCCACGACGCAGTCATCCTTGCACCATGGTGCAAGGGTGCCTGCGCCGGCGCATGGCAGCAGTTTGTGCACTAGCGCAGGGGGAAGCACAGAGATGCGACATATTGTTGTAAATATGTCGCATCCCTGTGCTTTGAAAGTGACTCAGTGCGGCGCAGCCAAATGGCTTGCGCAACGCACTAAGTCCCTTTCTTGTAAATCTGCCCCTTTGTTTTTTGATTTTAGGGTGTGATTATGCCTTTCAAATGTGCTCTCTCGTATATTAAAGGTGTGAGCTGTGAGAGCTAAAATAACTCTATTTTCTTTTTCCATTTCAGTTTAATCCAAGAGGGTCATGAAATGAGACATTTCATAGCTTGACGGTGTTCTCAATGTATTCTGCATCCATGATTAATCAGATGTTACCTATGGTCTCCCATAGAGGCCAATTTGATTCAAAATCTATTTTGCGTTGCCCTTGCGATGAATCCTCTCCTCGTCTCATTTTGTATTCTTTTGCAAATTTTGCCAAACTTTTAGACGCAAATACCTGGTACCAATTCTCAAAACCTGTGCTTTTCTTTTCTATCTATATAGGCCTGCTGTTTATTTTCTTCATATGATGCCTGAC
Organism: Calotriton arnoldi; assembly: GCA_963921515.1. Taxonomy (NCBI): domain Eukaryota; kingdom Metazoa; phylum Chordata; class Amphibia; order Caudata; family Salamandridae; genus Calotriton; species Calotriton arnoldi. The sequence goes on from CAWUFW010002888.1 coordinate 1,604,855, forward strand.
CCTCTCATGTACTACTCTGTGGGAGCATTAAAAAAAAAAACGCTTTAAACTAATGTCTATTGATTTTTATCCCTTTTTTATGCTGAGTGTATTTTTATTCTCCGTAAAAATGATTGCTAATTAATTCCTATGTGATGATGGTGGATTTGCTATAGGTAGACAATTATGTGGATCATGTATTCTTCCTTATATGAGCTTTTTATTCATCGCTTGGCCTCTGTGGACGTGCTGCACTTGAGCACTTTATTTGCCTTTCACCGCATCTTACGTTTGATCGCACATGCGTAAGACGACTTAATTTCAAGTGTTTCATCTCCTGGTATGGTTTTTATTTGATGCTGTTTATGTGATTATCGAATTTTAATTACTGTAAAATCACGTGTTATCACAATCGAATAAATATATTCAATCAATCAATTACTTTATTGCTCATCCCAAAAACACCTCACCCTCCAGCTTCAAACTAAATTTTTGGTAGAATGTACATTTGAAGAGAAGCAAAAGATCAACACTGAAATACATAATATTTTTTAAATATTGACTGTTACAATATTTTGTGGCTAGTAAAAAAAAAAGTGATGATTCTGAGTTCTTTTGTGTGCTAACTAATACTAAGAACTAAAGCAATATCCTTGTTCGGAAAATATTTAAGCTGATATAGGGGAATATCAAGGGTGCACAGCACAGAGAAAGTGTACAAAAATACCATAACAAAGAATTCAGATGGCTACACCTAGCACCTGGTGAAGCCACCACCACCCCCCAAAATTGTAACCAGAAACAGGGAATAACAGAGACATTTTGAGGTGATTCGGTATGGGCAGAAAATCAGACCCAAATGCAAACAACAAGTTAAGAAGTTACAAAAAAAAAAAATGCTTGTCCCGAAATAGAATAATCTTAGGAACAAGATCCTTGGAAATCTGGAATTTTGAGGTGTAAATTGTCTGTACTCCTGAAACTCCCTGAACTGTCCATAATGTTAAGCGTAGCAGCGCTGGACCGCTCGGTGCATTGAAATGAAGTGTTGTGAAAGTCAACAGCTTGCTTTATTGTAGATCTGAGGGGCTTGGGGAAGTCAATGAAGTCAAGCCAGAAAGAGACCTGTGGTCATAAACGTTCTTGTTGTAACAACCAATCTAGGTGCATCATGAAGGACCACTTTCAGTGTTACAAAAGCAGAAGGAAGCCTGGTGGCAAACAGGGAGCTCCAAAGAACTAAGGGAAAGTGTTTGTCATTGAAGTTGGATCTCTTGCTGCCGGGACCATTCATGGTGGGTCTACAGTACTGACTTGGAGCGGGACCGTGTAGCCTTCTTCCGGCAGATCCACTGTAGCTCATTGCGGCAGGGTGCAGACTCAAGCATGTTTACTTTCAGTATTCCACACCGGTCACCATCGGAAGAGCCTGCAGCTAGGAACCTGCAGAAGAAATGATATGGGCCTGAAATAGTGGACCAACAGTGGTTCTAGATACAGTTTTCATTGGAAAGCACTTTCATTACACGCTGGTGAATAATGTTCGGTTATGAATGGTTACTGCCTGTATTTGCTGAGGGCAAAATTCAGTCAGATGCTGTATGTAGGGGGCTCCGACAAAGCAGACACTAAAGAAAAGAAGTAGTAAACCTTTTCATGCTTCCCACTTCAGCGCAACATCCTGGTCATCATCTGCCAGTACATTTTCTTGAGTCTTTTTTAAGGGAAATGTGGGTGAGGAATGGCGTCCTCAACCCTTGGCAAGCTACTAGGCCGCTTCTGGCCAGGCTACTGGTGAGTGCTGACATACATTGTACAAATGATTAGAATTGAGACACCTTGACAATTTAGAAAACTAAGTTTGGTTTTGGGCTTACTTCTTCTTTTTCAGTATGAGATAGTTCTTGTGAGTTCCTTTCTTTCTGAGTGTGAGACGCTGCATGTTTACATAAATTCCTGTGGGAACAGTTGATAATCGTGGAGGTTACATGAAGGAAAACACCTTTTGTGTTTCTCTATTATTTGTTTCATGCTTCATAAAACGCTAGTGTGGACCATGAGTATGCTGCCAGGGGATTGGTCGAGTTCACATTAGAGACCTGACTGCTGCGGGTAAGACCAGCTTGACATTATAACACCGCAATGGGTAGACACCGGGTTGGATTCCCAACATTTGGGATCAAGGGAGTAGCCAGAAAATTAAAATGCCTCCCACTTTGAACCAAAACTCCTATGGCACAAAGCAAGAGAAAGAAGTCATTGTGCCCCTTCACAGAAGAGCTTGCTTGTCTCTTCCATCTAAGCATCCATCCATTCACCCTTTCAATCTTCCATCCACCCACTGATATCCACAATGTCATCTTTACATTATGTCATCCATTCAATCTTTCATCCATCATTCAGTCGGTCACCATTCTATGCGTCTATCTATAAATCCGCTCATATCCAAACCTATCCATCCATCTTAAAACCATCATGAAACCAATCCATCATACCTATCTATCTCCTTTCATCCATCCATTCATTCATCACTGGTTCCAAGAAAACCAACCACATCTCGCCGAACCTGAAATCGCTCAACTGGCTTCCATTTGAGGCTAGGATGCAGCTAAAAATTGCGTGTATGACCCATAGAGCACTACACTTCAACACCCCAATCTACCTGGCAAATAAGCTCGAACGCTCTGGTAGCACCCGGCCCTCAAGGAGCACTGGCACACTGCTTCTTAAGCCGAAGAAATTTAAAAAACTAAAAACCTACACCGTACATTCTCTGGCATTGCCCCGAGAATCTGGAACTCCCTATCCGTGGAAACAAGACTGATTCCCTCAACATTTGCCTTCAAAAGGGAAGTTAAAACCCTACTAATGAACACGATGCTGAACTAGAAGTTTTTCTCCTCTTCCCTTTGTTCTTGCTTAGTTGTCTTAGCTATTACCTAACATCTGTTATGGCCCATTGTCGCCCGCCATTATGTCATTAATGCTCCTGTTATATTGCTTTACTTTTGAACTTTGTTCCTGATGTATATTGCCTTACTTTGATCCTGCTGATATCTGCCTTTGTTTTCCACAACCCGTGTTTAAAGCGCTCTGATACCCGCTTGGGTCATGTTCACACTATACAAAACTTTAAATAAATAAATACCCCTGGTACCTAGGGCGTGGGTTACTAAAGAGGGTCCCTAAGGGCTGCAGCGTGAATTGTGCCACGCTAAGGGACTCCTCACCAAGCAGAGGCAGACTGCCATAACAGGCTGCATGTCTTGGTGCAGACAAAATTGAAAACACTTGTGTGCCATGCCTGCAGACCCTGCATGCAGTATAGGTAAGTCACCACTACAGCAGGCCTTACAGCCCTAAGGCAGGGTGCACTATACTACATGTGAGGGCATAAATGCATGAGCAGAAATGCCCCTGTGCTGATCAGCTTCATCACTGCCAGTACAATTAATCAGGGAAGCCCTTTTAAAACATGTGCTGGATACTGGTAAAAACGTGTTCCCCAGCTGCATGATGGCTTTACTGAAAATAGGGATGTTTAGTATCAAACATCTCATATTAATAAACTCACACTGATTCCAGTGATGGATTTATTAATACATGCACCTAAAGGGCACCTTAGAGGTGCCCCCTGAAAACCTACCGACTACCAGTGTGCTGACTGACTGGTCTTAGCCAGCCTGCCACCACAGATGAGTTTCCCACCCACAGGGGTGAGGGCCTCTGCTCTCAGGGAGTCAGGAACAAGGCCTGTTCAGGAAGAGGGTGTTTACACCCCCTCCCACAGGATGACCTGCAAATTAGCATTCCAAGGCAGGGAGCATCAAAATGCCAGCTGCCTTTGGTATGCTAATCGGGCTTCCCTCACAGGAGAGGATGCTGACTCCCCTTTGTTCAGAGCCAGATAGGTGTGCCCACCCCCAGGCTAGTACCATCCCTAAGGTGGGCTACCTGAAGTGGACACGACTTTTCAGAGTCTGCCATCTTGGTGATGGCAAATGTAGGCACTCTGAGACAGGATTATACCCATTTCCCACAGGAAGTGGTCATATTGGGGCGTAGTGACCCCAGGGGTCAGTAGCTTATTGGCTACTACCTTACACTATCCTAACACCTCTAAATCTAGTATTTAGGGGAGCCCAAGGCACAAGGAAATCAGATCCTGCCAACCTGAGAGAAGAAGGCAATCGTGAAGAGTCGCAAGAAGCAACAACAGAAGACCAACAGCTGACTTGACGCCAATACTGCCGGCCTGTCTGCTGTCCTCAACAATTGAACCAAAGACAACTTGTTGTGCAGCTGATGTGTCCCCAAATCCTGGGAGAACTGCCAGCCATCCTGCCAAGAACCAGGAACTCCCATGGAGTAGCAGAGCTGCTCCCCTGCATCCTGCAGGCACCCAAGAGTCCTGAGAGGACCCCGGACCGCCACAAACCGACACCGGAAAGCACCACTGCACCGTTGCCACCCAGCCTGAGCTAAAGTGGGCCAACGGTGCCAGCATGGTCTCCCAGCCCTCCAGAGACAAAGCCCACTTTGGACTTGCCCACTGTGGACTTTCCACCACCTGCAGCCTCTGTTTGCAGGCCCCCTCTACCACAAGTGCTCCCATTGACAAAAAACAGATGCCTCAAGACACCTCTACACCGGTCACCCCTGGCACGTGGAAAAGAAGACCAAAGGTGTCCCAACATCCCGAGCATCAAGAGGTCTCAGCCCCCCTGTTGATTCAGCCCAACTGGCCTCCCAGTCCAAACCTCAGCCTCTTTTCACAAATACTGATCCCCATACACTAGCATTGGGCACCCAATGCTGTATTGCACCTCTGCTCACTGCCATTCCCGTGCCGTCTGGTGTAAGCTCTTGGTGCTGCCTTGGACTTTGTCCCATGCTCACCGTAAGTCCAGGAGATTGGTCTTTTAAGTCGCTGTACTCTACCTGTATGCCATATGTGTTTTTTTCTCCATTGGATAACATGGCAGTCTCTGAATATTGCCTTGTGTCGAATTTTAAAACGCAAAGTATTTCTTTCTCGAAACATACTTACCTGATCATATTCATTCTGGTGCCAAAATATATATATAAATATTTGTGTTATTTTTTAAAATTGGTATGGGTCTCCTTATTTGAGTCGTGTGCATGACGTTTTGAGTGCATGTGTATTTGCAGACGTCTACCACTCCTCTCTGAGAAGCCTAGGGCTGCTCAACCTCACTACCCCCTAGAAGAGCACCTTGGGATTACTAGAGAAAGCCCCTGTCCACTCATAAGGGAATACCTGTTGTCTTTCAACAGAATACCTCATTTTGGTATATTATATAAAGAACCAGTTTCCTACACTTGGTACATGTAGTACCACATACTAGGGACTTATAAGTAAATTAAATAAACAAATCAGGTGTATGCTATTTTCACAATGTTAAAAGGAGGAGCACAAGCACCACACAACTAGTAAAGCGGAATCTGAAGCGAGGCTCGAAGTCGACAGTCTGCTTAAAGACGGGGTCCTGGTGAGGTGGACAATGAAGGCGGGAAAGCTCTGAGTGGGGGACGTTTGAATTTTACGCCCAGGACGTCCTCGACATCGATCGGATGCAGCTCGATAGTAGTCCCTGTGAAGTCTTCTACATTTGAACTTATCATTTTTCTAGACTTGAATTTCTCTCAGCGGAGCGAGGCTGCAGTTGTAGCTGGTGAAGGGTTCGGCGTTGTCAGATGAAGCTTGACGGTGATCCTGGTGAAGAACTTAGCGAAAGTTGTGGGATGCTCAATTCCACTGGCCAGGCACCAGGGCTTTAAGTGGGATGAAAAAACTGGGGGGTCTCTCAAAGGGCATGGACAATGTAATTAAGGGCGTGGCTTAAAAACGCGTAAGCTAAAAATCTGTGCTTAGCATAGTGTGCTGCCCGACTTGTATTTTGCTGTTTCTGTCATTGCATCCAGATATATGATACAACAAGTAACATCATACCGACAACAAGTCAGGACTATTGGCTTTGTCAATGGTTGTTAGCTACATAAGATAAATAAGCAGCAACTATGGCTTGCATATAATATTGAAAAGGCTTCCACTTAAAGCCCTGGTGACACCACGACAATGTTGCTGCTCCTGAGTTTCAAAAAGAGAAGGGGAATCCAGAGAGAAAATTACTCTCTTTAAAGGATTTCCCTTCCCCTACAATGCTCACCTGGCATGACGTCATGCCGTAACTTCTCCACTAGTGAGAAGTGAGCAGTGTGAGCACGCGCACATTGATGTGCTTACTGTCACTGCAGTCCTGAAAACATGCCCCACCTGTGCAGGGCACAAAACACAGCTCGATAGAGACCAGTTTTGAGGCCCCCTTTAAAAAACTGCTGGTACTCAGCATCGGTGAGACCCGGCCCACTTAAAGCCCTGCGATGCACCCTTGTCAGATCGACTTGCAGGTAGGCCCCAGTCCCATGCAGTTCTTGGGCCACAAAATTGACCAAAGGTTTCTGAGTCCCAATTTTTATGGTTATTCAGGAGGAGTACACTGTACAGGAGCTGGGGGTCACCACTTAGGAGTTAGGAAGACTCTCTCCATAAGAGGCCAGGAGCAGGTTCCAGTGCTGGTCCCGTTGGAGTTGGTCAGCTGGGCAGTTGCAGGGAAAAAAGGCCTCTGGAAGCTTGTTGTATCCCTGTAGCTAAAACAGGAGCCCCACCAACTGACCCATGAAGTCATGCTGGGGGCCTGGGTTCAAGGCAAGCAGGTCCAGCAGCAGTGACTTGTTTGAATGAACATGAGAGGCATCGACCACCCTACACCCATGAGAAAGAAACAGAGGATTAGGAACACAGAGCAGCTGAAAATAAATTTCACTTGCTGCTCGGTGATAACATTATCTGAATCCGTGTTTTTTAGGTCTCGCCTGAGCCAGCGCATGCGCTGCACTGGCGAGAGTTTTAGTAAGCGGGTTTTGGAAGTGCAAACAGCAGTTTGCTGGCGACCAGCTTGCGTTCATGCGAGCGTGCACGCGCGATCAGGCGCCATATGGCTTCCCTTGCCATCTGGCTTCCCTCGCGATTACTTTCACTTTCGCAGCCGTGTCAGTTTCACGGCCGCGTGGCCATTGCTTGTTCTATATGTGGAGACCCAGGCGGTGGAAGAGGCAGCATGTTATTGTGCATAGGCTTCTAGGCACTGCCTCCAAATTCACAAACTGCTTTTACTCTTACCATACTCAGATGTCCTCATTTGGAGGTTGGAACTGCACACCAGGGTTCTGACACCACTTGGGGCACATTACTTTGTATCACCCTGCTTCCAGTTGTGAACACGTGTAATGTAAATGAATGCGTGTAGTGTAAAAACTTGGCGTCTGGTGTCTTGCAATCTCCAGGCAATGTTTCCATCCAACACCATCTCATGACTTTGTTTTCATAGTCTAGTTTGAACCTGACCACATATTCACAGCACTGCTCTATATACAGCTGCTTAAGTGCTGGATTCCTATTTTGACTTAAAAAATCGTTCTATGAAGTGTTCTGCTGCTCATCCTGCGATTCTGGGCATATCACTTAATCTCCCCGTGTCTACCAAAAATAAATACAAAATGAATGTGTCCCGTGCGCCGTTGTAATCCCTTTCGGGGAAGTCTCTGCCCTGCCTCTATATTTGAATGCCTCTTTTTCTCCCATCACTCCTCAATCAGACGTCTCTCCCTTACAGTCTTTCATTCCTAATCTTCCCCTGCCTCCTCTCCCCTTCTTCCTCCATCGTTTCCCCACCCCTCTCAGAAGGGTATGCCTTTCTCTCCATCTTTATACCCCATCTCTCCTTTCATTTCACGGCACCGCCATTGCCCGCGTGTTCTCTTCCACCTCTCTCTTTGAACCGCTGCCTCTGCCGCACGAGCTCTGCGAGTGTTTCTCTCCCCCCTCTCTTTTCTCGCTCCTCCCCTCCCCCGCCAATCTTCGCCACCGCTACCCCCTACCAGTCTGGCGGCGAGAGACCTGCAGTGAGAAACTGGCCTCAGTGATGCCGTGAAAATCGTGTCAACACCGTGAGGGGACCGGTTTACTGGGAAGCGCTATATTGAATCCAGTCTTATGTGCACACACATAGCACAATTTTAGGACCCGCCATTTAGAGGCAGACAGAAGGGGAACCGTATATGTCCGAAGCATTAAATCTCACCAGGGAACATTGTAGCAAACGTGGAAAAAAAATTGAAGGTAATGTAGCAAAGACATAGTAAAACAAGCATTGGCATAGCCAATAGGTCTCGCCTTTGGGACCTTAGAAGTGTTTAGCCATGCAACAGTTGATGTTGTTGCACCAAGGATATTGTGCTGCATAACTAAACACTTATAAGGTCCCAAAGGCGAGACCTATTGGCTATGCCAATGCTTGTTTTATATTGTTTTTAGGGGGATGTGGAGGGTAGGAGAGGGGGGTTTGCTTGATGCCCAGAGGTTAGTCTCCTGTGCAATGCACATGTATTGGTTGGTCAAGGTCTCCCTCACCCTCGAGGCCTTTGCCAGGGCAGCGACAACACATTAGTGGGCGTGGTGAAATTCATTGCCAGGTATACGGGTCAATTTTCAGTATTATTTTTAAGGGCCTGTGAGAGGATTAGTAGAGCGCATTAAGCAAAATAGCTTTGGAGGGGCGGAGCAGGCCGATGGGGAGAATGTTGGAGTGGGTGGGACAATGACCTCTGCCACCCAAATGCTTCTGTTTATTATCATGAAGGAGCGGGCCTAAGCAGGGGTGGGCCTAAGCAGGGGCGGCTCCTCCATTAGTGCGGAGAAGCGTCACCCCACTGCTTTCTCGCAGTGAGAGAAGCAGAAACATAAAATGGTAAAACTACCATTTTATGTTTCTGCTTCTCGCACTGCCAGAAAGCAGAAGTGTTTGGTTGGGGTAGGGCGGGTGGGCGTATCTGGGAGGAGTGGCTTGCCCAATGTTGCGGCCCCTGACTGTTTGGTCGGCCCTCAGGGGCCGACCAAACCAGTCATGCGCACTCTCCCTTTTCTCCATGTAGGCTGCATGCAGCCTAGATGGAGGAAATGCCCTCACCATAGGCGCCCGGCTGGGCGCCATCCCCACCAATCACAACGCTACCATTGCAGAGTTGTGATTGGCTTAGGTGATGGAGGCTGCCTGCTTCCTGTTCAGCAGGAGAGCAGGAAAACGGACCCGGCCAGGAGCTGTGACGGCGCGGGACCCGGGAAGGTAAGTTCTTTTTTTATTTTAACTTTTAACTTGTCATAGATGTAGATTTGGGTGGGAAATTCATTCCGTTCCTTGTGGAGCTAGGAGCTTGTAGTGTTGTGTGAGCTCGTAATGACAGAACCCTTATGGCTCCTGATGGACTCCGTAGAACTGTGACGTAATGAAGTGAAATGCAGGTTTAGAATGCTGAGCTTGAGGTTACACGCAGAAGAATAAAGACGGGTTCTACTAAGCTCCATGTATGGCGTAGTCATTGGCGAGTACCCGGGCTGGGAAGGATGGTGCAACTGGCGACGAGATAGGTAACCCGAAGAGTGACACTGCTATCCCAGAGAATTTGCTGTGGTCAAGCAAATTGCTCGTGCATGCCTTGTGTGCCTCTGTCGAAGTGCTGAATTGGCATCTGGCATATGTGAAGTCAAAGCACAGCCCCAGTTCTGTGTAAAGCATTTGAAGACAATGAAAGCTTTACTGGCAAGTCAAGACATAGGTGGCTAAGAACCTGCTGGGAAGGCCGCTACTACGCAAATCAAAGCCAAACATTAATAAAGAATGATAGCGCTATAGGCGGATGCAACCATGCTTAGAAAGAGCCACAAAGTGCAAAATAACACTGCAAACAGATGCGCTGCGAGGCCGAGATTAACCAGGTGTCAGGCACCTCAAAGTGATGTTTAAAGGCAAAGTGATAAAAGAAGCGGTCTTTTGCTTATCAGGCGAGCCATTGTGCCACTGCACTGTGGGAAGCAACCCCAGAGAAAGCGGAGTTGTCCATACCCGAAGTGGCCCACTACTAAAGCTGCTGGGTGGGAGCTCAGAACAACTCCGAAAGTCTCCTAAAAGCAAAGGGCTCCCATGGAGACCAAGAGGGAGGTCAAAGTTCCACAGGCTGTCAAGGATGACCCAGAGGTCAGCACAAAACAGGGCATTAGAGATGGTATGGATGAAGCAGGTCCTAGCCGAACGCAGATAGTGTTGGAAGGAACTCCACCCTCAGTGTCAGCCAATCTACTAAATGGTTACAATGCTGCTGCCTCCTTAAAACCACTACCATTTGATAAAGTCAAGAAGTTGAATACTGGTGATAGATGGACTGCCTGGATAGAGACATTTGATGATTTCTTTGATGTGATTGAAGAAGCCAATAACAAAAAAATTAACAACTACCTTAAGAGCCTCACTGGGAAAAGTGTAAAGGAATGCCACGAGCTGACAAAATTACATAGAGTCAAATCAAAGCAGCCTTGAATCTCAAGTTCAATCCAATGCCAAATGTAGATTACAAAAGGTACACATTCCGTTAAGAATGACAGAAAGTTGGAGAGACTACCGACAAATTTGTTGAGAGACTGGATATGCTCAAACACTGTAAGTTCAATTAATTTAAGCCAAAGCACAAGGCCGAGGGACGCCGAGTGAATTCTCCACAGAAAAAGAAGTTGTGCTTCAGATGTGGATGTTCGTTTCTACATGAAGATAAATGTCCGACCATTGGGCAGATCTGCAAAAGCTGTGGAAAGGAGAACCATTTTGTGATGGTGTTCAACGTGAAGGAAAAAGTAAGTGGTGTCACGGTGCAAAGACCAAATGTCCTCCTGAACGTTCCAGAAGCGGCGTTCGCGCACACACATAAGGCCAATCGACCGCATCAGCTGAGGCAAATCAACATCAAATGAAGTCAATTGACATATAAATCGTCGCCAAATAGCTCTTCTGTATCAATAGCAGGTGAAAGTGAAGAAGATGGTTGTGCTATGTCGAAGTTTACCTCAGAAAAGTATGTGCATCTTGGACTGGCTGCCTGTGAGGAAAAACACAGATCTAAAGAAAAAGAAATCGGCATGACAAAGCACTAAAGTCATTCAAACATTGTCTGAAGATCACATTGAAAGTCAATGGTTGTTCAATATCTTTCATTAGTGATAGTGATGCATCAATAAATATTATGCCTGAGGAGAAATATAATGAACTGTCTCCATTGCCCCAACTTACGCCATCGCAAGTGTATATGTGGGCTGCATCGACACCACTAAAAAGTCAAGGTTGCTTGGTAGCATCGACGAAGCATATGAAAACAAGAGCAGAAGCACCCATTCATGTACTTTAAGGTATGGCATCAAGCGCCTGTTTACTCAGCTTCAGCACAGCTGCTGATATGGGACTGATATCCGTGAACTATAACATGAGTGTTCTTCATGAAATAGTAACTCAATTCCCTTCGTTATTTCATGGGTTGGGAAAACTTACGACTATAAAAGTCCAACTACACATTAATGAGGACATCCATTCTATTGCTCAAAGACACAAATGAATTGCCTTTCGCTTACAGGAAGGTGTTGAAAAAGAACTTGAATCTTTAATCAAACACACAATATCATTGAGCGTTCCACTGGTCCAACTCCATGGGTTTCTCCCAAAGCTGTAGTACCCAAAAAGGACAGTTAAGGAGCTGTACACATTTGCGTGATATGCGTTAAGCAAACAAGGCAACTGAAAGAGAACGACATCCAGGTCCGCACATTGTCAACATGATAACACAATTGAATGGTGCAAAGGTATTCTCTCGCCTCGATCTGAATAAAGGATATCATCAGTTGGAACTTGAGGAGAATTGCAGGTACATTACAACCTTTTCTACACATGTTGGTCTGTTCCGTTACAAGAGACAATGTTTTGGTGTGTCATCAGCTGCAGAGCTATTCTATGATGTCATCTGACATATCATACAGCCTGTCATGAATACTTTCAGTTGTGGTGATGACATTGGTTTTTGGAGTTACACAGAAGGAGCATGACAAAGCTCTCATGCAAGTGTGCCAGTTGCTTGCTGAGGCCGGCTTAACTTTGAATGCCGAGAAATGTGAGATCCATAAAACAAAGGTAAAATTCTTTGGTCATATCTTTTCTGAAGGGTTCTAAAAAGGAGCATGTTATTGAACGTAATACCTTCATTAATTATGCACCAGCATGTAATTGAACATCTTTTTTCCCCAAATTATACAAAATGTAATGGGATCCACAAAATACATGCAAAAATGGAATGCAAGGAGTCTTGAGATTTCTTATTTTCAATTATTCTTTATTTGTAGTCAAATGCATCAGCCCAGCCAACGTGTTTCATCCAACATGGACTTCATCAGGGTTGGAATTGTCTTTTTGAAGATCACCAAGATGTTTCTCTATTATAACCACCGTAGCGTCTGTTAGATAAAGACTTTGACGGAATTAATGCCTTCGATTCATATTGAGATTATCGTATTGATGATCACCCAGAAGCTTAATTTATTGCCAGATATAGTATCAATGTGCTGGTGATCACCGTCGCGCATGTTCAATAAATTCTTAAAAGGATAATTGCCTTAGATCATTGCTAGCATGTTATCCTCCAGGGTATGTGAGGCCGTCTGTCTATCCGGATAGACTATAGCTCACAGTTACATGCAGAAGAATAAAGACGTTTATACTAAGCTCAGTGTGTGGTGTACTCATTGGCGAGTACCCGGGCTGGGAAGGATGCTACAATGACGGATGCTGATTTTGTAACACTACTGCCCAAGCCTGCACTAAATTACACTGATGTGTGCATATATGCCTATGGGTACCAGATATCCCTCAGATGCCTATGCGTTTTCAGCTGTGTCTCAAACATGGTTATTGTAAGAAATTGGGTTGCTGGTGGAAGGGGGGTGAAACCCTATTCAAGCAGCAACCACAACCCTTGTCAGGGTGAAGTCATAAGCAAGCCTCAAATGAACCTATGCTCAACGCTCTGGTAGCTTGGCACAAAGCAGTCAGGCCTAACCTGGAGGCAATGTGTAAAGTATTTGTGCAACACTTCAAACACTGAAAACACCCCACAAAAGGATCCCACACCACTTTAGAACAATAGAGCAAAATTTAATAAATACAATAAGAACAAATGACAAAAATCCACTCAGTAGAACCGGAATTATGAATTTTTTATGGTTTTTTGCAAAATTAGTGTCAAAAAGCATAAAACGCCAACTAGCGTTTCCGTGATAAAACACCCCAATTACACGGAAGAAACATGTATCCCAGAGAATAAGTGGAAAATTGAGGTCGTTCGGAAGAATAAAGAAATAATTGATTACAAGAAAAAGAGTGTAGTGATTTGGTTAAAAATAAAAGAACTTTCAGAAACACTTGGAAGCCTTGTAATACAAGTATATAAACTGCTAATAAGCCAGGTTAAGATGGCGCTCACAAGAAAAGTGGGATGGGTCCGGGTCCGGGTTTTCGGACAGGTGAAACCAATTTAATCAAGCTGCAGCCTATTTAAAGAAACCGGATGGGAGTATGACTATTCGCACAATTCTGCTGTCGGTACGGTAAACTGAAGCACGTCGCACAAGATCATAAGAAAGGGAGGGGAGGGTTCTTAAAATATAACAAAGTTTGGTAGAAAATGAAAACAGACGTAAATTTGGCACACCGTTAAACTACTTTAAGACTCTGGACATTTGCGAAATGAGGGTGGCATTTGCAAATGCATTGAAGTGAATGCCGAGAGTATGGGTGAACAGAAGGGAGAGGGACTTTGAATAGTCAAGACTGTGATTAGTTTAGGAAACACTTGGGGAAGGAAAACAATACACACCCGATATGGGGTAAATTATCCTTTACATGCGAATGCAGTAAAATCAAAAACAGGTTCTGATGTTGCATCGGAATACTGATAAAGGATGTCTATAGTACATTTCTATAGAGTGCAGGTAATAGGAATTAAAATACATGAAAGAAAAAGTGAGTGGGAACAACGATTTGTGCAATAACTTTGGGGTCCATGTATAAAAATAAAAATGAACCAAGAGTCTAAAATACTAATAAACAGTTTCAAATAAGAAAGGACCCAGACACTGATATAATTTTAAGCTGTTTTAAAGAAAAAACCCGGGGCGCCTGCTGAAATACGGGAAATATCAGTAGAGACATCAAAAGGATGGCCTGTGATGTGACTTATGGGGGTGGGAAAGGGAAATGGAAGTAACTGGAGATATGAGAAATGCTCATGAGTGAGGAAACTGAAAGAAGGGGAATGTCATTAGATACGTTGCAAGGTTTGCCTGTGACATGACATATGGGAGTGTGAAAGACAAATTAAAGAAATTGGAGAAATTGAGAAGCTCATGAGGGAGGAAGCTCTATATGGAATTGTGACAACAAGAATAATAATAAGAGCATTTCAACTGGAATATATATGTTTTTTTGACAGTGGGAAAGAAGAGAGAAGTTGATCAGGACGAAAAAATGAAAACATAGGAAGTGAAGCTTGAAATGCCTGTAATTAAGAATCTGGTCATCTCAGAATGTATTTATGGATTTGTAAAGATATAGGAGAATCACAGTGAAGGACAATAAGAATAGAGAAGTTCATTAGCTGTAATCACCTAACACAAAACCCAAGGAATGGAGGAATAGCCAAGAATGAGTCCCATTCTGATAAGGGATAGGAAATTGTATATACTTGTTATTCTCAGATTAATGGGGAAAAAAATGGGATTGTTGAAACATTTCTAAACTTGAATGGTTTTATCTAATAGTCAAGAAAAAACAGAAAAATTGTAAAAGAAATGAATAAAAAATGTACAGTATTCAAATGTAAAAATGTTAGCTCATGTATTGTATTGACTATGTATAAAATCTTTTTAGGCCCTGGTGAAGTCCCATAAAGAATGAAACGCGTTGGCTGGGTCTGCCAAAAAGAGATTTTTTGGATTGAATAAAAGATCTATAAATAAAATTGCAATGTTTGAGGGCTCATTCTTAAGGGCAAAAAAGAAGAAGGAAAAAAGACTTGGTTGACAAGAAATGTAATTAAAAGGGATTACAGCTATAAAAGAATTAAGGAACAAGTGAATTAAAATTAGAACACATGTTGCCCTCCTGTTTTTGAAAAACTCTTGTGCAAAGTATTTGTGCAACTCTTCAAACAGTGAAACAGTGAAAACACACCACAAACGGATCACACACCAGTTTAGAAAAATAGAGCAAAATGTCATAAATACAATAAAACCAAATGACAAACATCCAGTCAGTAGAACTGGAGTTATGACTTTTTAAAGGTTTTTTGCAAAATTAGCACCAAAAAACATAAAACGCCAACTAGGGATATCTGGTAGGCTGGATCAGGTAAAAGTCACACTTTCAGGTCAACCGTGATGACCACCATAAGTTACGACTTTTTATTACAATTCTAAAGACACCAAACTGAACAGGTTACCTATTCCCATTTGGAAATTACAGTTTATTAAATGCAAAAAGGTAACTCCAATGTTATCCTAAGGAAGAGGTAGGCCTTGCAATACTGAGAAACGAATTTAAGAGTTTTTCACTACCAGGACATATAAAACTTAAAACTACATGTCCTATTTCTAAATACACTTCACCCTGCATTCTGGGTTGTCCAGGGCTCACCTTAGGGGTGACTTATATGCATTAAAAAGGAAAGTTTGGGTTGGGCAAAAGGTTTGTTTTGACAGGTCAAAACGGCAGTTACAAACTGCACACATAGGCTCTGCAATGGCAGGACTGAGAAATACTTACCAGGCTACAAAGGTGGGTGGCATAACCACTGCTGCAGGCCCACTATTAGCATTTAATGTACAGGCCCTGGGTACCACCAGTACCACCTTACTAGTGACTTACAATTAAATTAAGTGTGCCAATTGCGTATGAGCCAATGGTGCCATGTTTTAGGGAAAGAGCACAAGCACTCAAGTCACTGAAATGAAAATACGAGCGTTAACCCTTGTGTGTATGGGTTCATTGACCGCAATGGCAACATAATGACAGCCTGGTGAGATGGACATACCATTGCTCTAAATTGTTTGTTCTTCAAAATCTACAACAATAGCTTCCAGGAAATGTGCAGCGACTAACAATGTGGGGAAGCTGGAAGTGAGAATCCTGACAGTGACTCAAGACCAGCTAAAGTGTAGGCTATGACTAATCCATCATGTTCCCCAACACCCCTACCTGTGTCCTCGTCTGATCATATTGCCCCATCGGAAGCCATTCCATATATCCCTCAATGGTCAAGGCATTGAAGGATCATCCTGTGACATTTTAAGGTATGGGCAAAATCGGCAATTGCCCAGGGCCCCCACCGTCCAAGAGTCCCTCTCCGTCTCATCTCTATCTAATTGTATATGCAAACCTCTCTTCTCTTCGCCTACCTGTGCAACTGTCTCTCTTTGTCAATGTCAACTTTAGGATCTTGGGGCTCTGAGCAAAGCATATTTCTTCATTCATAAACATTTTGTATTGGTTTTAACTTATTAGCACTAGGAACAGTACGCGTTTTCATCCTTACACAGACATGGCATATTTCAACTGTTTTTGAGTGATCCCCATTTCTGAGAGTTTGGTTGGCGTTATACAGACCTAAATTAGCAGAAAACGGGTAATAAAATTAAAATTTGTTCTCAACAGGAGCACCAAAAATATATCTTGCCAAAGGCCCCAAAATTCCTTAAGACAACACTGGGATCATCCACCCTCCAGAATGCCTCATCAGGATGATGGTCTAATGTGAGTTATATGTATATTTTGTGTGGGGTATGTAGAGTTGTGCTCGATCTGGTATTTCGGGCACGTCTTTTCTCTCAATATGGTGATGTGTTTCCAGGTGCCTTGTTGGGAGAGGAGCGCGCATGAGCCTAGAAGGCAGTTGGAGCGTGGCTGGTGATTAGGAAAGTTTTAGCAGACTGCTCGTGAGGCCATATTTTGATCACTCTACCGTCTTGTAATAAATATGACTGTTTCCTAGGGCATTAAGGGGGCCGGGCTCCTCTAAGTCTCAGACCCGGTAGTAATTAAAAACGGAAATTAAAACGGGTCCCTATCGGGCCTATGTTCATGTCCTGGTCTGCAATGTCAAAAAACATTTGAAAAATAAATGCTAAAAACTTTAGGTAATCTAAGTCAGCGATTTTGTTTTCTGTTAATATTTCACGTTTCACTTAATATTCCATTCCCTAAGAGTGTTAGCTATATCCAGGATGTTGTGTTTATGTTTCTTTTTTTTGTTTAGCATATTATACTTGTTTAGTACATACTTTGAACTGAGTCGCCTCCATGTGTTTTTTTTTTTTTTTAAATTTCAATGAAGTTTCATTAGGATTGTGCACGAAAAGGAAAGTACTGCTGAAGAACATACCTAAAAGACAGTTCATGGTGAAGTACCAGCAGGTCGTATGGATACAACAGTATAATACATAATGGATCAGCTTCATATAGTATCAAAGGGCCCGTGTAGTATTGTATATAGGGGAAAAAGAAGTAAAACTATCTGTTGTTTGTATGGTAAGAGAGTGAAGTTGTACAGTGAGAGTGGTATGTGGGGTACCCTGGTTGGTAGTGTGATGAGTGGTAAACGAGAGAGATAGAGATGAAAAGAGAGAGAAAGAGAGAGAGAGAGAAGATGGCCAAGAGAGTTATGCTGGGGTTAGAGTGGTGTTGCAGGGGGGAGTTGGGTAGGCAGAGGAAGGGAGCTTGGATGGTGAGGTGGAGGTCTGGGTTGAGGGAGGCGTGTGAGGGGAGTGGTCAGGGCCAGACTGGGCACCAAAACCGGCCCTGGCAAACTGCTCGACCAGCCCCGGGGGAGAGGGTACGGGGGTGTGGCCGAGCTGTTTGCTAGGGCCGGTTTCTGCTGTTTTTGTTACAGGGGGCCGATATTGCTGGCTCCCGGTAACAAAAACGGCCCCCCAGGGGCCCAAAACCGGCCCCCACCCTCGCGGCCCACCGGGGAAACTCCCGGTATGGCCAGTCCGGCCCTGGCCACTACTACTTATAGTTTAGTATAGTTTAGTTTAGTTTAGAGACATGTTTGAAATAAAGATGTCTAGTTTGTACCAGGTTTTACCACTATTTATTGGTGGAGTCCTTAGCGAATGTGGTGTCCTTAGCAGGTGTCAGTGGGCCAAAGTCCGAGTTTGCAAAGTCTGGCAGGGGTCCAGTGAGCCATATGTGGAATCCAGTATCCACATTGTGCTAGTGATGGCGTAATTTTGCTAGATGTTATGTTCTCCCATATGGACCACCAATCTAGAGTCACCTCCGGAGTACTGTTTGAGTCTACGAGTAAGGATTCCCATTTAGTTTGTATAGATTTGGTTAACGCGGTATTTGTAAGGGAGAGGAGTAAGCATAGTTTGAAGAATAGGTGTCCACCTTTGGCATGTGATTGTAGTGCGTTAGGTAAGTTGGGAGGTGTTGGTGGTTTGTGTTTGACTTTGACTGTCTTAATGTTTAGGAAGTTGAAAAAGTCTAGGTCATTTAAGTTGAAGTTATTTTTGATTTGGGAGAAGGGTATGGGCTTGGCAGGAGTACAGAGATCTTTTATCAAGAGTAAGCCTTTCTGTGCCTATTCCTCCATGAATCGAGTTTTGCCTTCTAGTTTCAGGTTTTCATTAAACCATAGAGAGGCTAAGTGTGAGTGTTGCATTTTATTAGCGAGTTTGTTGTCGACTTTTTGTAAGGCCTTTACTGTGCTTGAAAGGATGTTTGCAGATTGGTCTGTTTTTATTATTTTTTATAGTTACAAGGGATGTAAGGGAGAGTGGTTTGGCAAGTTCTTTTTCAATGGCGAGCCAGGTGAGGGAGGAGTTGGTAGCAGGTGGCTTCCCTCTTTCGCTAGGAAATTGTGTTGGTATCTCCTATAGTCTGGTAGGTTTAGGCCACCAAATATTTTTGGGAGTCTTAGTCTCTTCAGTGCAATTCTAGATTTTTTGGCACACCATGAGAACTCAGTGAGCATGGCATCTATTTTCACAAAGAAGCTATCTGAAAGGTAAACAGGGGGCATGCTGATTAAAAAGTTGACTTGGGGAGTAATCATCATTTTGATGAATTCTGTTCTTCCCCACCAAGTGAAGAATCTGATGGACCACTTATCTAGGCAGTCTTTGATTGTATCTAGTATCATTAGGTTTCGCCTAGGCAGCGCATGCGCTGTCTCGGCGAGAGATGCTGTATACAGTATAGTGGGGGGAAGCTCCGCCCACTTTCCGGCCATACATTTTATTGGCTGTAATGAAAAATCCTGCATTTGCATTGGTTTTTGGCGTCTTTGTCCCGCCTCCTGACTGCTATGCCGTCATTTTTCCTCTTCCGAGGCTATCAGCCCCTTTACTATTAAAACCGTTTTGTTTCCCTGTCTTTCCCCGTTCCCTCCCGCAGTCTGTAACTTTTTTTTACCACAACCACCCCCCCACCCCCTCCCGTTCTGGCCTTCGTTCATGCCGGCACTTCCATTTTAAAATGCAATAGGACTCGTAAATCCGAGTCCTATTGCATTTTCAATGCTTGTTTGTCCCGTGATTGGTTGGTGCCTTTGCACTATATTTTGCCTGGCCTGTCCTAATCACATGCGCAATACAAACAGGTCTCTTACGCTGCCTTATATTGTACGCATGCGCCAAAAGTCAGCGCGCTCGTGGATTCCCTGGCTCACACGGAAGCTGCATCTCTATTCGCTCTACCTGTCGGTAACAGTCTTTAGTTTTATTTTTTTATTTATCGGTCTGCCAATTGCGCTGTTGGCGATGTGGTTTTTCATAATTTGTTTTTACAATGCAGCCCTTTCCCACAGGGCGACGCACTTAAAGTTTCATCCGCTTTTAGTGTTTTTTTAAAATTAGCATGGGGACGCTTTACATGCTGCCATGCGCATAACTTTAATCAGCACGGGCTCAGCACTTTCAATTTAAGCACAGCGCCTGCTTTCATATCCTCTCTCTCCTTCCTTCTCTTGGCGCTTGTTCAAAATTGAAACAGCTGTAGAATTGTCCCTAGCGGCACTCCTTACCTGGGCGATGTTTGTTGGTTTCAGATGGCAGGTCGTAGGTTCCAGGCCCCACGTTAGGATTGCAGGGTGAGCTCCCGGGGGGGGAGGTGGGGGGGTGCGGTCATACATCCCTGCGGAGTGAAAAGGCAGAGGCGCCGCTCCGAGCACGAGCCAGCAGGCACAGCAGGTGAGCGGCGCGAGCGGGCAACAGTAACATAAAACAGTAAAGACAGACAATTCAAGGTTAAAAGCAGATAAGAAATCATACTTGGTTCTAAGTTAAAATGGGGCTTCTTTGAAGAAGTACAGAATACCTGCTTACGTGGCCTCCATATAGAGTTGACAAATGTCTCTATACCTTTGTTTTTCAGTACTGCGTTGGCTGCATCATGTTATTGTTGTGCTGTATTTTGCCTTATTAGAGTATGATTTATTAACCTACACACACTTGTGCTAAAATGCTGCATATAACAGAAGCAAACGTGACACCCAGTTGAGGTAATAAATCTGAGCTGCAGGGCCATGCAATTGAGAGAACGGAATATCACAGTGTGCAGTGTAAGGGGAAGTACTGCAGGTGTATGTATATACTCTTAAACACATTTTACGTGCCAGTCGCCTTAAAATCAACAGTCTCTGCATAACAAACTGCTCCTCACTACATATGTCCATGTGCAATCAGCATGCAAAAGCAAGGGCCAACGGCAGAGTCATCTAATATGTTATGCCATATGCGCATTATCATACGAACTGTTCTGAAGTGTACTGCCAAGACCCAGTAATAACATAATCCGCAAAGAAGGCCAAATGTTGCTAGTAAACGCTATAATAATGCAATTTACAATGAATACTGGCAGTGCTCGTTCCCAGCATAAACAACCAGGTGCTGACATTAACATAATCTTACTCCCATACAGACACGCTCTTACACTGCTAGGATAAATGTGCGACACGGGCAGTTCTATCCCTACTGTCTAGTGGTGCATACTATCTGATTTATACACAGCCCTATGCTGGCTGTCCTTGACATGCGCGTCACAGCAGTCCTCAGCCAGGGCCTCTCTCCACTGCACACCAATAGCAATTTGTACTCCGGGCACTATTTTCTCAAATACCTTTCTCCTGCCTGCTGTTCCAGGCAGGGCATGCTCTCTCCTAATGCTTTTTTTAAACATCTTTATAGCACGGGTGCTGAATGCATTTGCAATACAATAGGTCTTGCATTTACGAGAGTTTAAGCTATTGGCATTGTAAATGACAATGCCTTTTATTTATCTTTTTTAAAACTACTCATAAATAAAAGGCATTGTCATTTACAATGCCAATAGCTCAAATGCTTGTAAATGCGAAACCGATTGCATTGCAAATGCTTGTTTTTTCATTAAGGTCTATAGAGGCTTTAAGATTTTAAGTGAACCAGATATCCAGATATTTTATCCTATCAGGCGCCCATTTGAGGCCTAAATCGCTGGTGATAAAGCTATTACAAAGCACATTAAGTGGTAGAACTTCTGTTTTTATCTTTGTTGAGACAGTAAACTGATGCATTCGAGCAGGGATACTCAAAGTACGGCCCAGGGGCCGCAGGCTGCCCTTCTGACCTTTAATTGCGGCCCGCTCGTGAACAGCAGGAACAGCAGCAGTGGGCTGCTGTCCACTTGATAGTGCAGAAACATTCCGAAAGCTGTGAAAAAAACTGGCATACTTTATTTCCATGTTAACTAAGGTAACAATAAAGATGAAAAGGAGGTGCCCTACACAATTTATCTTTAGGTACATTTTAGTTTTGAAGAAATCTTGCACTAAACATGTAAAAACATGATAAACTCTCACAAAACTTCAAAAAAGTGTATTTTATTATCATGCATGAGCGTTTTACCTTAGTAGATCAGATTGTATCACTGCATTGAGAGGCATTCATTAGCAGTGATAGTTTTCAAATATGATCTTGGAAACATTCATAGGGCCCCCGTTCTGAAAACAATGCCATTAGTGAACCAAGAGGCAAGTCATTTGTCAGGTGCACCTTATGTGTAGCCTTGGTTGTTATATAATTGGAACAACATAATTTATTAAATAAAACACAAGAGAAGGTTTTGTACACGCATCCTGACGTCGTATATTTTAATGGGGCTCTTATATGTGGTAATGAAGGAATAGGAGGCAAAGTGAATTTAACCAATTGCCTAGGATCACACAAATTCATCAAGTGGGGAAGCCAGGACCGATACCAGGTTTTCTGGTTTCACATTTTGCAATTCAGCAACCATATGAGTATCTCTTTCGCTCTCAAGTTTTACTTTAGAAGTTAATGCTTTGACTTTTATTCTTGGTGCATGAGAATAGGGCGTCGGCGGCAGACAGAAGTCACGTAAAGGCTTGGCTCGTTGTACACACCATGCATCTGCTTCTAGTTCCCCTATGCCCACCTTTCATCACCCCGACCCTTACATTGCTGGCATCGGTGCAGCACTCAGGCATGCCACAGACAGTGCTTTATGGCCCCTGGGGAAATGTTTGCGAGTACCCATGCATTAGAGTATTCACAGATAGTGGAAATGATGTAAGGGAGAGCTGTTTCTGCTTGTGTGGTGAAGAGGAGTATGTTGTCTGCGTAGGTGGCCAGTTTCTGCAGATTTGCAGAGAAGGGAATGCAGAGGATAAGGGGGTTTTCATTAATTAGACTGAGCAGTGGTTCTAGTGCTAGTAAAAATGGTAGGGGGAAGAGGATTCCCTTGCCTGTACCTTGTTGAAGGTTACAGGAGTTGGATAGGGTGCCTTTGATGTTTAATCTAGCTCTGGGTTCTTTATATAGTGCGAGAATCATCCTGGATAAGGAGGGGCCTAGGTTGAATGAAGTAAGAGTGGCGCAGAAAAAGGCCCATCAAACCTTATCAAAAGCCTTCTCCACGTCCAATGATATCGCACAGGCAGGGTAGTCGAGATGGTGGGCTTTTTCGATAGCATGGCTGAAAAGTCTGATGTTATCTCAGCTGAACCTTCCTTTAATGAATCCGGATTGCGGAGTGTATTATCTTTTTGAGGATTGGGTCTATTCTGAGTGCCAGAATTTTTGCATAGATTTTGTAATCGATATTTATTAGGGAGATAGAGTGACAGTTTTTGTGGTTGGATGGGTCTTTCCCTTCTTTGGGTAGGACTATTATAAATGCCTCAGTAGCAGTTTCCTGTGACTGTGGAGGAAAATTGGGTTACTAGGTCTTCTAGGGGAGTGATTAGCGACGTAGCCCAGGTTTGATAGAGGGAGGCAGGGAAGCCGTCCAGGCCCGGTACCTTCATGGCCTTCATTTTTTTTTTTTTTTTAAATATATCTTTATTAACATTTGTGACAAACATTACAAAATCGGCATGTATCATTCCGTCTTCATGCATTGAGGAGTAGCAAATCAGCATACACAGAAGGGTGAATAACCCGATTATCTTACAGGTATAGACAGCAATCCATCTAACATAAATAATAGTTCCATCTTCATGCATGTTGCCTCGTTGTATTCCAACCTCACAGGTGTCTACCATGATACATGCCTCCAAACTTTATAGGCTAACCCCCTCTCAACTAGACCTCCCCCCCACCCCCTCCATGTCTGGTATACGGTCTCAGGTTGTGCATCCTTGTCATTTAGCCTCCCATTCCGTGGCCATTCAATGCCCATTATGTCAGCGATGGCCGGTCCCCCCTGTCTCTTGAGTACCATCTGGTCCACTACCTGACTGTGTGCTTCCCCCAGCCTCCTCTTGGTCTTCATCTTCATTTTCCGCCCCCCCCACTCATCAACTGTCCCATCATTACCCTCCAGGCCTGTAAATCATCTTCTAACTTTTCGTCTCGTCTAGTCTGCTGCATTCGAATCACCTCAGCTGTTGCCTATTCCTTCACGTCTCTTACCCAATGTGTCAGTTTGGTCGGTCTGCGGCTCAGCCACGAAATGGCGATCGGTCACTTCGCAAGCACTAGTCCCAAGCGGACAAACTTCCTGCTAAGATTCTTATTCTTAGGTCGGGGCAGCAAACCCAGCATCACCACCCGGATCTCTCCTGTTATCTCCCAGCCTGTTACTCCCCGCAGCGCAGTCAGGACTTCCGTCAAATATCCCTGAAGCGTTGGGCAAGCCCAGACCATGTGAATGAAAGTAGCTTCCTTCTCCTCACATCTAGGACACTGCCCTGATCGTTCCGGGTAAATCTTATGCAGCAACTTAGGGGTCAGATAAGTCTGGTGTACATAGTTGAATTGGATTAGCTTTAACCTCGTGTTCGCGCTCTCTTGCTTAACCCCTTCGTGGATCTTGACCCAGTCCCTTTCAGTAATATTGTCTTCAATCAGTGCCTCCCACTTCGCTTGAATTGGCTGTACCCCGACCGCCCTGTCATCCCGTATCGCCCGGTAGAGATGGGAGATCAATCTGCGGCCTTTGGCCATTATTATTAGGGTCTGTAACACCTTTGAGACAGGGGGTTCATCCGGGAACATAGGCCATAATTCCCTCGCCATTTGTGCTATCTTCCCATATTGTAAGAACTGCCCTGGACCTAACTCAAAAGTTTCTATTGCCTGTTCACGTGTAATATACTGTGCGTTGTCGTAGAGATCCCCCATAGTCAGACATCCCCCTCCTGCCATCTCCGCACTGACATTGATGCGGAGAACTGTTCAAAAGGTCGGACGCCCCAGGAGGGCATGTCCGGGGCATACGGGGCTCTCCTCAACACTCTTCGGACCACCAGTTCCCACATCTCTGCCACATGACCAACAATATATGGGCATGCCAAGGGTACCTGCGCCCCCATCATTAACAGCTCAGGCAGCTCCCTGTCTCCGAAGGTCCCCGCCAGCAGGGCCTTCTCCGAATTATAATCCCCATCCAGCCAGTGTATCGCATGTTGTAATTGTGAGGCCGCGTCATAATATTCCAAACACGGGACCTCTAGACCTCCGTTTTGCCATGTTCTTTGTAAAGTGGTCAGACTGACCCATTTGTGCTTGGGTCCCCACAGTAAATCAGTTAGGAGCCTGTCCAGTGTGATAAAGAAGTGTCGAGGATCCTAAAGAAGGAGTGCTGCATCACATACAGGCATCTAGGCAGGACCACCATTTTGATCAGAGCTATCCTCCCCATAAGTGACAGAGGCAGCTCCCGCCAAAAGTGCACCAAATCTCGCAGTTCCTCCACTACTCTGCCGATGTTGAGCGCCAGGTATTGGTCGGCCGGTTCCGCCAGTTTGACCCCCAGATAACGAGGTGCGGTCCTCACCCACGGGAGCCCCCCCTCCGGCAATTCCTCGTCCGGGCACAAGGCCAGTCTCCCCAATGGCACCAGCTTAGACTTTCCCGGGTTTATCCGCAGGCCCGACACGTGACCAAACCTCTCCAGGGCACCCAGCAAAATCGGTATTGCAAAGGCCGGGTCCCGGACATACACCAAGGTGTCGTCTGCGTACAGGGATACCACATGATTAGTCTCACCCAGCGTGATCCCGAAGGCCTCCAACCCTGTTCGTAACCCCGCTGCCAGGGGCTCCATTGCCATGGCAAAAAGTAAGGGCGATAATGGGCACCCGTGTCTGGTACCCCGTTGCAATCGAAAGGCCCGCGTTACCAATCGTCCCACTCTGATCCGAGCACTGGGTGCTGAGTACAACTGCACCCACTTCAAGAACTGTGCCCCTACCCCCATTGCCCGCAAGACCTCCCAGAGGTACACCCACCCCACAGAGTCGAACGCTTGTTCGATGTCTAAAAGTGCCAAAGCGCACTCCTCCTGATGGAGCATGGGTGAGTGCCAAACATGTGCCAGTCGCTGTAGATTAAGGGCCGTGCTACGTTTGGGGACAAAGCCCGCCTGGTCGAGATGAATCAGACGCTGCATGTATGGTTGCAGTCGTGCCGCCATGATCCCACTAAGGACCTTCATGTCAATATTCAGCAGGGATATGGGCATATATGACCCCGGAAGCTGAGTGTCTCTATCCGCCTTAGGGAGCATGACCACCACTGCCTTATTCATGGATGGAGGGAGTGCCCGGTGTTGGAACGCCTCATTATACACCTCAAGAAGGCAGTCTACTAGAATGTGCTCAAATTTCTTATAGAATTCAGCCGGTAGACCATCATTCCCCGGACTCTTAGCCGATTTCAAAGACTTGAAACCCCCCAGTATTTCCTCCTTCGAGATCGGTTTATCCAGCACTTGGCTGGCCTCATCCTCCAAACGAGGGTGGTTCAGAGTAGTAAGGAACCTCTCCATCTCCTCTAGGGCCAGGGTGTGGCGCCCACGTATACTCCGGCCAGATGATCCACCAAAGTATCCAGGATGCCCTGCTGGCTGTACACCGTATGTCCATCCGTGGTTTTCACCTGTACGATAGGAGATGTCTGCATCTCATTACGTATCAGTCTCGCTAGCAGTACCCCTGAGCGATCCCCCTCCGCATGTAGGCGCTGTCGATATGCAGTATTGTGGAACTTCTCGAGGCGGCACAGCGCTGCTAATAGTTCCTCCCGTGCCTCCCGCCACTCATTCAAGCGGCCAGGCACTGTAGGCAACACCTCTTCCAGCTCAGTCAACCTCCTCTCGGTAATCTGAATGTCCTGTTCGAACTGCTTCCAAACCCCATAGGTTGTGCTAAGGCAAAACCCACGTACCACCACTTTCCTTGCCTCCCACTCCACACCCCTCGCCGATGCCGAGCCCCAGTTATTCATAAAATAATTAGTAATTTCCTCCTCTAGCTTCCCAGCGAAGGGCGGGTCTGTAAGTGCCTCCGTTGGGAGTCGCCATGTGGGGATTGTCGCTCTGGGCCTGCTCATGCCCAGGGTTAAGAGCAACGGGGAGTGATCCGATATATGTCTCGGGAGGTACACTATCTCCTCCACCCTGGGCATCAGAGTCTGCGACAAGAGGAACTGGTCCAACCTGCTGAAGGTATTGGGCGCTGGTGTGTGACAGTAGAACACCCTGGACTCCCGGTGCCGAACCCGCCATGCATCCAATAGGCCTAACTCTCTCATCACGTCCACTAACTCCCCAGTCATGCCGGGCTTGGTGTTCTCCCGGGGGTGCAGAGCAGGAATATCGACGGAGAAATATCGAGGGACATAAATATCGCCGCAAAAATATCGTGGGGAAGAAACATCGACAACAAAAATATAGTTGACAAGAATATCGACTGACAGGTAAGTAATATCGATTACAAAAATATCGACGTCTTAAATATCGTTTACAAAAATATAGTTGACAAAAATATCGAATTATTAATAATGTTATGTATTTTAGTGTTTTTAATGAGAATTGTTTGTCATTTTATTATATGTTTAAACATTTTACTAGTTATTAATTTATTTTAAGTTTAATTTTGCGTTTTTAGTTCCATAGCGGGTTGTGGGTTTATAGGGGAATAGGGTGGGAAGTAATTTAATTATATAGATTTAATTAATTATTTATAATAGTTAATAATTTTTTTTAAATTGAATTTTGAGTTTTTAGTTCCGTAGCGGGTTGTGGGTTTATAGGGGAATAGGGTGGGAAGTAATTTATATAAAATGTATTGAATAATTAATATGTATAATTGTGAATTTATAGAGTTAAATGTGTTAATTGATTAATTAATAATTGTTTTTTGACTGGTAGGTCGCTCCCCCACCACACAGCTCCGTCTGTGTGCCCTGCTGCTGCCCCTGATTGTGCTTGTTTTTTCTTTCTGTGCCCCCTTGCTGCCCCTGATTGTGCTCGCTTTTCCTTTCTCTGCCCCCTTGCTGCCCCTGATTGTGCTCGTTTTTCCTTTCTGTGCCCCCTTGCTGCCCCTAATTGTGCTTGTTTTTCCTCTCTGTGCCCCCCCTTGCTGCCCCTGATTGTGCTCGTTTTTCCTTTCTGTGCCCCCCTTGCTGCCCCTGATTGTGCTCGTTTTTTCCTTTCTGTGCCCCCTTGCTGCCCCTGATTGTGCTCGTTTTTTCCTTTCTGTGCCCCCCTTGCTGCCCCTGATTGTGCTCGTTTTTTCCTTTCTGTGCCCCCCTTGCTGCCCCTGATTGTGCTCGTTTTTCCTTTCTGTGCCCCCCTTGCTGCCCCTGATTGTGCTCGTTTTTTCCTTTCTGTGCCCCCTTGCTGCCCCTGATTGTGCTCGTTTTTTTTCCCTTTCTGTGCCCCCTTGATGACCTGATTGTGCTCGTTTTCCCTTCTGTGCCTGTTTCCCGCCGCTGCGCCCCTGCGGCCCCGCCCCCTCACTGCCCATTCGCTGCCCCATTCCCTGCTCCTCCCTCCCACCTCCCCATTTATGGCGGACGCTGCGTGGTGAAGAGAGCGACCCCTGACCTTGACTGGTAGGTCGCTCCCCCACCACACAGTTCCGTCTGTGTGCCCTGCTGCTGCCCCTGATTGTGCTCGTTTTCCTTTCTGTGCCCCCTTGCTGCCCCTGATTGTGCTTGTTTTTCCTTTCTGTGCCCCCCTTGCTGCCCCTGATTGTGCTCGTTTTTCCTTTCTGTGCCCCCTTGCTGCCCCTGATTGTGCTCGTTTTTCCTCTATGTGCCCCCCCCTTGCTGCCCCTGATTGTGCTCGTTTTTCCTTTCTGTGCCTCCCCTTGCTGCCCCTGATTGTGCTCGTTTTTTCCTTTCTGTGCCCCCTTTGCTGCCCCTGATTGTGCTCGTTTTTCCTTTCTGTGCCCCCTTGCTGCCCCTGATTGTGCTCGTTTTTTCCTTTCTGTGCCCCCTTGCTGCCCCTGATTGTGCTCATTTTTCCTTTCTGTGCCCCCTTGCTGCCCCTGATTGTGCTCGTTTTTCCTTTCTGTGCCCCCTTGCTGCCCCTGATTGTGCTCGTTTTTCCTTTCTGTGCCCCCTTGCTGCCCCTGATTGTGCTCTGTTTTTTTTTCCTTTCTGTGCCCCCTTGATGCCCTGATTGTGCTCGTTTTCCCTTCTGTGCCTGTTTCCCGCCGCTGCGCCCTGCGGCCCCGCCCCCTCACTGCCCATTCGCTGCCCCATTCCCTGCTCCTCCCTCCCACCTCCCCATTTATGGCGGCCGCTGCGTGGTGAAGAGAGCGACCCCTGACCTTGACTGGTAGGTCGCTCCCCCACCACACAGCTCCGTCTGTGTGCCCTGCTGCTGCCCCTGATTGTGCTCGTTTTTCCTTTCTGTGCCCCCTTGCTGCCCCTGATTGTGCTCGTTTTTCCTTTCTGTGCCCCCCTTGCTGCCCCTGATTGTGCTCGTTTTTCCTTTCTGTGCCCCCTTGCTGCCCCTGATTGTGCTCGTTTTTCCTCTCTGTGCCCCCCTTGCTGCCCCTGATTGTGCTCGTTTTTCCTTTCTGTGCCCCCCTTGCTGCCCCTGATTGTGCTCGTTTTTCCTTTCTGTGCCCCCTTGCTGCCCCTGATTGTGCTCGTTTTTCCTTTCTGTGCCCCCCTTGCTGCCCCTGATTGTGCTCGTTTTTCCTTTCTGTGCCCCCCTTGCTGCCCCTGATTGTGCTCGTTTTTCCTTTCTGTGCCCCCTTGCTGCCCCTGATTGTGCTCGTTTTTCCTTTCTGTGCCCCCTTGCTGCCCCTGATTGTGCTCGTTTTTCCTTTCTGTGCCCCCTTGCTGCCCCTGATTGTGCTCGTTTTTTTTCCTTTCTGTGCCCCCTTGATGCCCTGATTGTGCTCGTTTTCCCTTCTGTGCCTGTTTCCCGCCGCTGCGCCCCCGCCCCCTCACTGCCCATTCGCTGCCCCATTCCCTGCTCCTCCCTCCCACCTCCCCATTTATGGCGGCCGCTGTGCGGCCGCGCAGCGGACGTGCGCAGCGGGCGCGCCTAAGGCAAGCCCGTCTGCGCCCGTCCGCGCCGTGACCGCGCCCAGCGCCAGACTCCCTGGTCCGGGCATCCCCCGCGCCCGCCACATCAACAGACGCCAATACGATGCCAGCACCCTCCACGCACTCAACCCCGGAAAAGATCACGCCTGCTACCAGGCCACCCCGAAGCGCACCCAAGGGCCCTTCACCTGCCGGAACTGCAGCTTCGCCAGCACCCGCCCCGCCAAACCACCGCCCAGGAAAGAACCCAACTACCTCAGATGCATCCTCCTCAACACCCGCTCCGCCCGCAAACACGCCATCGAACTCTGGGACCTTCTCGACTCAACCTCCCCAGACGTCGCATTCCTGACGGAGACCTGGCTGAATCCCGCTTCAGCCCCCGACATCGCCATTGCCATCCCGGACGGATACAAGATCACCCGCAGGGACCGCACCAACGGAGTCAGAGGAGGCATCGCCATCGTCCACAGGAACACCCTCAGAGTCTCAACCAACACCGACGACACCCTCAGCACCGCCGAACACATGCACTTCCAGATCCACACCGATCCCAACACCACCCTCAGAGGAACCCTCATCTACAGACCCCCGGACCCCGACCACAGTTCAGCGATTCCATCGCTGACTTCGTCAGCACACACGCCATCGCCTCCACGGACTACATCCTCCTCGGGGACCTGAACTTCCACCTCGAGAACAACAAGGACACCAACTCCACCACCCTGATCGACAACCTCGCCACCCTCGGACTCAGACAGCTCGTGACTACACCCAACCACGCCGCCGGCCACACGCTAGACTCCATCTTTTCCGCACCTCCGAACCCCACTGGACTGACCACCACTGCATCCACTTCACCTACAGGAAGCCCACCACGCACCACCGCACCGAACAAATGCCTCGCCGCTGCTGGAGCAGAGTCACGGAAGACCAGCTAACCACAACCCTCGCCCTGAGCCCACCCGCCGAACCCTCCGACCCCGACACCGCCGCCCGCAACCTCAGACAGTGGATCGACGACTGCGCCAACACCCTCGCCCCGCTCAAGAATCCGCCCAACAGCCACACCAGCAAGAAAGCCACCTGGTTCACCGAAGACCTCCAGGCCTCCAAACGAACATGCCGAAAACTGGAGAAGATCTGGCTCCACGAACGGACAGCGGACAGCTACGCCGCCCACAAGAGCGCCACCCGCAGTCACCATCACCTCATCAGATCCGCCAAAAGGGCCTCACTCAAAGACCGCCTAGACAACAACGCACACAACAGCAAAGAGCTCTTCAACATCGTGAAGGAACTCTCCAACCCCAGCTCCAACACCAACGACATCCAGCCGTTGCGAGACCTGTGCGACTCACTGGCCACCTTCTTCCACCGCAAAATCGCCGACATCCACGACAGCTTCAACACCACGACCGCCCCGGCAACCACCGAGACCACTGCCCCCACAACCACCAACCGCCTGCTCTCCTGGACCAACATCAACGACGAGGACACCAGCGAGATCATGAACACCATCCACTCCGGTTCACCGCTAGACCCGTGCCCTCACCACATCTTCAACAAAGCCAGTACAGCCATCGCGCCCCATCTCCGGAAAATAATCAACATCTCCTTCGAGACAGCAACCTTCCCGGAAAGCTGGAAGCACGCCGAGATCACCGCCTTACTCAAGAAACCCAAGGCAGACCCCAAGGACCTCAAGAACTTCCCACCCATCTCTCTGCTCCCGTTCCCCGCGAAGGTCACCGAGAAAATCGTCAACAAACAACTGACCCGCTACCTCGAGGAGAACAACATCCTGGACCCTTCCCAGTCCGGCTTCCGCAGCAACCACAGCACCGAAACCGCCCTCATCGCCGCCACCGATGACATCAGGACCCTGCTAGACAACGGAGAAACAGCAGCCCTCATCCTCCTGGACCTATCAGCCGCCTTCGACACGGTCTGCCACCACACACTACGAACACGCCTTCACGACGCCGGGATCCAAGAGAAGACCCTGGACTGGACCACATCCTTCCTTTCTGGCAGAACACAAAGCGTCCGCCTCGCCCCCTTCCGATCCAAGGCCACCAAGATCATCTGCGGCGTACCCCAAGGCTCCTCCCTCCGCCCAACGCTGTTCAACATCTACATGGCACCCCTCGCCCACGTCGCCCGACAGCACAACCTCAACATCATCTCCTACGCCGACGACACCCAGCTGATCCTCTCCCTCACCAAAGACCCTCACACCGCCAAAGCCCACCTCCACGAAGGAATGAAGGCCGTCGCCGAATGGATGAGGACCAGCCGCCTGAAGCTGAACTCGGACAAGACGGAGGTCCTCATCCTTGGTTCCAACCCTTCAGCCTGGGACGACTCCTGGTGGCCAACATCACTGGGAACAGCCCCGCCACCCACCGACCACGTACGCAACCTAGGGGTCATCCTCAACCCCACCCTCTCCATGACTAAGCAGGTCAACGCCGTTTCCTCATCCTGCTTCAACATCCTCCGAATGCTCCGCAGGATCTTCAAGTGGATCCCCACCGAAACAAGAAAAACAGTCACCCAGGCCCTCGTCACCAGCAGGCTGGACTACGGAAACGCCCTCTACGCAGAAACGACGGCTAAGCTCCTGAGACGGCTGCAACGCATCCAGAACGCCTCTGCACGTCTTATCCTCGACATCCCCCGACGCAGCCACATCACACCCCACCTGAGAGACCTGCACTGGCTCCCTGTCAACAAGAGGATAACCTTCAAGCTCCTCACCCACACACACAAAGCACTCCACAACTCCGGACCAGCCTACCTCAACAGACGACTCAGCTTCTACACCCCCACCCGCCAGCTCCGCTCGACCAGCCTCGCCCTCGCCACAGTCCCCCGCATCCGGAAAACGCCCGCCGGCGGCAGATCCTTCTCCCACCTCGCCGCCAAGACCTGGAACACCCTCCCCACCAACCTCCGACAGACCCAAGACCTACTGGCCTTCAGAAGACTCCTCAAGACCTGGCTCTTTGATCAGTAGCAGCACCACCCCCCTCTTCCCCCAGCGCCTTGAGACCCTCGCGGGTATGTAGTGCGCTTTATAAGTGACATGATTGATTGATTGATTGATTGATAATTAGTTGTTAATTAATTTCAATTAATCAATTAAGAAATAATTATGTTAATTGTTTAATTAATTTTAGGTGTGTGTTGTAGTGTTTATTATGTGTAAATGGTGGGAAGAGTGGTAAGTAATTAATTTTTTATTGATTAATTATTAAATATTTTTAAATTAATTTCCATTAATTAATTAGTAAATATTAATTGTAATTGTGTAATTAATTTTAGGTGTGTGTTGTGGATATTATAGTGTTAATTAATGTGTAATTAATTATTTTTTATTATCTTTGTTAATAATATATTTAAATTTTAAGTATGTTAATATTGGAAAATAAATTTAATAAAAAATGTGCAGGCACATGCATCAAAAGAAAAACCGGTCGCAAACGGGCAGATTCTCAGAATCTGCCCCTTTGCGACCGGTATTTTTGCATTTGGGATGCATCATCCCAAATGCAAAAATCGCAATTTAAGTAATCTCTAAATTGCGATTACTTAAATTGCGATTGCATTCAAGGAATCGCAAATTGAGATTCCTTAAATGCAAAGCAGCAAAGTAAAAATATTAGCGATTTCGCTACTAGGAGCGCAAATTACCATGAAGTTGAACTTCATGGTAATTTACAAAACTTTGAAAAATGCACTAAAGTGCATTTTTCAAAGTTGAAGGTTACACACACACGTCCTTGGGACATGTGTGTGCGCAACATATGTGCACAGATCAATTTCAGGGGTGCAACAGGGTGTCCTTTTGACACCCCTGCACCTTGAAATTGCATGCGCAATTTGCGAGTACCTATTGGTACTCGCAAATAGCGCTCGCAATTTCCCAATCATTCCTATGGGCCTGTAGGCCCATAGGAATGAATGGAAGCCATTCCTTATTTGCGACTCGCAATTTGCGAGTCGCAAATAAGGAATGTGAAGGAATCGCTATTATTATAGCGATTCCTACATGCATAGGATTTTGCGAATCCTTAATTGCGAATCCTTAATATTCGCTATTAAGGACTCGCAAAATCCTAGCTTGATGCATGTGCCAGGTGATGTTTTTGTTTTTTATTGTTGTGGGATCCAGCACTTTCCCTACTGTTGCACTCACTGGAGTGGGAATAGTAATTTTTACCCCTCCGCTATCCAGCGCTTTCCCTACTGTTGCACTCACTGGAGTGGGAATAGTAATTTTTACCCCTCCGCTATCCAGCGCTTTCCCTAATGTTGCACTCACTGGAGTGGGAATAGTAATGTTTACCCCTCCGCTATCCAGCGCTTTCCCTACTGTTGCACTCACTGGAGTGGGAATAGTAATTTTTACTCCTCCGCTATCCAGCGCTTTCCCTACTGTTGCACTCACTGGAGTGGGAATAGTAATTTTTACCCCTCTGCTATCCAGCGCTTTCCCTACTGTTGCACTCACTGGAGTGGGAATAGTAATTTTTACCCCTCCGCTATCCAGCGCTTTCCCTACTGTTGCACTTACTGGAGTGGGAATAGTAATTTTACCCCTCCGCTATCCAGCGCTTTCCCTACTAATGTATTTATTTTGTTATTAAATGTATGTTTTATTATTTTTTTAATAGTTTAATGTGTTAATTAAATATAGAATATATTATTTTATATTAAATTATTTATATATGTGTATATTTTATTTTTATATAATTTAAAAAGTTTATAAATTAAATAAAGATAATAGTTAATAAAATGTATTTAAGTAAATATATGTACACATTTTTTGTGTTTATATTTATTAAATTATGTTTATTTGTTATAATTAGTTAAAATATATATTAAATGTAATTTATTTTGTTAATAATATTAATATTATTTAATTAATTTTATTTAAGTTATGTAATTTTTAAAAGTCAATATTTTTTACTTCTATATTTTTTACATCGATATTTTTGTGTCGATATTATTGTACTTACCTGTTTAAGTATAGGGAGTCGATATTTTTGTAATCGATATTTTTACATCGATATTTTTTTCATCGATATTTTTAACATCGATATTTAAACATGGAACCCTCCCGGGGGGGTTCACGGTCCAACGTCCCATCCAGGACACAGTTAACATCCCCAAACAGGACAATGTCCCCACCCAGGTAGGGAGTCACTGCCGTCAGTACCTCGTAAAAAAAGGCATGGGCGTCCGAGTTAGGGGCATACACATTTATCAAACACATCTCCTGACCGTCCAGCCTCCCATGCAGTATAACATAACGTCCCTCGGGGTCAAGTACGTGATGTAGGTGTTGAAATGGAGTCCCGGGGGCCACCCAGATCAGCGCCCCCCTTGCAAATTCCGAGAATGAAGTGGCATACTGTTGCCCTTGCCACCTGCGCCTAATGTACGGCAGCGTATCACCCCAGACATGTGTCTCCTGAAAGCATGCTATGGCTATTTTATACCGCCTTAGGTAGGAGTGTACCCTTCTACGTTTCTCAAGCGTCGTCATCCCCCGTATGTTCCACATAAGGAGTTTCATCAGGCAAGGAGCCTTAAGTCCGCACAGCTGGCGTCCCACTTCCGTTCCCATCCCGCCAGTACAGTATCGACTTGATTAATCCTTGGTGAACCACAACCCAGACATGGATCCCCTGAACTTCCCCAATAACCATGAATAACAATGGAAACAAATTGATACGACTATCCCTCCCACCAACATAGCAAGTGAACAGCGCCATCCTCCGCCCTATACCATCCCCCTCTGGATTTCCAGAAGAAACATTAATACTCTGCATCAATTCCCCCCAGTACAATGTACAGAACATGGCCTGCTGGGCCACGCCCTGCATAAGTCCGTCCACACAAATGCCATGCGAGCGACCGGTTCCCGGACCGGGCGAGAGGACTAAGCCTCCAGCTCCAGGAACGGGACCCAACCGCTAGTGAGGGGCCTGTCACTCCCCCCTGCTGCAAACACACCCCACTTGGTCCTCACCCAAAATCATGAAAGTGCAGAAGAGAACAAATTGACATGGATTAACATAACATTTGTGTAAGTCACTTATCTGAGTGTCCATAACCCTGGACCAGCACTCCCATCCCGTCCTAGGATTCAGCCAACATTAGTGTCAGGAATGACCCCCGAGGAGGCCAGGTCAGAGTCTGGCGACCCTTCCACCACCTGCAAGGTCCCATCCTGGCACACTCGAACTCTTCCAGAGTCACTCGTGTCCCTCAGTCGCACGTCTCCGGATGTTCTGCGCCGCCGTCCCGTCCGGTCTGTAGATTCCACAAGCAGGTCCGACTGTGTCCTCGACCCTTTCCGTGACTCCCAATCTCCTGTGCTATCCATCCAGTCCGAAGCCTCCTCCACTGATCCAAAGAACAGAGTCCTGCCCTTGTGTTCCACTTGAAGCTTGGCTGGATAGAGAAGGCTATACTTCATCCCAGCCTCCCTCATGCGTCTCTTCACCGCCAAAAAGGTGCGCCGTTGGTCCTGCACCCTTTGCGTATAATCCGGAAAAATTGCAATATGATGTCCCTCAAAGTGCAGGTTTGATCTGGTGCGGATGGACTGCAGGAGCATATCTCGATCACGGTAATTAAAGAATCGGGCTATGAAGGCCCGCGGCGGCGCCCCCGGGCGTGGAGGAGGGACCAGCGCCCTGAGTGCCCTCTTGATATTAAAAAGCTTTGACTGTTTGCCGGGAGCCAGAATCTTCGTTATCCAATCTTCGAGAAACAGTTCTGCAGAGTGCCCCTCCACCCACTCCGGAAATCCCACAAATCTCAAGTTGTTCCTCCACGAGCACCCCTCCTGGTCCTCGGCATGCTCATCTCACTTAATCGCCTTCCTCTGGAGCTCTATAACTGTGCCCCGCAAGGCCTTGGCTTCCGTCTGAAGAACATCCACATTTTGTTCTGTCGTGGCGGCCCTGTCTGAGACTTTACACAGGTCACATCTGCAGAGGTTAACATCAGTCGCCACGGCAACAATTCTAGACACCATCCCGTACCTCGACTTCTGTACGGCCACCAGGATGTCATTCAAGGAGGGCTCTCGTGTTTCGCCCCCTGCTGCCATTTCCGCGTCTTCATCACCTCGTGCGTCTCGTTGATTAGGGCCGTTGGGAAGGGGCTGCGTGTAATTCAAGATTTTGTTAGCTTGCGCTCTGGCGCCTCTATCCTTCACCATGATGCGTAAGAGCGTACCATGTCCTCAGTGCCAATCAGCACCAGCAGTCCCCGGGGCAAGCACCCACAAGCTCCTCCCCTTGTAGTACTCCTGCACACCTATCGCACAGGGCCACTACCGGCCCCCACAGACTTAGTTCACTTAGTGCTCAGCTCGGGCGTCGGGTATTTCTAGGTCGCCACCAATAACCGCAAATTCCACCCGGTCATGCCTTGCCTCTCTGCCCACTGATGTATGTCCCACGCCGTCTAAAACCAGGCGCAGATGCGGAGAAAGTGTAGACTGTCCCCAACTCCCCAGCAAGTGGTAACCGGACCTCAATTAGTCAGCACCTCTCCATCCACCGTCACCAGGCTCAATCGGCTGTCCAAACTGGAAATACAGGCAGATGCCATTGGTTGATGCCCCCCTCAGTACAGGGATAGCGACCCCTCTGTGTGTGCCCCCCAACGTGATCGTCCAGCAGCATGCGTGGGGCACCAGCCTCCCAGACCATCCGAGGCCGCGCCGCAGAGAAAGTAGACAGATGAGGCCTGCGTCGAGCTACTGCTGGCCTCCTCCTCGCAGTCACCTGGCTGGTGGGTTCCACCACCCACTTGTAGGCTCCCGGGTGTCCTCCAGCGTCTGTGGCCCGGGCTCTGGTTCCCTGCACCCCCGCCAGGTGCCCGCAGTCTGACGCACCTTAATTGCCCCTAATAAGCTCAACAAGTCCGATCAGGTCCGGGCCTCTCCCGCCGTTCAGCGTATCTCATCTATGGAGAGCCCGGCCCACCGCAGAGTCTCTGAGGCTGTGTACGTGGGTCGCACGTATGTAAAAGCGCGGAGCTCCGCGACCCGTTCAGCCCTCAGTTACCTCCAGGCTTGTCACTTTCTGGTCCGATATGTGCAGGACCGCTGCCACTGCACACCTCTTTATCATGCAGCAACAGGCCGGGGAGGCTGCCGCTCCAGGCCTCTACTGTGCTCTGCGGCAGCCGCCGTGACCTTCAATATGGCGGCCCCGTCCCGGGGTTGCTCCGATTGCGGCACCGCACTCGCGCCTCCATGGCGTCTCACACGGTGAAACCAGTTTAGGGGATGCACCGACCGGTATCCAATGCAGGGTGAGGTTGGTGCCTCAGGATTATTCAGGATTTCGCCGCGGTAGGACGGAGCTCTGCTAAGCATGTCCTACTCGTCCATCTTGTTGGCCACGCCCCCCCTTTATTATTTTTATTGCCTTTATGATTTCATCGCACGAGATAGGATTTTCTAATGAATGTTTTCTAGTTTCATCTAACTTAGTACTATTAATTTGTTAAGGTATTTCATGCATGAATCATAGGGAGTTTTGTTACTTTGGGAGGTGAGGGTGCGATAGAAATTCTCAAAGGTGGACATAATGTCTTTCTCAATCATAGAGGGGATGCCATGTTTGTTAGTGATGGAAGTTATTCTTGCTCTCTGATGATTCTGTTTAAGATAAGAATCCAGAAGTTTACAAGCTTTGTTTCGCCCGCAGAAGTTGATGCCATTGTATCTTTGGACTAATAGGTGGGCTTTGTTACTTAAGAACTTATTGCATTCGTATGTTTAACTGTGTTTTGTCTCTGGTTCATTTGAGGTCTTTTTCCAATGTTTTTATTCTCAGTTCTAGTTGGTCGAAAGCTTTATTGTCTAGTTTATTTTTGCTTGCCATAAATTTAATATGTGTCCTCTGGTGGTGCTTTTCAGAGCATTCCAAATGATCTGGGTTAGAACTGGAGGATCTGTTGAATTCTATGTATTGGTCAATTTCTTTCCTGATTGAGCCCTCTGAAGTTGAAGCTGAAGGCAGCACAAGTTACTCACAGTAGGTCAGAAAGGTGTTCAGTATAGTTACTCATCTAAATGGGACACAAACCGCCCCTTGAATATATGTATGTCAATGCCAGAATAATCAGCAAAATACGGTATTTCACCCCCTAGGAAATGTGAACACAAGAGAGCAAACAAAGAAACAACTAGAGAAGTAGTTTCCAGAAGTTAAACTATTTCTAAACCATTGTTAAAGCAAAACAAGCTAAAGTGCCAGGTTATAAAAGTAATAGAGGATTTTACACAAGATCACACACCAAGTACCAAGCCCTGGCACTTGGACTTCACGGACTGGATACACAGGAGCATTCTGCGACCAGTTAGACCTGAGCTGTGAGATGTCAATCATCTTTTAACAATAAGGTCAGCCCTGAGCAAGCAATGATTCACTCAGCTGTTTGAAATAAACTCGCCGGGTGTCTACTTACCAGGTGTTGGGGGATGGGAGGAGGCTGAGGGAGGAGGTGACGAACCGCACAAGGAAGTAAAAAAATATTTTTAAGTAGCCCCGGCCGTCTCCCGGAAAAGCTTCACAGCCCAGCCTCGTGGCTCCGCGAACCAATCGCGCTCGCTAAAGGAACGGGGAAGTAACAGCACCCAGGGACCCTTGTTGCCTCGGGTGAACCCCCCTAAAAGGACTCTCTTTGTACTGCAGGTGAGCCAATCACTCTCTCTCTTCCTCGGTGCAACACTTAAGGCCAGACCTTTGATGCTCACTCACCATCTGCAGACACACAGTACTATTGTAGCGCAGAGAGGCTCGCACACGTCACGTACACCAGGGCAGTTTTTGAACGTAGTGAGCGTCTTAAAACTAAAGCTGCTGCCCAGATTTCTACTCTCCTCTAGGGCTGGCCCACCCGGGATCGGTTAGAGCAGAGGTGGGCGAGCCAATGAAAACTCCACCCAGACTCCTGTCTCAGCTCGAGGTCTTCTGGGAACCTGGAGCCTAAAGCGAGCCGAGCTTTCACGGAGGTAATGTGGCCTAATGGCTACATCTGACACCGGGATGGACATTCAGTGAATCATAGTTTGCGCCTGTTGTGAAGCGCTGCTACGTCCTTGGGCAAGGTTTGACTGCCTGAAATAAAACCTGGATTCTGTTTGTCACCTACACTCTAATCTCATCCTCTAAGAACGAAGGTCAACTCATAAACCTGGGTCAAAGGGGGATACCCAACTAGTTAGTGGCTGAATTACACACTGTTATACCGGAAAACCTGGGATCAGTCCCAGCTTCCCTGCTTGTGACCAAAATGTGTGATCCTAAGCAAACACTTAGTTTCACCCAGCCTCCTTTTTCATTCAGTTCAGCATGTGCACTGTACAAAAAAAAAACCTCGTGTTCGATTTAATAGGATATATAGTTGCTTCGTCTATAATAAGAATCAAGGCAACATGTATGGTCCGCATGACAACGGACTTGCTTCTGAGTTCACGGATAGCATTGTCTTCAGGGTGGGGAAGGGAATGTTACTCCAGTTTATGTTTAAAAACTATCACTATTAATAAATGCCTCATTACAGATGTGCTAAAGTGAATCGCTCCAGTGTGTTAGAAACATGTTTATTTGAATTCTGAAGACCCTTATTACATTCTAACATGATGTTTGCATGCCAAATATTTTTGAGGCTCAGCTCGTGCACAACCTCTTAGAGCCAGAGCCCACTCCGGGCTCGGCTCTGGCTTAGCTGACCCTGTTAATTGGTGTGCTGCCCACCTCTGTTGCTAATTACTTCATTAGCACTTATCAGAGTGCCTTGAAAGATATACGCTTAGGATGTGTGCTGTATAAGAAGAAATCCTTCCAGTACACACTCAGGTCACATATTCATATGTGCAAAGTACTTCATCCACATGCCTCTCAAAACTGGAGGGGCGGAGATCTGACGCCCTGGCACACGAGCCGCCCTTGCTTGAGATGCGCCAATGGGCGTTGTTCTACAAAGGAGTGGAAGCCTAGCCTGCTGATAATATTTCGTTGAAGTGGGCGTGGCTCTTGAGAAGCATGGAGCCCAGATTGGCGGCCTGCTAGAATTTCTCTTTTACATGTTCATGATAGGAGGTAAAATGTGTGTTTACTCTTGTATTTAGTTTAAAGGACATTATTTTAGAAACTTCATTTTATCAGTAATTACTTGGTATTTTTTATCAAGGATAAAATATTTAAACTCTGGAAACTTTATGCATGCCAAACGACACCAGTGAAAAACCAAAATACGGTTGTGTACATATATAATACGTGTAAAATGTATGATTTTTAAATGCCTCAGCTCTTGTCTCAGGTGACTTATACACACACATCCTTAGGTTAATTGTTCAATTAAGAGGTAATTGGCATCAAACTTGCCCACCGTATTCAAGGACACTCCAAAGCAGAGGCGAACACCTCGATAGTGTTAAATTCAAGAGTCGAAGAAAACACAAGAACATGAGGCCAAAATAGCTGTCCGATTGTGTACGCTCATATGATGCAGCGTTTTGGAAGTTTGTGTAGTAATATCCTTCTGGTGCGTACGCTTTACATCACACCAAGGCAGCCTTTTGTAGATATGATGTTTATTGTGAAAGAGCCGACGTAAGTTACAGGATAGCTCCTTCACTTCATGAAGGCTTCAATCCTCTTTACATTTTGCCAGCCAGGGCAACATTAATGATACCTCCAACTTCACCAATTAATCTCTTACTTGTAAGAAATCACCGTACCTTTGGGCCGTAAGTTCAAGCACCCGTACACACAGCAAAGTGCATCGAACCTTAACCCCTTCGTTGCTAGGCCTCTCCACCCCCCCCCCCCTGTGCTAAGCCTTTTTCTGGCTATTTGGGGTAGTTTGCGCTTAGGCCCCTGTAACCTTTTGTCCACATAAGGTATCCATGTCAAATTTGCGTCCTTTTCTTCCAACATTTTAGGAAAAATGGGGAAAAAGTGCTGCAGAAGAAAGTGTGTTTTTTTCCCTGCAAAAGGTATCAAAAAGGGTTTGTGGTGCTTAAATCACCACCTTCCAAGCTTTCAGGAACAGGCAGACTTCTGTCAGAAAACCAACAGTTTTGGCATTTTACTGGGACATTGCCTATTTTTCCTATTTTTGTGCTTTCAACCTCCTTCCAGTTAGTGGTAGAAATGGGTGTGAAAGCAATAATGGATCCTGGCAAACTATACATTTTTTAAAAGGAGACACAATTGTGAATTCAGCAAGGGGTCATTTGTGCAGATCCTTTAAGTTTTTCTATATAAACTAATACATAAAATAAAAAAATATTGAAATTGAGTTGAAAAAAACAGCCATTTGTGCCAACGTTTTCACCTGAAACTTCTTCTAAGTATGGCAGATTTTTTAAAGCAATATACCGTTGCGTCCGCTGGACCGATCTGGTTGTGGGGATATACAAGACTTGTAGGTTCGCCAAGAACTTGAGGCACCCAGAGCCAATAACTGAGCTGCGTATTGCAATGGTTTTTCATTGTGTACCGGGTATATAGCAATTCATTTGGTAAACTATAAAGAGTGAAAAATAGGTACCAAGGAAACCTATATATTTCCAAAATGGGAACAAAATATAGAGTTTAGAAGTGGTTATTTGCACAATTCTGAAATTGTGGGTACCCATATAAGCATGTGAATTAGTGGACATTTTTCAAAATGACTTCCTTTTTACACATTGTCTTACATTTGGAAGGCAGAAATGCAAAGAAAGTCAATTGGTAATAACGCTTGTTCTACTATTCTGTATTCTCCTAAGTCTCCCGATACAAATGGTACCTCACTTGTGTGGGTAGGCTTAGTGCCTGCGACGGAAACAACCAAACACGCAACATGGACAGATCCGATTTTTCCGTGAAAATTGAGCCTTTTTTTGCAATGTGCCTAGCTGTGGATTTTGGACCCTAGCTCAGCCGGCACCTAGGTAAACCTAGCAAACCTATACATTTTTCAAAACTAGACACCCAGGGGAATCCAGGATGGGGTGACGTTTGTGGCTCTCACCAGGTTCTGTTACCCAGAATCCTTTGCAAACCTCAAACTTTGTCAAAAACCCCAAATTTTCCTCACATTTCTGTGATGGAAAAATCTGGAATCTGTGTGGATCCACAAACTTCTACACACCTAGCATTCCCCCAAATCTCCCGATAAAAATGGTACCTCACTTGTGTGGATAGGCCAAGTGCCCGTGCAAGGAAACGGCCCAAAAAGCAACGCAGACACATCACATTTTTCCACAGAAAACTGACCCTTTAATTGCTATGTGCCTAGCTGTGGATTTTGGGCTCAAGCTCAGCCGGCACCTAGGGAAATCTAGCAAACGCATACATTTATGAAAACTAGACACCCAGAGAGATCCAGGATGGGATGACTTGTGTGGCTTTCATCAGGTTTTCTTACCCAGAATCCCTTGCAAAGCCCAAACTTTGTAAAAAAAAAAACACATTTTCCTTACATTTCTGAGATGGAAAGTTCTGGAATCTGTGGAGAGCCACAAACATCCACCTCACAGCATTCCCCCAAGTCTCCTGATAAAAATAGTACCTCACTTGTGTGGGTAGGCCTAGTACCCGCAACAGGAAACGGCTCAAAACGCAATGTGGACACATCGCATTTTTCCAGTGAAAACTGACTCTTTTTTTCACAATGTTTCTAGCTGTGGATTTTGGACCGTAGCTCTGCCGGCACCTAAGGAAACCTAGCAATCCCTATACATTTTTGAAAACTAGACATCCAGGGGAATCTAGGATGGGGTGACTTTTGTGGCTCTCACCAGGTTGTGTTACCTAGAATCCCTTGCAAACCTCAATCTTTGTAAAAAATAAAAAAAACATATTTTCCTCACATTTCTGTGATGGAAAGTTCTGGAATCTGTGTGGATCCACAAACTTACACACACCCAGTATTCCCCCAAGACTCCCGATAAAAATGCTAACTCTCTCATGTGGGTAGGCCTAGTGCCCGCGACCGGAAACGGCCCAAAACATAATGTGGAGACTTCAAAATTATCAATTACAAAAATACCTTGTTTTGCGAGGGAGTCACCTGTGTTTTTGAACCCGGGCTCGGCGGCGATCTAGGGAAACCTACCAATCCCTAAACATTTCTGGAAACTAGACACCCGGGGGAGTCCAGGGAGGTGTGATTTGCATGGATTCCCCAATGTTTTCCTACCCTGAATCCCCTGTAAACCTCAAATTTAGCTGAAAATATCAAATTTTTCTCACATTTCTGTGTGGGAAAGTTGTGGGCTCACCGGGCTGACACAAATTTCATACCACCCTGCATTCCCCCTTGTCCCCCGATAAAAATGGAACCACAATTGTGTGGGTGTGCCAAGTACCTGTGACAGGCAAGGGCCCAAAACGTATTGTGGAGACATCAAAATTATCTATCACAAAACAACCTGGTTTTGCAGGGGGGGGGGGCACATGTGTTTTTGGTCCTGGGCTCGATGGCCATCTAGGGAAACCTACCAAACCCCCACATTTCTGGGCAGCCCCCACCCCTGAACTATAAAAAAAAAATAAACCCTGGTGTCTAGGGTGCTTTCTGCACCCCGGGGGGCACAATGGGGGCTACTGCCCCCCGGGGGCAGAAAGACTGAATATCCCCATTTTGAAATGGAGGAGCAAAGACCCTTGCCCAAGCGGCCACTCCCCCTTCCCTGGTACCTAGTGGGTGGATCCCTGCTTGGGGATCGCCCTCCTGGGGCGATCCCCAAGCAGGGATCCATCAGTGAGGGGTACCATTTGAAAGAGGAGATTCCGATACCTCTCCCGTGTGCTTCGGTGCTCGGGGGGCTGAGATAGCCCCACGAGCACTAAAACTGAAACTGATCCGCTAATTTCATTTTCATTTTCAATGTAATGACGTCAGCGCGCCATGCAATAGTCA
The DNA here is from genome assembly GCA_963921515.1 of Calotriton arnoldi. Lineage (NCBI taxonomy): Eukaryota > Metazoa > Chordata > Amphibia > Caudata > Salamandridae > Calotriton > Calotriton arnoldi. The sequence continues at coordinate 1,649,592 of CAWUFW010002888.1, forward strand.
TTACATTGAAAACAAAAAAAAATGCCTTGGAAGGTTGGGGAAGTTCTTCCCCACCTCCTGAGGCAAAATGTGCGCTTGTGCACATGATGGAATGGTTCCGTCATGAGCATATGAGCACTCGTGCTCAGGACAGAACCATTCCATCATGAGCACCGAAAGGGTTAATGTGCTGTTGCACTACGCCAGCGGTTCTTATGTTTTTTTTTACTTCTATGAAGCCCCACTGTGTCAGGACTGAATGCTGGGGACCCAGACTAAAACCATTTCTATGATTTTAATAAAGAATGCTAAAAAATACAGAAACAGGTATACATTAAATACATACAAAAACCATGAAACAATCCCCAGGTGAAGAACCACTGCACTAGATGATTTGGTGATTTCTCATATATATGGATTTATATCTGTCAGCAATTCATGGTGTTTGTTCTTAATGCCTATGTTTGGGAAGCGTACTGGGCCCAACAGATCAGCCATATCAACAGAAGGCAGTGTTTTTTTTTCTTCATAATACATGCTTACTTAAATATGTTTTTGTGGGTCAGAGGTATGCATTGCATGAGCTATCACTGGACGGACGTCTGTTTCTTTTGTAGATCATGCGCAGACCTATTTCGGCAGCTGTTTCCATCGGCCTAATTATAACCGTTGTTATAATTGGTAACACAGTGCACAATGGTGAGTTGTATCACTTTAGTATGGGTTTTGCACCTGGTAAGTGCACATATTTGATGGAGGGCATGCAACACTTACTGGCCATTGCTGGCTCTGTTTTCAATTTATGGAATGCTAGAGTTTACAACATTTTCAAACATTTTATAGCAAATTATTTGTATACGTTATTGCTGAACATGCTATTTTAATGATATTAAAGAACATCTTTTTGCCTCCTCACACCCCAATTTAAAGAATACAGAGGACGTGGTCCTGTCAATGAGACATATCAGGTGTCCCTCAGGAAGGTAAAACATAATACTGTACTGTCCGCCCAACCTCGCTGTGCCACTGGATTCAAGCTAGCCTGGCTAATGAGGGGTGAAACCCCGAAACCGGTCCCAGGATGCTTGTTTCCGGTCCAGGGAGGACCTGGCATGGCAGTTCGGGCTGGACTGTTCCCATGAGGAATAGGGTCAAGACTGATTTGCATATGGCTGAGTCCAAACGCGGGTGGCATAGTGAGCTAAAGAACGATGATGGAATAAACCCAGATCTGTGACTGGGGGTGAGTGTCTGAAAAGTTTCAGTACTCCGTCCATCATCTTGTTGTGTTTGCTATGTTCACCCTAAGTGGCCAAGGGTATGCCCAGGTGTGGGTCCCTTGATTGCTGTGCCACTGGATTTAAGCTAGCGTGGCTGATGAGGGGTGATACCCCGAAACTGGTCCCAGGATGCTTGTTTCTGGTCCAGGGAGGACCTGGACTGGCAGTTCGGGCTGGACTGTTCCCATGAGGAACAGGGTCAAGACTGATTTGCATATGGCTTGGTCCAAACTGGGGTGGCGTGTTGATCAAAAGAACAATGGATTATACCCAGATCTGTGACTGGGGTGCATGTTTGCATTGTCAGCATTCTGTCCATCGTCTTGTTGTTTTTGCTATGCCTTGTTTTGAGAACATATGGAACAGGTCTGAACGTAGTTATGCACATTCTTGGACAACGTAGGCCACCAAAACCATCGCTGACAGTTTGCTAAAGTCGTTTGGATTTCTGTATGACCTGCTAATGGAGTGTCATGACACCAGGTTAGAGCTTCCTGTCTCAACTCTTTTATGGGGACATATAAGGTGGTACTATAAGAAGGAAGCTCATTGTGTACATGATTGTCCTTTCCCGGCACCCAAGATTTTATTTCTTCTTGACTCATACTCTCCCTGACCTTATCTGGGAAAGATTCCTGGTCGCAGAGACCTATGATGTGTTCTGAGTCTACAATGTTCTGTGTTGTCTGACTTTGAGGGGCCTGATCTGTGTAACCCCATCTAGATAGTAAGTTGGCCTTAATCTGTTCAGTGCCTGGTCGATAGGTGATGCCGAAATTGAATTCACCGAAAAATAATAACCACCTTACTTGTCTAGGGGTCAAGGCTTTCCAAGATCTGAGGAATTGAAGATTCTTATGATCAGCATATATTGTGACAATGTGCTGGCCCCCGAATAGGTAATGCTGTTATTCTTGAAAGCATAATTTAATTGTCAACAACTCTCGTTCGGCAACTGTGTAATTCTGCTCTGCCAGCAATAATTTTTTGCAAAAAAATGTCAGCTGGGTGCATGTGTCCTGTGGTGCTGTCACGTGTGATAAAATTCCTCCCACAGCCACATGGGAGGCATCCACCTCCACAAAGTAAGGGTGCTTGGGGTCTGGATGTCTCAGCACAGGGGCCGTTGTGAATCTCTCCTTAAGTAAGTTAAAGACATCATTGGCCTCCTGGGACCACTCAAAAGGTACCTTATTTCATAAAAGTCTAGTGGTGGAACTTACAATGTCAGAAAAGTGGGTGATAAATCGTCGGTAAAAGTTTGAAAAACCCAAGAAGCTCTGTACTTCTTTACTGTGGTCGGTGCTGGGCAATCTAAAATCTCCTGGACTTTTTTCTATCCATGGGCACCCCCTCTGGAGACAAGAGATACCCCAGAAACTGAACAGAAGGGGTATGGAACGCACATTTGCCCAATTTGGAAAAAAGAGCATATTCTCAGAGTTGTTGCAAGACTGTCCTGACATGTTTTCTATGTTAAGTCATGTTTTGTGAATAGATCAAGATGTCGTCGATTATATACGACAACGCAAATGTCCAGCAAATCTCGCAGAACCTCATTGATGAAGTACTGGAAGGCCGCTAGAGCATTACATAACACAAAAGGCATAACTGTATATTCAAAAAGTCTGAACTTAGTTCGAAAGACGGTCTTCCACTTGTCACCTTCTTTATAGCGAATGTGGTGGTAAGCATCATGCAAGTCCAAATTAGTGTACACAGTGGATTTCTGCACCTGATCTAGCAAAGTCTGGAATTAAAGACAATGGATATCTATTCTTTACGGTCACTTTGTTCAAGGCTCTGTCTTCTATGCACGCCCGTAAATTGCAATCCCTCTTAAAAATGAAGAAGAACGCTGATAATGCAGGAGAAGTTGTATAAACCGTAAGGCTAGCATGTCATCTAGATATTCCTTAAATGTTCTGTCTCCGCTCAGAGAGAGTGTAAACGTGACTGCAGGGTAGTGCAGCACCTGGAACCAAGTCGATGCGACAATCAAATTTCCTATAGGGAGGTAGTTTTGTCGGCTTCTATTCGTCAAAGACGCTTTGAAAAACCTGGTATTCTACTGGAAGCTGGTTCAAGGGCCCTGGTTTTAAGGCAGTACAAGTCAAGAGAAAAGGGGCTTCCTATGCGTAATTATAACAATGAGTTTGACAGTAATGGGACCCCAAGGTGGAGGGACCAATCAACGACAAGGTTGTGCAATTGAAGCCAAGGGATCCCTAAAATAGCCCCAAAGGTAGGTGTGGCTATGAGATCAAAGGTCAACGTGACTGTATGCCCATTCTCACATACTATAGATAATGGAATTGTTTGATTAACAATCATCCCAGAAGAAAGCTCGGAGCCATCCACAGCTTTAACATGCTCTGGTACATTTTCCTAACCTGTGGGATGTGTAAAGAACTGGCCAAGGCCAAGTCTAAGAAATTGACTGTAGCTCCGGAGTCAACGAGCATGGGCAGAACCTGCTTCTGTTAGAATGAGATGATAAGGGTGACTGAAATCATTAAGTGTTGTGGGATCATATGGGAAGTATTAGCCAGGTAACGGGGGTCCGTTCAAGAACCACACCCGACTGATTAACCCATGTGTCAGCCGGGCTCTCTAGTTTTCCTGCACTGGACCAGATGTCAAGGTGATAGCTTTTTGAATTCTCTTTGGTCTGGCGGAGCATTGCCATGCAAAATGCCCTGCTTTACGCAATACAAACACAGGTTTAATTTCTTTCTACGTTCTTTTTCCTTGCTTGTCAGGGAGCCACACAAGTCCCCGATCTGCATGGGTTCTGGACTATCCTGATTCTTAGACTCGGCCTCTTTCCGCTTTGACCGCACAACCAGCAGTCTGGGTTCCCCCGAAAGCGGTCTCTTTTTCGTTCCAATAACCGATGGTCAAGCCTAACAACTAAATCAATTAACTCGGAACAATCTGAGGGTAAATCTACACTGTGCGCCAGGGAATCCTTTAAGTCATCCCTCAAACCTCTAAAAAAGAGGTAAGTTATTTTTTCCTCAGGCCACTGAGTTTCCATAACTAGTTTACCAAAGGCAGTAATATAGGTAAGGAGTTCCTTATTGCCCTGACATAGGTTTAACAACTCATTATCTCTGGCCTGGGCAAAGATGTGCTTAGCAAAGAGCCAGCGCATTATCTCTTTAAAACTTTCAAAATAATGTAAAACCAGGTCGTTCTTTTCAATGAGTAAAATAGCCCAATTAGCAGTTGTCCCCCGAGGTAGGATACGATAAAGGCAAACCTGGCTGAATCAGAGGGGAAGGTTCCTGGTTTACAAAGAAACTGCAACTGACACTGACTCCAGAAGGCATCAAATTTGTTACTATCCCCAAGAAAACGTTTGGGTGTGGCCAAAGGCACTGGGACTGCATTGGTAATTGTGACATGAACAGGGTTAGCACTTCCGTTAGTGGAAGCATTAGCTTGATGTCCCAAATCACCAAAGCGTGAATGGTGCAGGACAGGATGTGCACCCATGGGAACCACCCAAGTAACTCCATCAGATAACCATGGTAAGTGGCGAGGGTGACATCGAACCAGTTCGTTGTTAAGCGACAAATGTTCCTGTCACAGCTTCATGCTGTACATCTCCTAAGGCCCTTGCTAGATCTAAAACACTCGGGTCATCTTCGGAAGAGCCTGGGCCAGGTCCTGATCATGCATCTGGTCATTCATATCGTCCAAGCGGTGAAAGCTTGAAAGGCTTGGCCTTCGTTATGCACTCACCTGGTTCCAACCGCGGTGACGAAACTGGAACTGATGCAGGACATCTTATCCCTTGCAGGACTGAACTCGTTCAAGAAATAGAACCTCCTTAAACAAAGCACGGCCCTTGGGGGGGAAAGGGGGTTGGGTTAAAATAAGAAAAAAGACTTGCGGTACTGGGTCCGGTCAGCAACTGTGACGCACAGTGTAACTGGAGACCCTCTGAGTCTGTGATGTAGATTTGCACCGGACCAGGGTCTCTGTTTTGGAGAAGGTGCAATGCACTGGGACAAGACGAGGCAATTACCATCAGTACGCTACAGGCCTCTCTAAACAATGATTATACATTAAGCTCAGCAACATACACTTTCAGGCTCTTTCAGAAAACACAGCATGAAAGCAGAATAACTTGAATCACAGACTGGAGCGAGAAACACTCCCAAGGAATAACTTGAAATACAGATTGGAGTTACTGCCACTTCCAAGGTTACACTCAGAACACAGGTCGGGGTTTATGACACTCCCATGGTTAAACTCCGGACACAAATCTGGGTACTAGGTTCATGCATGTATTATTACTCTGAAGAGCATTCTCATGGCACTACTTTTCATCAGACTAAGTCGTCAGTCCTTTTTCAATAACAGTTCAAGCTGAAGGAAAATCTCGAAGAGGGACCTGGAGACAAGTCTATAGTCTTGAAGACGCCGATACTCCGGCCTGCTTACTACTATGAAAGGATTAGTGCACACTAACCTGATATCAAGTACTTAGCCTAGTTCTTCAACTTGTCCGAAGCACAAAGAAGGACTCGAGCCCTTGACTCAGAGAGTCCCCGGGTAACAGGAGTAGCCGTGTAGGAGGCAGAGACGAAGGATGCGTCGAGGAAACTGGAGCCAAGGGAGTCACCAGAGGAACTTGAACTGCAGAAGACTAGAGCACTGCCCAGGTCCGGCTGATTCTTCAGGTAAGTGGGAAGGAAGAAAGCTTTTTCCACAGGGAGCGTAGGCCAAGCCAGGGGCTCAGTTTTGGGTGCAGTTTATATACCAAGTTCAGTCTCCAATTGATGCAGAAAATTCACGTTTGGCACGTGGAGCATATGGCAGCCTAGAAAGTTATCCAAGACTCCTGAAGGAAACGCGTGTTAGTACACTGGTTTTGGTCTTACAGGAAAGGCAGGTGCAAACTGACAGTTGGAACCAATTAACAAGGAAATTAATGTATCTTTTATGCTCAAACGTGCACAAGGGAAAACTTCCTTAAGATCCTAGTAACAGAGGGAGCAATGCAAGCTATTGGTTCACATGTTCAGGGAATGCTTGCAGGCTCAGGCATAATAGAATTGGGTTTTGGGGAAACTCTAGCATGGTATCCTAGCACGCCATAAAGCGCCACAGGGGTAGCACAGCATGAGCCCTGCGCGCTAGGCCTACTACACAGAGGGAGCATGAGGGGGTTGTGACAGTCATTGTAGGGAAATGGTAACATTAATTTTGCACATGTTCCACTTTTAAATACCATCCATGCTACCATGTGGAATAAAAAGCTTACATGCTAGTGACTTACTCATATTTGAAAGAGAGGTTTTTACCTGTTAAAAAGAGGTATTTTAACAGGTTGCTCTGAAGATTTTACACTGCAGTCATCAGTCAACAATGGCGGGCCTGAAGCCATGTTTTTCTTGTAACACTAGTGGATGGCAAAATTGGTGCTGCAGTCCACAGGTGACAGTTAACATTTTATGCCATAAGTGTATTTCTGCCTCATATACTATGGTTGTATAGAAAAGTTAAATAAGCCAATCATGGATTTGACAATTTCTACATGTTTTAGAGGTCAGAACACCTACACTGGTCACTGAGAGCAGTACCCCAGTGTGCAGAGACCATAAACCGGCAATAAATCTTAACATTAAAGGGGGAGGGGTGACCACGCAAAGAAGGGCATTTTCTCCTGTTCATAATAGTGGTCCATATCAGAATGATTCAACAAAGCAGGCAGACTTGCGGTAGCTTTTGATGGCCACGTGTTTGATTTGGATTAGCCGGAGTCTGCTTGTGACCTTCCGCACCACTCCCTTAGTTGCGACCACGAGAAAACAACTGTGATATTTTCCTTGTCATTTTGTGCCACCAATTTCATACCTGCTAAACTCCTACAGAAAGCACTTCTTTATTGCACCTGCACCGTACAGTAAGCAGATGTTGGGTGAGCGCACTAGCAGGAAGTGGGATTAAAAAATATTGGTGGGCTCTAAAAGGAGAATGACTGAATAAACTTAATTAGTGATCCTTTCCTAGCAGCATGCAATTAAGGGCATGGCTTAAAATATGGGAAATAAAATCCTGTACTTCACCAAGCAGGTGACCTGGCCAGACTGTGGGGGCTGCTTGTGAGTTTTCTGTCATTAAATCCTGACATTTAAGGCAACAAAAATCTTATGTATAAAACAAGCTACACCAATTGGCTTTGCCAAGCAGTATCTAAAAAATAGTAACAACAATGATTTTGCTGTGAATAATTTGGCTTGAAAATGTTTCAATTCTGAAAATATGACACTGTGAATTAAGTGTTATTAAGGTTTGTGGGAGGGGTAGTGATCTTCTGAGTGTCTCAGTCATTCCTGTTCTCTTCTGTACACTATTTTGCTCAGCAGTCTCTCACTCTGTTAGACACTTGCAACCTTTTCCTCCATTTTGTTTTTTAGAAATCCTTCATCTGCATACCTCAGCCATCATCTCTTTCCTCTTCAGCACCATCTTCTCACTCTCTTCTTCTGCAGGTACTTACTTTTATCTCTTCCACTTCACCATCACCCATGCCCACTCATTAACCTGTTGACACTGCATTTTCTTTTCCTTTGGCGCTTTCCATATTTGTAAAGCTGTGTACTTCCTTTACACATGTTACCACATTTACAGTTAGCTTATAAATGACCATCGCTCTTTGCAATCTGCAGAGAGGTCAGGGATTGGATGTGCATGTAGTCTGAACATCCTTAGATCCACTGACAGGTACAGTGACAAACTTGCACTGCCTACATCCATAGCACTCACGCATATACCTGGAGAGGACTCCGTTCAAAATGTGCACTACAAAAAAGGCATATATTGCATGAAAAAATAGTTACAGAAACATAGCAGCAGAAAAAGAAAATACGTTTAGGGAATGCAAGGTCAAGAAAATGTGAGAAGTGAACGGGAACTGCATATCAACATTAATTACTTTCAAGTCACTGTAGAGAAATCAGTCAAACAGTGCTTCTGACTGTAAAGTTAAGGATATGAAAATAGGACCTTATAATTAGTAACTGTAGTAAGTAACTACGGATGCTTGAGTAGTTGTAATCAGGAGTTTATTCGGGAGCACAGCTAGAGGCAACACAACGCCTGCTGACCAAATCACCAACTGACGTTCCTAGAACACACACACATAGAATAGAGAATGCACGCAGGTATTCTGGAAGGGTGAGTAAGGGGAGACATAGAGAAAGGCATAGGAATACATAGCGACCATATTATGAGAGGTTATAATATACAACACACCTTCCTCCTTTATGGGGAAAGAAAAAACAGATACAATAAGGATGTAAAAACACCCATCCTGTATGTACAATTAACAGCAATAATCATTGAGATAAGTTGGAGGTCTGCGACACCTTGTGATTCTGTTGTTCACAGACAAAGGAGTGATGTGAAGATTAGGGGAGTTGCCAGGAGAGTAGTTGGCAGTACTTCCCGAATCACAAGCATCACCTCCACCCACACTCCTTCTACTAATAGGAACAGGAAACAAGGGATCATCCTCCATTGTTGACAACATGTAACCACTGTTACCTGTAGAGGCATGAGTGTCTTGGACAGTGGTATTGTTAGATGCAGGACCTTTTTTTTGATATAACGCAACTCTGCGGAGGTTCCATTTTTCACCATTGGTCAAGACCACGTAATGGGGAAACACCTCTTTGACACTGAACGGACCTTTAAACTTGGTTAACCCTTTTGAAATTCTACCAGGTTTTACTTTGACAAGATCACCTTTTGAAATATGAGAAGAGAACGTCCTTTCGGAACAAATGATGGGAGTGGATACAGAGTGACCACCTTTAGAAACTCCTTCTTTAATCCAGGACGGAGTAAGTTTCGTACTGGGAACTCTGCCTCGCATTAGTTCAAAAGGTGACTTTTCATTTAAGCCATGAATAGTAGTGCGATAGGCCCACACCATATCTTGAACCATGTCATGAGCAAAAACGCCACTGGAGCAAGCCATCTGAATAATGCCTTTGACAAGTCTGTTGGCCCTTTCGCACAAACCATTACCCTGTGGGTTATACAAGGATGTGCGATGATGTGTGATGCCACACTTAGATAAGAAAGAACACATATTGTGGGAGACAAGTTGTGTACCATTATCTGTGATGAGAATATTAGGATAGCCCTCTTCTTGAAAGAGTGTTTTCAGAAAAGTAATAGTGCTGTCTGTGGTAATGTCTTTTACAAATCTAACTGTAAGCCATTTGGAGAAGACATCAATGGACACAATGGCGAAACGTTGACACAAAGGCAGTTCCTCCATTGGTCCAATAAAATCTAGGCAAATGCTGTGCCACGGACGACTAGAACTTACTAGCTGACCCATAGATGAACCAACAGCAACTTTAAGTCTCTTCTCACCCTCTTTACATGCTGAACATTTTTCAATCCATGAAGACACTTGAGAATCCATGCCCGGCCACCAAAAATTGGCTTTAAGCCTGCGCTGGGTCAAAGTTTGTCCCAAATGTCCTTCATGGGCAATATCAAGTAGTTTTGATCTTAAGCTTGAAGGTGGAACGAATCTGTCACCTCGCATGAGAATATTATCTCCGCAAGTTGATAACTCATCTAATACCTTCAGGAAAGGACGAGCCGAGATGTGTACACAACTCTCCCGTCTGGAACCCAACCTTATAAGAAGAATGACCTGTTTAAGAACATGGTCATTAGCCATTGCTTTACACCATTCCTCGTGTGTGAAAGTGCCTTCACTGACAGCAAGGACATCTTGAACTGACGCAACAGCCCACTCTTCATTCTCAACATTGAGAGATGCATCATCAAGATCTTCCCACTTGATAGACATTCTAGATAAACAATCAGCTTGAAAGTTGCGCCAACCCGGGACATGTGAAATGTCGTATTGATATTCTTGGAGTTTGGCAGCCAACCTAGCTAGCCTGGGAGAACCCTTGCCCGCCCCACCGGGAGACAGTATGCAAACTAAAGGTTTGTGATCAGTTTTGAGGAGGAATTTGGTACCCCACAGATAAGTACGGAAATACTGGACACCCCAAGCAGCAGCGAGTGCCTCCTTCTCAATAACAGAGTAGTTTTGTTCTGAAGGAGTGAGAGTGCGAGAGGCAAAAGCAATTGCTCTCTCCCCTTCAGAATACTTCTGTAATAAAATAGCACCTAAACCAGTGGCACTTGCATCAACCATGACTACGGAGGTACGCTTCGTGTCAAAAGGGGCTAAAACATTGGCTTCACAAATTTCTTTTTTGATGAGGCTAAAGCATGTATTCTGGTCGTTCCCCATCCAAATTTTACACCTTTTTTGAGTAAAAGTCTCAACGGCAATGTCTTGTCTGAAAAGTTTTTCACAAATTTAGAATAGTACTCAATCAACCCCATGAAGGATCTGAGCTGATCTTTGTCAGATGGACATGGGGCAGACTGAATCGCTTCCAACAGATTCTTCTTGGGTTTGACTCCTAGAGCTGATATTTCATAACCAAGATACTCTATCTGTTGCACAAGAAAGGAGCATTTCTCTTTTCGAAGAGTAAGGCCGGCTTCCATAATTCTGTGCAAGACATCCTTGAGTACAAGATTGTGGTCAGCAATAGAGTCTCCAAAGACAAGAATTTCATCTTGGAAGAAGACTGCTTTTTGAACACCTTTGAAGATCTCCGTGACCATGCGCTGAAAAACGCTGGCCGCTGAAATTAGACCAAACGGGAGCCGTGTGAACTGGAATGTTCCCTCCGTAGTTATAAATGCGGTCAGATGTTTAGAATCATCGTGAAGCCTTATCTGATGGTATGCGCTCTTAAGGTCTAATTTGGAGAAGAACTTCGCTCCCTGCAAGGTAGATACCAACTCTCCAATATTTGGTAGGGGAAAGGTGTCCGCAACAACACATTTATTCAGTGACCTTAAGTCCACACAGAACCTCAATTTTCCGTCCGATTTCTTTGTAATAACAACCGGAGACACCCATGAGGATGCCTCTACTGGCTCAATTACACCATTTTGCAACATTTCATTCAACAAGGATTTGACCTCATCCCTAACTGATAGAGGAATTTTCCTTAATTTAAGTTGGATGGGAATGCTATCTTTTTTAATCGGATAAGATGAGAGTAACCCTTCAATTCACCCAGCTCATCTTTGAATATGGCATTGGCACCCTGTAATATGTCTTCTAAAGAGTAGTCATCAACCACCATGACTTGAGAAGGTGCCCTAGGGTTGATAATGATATGGAGATCGTATTGATGGACCCAACCCAGTATAGGAGGACCATCAACAGAGACATAGACTTTTCTTCTGATGGATCTATTCTTAAAGGAAATATGAGATTCAAAATACCCTAAAATATCAATCGTGTCCCCTTGGTATCCTGTAGGAGATATATCGCTTTTATATAGTGGTTTGTTTTCCCAATGACATTTAAGTAAGGATTCTGGAATAATAATATATCTGGAGCCTGTATCAACCATGAGGGAAACTTCACGACTGTCGATGTTAAAAGAGCTTTGGGTCTATTTTGTCTCTTATCATCATCACCAACTACATCAATGTCACTAACAACTAGCAACCTTTCCTTCTCTGTTCTGAATCCTTCTGTGGAATCTTGGATGACCGCTACTTTCGGCCGATTCTTAGTTTTGCACATCTTTGAAAAATGTCCAAGCCTCCCACATTTTAAGCATTCTTTGTTTGATGCAAAGCAGAACCTGGATTCAGACGTGTGTCCATTGCTGCCGCAACGTGAACAAAACTTGGATGGAAATTTATTGGGAGGAAACTTTTTGTTGCTTGGCCTATTTTTGCTTCTTACCAAAGCAACTGATTCATCATCGCCTAAATCACATTCATCACTCGGATTTGCTGAGAATAAGCCTGGGCGTAGTTCGCGAAGTAGCGCTACGCGAAGCTACGTGAAGTGCAGTTCGCACTACGCGAGCTACGCGTAGCACTACGCGAACTGCGTAGTGCGCTGTTCGCGATGATTGCACAGTGCCGGATGCTTGTCCGCACTGTACAATGATTGAAAAGGGCATCTTGCACAGTGCGAGCTGTCTTTTACTGCCGCTCGAGTAGATTTTTACTCGAGCGGCAGCTTTCTCAACGCGGACTGGTAGTTTCTCATCGCGAGCGGTCGCGAGCATACGCGACCACTCGCAATGAGAAACCTGACCTCCCCGTGTTGAGAATCTCGCCGGGAGGTTTATTTTCCACGCTTGCGATCGGCAACTTGATGTTGCTGATCGCGAACGAGGAAAAAGTCTCGCCAGGATGTCATTTTGCTTGCTCGCGGTCGCCAACTTGACGTTGAGGACCGCGAGCAAGCAAAAAATGACCGCTGCACTACGCTACGCTACGCTACGCGTGTTTGCACTGTGCTACGTGCAATTCGCGTTGTGCGAAGTAGCGCAAACTTTGCAAATTACGCGAGCGTAGCGTAGTGCTTTGCCCAGGGTTAGCTGAGAACAGTTTTTCCTTTGTATTTCCTTCATGCAATTCTCCGATTCCTCAATCACTTTGGCCAAATCGATGGCTACTCTCAAAGTGGGATTTTTCGCAGCCCATAATCTTTCCTGAATCTTTTTATTATTGCATTGAACTATTAACTGATCTCTAATAAGTTCGTCATTCATGGGCCCAAATTTACACTTCACGGATAATTCTCTTAATCGAGCCACAAAATCATCAATAGATTCATCACTCCGTTGGCGATGAGTATAGAATTTGTAACGGTTCATAACTAAGTTTTCCTCTTTGGAAAATCTAACCTCTAGCCTGCAAATTGCCTCTTTGTACTCGTCTGGTACGAGCTGCCCATTGGCTTGGAGTGCCTGAGGAAGAAATCTGAAGATGCGTTGTCCTTCCTTACCGAGTGTGCTGAGGAGTAATGCTTTTTTGCATTTCCCTGAAAATTCCTGACCATCTAGAGCATCAAGGTAGTTCTCAAAGATGATAATCCAATCCTCCCAGGGAGTGGAGGGAGTACCAGGTTCACTTAAGAATGGTGGTGGAAGGGTGACTGCTATCTGATGAGACATTGTAATGATGTGAGATACGCAAACTCCAACGAAGGTATGTAGGTCTGGTGGTGAGCTAACCTACACTGTTAGTAAGTCTGAAGGAAAGCTACCAGACACTGAATGAGTATTGATTGCAAACACCTCCACTGTTATTACATGCACAGAAAAACCAAAAATTGATGGCTTTTTTTTTTTAAGTCAGGATGTGCGTATCATCGTACGATAAGCACTGTAAACATACCTGGAACCCGAAAGTACAGGACAGGTGTGCGTATCACCGCAGGTACACCCTATGATGCGCTGCAAAGTGTTGATTTCTCCAATCTAAACACTTCCGACGGCTTTCCTCGACAGATGGTTGGTTCCCTAGCAACGCGTCTTGTTGTGCACTTTGCGCTCAAAATGGCCGCTTAGCGTGCTGACACGAAGCGCTGAGAGAAGAAAACGAAGCGAGGCTTGAAACGCAGCGTGCAATTTCCCTTACGGTTGCTGACGCTGGTTTAGATGACGTGATAGTGGCGTGGTTACCTATTCTGATAGCAACTAGGGGCGATTGGCAACTGTCTTGTGTTGATTGATGGCGCGGTGGGTGGTAACCATGGAGACGCGCTGGAGTAGGGAGACGCGCTCAAAGGTATGCGCGCAATCAGACTCACGGTTGCTGGATGACGTCAGTAAACCTTCTCCTCCTTCGTTTTGGGACCATCTGTCCCGTGTCGCTCTGGCTGTGTGTCCGTCTTGTCTCGTTGGACGAAGATCCTTTGATTTTCGTGGATTCGTTTTGGTAAAGCGTCGCCTGCTGGCCGTGGTTGGGAAACGATGGAAAACAGCACCCTATTGCGATCTGGTCAGCTGCAATGATCCCAGGTCGTCGCCAAATTGTAGTAAGTAACTACGGATGCTTGAGTAGTTGTAATCAGGAGTTTATTCGGGAGCACAGCTAGAGGCAACACAACGCCTGCTGACCAAATCACCAACTGACGTTCCTAGAACACACACACACATAGAATAGAGAATACACGCAGGTATTCTGGAAGGGTGAGTAAGGGGAGACATAGAGAAAGGCATAGGAATACATAGCGACCATATTATGAGAGGTTATAATATACAACAGTAACCCATCTGAAAACTGTCATGCTTAAAGCCCTGCTAGTAGGAACTAAGCACTGTATAAAGGGATGCCGTTCAGCACAACTTCTTCTTTACTTTCGCTCCTATGTTTCACGCACTAGGTACAGCATGATCTCCGATTCTGAACAGAGGCAAGCAAGCGTTTAGGCGAAAGGGACTGCTTTTGTGTAAATGCTTAAACATTCCTTTTAAAATCAGCATGCTAATGTGTACGCAAAACTTAGTCAGTCATCAGTGACCTGCCCCCATAAGGCCCAGTTGCACATTCTACACCAGTTTCCTGCTGTACACTTCATTTCATAATAACCGTGCAATTTTGAGATGTGTAATTTGCAACAAGAGCCCTGAGCGCATATCCATTTCTAACATAGTAAAAAACCGACAGGAGTATAACCCATAGACCAGGCTGAGATCTGGGTAAGTAAGCAAAACTAACAACAATGTCTCAACCGGTGTCATTAAGGAAGGCAGATATACATGCATGTACACGACATTACAAAAAAGGAAGAAGGGAGACTCATGGATCGTTTTAAAACGTACTCATGGCATCATGTATTTAAAGTAAATAGATCAAAAGAATAAAAAGAACAGATATATCAGCACTGTTGGCAAAGAATGCGAAGGCAACCCACAAAAAAGTACTTTGTGCACTAACGTGCTCATGATACACAAGGGTGACGGCACAAGTGACAAGTGAGAGAACAGCGGAAGGCGCAATGTGACAAAGCGAAAAAATATTTACAAGAATATATGGTTCACAAGGGATTATTTACAATAGTTGGTCATGGTTTAGATCGACATTTTGTGTGAACCATAGTTGAATTGGCGCTGAGAATTGCGCTGTGATGTCGACGGCGTTTCAATCCTATTTCTTCAGGATCATCTTCAGGACCGGGTTGCCAAGTCAGGGGTGCTGAAGGGAGCAGGAGGCGGACGTCCGAGGGCAGCGGGGCTTGCCCAGACGAAGAGGTGGTCGAGGTCACTGGAGGGTTCCAATGACGGTGCGTGGAGCGTCACCGTGGTGGTCGTAGATCTCGTGTGTAGATCCAGGTCAGTGTTGGGGCTGAGGAGGGCTGATAGAGACGATCCGGGTGGGGATCGGAGCGAGCTCAGGTCTGTTCCAGCGTGTGAAATCTGGGAACCAGTATTGGCACGTGGTGGGCAGAAGCATCCACGTGGGGGCACTTGAATAGAGATGCTGGCAGTTACTAGCTGTGTGGTAAGTCAACGGTTGGGAGCCATGCGACAGGGTCGGGGTTCCGATCCACTGTCTAGGTAGGGTGGGAGGGGTACGGTCCGTGGATTTTGTCCGAGCCGCCTCCGGTTTAGCCACACATGTTCGTGGCGGCTCGGCGCTACTGAGAGCACGCCTCCTGGCTTGGGATTCAGTCCGCCATCCTCCGTCCCACGGACAAAATCCACGGACCGGACCCCTCCAGTGACCTTGACCACCTCTTCATCTGGGCAAGCCCCGTTGCCCTCTGACGTCCGCCTCCTGCTCCCTTCAGCACCCGTGACTTGGCAACCCGGTCCTGAAGATGATCCTGAATAAATAGGATCGAAACGCCGTCGACATCACAGCGCAATTCTCGGCGCCAATTCAACTATGGTTCACACAAAAAGTCGATCTAAACCATGACCAACTATTGTAACTAATCCCTTGTGAACCATATATTCTTGTAAATATTTTTTCACTTTGTCACATTGCGCCTTTTGCTGTTCTCTGACTTGTCACTTGCGACGTCACCCTTGTGTATCACGAGCACGTTAGTGCACAAAGTACTTTTTTGTGGGTTGCCTTCGCATTCTTTGCCAACAGTGCTGATCTAACTGTTCTTTTTATTCTTTTGATCTATTTACTTTAAATACATGATGCCATGAGCACGTTTTAAAACGATCCATGAGTCTCCCTTCTTCCTTTTTTGTAATGTTGTGTACATGCATGTATATCTGCCTTCCTTAATGACACCGGTTGAGACATTGTTGTTAGTTTTGTATCCATTTCTAACAGCAGGATGCTGAGACCCATGAGAATGGGGTACAACTTCACTGTGAAGCAGGGATGGCCTACCTAGCAGCACTAGGTGAATTGACACTGCTGCAAAGTCAGGATAGTGCACACATGGCGTGCCAGGGTGGCCACTGTGCTCCAGATCTAATAGTTTGCAAATCGAGAATGCAGGGCCAAGGGAGACTGTAGGAGCCCCGTACTCAGTGGCAACAATATTTAAACTGCGCACTGAGCTGAAGATGGTCCGACGTACACCACGCCCGTGCAGGCACATGCGCATAAGTAAGCGCATTCTACAAGTGCATTCCACAGTGCCACTGTATTCATGCTGGCCAGGCTGATGTCCTCCTTGTCCCGGTCTATCCCATACAATTTTTAGGTCGAGCCTTAGCGTAAGCGCATGCGCTGCTCGCTCTGCGAGGCATGCAGTAGTAGAGTGTGGGAGACAAGCTGCCCTCATTCTTCGCCCATATTTTTAATTGGCTTGTATTTGTCCTACGTAAATTCTGTCTTCTAATTGATTATGAGGCTTGTTAGTCGCGCCTTATTATGGCCATGTCGTCATTTGTACCCTCCCATGGCTACTGGCCCCTTTACTTCGAGTGTTACACTGTACAGTACGTGTTAGTTAGAGCACTATTTTTTTCCGTGCCTTCTCACCCCCTCCCCTGCCCGCACTCCTGTTGTCCTTGCCTTCTCCCCCTCCCCCGCCCGTACTCCTGTTGTCCGTGCCTTCTCCCCCTCCCGCACTCCAGTTGTCCGTGCCTCCTCCCCCGCCCGCACTTCCATTGTCCGTGCCTTCTCGCCCCCTTCTCCACCTGCCCGCACTCCCGTTGTCCGTACCTCCCCCCTCCTGTTGTCCGTGATGCAATGCAATAGGTCTCGCGTAATGCAAGCCCTATTGCATTGCAAATGCTAGTTATTTTCAACTCAGCTCTGTGTGAGGCAGCTGACGCTGCCACAGCTAACCCCCCTGCACTTCATGAGCTGAGCCCCGCCTCCAGGACCACGAGCTCAGTGTGCGCGGCTCGCCAACGCCCAGAGCAGCAGCTCCCATCTCAGGTACTGGGTGCTATTCGCTGTGCTGGAATTCTCTAGGACCACAGAGGCACGTCTTCGCTACTTGCCCGCCCCACAACCCCTCAGAGGTTGCTGCTTGAACACCTCTCCCCGCATCGCTCCCCCCCCCCATTGCTGCTTTTTGCAATGCATGCCTGGTTGCCCCATCCCTCTCGCACTTTTGAGCCAGGAGGCAGCATCAGTGATTTCATGCAACGAGTGTAGGGTGGTTTCTCTTGCCTCCTGGCGATGCCCTTTAGGGCTGACTGCTCATGTTTTCAGGCGTTTTTGGGGGAGAACAATCCAAGCTGCATGTTTCTTCATCTGTGTAAACATGCACAGGGCTCATTGCGCCTGATCAGACTGCCCATTCTGGTCATAACATAGTGCTAATGCCATCGCGGTCGTGGTTTCGATACCCATACGGGCACATTTTTAAGTTGATCGGGCGGATCATTGAGCAAAAACATCCATGGCAGGGGCTTGTGCCTTCATTCCACCAATGTTCATCCCTTCGCCCTAGTTTATCTTTGTCGGAGGGGAGAACAGCAGATCACTTCACCCCCTTTCATTTTCTTGATGTTCTTTCAATGCGCACTTCGTCATGTGGGGCACATGATTTATTTAATTACGTCTTTTTCTTGCAGACTCGCCCTAGCTTAACTGTAGCACGACCTCAAAAGGGAGTAAATGGGAAGCTGTTTACTTGTGCTTGAGCCCTGGCATGTTCAACAATCTCAATTGTTTGAATGCCACATACGTAATCGCACCCCCACTTTCATTCTTGTTTCTCCCTCCCCCAAATCCCCCTCCTCCTGCTGTCCCTTGTCTCCCCCCACCTGCTCTTTCACTCCCCCCTTCTGCTGCCCATCCTTTTCCCAAATAGCCTCCCATAGTTTCTTACTGTCCTCCCAATTCTCTAGAAAAACGACATTGGCAAAAAGCTTTGGGAATGCTTTTATAACCTTTATTTTTCAGCTTTATATAGTGCCAATTTCATCTGAACGTTTTGGACCGCTTTATGTGATCACCAGTTACTTGCACACAGGCCCTCCCTCTCACCCGCAGCTTGTGGTGAGTGTATAGCATACTGATTTCAATCTCCACACTCCTGTTGCTGTTTTTGCAGTTCTCCTCACCTTCCTATTGTTTACAATTCTTAACCCACCCTCCCATCGTTGTTTTAAGTTCTCGCACCTACTCTGCCATAGTTTTCAATTCTCCCCCTCCCGTGGGAGAGCCAGCTTGACCTCAATAGCTACAGCACAAACTGAGCCTGGAAAGCATTGCTGTGTAACCAGGCCTGGGCATAGTTCGCAGAGTTTTGCTACGGGGCACTCCGCAAAGTTACAAAAAAACCCAGTGAAGCTCCGCAAGTGGAGAAGTGCATTGCAAATTGCCATTCACGCTGGTCTTCCTGCCGCTGGGGTAAAAATTCTACCCGAGCAGCCGTTCGCGCTCACAAACTTGCCATTCGCGATCGCGAGCAGGGAAAAAACTCCGTTGCACTGTGCGAAGCGGAGTTTTCTGCATTTTGCGAGCTCCGCGGTGCACGGAGTGCAGAAAACTCCACGAACGGAGCAGAGTTCACCGCCCATGCCTATGTGTAACACGCTACTTCGCAACCGCAAACATTTATTAAAATAAATAGTGTAGCTGCGAATCTTCACCAGTAGTTGAATTTTACACCTCCGGCTATTAACATTTGTGCAGCGCTCACTGACAAACAAAACGGGTTCAAACAGGGCACAGCACTGCTTTTCCAATGGAAATAACGTCCTAAAAGGGTATCCAAAATTTGAACAGATGTCAAGGCATGGGTAAATAAACCGGGCTCCATCTCCTTTGGCAAATACAAGTAAGTATTGCTCTAAAAAGGCCACAAACAGGCGGGGAGGAATCCGTAGCTGTTACAGTCACCTGAAAGGGCATCTTTTCAAAAACAAATATGCTTTCCGGGCACGTTAATTGATCATTTTTGTGATATAATAGACAGTGCACACAATTGTTAAAACAGACTCTTGCAGCACAGCTATTGCCTTTTGTTGCGCTGTAAGTACACATCTCATCATCCCAAGGGCTCTCACTAAAGTATCGTTCAGTTGCCATTTACATTGGGCATCCCTGTTGGCAGCTTTCAATACACATTCATTTAATACTCCAATAATGTTTCATCGAAGTGCGCAAACTGTCAGTCTGGTTTGCCTCCCTGCCCCCATTTCCAGTGGAGAAGCTGCTTTCAGCGAGATCGTGCCATTGTCTAGTCCCAAACTCATCTTTTGCTAATAAATCGCACAGTGAAGTCAGCCAATGGCTGAAGTTGTGTGACGCATTGCATCTTGGTGCATGCTTGAGTGGGTTGGAGAAAAATGTGAATGACACAACCCCAGACAATTGGATAATTTGTGTCTGAAAACCCCTGTAAGTAATTCTGTCATACACATAAATTTAGTCAAATCAAAAGGGCTAATACTGACCTAAAAAAGTCAATCATAGTGCCATTGACTGTTAGCCGCTCGCCTTTGAGAAGCAAAGAAGGAAAGAATGCAAAAAAGAAAAAGAATGCACAGAAGAAGGAAAGAAAGAAAGAAGGAAAGAAGTAAGGCAAGAAAGCAGGAAAGAAAGACCCTCCACCTTCCTCATCAGAAGTGAATTCATTATGATAAATTATATTGCTCTTCCATGGATCCAAAGCAACAGCTACCATCTACCGAGTTCAAAGTGTAACATGAGGAAGGTGGAGGGTTGGAATAAATAAAGTGGAGTTGAACATAGAATATTTGATGACTCATCTTTTATCCCTAATGAAGTCTGTTTAGGACGAAACGCGTTGGCTGGGATGAATTCATGTTTACATCTACAAAAAGAATAGAAATAAATCAAGATTTTTTAATCAAGATTCCGTGACTCCTGTGTATTACTAATATACACTCCCGTAATTACGGGTTGGACAATTTATATATTTGGTCTATATTAATTATGATGTCTGGGCATCATCAATGATGTAAATGTGAAGTTTCTAAAAAAGATTAATGATATTATCAATGATAACACATGTGTAGATAATAGACACTCCTGTCCTGTATGTGCTAAGTGGGTTTATAAAGGGCTCGATTACCAAACAATGTATTGGCTCTGCTCTGAGAGGAATTTGTTGTGCTGAAACTAAAACTGAGTGAAAAGCCAAGCTTTTAAGGCTTTTCTAAAAAGCAGAAGATTGGGGGAGTACTTCAATATTTGGGGTAGGGTGTTTCAGAGCTTAGCTGTACCAACCGCAAAACTTTGCACCCCCCAGTGTGGTTTCTTAATTCTGGGGATGGTTACGTTTCTCTTGGAGATGGACCTTAGAGATCTTGCCGGAATGTACCAGCGGAATTTGTCAATAGGAGCTTTGTCAAAGGTTTGTCTGTGTGGTCTCCAGTGGATGGAAGAAAATGACAAGGGAAAGAAAAAAGGTACAAGAAACATAGGGGGAACAAGGAGGAAAGAAAAAATGACCAAAGAAGAGAAAGAAAAGAAGAAATCAAGGTGAGAGGGGGACAAATGGAGAAGTGAAGAATAGAAAGGAAAGAAAGACAAACAAAAAAAGAGCACGTAGAAGAGCAAGTGAGAGAAAGAAACAGAACACAAGTATTAAAAAC
Organism: Calotriton arnoldi; assembly: GCA_963921515.1. Classification (NCBI taxonomy): domain Eukaryota; kingdom Metazoa; phylum Chordata; class Amphibia; order Caudata; family Salamandridae; genus Calotriton; species Calotriton arnoldi. Next base: position 1,670,734 of record CAWUFW010002888.1, read on the forward strand.
AGAAAGAAAAAAGGAAAGAAAAGGGAAGGAAAGAAAAATGAAAGAGAAAGATACAAAATAAAGGAGGATGAAAAAGAAATGAAGATGAGAGAAAAAGGAGAAAATGAAGGAGGGGAAAAGAAAGAGGACAAGAAGAAAGGAAAAAGAAAAATGAAAAAGAAAGACAAAAACAAAAAGAGAGCAAAAGAATGAAAGGAAAAAAGAAATATTTAAATGCCAATACTGTTAATGCAACTCTCTTCAAAATATATGACTGCAATTTTGCTTTAAGGATATAAACTTCTCATGGACACAATATTTGTTTCAGGGTAAATGTTTCCATGAAAAGGGATGTGAGACATTATGCATTGTTTATTTAAGGCTTCTTATCAGGCAGCAGCCCTGTAAGTCACATTTCTGGGCCTCACAGATGCATATTCCAAACCAGTCTGACAGGCAGGGAAGCTACTCCAAGACCATCTACGAGCTAAGTGTAGCTCATGATCAACCTGTTTGAGACTCCTTTTTTAGACAGTGAAAGCACACAGATTCAAGCATGATTGAAGCAGTCGGAAGGATCACAGGCAGCAAGATCAACCAGCCCACGACCCTCAAACCTCCAACCTCCCGGCAGCTCTCCAGTGTCCAGCAACGGTAAAACACCAAACGCATGAACACTCCTGAACCGCCTTGAAATTCCAGGCATGAACCATTATTGAACAGGTAAATAAAAGTAAACACTAAAACAATGGTACATACCACAAACATTCCCTTTCCTTTACAGAAACGCAAAAATACAAGCAGTGTAAATATACAAAATTGGTTTTTCAATCTAAAGAAAAATAAAGAAAACTTAAGACATTACAAAATCTATAAACTTACTTGGCAACGTAATAAAACTCTAAATCAGAGAAACGTTTCTTCCTCAATCGATGTTGCCCCCTTGGCATCCCGACACATAATTTGAACCTGGTGTAGTGGTTGAACCTGAGAAATCATAAGAAGATGGAAACTTAAAAGTCATATCCGAATCTACAAAAGAATAGTAAAACAATCAAATACCTCATGTACATAGGCAAAAATTGAAATGGACCTGAAAAATCAATTTCTAACATAGTCCAAGGCCCATCAGGAAATGGTACTGGAATAAGCAGTTTTTCAACCGTCTTCTAATGTTTATCTGAACATAAGCATTCCTTGCAGTTATCAATCAACTGACACACTTCCTTCCCGATGCCTACGCTCCTCCACCCAGGGGAGGTTTTCTGTGCCAAGATTCAGGCTGTCTCGGATGGGTGGCAGATCTTTTTCTTATCTTGGGCCCTCACTCTGGAATGCCCTCCCCACAGAGATTCGGAACGAAACAGCCTACGTCCAATTCCGCAAATCAGTGAAGACCTGGCTATTTAACAAGTAATTTTTTGCTGTTAATTTTTACTATCTGGTCTCTCTTTGCCTAGCGCCGGGAAACCCTTTTTGGGTAGCTGTTGCGCTCTATAAATTAAATTAAATAAAAAAAATAAAAATCCATATGTGGCCACCAATACAATTGACAAAGTTTATTGCAGGTAGCTGTAATGCCCATGTGTCCTTCATGAGTGAAATTTATTAAATTGTCATGAACACTGTTCGGTTGTACAACAGGAATATTCCTCTTACAGGATCCATTTTCAAGACCCCATTCTGTGGCTATTTGAGCAAAGATTTTAAGTTCTCCAACAAGATTTCTAACCTTAGGCCAACCTTTCTGAATATAGAAGCATTAAGCCACTCTAATTCAGAGCAAATTCCAATACACCTCATGGTGCTTTATACAATTTGGGGCCCCCCTATCTCAGAAGACGCTTTAACTTTTACGCGCCTTCTAGACAGCTCCGGTCTTCAACACAGTGCCTAGCCACTATTCCAAGGTATCGACTAGCCAGAACAGGGGGAAGATCGCTCGCTTTTAGGGCGGCTAAGGCCTGGAATACACTCCCCCACGAGTTGCGAAAAGTTCAGGACCTCAGACTCTTTAAGAAGCAGCTAAAAACCGTGCTTTTTTATTAATGTTCTGCTTTACGATCACCCTTTGTCTCACTCCTACTGGCTCTAGCGCCGGGACACTCTTGAGTATCCGAGCGCTTTATAAATCTGCAATAACATAACATAACACCTCAACAGCATCTATAGGTGCAATAACACATTCAACATCATCACCAATCATGTCCCAATCAGTATCAAACTTCATAACGGGCATTCTGGACAGAGAGTCCACTCTAAAATGTTTTCTCCCTTGAACATACTTCATTGTCAAATTGTATTTCTGTAACTTAGATAACAACCTAACTAAATATGCAGAAGCTTTAACTAGACCATTCTCTGCAAGAAGATACACCAAAGGCTTGCGATCAGTACAAATATGAAAATCCTGCCCCTGGACATATGTTTTGAATTTTTCAACAGAGCAGACGCAGGCCAGCACCTTTTTTTCTATGGTGCTTTAGTGTTCTTCCAGAGGTTTTAAGGTTCTTGAAGCAAACGGCACAGTTTGCTCACGATTGTCTACCCATTGGCTAAATACAGCACCTATGCCTTTGTGACTGGAATCAACACTGATGACACACTCTGCCCCAGAAACATAGGGCTCAGGGGCTGGTGCATCTAAACTCAATTTGTTAACATTCTCAAACATTGTATTATCATCAATTGACGCTCAAATTTTGACCCTTTCTTAAGTAAATCCCATTGAGATTGTACATGTAAAACAAAACCAGGATCAAACCATGCATAGTATTTGGTCAGACCTAGAAAAGACCTAAGTGAATCCTTCTCAATTGAGGAATTAGCCTTACGGATGCCATGAAGATTATCAGACTTCCATTTGGTACCTTCCGCTGAAATGTAATGCGTCCATTACTATTGATAATGGCATTACTCCTAGTCCAACTCCCTTGCCTTCCTTCAGCACAAATGAGGTCCCGCCTCCCTCTAGACCTACACCAGCCCATAAAAACTCTGCCCGCCCCCATCTCCACCTGTACGTAAACCAGCCGAGCTAGCACTCAGATGTACCGCACCGGGAGGGTGGGAGGGTCCTAGAAGGAAGGCGAGGGAGTAGGTCTAGGAGTAATGCCATTATCAATAGTAATGGACGCATTACCTCCCGGCCCTCCCTCGCCTTTCTTCAGCACAAATGAGGACATAGCAAGCAGAAGAAAACAGAAACGGACAACTGAGTGATAAGGAACACCAAATTGAATAAAGTGCCCCAAACACAACAGATCAACATCCCAGTCCCTCATAGAGGACAAGACCCTGTGGCCCAGAACATTATCCAAAAGTTCCAGACCAGCAATCCGATAGTGATGGACAAACGTAGAAGGGGATGACCAGGTCGCTGCCCTACAGATCTCCACCACAGAGGTACCCTGCAACTCAGCAACCGTAGCAGCCATACTGCGAGTAGAACGGCCCAGAACCCCAACCGGAGGATCCACCCCTCGAAGCTTGTAAGCCAGCAAGACCGTGGGCCGAATCCAACGACTCAACGTAGCCGTGGAAGGCTTCACACCCTTCTTAGCAGGACCAAAGTTAACAAACAAAGCGTCCCCCTTCCAGAAAGACTCCACAACCTGCAGGTACCACAGCAATGCCCATCGCACATCCAGACAGTGCAAACGAGATTCCTCAGCCGAGGAAGGATCAGGACAGAATTCAGGCAAAATTGCCTCCTGACTGAGATGAAATGCCGAATTGACCTTGGGGACAAGGGAAGGTACTGGCCCCAACACCACCCGATCTGAAAAGATCTTGCAGAAGGGATACTTACAAGACAAAGCCCCCAACTCACCCAAGCGTTGCGCATAGGTAATGGCCACCAAAAACAAGTTTTAAAAGTCAAGAGTTTTAACTCAAGACCCTCCAGGGGCTCAAAGGGAGGACCAGAAAGGACATCCAACACCAGCTGCAAATTCCAAGAAGGAAAAGATCGGACAGGGTGAGGAAACAAATTCAACAGACCCTGAAAAAAACGAGGCATCAGGCCCCCGTCATCCCTCAAATTACGCCAGGAGCCCAGAAAAGCCTGAATGGCCACCCACTGCGCCTGCAGAGAAGCCACCAACAACCCCAGATGAGCCCCATCCTGAAGGAACTGCATCACCAAAAAGAAGTCAGCCACTGTGGGATCAACCTCCTTATCAGCACACCAGGATGAAAAGGCCCTCTAATGTCTAGCAGAGGACAGAAGAGTGTAGGACCTACAAGAAGCCTGCAAAGTAACAGCCAAATGGTCAGGAACCCCCAAAACAGCTAAGGCCTGCCGCTCAACCGCCAGGCCGTCAAATGTAACCTCTTGAAGGAGCTCAGGGGAAGCGCCGGAAACACCAAAGGAGACGGAACCACAGGAAGGACCCACTCTCGGTCGCAACACAACCCAGCCAGGAGAGTAAACCAATTTGCCCGAGGTCAACGGGGCGCAATCAACACCACCTGAGCATGGTCCCTCCGGACCCGAACCAGGAAGGCCTGGAGCAGCGGAAAGGGGGGGAAGGTGTACAGAAGACCCCAAGGAGAGGACAAGCCGTCGACCCCCAGAGCCCTGGGACACCGGCCCAGAGCACAAAACAGGCCCACCTTGGCATTGTCCGGGTCCGCAAAGAGGTCCAACACAGGGAGGCCCCACCGACCCACAAACTGGTTGAACAGACTGTGAAGGAGGGAGAAATCCTTCGACGAGGGAATGTCCCTGCTCAAGCGATCGGCCCGCACATTCTCCACCCCCCGAATGTAGAGAGCAGACAGACCCAGCATCCAGACCTGTGCCCACAGAAATATGTCGCTGGCAATCAAGTTCAAGGACCTGGACCTGGTCACCCCTGTCTGTTCACATAGGACTTCGCCACCAGATTGTCCGTCTGAACCAAAACCCAATGGCCCCGCAGATAGTCCTGAAAGAGAACCAGGGCCAGCCAAATTGCCCGCAACTCCCGCCAGTTCGAAGACGTCCGGGAGTCCTGCAGGGACCAGCACCCCTGAACTTGGTCCGACCCCAGCCAAGCACCCCACCCGGACTGGCTGGCATCCGAAGTCACCACAAGCAGGGCCGGAGGAGCCAAGGAAATCCCGGCCAGAAGATGACGCCGGCAGAGCCACCAGGAGAGATCCTCCCGGATCTGGGCAGTGGAGACAACAGACTCTGAGACCCCAGAGACCAACTCAACAGAATACAGTTGGCCAGGTGAAGAAGGTGAAAACGAGCCAAGGGAACCAGAAACACCACAGAAGCCAAATGGCCCTGCACCCTCAGCCACTCCACCGCCGGAGGAGCCTCTCTGGACATCAAGGCCAGAACCTGCGACTGAAGAGAGACCAGGCGCCTGTCGGACAGAGTAATGTGGCCGATCAAAATCTGAAAATGAGCCCCGATGAACGCTATGTCTCGAGAGGGGGCCAAAGAAGATTTTCCCCAGTGCACCAAAAAGCTGTGTCCTTGAAGAACCTCCAAGGCCCTCCCAACCTGAGCGAGCAAAAGAGACTCCTCGGCAGCATGCTGTAAGAGGTCGTCCAAATAAGTATGAATGAAAACCCCTTCTGCATGACGGAGAGCAATGAGGGCCACCAGGACCTTCGTGAAGACCCTGGGCGAGGACTTGAGGCCGAAAGGAAGTACGCAAAATTGAAAATGGGCGTCCCCCACAGCGACCCTCAGAAAACGCTGAGAAGCAGCAGCGACAGGGACATGGAGATAGGCGTCCTCGAGATCCACGGAGGCCAAAAACTCGCCCGGCTGAACCAGAGGAATAATCACTTGAAGGGTCAACATATGGAAGTGAACCGTTCGAACCCAGGTGTTGACCCATTTGAGATCCAGAACAGGCCGAAAACCGCCTGACACCTTCTGTACCAGTAACAGAATGGAATAGGTCCCGGTGCCGATGTCCACGACTGGAACCCGGCAGATGGCCCGTTTGGCAAGTAAACTGGACACCCAGTCCAATATAGCCACTCTGCGCAGACCTGAGACAAGCACGGGAGTCAGCCGAACCCCAGTATCCGGAGGAACCTGCCAAAAGTCGATCACGTAACCATGATCCACAGTGCTTAAGACCCAGGCATCCGAAACGTCCTGCCGCCACCTTGGAAGAAAATGCCTGAGTCGACCTCCAACCGGCAGTGAATCGTCCAGACAGTAGTTGTCAGGGACCCTTCTTGGCAGAGCCCTTAGGCATGGAGGCAGCGTGTTTGGGAGAAAAACGGGGCTGAAAACGTCTCCGCCGGAAAAACTGACGAGACTCACTCTTCGGGCAGGACTGAGGGGCCCTATTCCAAGGCTTACTAGACAGAGCTGAACCCCCTTTAAAGGGCAATGAATGCTTACGTTCTTTGAAAGCCTTAGAGATCATGGCAGGCAATTGGTCCCCAAAAAGAGCCTGGCCATCAAACGGCAACTTCAACTAAGCCGCCTTTTCCCCCAGGATCAGCCTTCCAGTTACAGAGCCAAAGGGAACATCCAAGGCCCCAGTGGACATTGCAGATGATCTAATAACATCAGATGAAATGTCAGCCAACAGCTTAGTCTGCTGTTCCATTGTGGCCAGAAGGTAAGAGCATTCCGAGCCGTCATGCGCAGCCGCCGCCAACTTCTCGAAATCCTGCACAAAAGACTGCGCAGAATAAGCAGAGAAAAGGCTACCCCTCAGTGCTAAGTTCTCAGCAGCAAAAGCCTTCTTACGGCCAGAGTCCACCTTCTTATCCGTAGCGTCAGTCGGAGTAAAATCCTCAGGCTGAATAGCCGTTTTGCCAATCAGCGTGGCCAGGATAGAGTCCAATTTCACATTGTGAGGCAAGGGGTCGTCCCCCTCCAATAGGTAAAGTTTCTGGAGGAAGCGAGGGACCTGTAATTTGTCCACCTCACGCCATTCCCTTAGCACCATCTCTTTCACCATACCCTGAAAGGGCATGCCCAACCGAGAGGGTTTAGAATACAGAGGAAAAAGAGTCCCACAGGTCTCGCCCAGCTGGAACGGAGGGAACCCCAAATTGTCCCGTACATGAGCCAGAACGTCCCACATCTCCTCCCTGGAGACATACTTGCTGCCAGAGGAGGTAGAAGGACCCTCACCATCCAACGGGAATAAATCGCCCACAGGATCCAAAGTACAAGGACGAGATAGACCAGACGGCACTGGACGAGCCTGCAGAGCTCTAGTCACAGCAGCCTCAATCATGCCCTGCACCTCCTCCTTAGACATGAGGCACGTCACCCCCTGTAAGGCCCTGACCTCAAGGGCGCTTCGGGGAAACCGGAGAACCATCAGGAGATGAAAAGGAAGAAGAAGAAGACACCAGGTTGTTCCTCTTAAATAACCTCTTGCGACCCATGTTTGCTGAAGAATGGAGAAGCCACCCTCCAGCGCCCACCTATAAGGTCGAGAACCAATGCAGCCGACAACCAATAACAAACTGCCATGAAAACAACACTAAACCGGAAAAAACACCATTTTCCAAAAAAGAAATAAAGTACCGGGCACAAACCCTTCCTACCAGGTCTCCTCGTTGTGTGTAGGCACAGGCGTAGAGGCTGCCTCGCAACCCTGACCCGGAAACACAGCCCCAGGTGCAGGAGGACCGTCGCGGCTTCCTGAGCAACCGCTCCGCCCCCCGACCTAGGGTAATGAGGAGAGGAAGCATTGCTGGGAGAACATTGCCGAGAGCCCCGCTGTCGCAGAGAACCAGACCAAAGACTCCCCGGCACGCCATAGGGAGGAACGCCAAAGATAAGTCTCACCTAGGGAGACAAAAAAGAACAGGTGGAGGTGGGGGCTGGTGGAGTTTTTATGGGCTGGGGGTAGGTCTAGAGGGAGGCGGGGCCTCATTTGTGCTGCAGGAAGGCGAGGGAGGGATGGGAGGTAATGTCCAAGATAATCTAACTCCTGAACAAACTATTTACATTTCTCAGGTCTGAGTGTCACGTAAGACTTGTCCAAGCATTTCAAATATTTTTCTGGATTTTCTGTGAAAATGCGAATGTCATTTGGAAATGCTTGAACAAATTCAAGATAACCAAACAAATGGCTCATTAACTTTTGGAAAATACTAGCAGCGGACGCTAAACCAAAAGGTAATTGAAGAAATTTGTATGCTCAAAAAGTGTAATAAATGTTGCTAAAGCTTGCGATTCTCAAGTTAAACAAATCTGGTGGCAGGCAGAATGCAAATCTCTTTTAGAAAAAATAAAGTACTTTGCCCAAATTGACCAACATGTTTTGAATTTTAGGCAGCGGATGACAATCCACCAGAATATTTTTCTTCAACACGTGCAAGTTCACACACAACCTTAAGCTTCCACACTTCTTTCTGGCCAAAACTATAGGAGATACCCACCTAGATGAATCAGTAGAAACAATTATATTATACAAACATAGGTTTTCTAACAGTAATTTCAAATCACTGTACACACTCAAAGGTACAGCTCTTAATTTGTGAAACACAGGTAAAGTATGCTTTTTAACTTGATGCCATGGACACAGCCTTTCACAGAACCCACTTTATTACAAACAACATCAGGCACCATTGACCTAAGATTATGAACTGATTTGTCATTAAAATCAAGATTTGAAATAGTCATTTCTCCCAGTACTATGGGAGTATCAGAAACTAGTTTTAACACAAACAAAGTAGCACCAAATCTCTTCAACCTAACAAATCGTGACCCTTTTTTGCAACATATTTTTTTGCTGCAACATTTCTCCAAAGACACTTGAGTTGGCTAAGAACAAACCCCAATATGTTGATATGATATTCTCCTTGAATTGACATCAGAATGTATCAAAATGTTATCCTTGGGCCATTGTTTGATAAATGTCATGTCCGATAAAATAGTTATTTGTGTACCCGAGTCAGCCATCACTCCAATGGAATCATCAATTATGGCTTCACAAAGGGCCAGATGTATCAAACAGTTTTACCCATTCTGTGTCTATGGGAAAATGTGTTCGAACATCTGGCTCAAAGTGGACCTTTTAATATTTCTTGTCTTCTGGAACTTCCTCAATCTAACCGTAAGTAATCCATTTTCTAAACTTTTCCTACACTCAGCCACAGAGACATTTCTATTCTTCATCTTATTGTTACAATCCTTGCACACCACCTGAAAACAATCCATTTTCTTTCACAGATTGCATCTCCTGTTACCTGCTGGACATGAAGCAAAATTTCCTACCTGATTTTTTTGAACCACACCTATAGTAATGAATATTTGTTTTTCTATGAAAAGGATTACAACTAGCAATTGCACACACTTCTGTATCATCAGAAACACTGTTAAAAATAGGTAAGGACTCAGTCGACCCAATGCTTTTTGAGAAATTTGAGATCTTTCAATACTCTTTGCATTGTCTCTTACGTCAGACTATTTGAGATTTTTACAAGTTATCAGCCGTTCCTCAATTTTCTTGGTGCTACAGCTAAAAACAAATTTGTCCCTGATATAGGTGTCTACAATATTATGAAATTCACAAGTTTCAGATGCGTGGAGCTGCTACATATTCCTCCACTGTTTCTTTCAGCTCCTGTTTACTTTTGAAAAAAATTATGGCTTTCTAATAAAACAATGGGCTCATCGGCAAATTGGCTATTCATTTGTTCCTTATCTATATTCATCCCATTCATCCAAAAATCCTTTTGGTTCTTCAATTTTTGCAAGATTCTCAAATACCCTCTGACCTACGTGGCCATGGTGGTTTAATAATAAAGCCACTTTACGCCTGGGAATAGGTTTTCTGCATTTATGGCAACAAGGTCATTTTCAAATATAAGCAATTGTTTCCATTTTATACCAGGTTTGACAGAGTTCTGCAAAAATGATGGATGTTGCATAACTTATTGAATCAAAGCCATAACTAATAATAAAATATGTAAGCTCCTCAAATGGTATACAGAAGAAAAATATCAAAACTTGAAAAAATACCTTACAGACCCAAGTTATATCAGTTATACTTTCCAATTTCTTGCTGCCGAAAACTGCTGTGAGATAATAAGCGTGGTGAAATTTGGACAGTTTTCCTGGTATCACATGATTCATCAGCGAACCCCAGTTCAAAATGGCTGCAGCGAAACGTCCTTCGTAACACGCACGCTGACACGTGCAAAGACTTGTGGGAACAGACATCCAACAATGTGCGTTCAGAGTGCGAGTAATTCCTACTTTCAATGCTAACTGCGTTCCAACATGCGAGTAGCTTCTGCCCACAATGCTTGTACAAACCCTCGCTCCCTGGCCAGATCAGCACAACCAGGACATAGTAAATATAGTAAATGCAACTCAGTCAAAATTGTCTCTCTAGTGCCAATTACACCGAAGATAGCGCCATTCCACAGAAATCAAAAAGCTTCCATGGGACAGCAGTTTCTCAGTGATACGTTGTATCACACAACCACAAACGTCTGTGGGCTTGAAAAAGGTCAAAAAGGGCTCAAACCACTCGTCGCCAATATGAAGACGTTGGAAGGATCTCAGGCAGCACGATGTGATGAAATATACGTTTATTCAGGAGATGATACATCAACAAGCCATGACCCTGTTAGAAGTAAGGAACGGCTATACGCAATGCGACATGGGGGGATTAAGAAATTTAATAAACTTTGGTGCAAGTTTATGGATGAACCTGTTGGTTAGGCTCCAACTCTGAATAATAACTTCTCGCTCTTTTTTCCAAATCTAGCACTTTTGGTGGCTTAAAAGTTCAAAGCAGCTGTTTAGATTTATTGATTGTACTTATGCCTTGTAGAGAGCTCTACTGTTGCTTGCTACTTGTATTTGGTTTACGGACAAAGCCCTGGGGTAGGCTCCAAACCTGGATAACATTCTGTGTTCCTTTGTACATCTCGCACATATGCACTTTAGGTGGCTTAAAATACAAAGACAGCTGTTTACAATCTGGTTTTTGTATTTATGCCCTGTGGAGTGTTTCATTGCTGTTTCTCTTCTGCTTTTATTTGCTCCTGGATTAATCATGTGATGAAATGTATATTATAGCTGCATTTTGGTGTATGATTACTCTGAATTGATGTATATTATCGCAATTTTTGGATCACAGTAAAAAAAATAAGACAAAAGAAAAAAACAAGCCACAACCCTAAAACCTCCTGGCAGCTCTCCAGTGTCGAGCAACGGTAAAGTCCAGAGATCAATTTAAATCTGGAAAGTGAATTTTCTGCTAGAAGCAATACTCCCTATCTACGAACCAAATGGACCTACAAGTTGGTGCCAAGAAGACCTGCTCATAACAAGTTGCGAAGCCAAAAGACTAATGACATGGATCAAGTACCGGATTTGTTGGCAGCAGTAAATAATTTGACTCTTCAAGTGCAAATGTTAACTAATGAAAATACTGCCTTCAGTCAGTCATGCCAGTACTTCAGCAAAGATCTTTAGACTCTCCTTTGGCTGGATTAGCTGAACAAAAATTCAATGGGACTTCTTGTAAATGAAAAGCATTTTTGGACATTTGTGAGATTCACTTCAATTTCAATCCATGCATCTATGCCTCGGATCGTGCCAGTGTAGGCTATATTATTTGTAACATTGTAGGAAATGCACTACCTTAGGTTATACCTCTAGTTTCTGAACCTAGTCCTCTTTTAGATAATGTTCCGGGCTCTTTGGTGAAGTTCAAGAAAATTTTAATCGTACGGGTCAAAAATATTTGGCTGAAGAGGAACTTTTGGAAATAAATGAGGGGACTCTGGATCTTCAAGTTTATTTTGTGAAATTTAAGTTATTGGCTCTTGAAGTAGATTGGTTAGACTCTATCCTTTTACCTTGTTTCGCAAAGGTTTAAGAGACGATTTAAAAGAATAACTATCTAGAGTTGCTCCGCCTTCCTCTCTACACAAGCTAAATTGTTTAATAATTCAAACTGACTGCAGGATTCAGGAATGTAGGTCTGAATGAAAATGGCAAGCTTTTCGGTACTCAATTTATAGGCTTGTTTTCAAATCATCAAGTAAGTCTTCCGAAGTTGAAGAACAGTGTGAGGAAAGGGCTCTTTTTGGATGATCACCTTCAAAACTTTAGACTGATGCTGCTTGTTTTTCGAATCTGCAAAACAGGCCTCAGTGCCAGTACTCTGACCCTTAAAAATTGTATGACTGATGGGAGCACCCACAACTGGCATAACCTAACTGATTTATAAGTCCTTAGTATATGGTACCAGGAGTACCCAGGACTTATAAGTTAATGTATTCCTCATGGACCTCAGCACTTATTGTGCCACCACAAGTTTGACAAAGTAAAGCATGACTCCGAGTCTGCCATTGATGGCTGGCAGAGCGATTTTCAAACTGCTATCTCAAATTTGACATTTCAAGTAATGATAAAGTCAAGACCTTTTTTTTTAATATATACAACTTACCCATAAGGCAGGCCTATTGAGCCCCAAGGCAGGGTGCTGTATATTAAAAAGTGGGATATGTGTTTTGCATGTCCTGACAGTAAAAGTCCAAACTTGTTGTTGTCAGTGTAGAAAGGCTAGTAACCCTTATTTGCGAGTACTGGATTACATGCTGACCATTCAGCTGTGCTAAAGTCTCAATAGGACTACTAAAGTTGGTACTTCGAGGTGTCAAAAGAATCCTTGCATTTAAACCTGACTTGAGGCCCGAGTTGAATAAAATATAATTTTTGAGCAAATAGCAACTTTAGAAAGTTGCCACTCTGTTACCCAAAGTTTTCCAGTGACCATTTACAATTGCTGGCCACAAGACTGCTTTCGTCCCTCCTTAGAGGAGGTGTCAACTACTCTCAGGAAGTAGCACAAAGGGACTGCCATTGGACAAGGTTTTACCTTTCCCTGGCAGGAAGTCCAAACCGAGGCCTCATCTACGAGGATTTGAGCAGGCCAGCGCCGCAACGAATCTTGAGGCACTGCCCTGCATCAAAAGAAAAGGGCAGGAATACACAGTATCTATGAGCTACGGCGTATTCCTGTCATTTTCCACTGCGCTGGTGCACAATGGGCTGCCATGTGCCACCATGGTGCAAGGGTGCCTGCGTTGCAGGGATGATTGTTTTTGTGCAGAAAGGGGCACCTTCCTGCACAAAAACAACCATGAGAGGTGTTTCCTCTTTCTATGTGTGCTGCAGAATGCAGAACACATTGAAAAAGAAAAACAAAAAAGGAGAAATAACGGTATTTCTCCTCGTTGCACCTCTCTTATGCCTCCCCTAGGGAGGCGTAGGAATTTGAAGCATTCCAAGGTTTATGAAACCTTGTAAATCTGGGAATGCATCAGAATCTATGGGTGTTGTGTGGGAACACCCATAGAACGCCCCTTTGACACAGAGTAATGCATGAAAGGGGGCCATATTTACAAGGCCATGAAACGCCATGCAGGGTGGCTTTGTGTGGCCTTGTAAATATGCTGAAGCATTGTGTGCCAAAAAAGTGACGCCTTAGTGATGCACAGGGGCTTGTAAATAAGCCCCAAGGAATGAGCCCAAAAGGTGACCTTCAAAGGGGAAGCCACCTTTGAAGGGCCAATGGTGGACACACACAAGAGGGGCTGGTCTTTTGTTCCGTCAGACAGGTTGGCATCGGGGGAAAGAGAGGGGAAAACACTTGAGGAACCAGTTTTCCCATGAGCGTGTAGCCCTTTGATAGCCACACCTCTGAGGTGGGTTATGGAGCTCCACACACCAAAAGAAGGGTCCTGCCATTTTGGCATTGGGCAGAATAGTGCACTCTGGAATAGCTAGATGCCACACTTCACAGGAAGTCGTCACTCGGCTGGAAGGGACTTGGTAGCCCATTGACTAGTAGTTGCTGCATCCCCCGAGAGTACAAAATAGGCATAAAAGTGGCACCCCTGACACCCTGACCGCAGATCACGTTTGCACTGTAGAGCGGACCGAAGGACTGCTTTGCTGTTTCATGGATCAGCCTAAGAGAGGCTGCATCAAAGACTGGACTGCACTGTGTACTCCTTGGACTAGTAAAGAGAGGACTGTGCCAGTGGTGCCATGCTTGAGGAAAAGTCGCCCGGAGCCCCAGACAGAAGAAGTGACTCCGAGTATCAGTTGGTTGACCTCCTGTTACAGCTACAGGGAAGCAAAAGCTGAAGAAGCCTGCCTTGGCGAGTTGGTAGCCAAGATTGCTTGACTGCCACTCACCACCGAAGTGCAGCCTCGGAGACCAAGTCCTGACCCTCAAAAGTTGCACCCAAGTCTGCTTAACCCAGGAGAGTCGTCGAAGTGCAGTTTGGTCTCCCAAGACAGAAGTTAACCCCAATTAAGGGTAATCACTGGTTTCGCAGTATACGGAGACCAGTAGCAATGACTTTTGGCTTGACTTCAACTGGACTTCTAAGTACATCGACCCCTGTGGCCAAAGTCTCCCCACCGTGACCGTGGACCAAGGAGTAGCCGCCGAAAGACCCTCATCGCCAGATTAGCATCCACAGCATCCTTCAGCATCTTCAGCATCCTTTGCATCAGGTCCACTCCATTGAAGTTTATGGCGTTTCGCTGATAGAACCTGGAACTGGACTGGAAACTGGTTTGACTGCGAGGTAACTCTCCAGCCAAGCCTCATTGGTCCTGTGACTCACTCCCTTCCAGACTTGGTCATCCAAAGTGTGCCAGAGTAGAAGTTTGCAAGTTTATATAAATTTTGAAAGTACCCTCTGACCTGCAGTAGTTACCAATACTTGTTTGCGTTTCAAGTGAAAAGCAGTGATTTAATATTTGGTTATTAATTTATATTCCCGGTAACCTCTGGTAGATGTTATTCATTTTGGTGTCTAAGAATTCATAAAAATAAGACATATTTTTATAAATTGGTGTCAGATTGTTTTTGAGTCGCATTTCTTCCTTATTGAACTGTTTTGGTACTTCTAAATGCTTTGCATTTGCTCCTTTGACAAAGCCAGACTGCTCGAAGCCACAGCTACCCAAGGTTGAGCTAAGGTTTTTCAAAAGAGCCTGGCTAGACCCAAGATGGCTTTTTTAGTTTATTATGTGGGTCTATTGAAGGTAATACAAACCAAATTAGTTCCAACAATAACTTTTAGCAGTGAAGAGTTGAGACGCTTCTCATCTGGACAAGCTCATTATCAGGTTCTTTAAGTCGGTTTTTTTACTACCACGCCGTTTGTCACCAGCCCAACTGCGATTAGAATTTTGCCTCACTAAACAAACTCTGGTGAGACAAGGATCATCACTCTGCCACAAATTAAAGAATGCTTACAACTGAATGCTGAATTACTACCTCTGGGAGGAAATCAGCAGCAGAGACTACTCCCAGGCTAGGAATTATCTTCTTTCTTCCTTAACATCCCTTGGGTTAAACCAAGAATGGGACTCAATAACCAGCTTCTCCCTAGTCAAGACCATCGTAAACAGAAGAATTAAGAGCTCCTCCTTAAAGGCTGACAAATAGGTTTTCTTCACATGATGACAACATGCATGGTTCACAATAGCATCCTATGGAAAGCCAGCACCTCAGCCATATTTGGGACAGGTATTAAAGCCCAGGTAAAAAAAATCCCTTCTAAAATATTGCCTGGGCTGTTTGCCTTTACTTTTATATTTGCCACAATGGTAACGCTCTGTCAGTACGGAGGCCTGCTGATTATGCGAGCAATCCCCTAAAACCACAGTACACCAAATCTGTATATGTGAATCAAGCCTGGAGGACCAGAAAACCATATTAAAGCCAGCATTTAACATTAGGGGACTGCGTCGATGCAGACAGTCATAGCCTGCTTAAATCCTTCAGACATTCAACTAAATTGCAAACTGGTGAAATACCTGTCAAGACTCGAACTGAAAATTAGCTGCCTAACAAATAGTAATGTATCTGGGCTGAATCCGGTAGCCTGACCTTCTTTGCAAAATAATTCCCTTGCACTGCCACTTTATTGCAAACCATAGCACAGTCAAGCACAGGCACATTATGCACTTTAAGTGGATTAACTGCTTACGAAAGGTTGAGGGGGCAGCTGTCCCATGGTTTATCAGCCCGCCAAAATAGTAACCAGGCTTGGAGCTTCACGTTGTGAAACTTTATTTCTGAACTTGCAATAATCAGGCTTTCTGTATTTTATTGTTTCTATACACAGCATAAATGTATATTTGAGCTCCCCCTATTTTGTATAATCAGCTTTGTTTGTACTTTAATGTTTTAATGAGTATACTTGTTTTATTGTTTTTTGTGCAAAGGTTTTAATTAACTAAAAACGAAAATAAATAAACTAAACTACTTGGGTCACACAACCACACCATATAATAAACGACTTTCCTCACAAAGATCTATACATATTAGCCTAACTAGGGTTCCATTACCAGATGAAGAACGGATAAGACAAATGTGGGTTGTGCCTTTTTTTGTGGTGAAAAAGGACATCATGTGAGTGTTTATCCATTTACACTTGTCAAATCCTTGAGGATTTATACTCTTGCAAGAAGAACTAAGGGGCTGATTACGATGGCGGGCGGAAAAGCATTCCGACTGCCGTGGTAGCGGAAAATTTCCGCCAACAGGTACCGCGGCAAAACCGGCGTGCAGATTAGGATTCACCGCCTGAAACTCCCTACCGTGGCGGTCGCATTCCAGCATACACCGCCGGGAACGTACGGATAAGCTGAAAATCCATCCGCGGCGGGAGGAATTGCTGCGGAAAGACCCCAAACCGCCGTTTGAACAGCGGTCAGGAGTGTCCGGGAGTGGATCTTCGCTATGCGCAATAGTGCTTCCGTCGTCCTCGAATAGCCGGATTCTCCCCTGCGGTGTGATGGGCGGTTTGTGGCATCGTAATTCGACCGGCGGTCGTAACCGCATTCCGCACGGCGGTCCCTCTCTTTTGGCTCCGTCCGCCACCGCTGCGAAGGGGATTACTGGCGGATCCTGAAACACTGCAGCGGATGGGAAATGGGCTATTTTTGCCCATCATAATACGGCGGATGCAAGGACCGCCGATGGAGTACGGAAAAGGACATTTTCCGCCACCACCAGCACCGCGGATGTGCCTCCGTCCACCATCGTAATCAGCCCCTAAGTTATTCTGAAACAATTTGTTATGTTCCTTGTCCTGGTGTGGTGCTTCTAATTCCCTTATGGATCGTAGCAGGACAGATATATTGGAATTAACTTAGTTTCAAAGGAGAATCCAGTAAGGGTTCAAAGTGTGGATGGAAATTCAATAGCCTCAGGATTAGTTACTGAGAAGACCATTAACCTACAATTAAGAATTTCCTTTCAGTGTGAAGTAATTAGTTTTGGTTTGTTTTCAACACCACATTATCCTGTAGTTGTGGCAATGGCTTTGTTGATAAAACACAAGCCATATGTAAATTGGTCTGTTCAAATATTACTTCTTGAGCCTGAAATTGGTATTTCTCAATGCAGCAGATAAAAATAACGGAAGGATATTCTGGATTATATAAGTGTGTATTGTTTGTGTTAAGCTTCATTCACTATAGCTCTGCTTACTTCCATTCCTGAGGCCTACCAAGAATTTGTAGGTGTTTTTTTGTGAACCTCCAGAAACAGAACTTCCCCAGCATCATCCATTCAATTGTGCTATAGACTGGTTTACTGATGGTGTTGTGCACTTTGATTGAATTTTGTCTGTGTCACCTTTGCATAAGATGGCCCTTAAGGAGTATCTTGACACAAATTTAAAAGGGGATTAAACAAAAGAATAATTAAGGATCAGTATCCACTGCCCTTGATCTCTGATATCCTCACTGCAGTCCAAGACACTAAAATGTTTTCTAAATTGGATTTAAGTGGAGCATATCATTTATTATGCATCAAGGCAGGTTATGAAATGAAAACCGTTTTTAGAACTTCCCTTGGTTATTTCAAATGCAGAGTTATGCCTTTTGACCTTAGTAATGCTTAATCGATTTTTGCAGAGGTTCAAGAATGCTATATTTTTTAATCTCCTCCGACATTCAATAGTTGTCTATCTTGATGATGGAGTTATATTTTTCAAAAGATCTTCACCAATATGAGAGAGTGTGAAAGAAGTGCTACTTCAACTTTATGAGCAAAAACTTCTGGCTACACTTGAAAAGTGTCTTTTTCATCAATCTTGAGTCAAGTATTCATGATATATAATCTTTGCTGAAGGCGTCAGTATGGATGATTGCAAAGGTCTGGAGATTTTTGGATTGGCCAGTACCTGTTTCTATCAAGGATGTTCAAAGTGGCCTGGGTTAGCCAGCTATTGTAGGGATTGTATTAAGAAAATTTCCTATCTAGTTATTTCCATTACTGATTTACTAAAGAAGATTGTCTTTTGTCTGGACTCCCTCTGCAGGTGCTGCATTTAAAACCTTGAAAAGGGAATTTGTTTCTGCTTCAGTATTACAACAACCTGATGTTTTAAAACATTTTGTTGTTGAAATGGATCCATCTGATAGAGCAGTAGGTGTAGTTCTAGTTCAAGAAGCATATGACAGCGATGAACATCCAATTGCATACTTTTCTAGGAAGTTTTCTCCTACAGAAATAAATTATTCTGTGCTTGAAAAGGACCTTATAGCTATTAAGGAAGCTTCCATTAAAATGTTTTACTTGGAACTTGATTCAGAGTTGTTGTTAGAACTGATCATCATAATCTCCAAGTTCTTCATCAAGCAGAGTGACGGAGCAGAAGACAGAATAGATAGGCCTATTTTCGTCCAACAATTTATTTTAATTTTTGATTGCATATATTCCTGGTAACCCTAAAGTTGTTGCTGATAGTCTGTCTCGAAGATATCCAGAAAGAGAATTTGAGACCAGAGAGATGATTCCTTCTGAAAAGGCTTCTAGTACCACCCTTACTGTGTCTTTTTTTAAATCTGATTCAAAAATATACCAATACTTTGGAATCCTATTCTTTCAGTCTCTATTACCCTAAGACTAACTTTAAAGAGTCTAGGGGTTTTGTCTTTTCAAGGAAGATTGTTTGTACCTACTAAGGAAATCCAGAACACGTGCTTCAAACTGTTTTATCACTCTAAAACAGCAGGTCATCATTCAACTGAAGATATCTAAGGAGAAAGGTTTGGTGGCCAACTTTAAGGCAAGATGTTAAAGTACATTGGTTCTTGTGAAGTTTGTGCTGATTTTATATTTGATCTACTTCTTTCTGATGGTTGTACAACGATTGTGGTAACCATAGATTATTTTACCAAGATGGCTCCTGTGTCTGCTTTAGGTAAACTTCCTTCAGCTTTAGAAATTGCAATGATTTTTTTGTAGGATATTCTTAGTCTTCATGGGCTTTCTAAAAAAATACTTTTGGATTGTGGTCCTAAGTACATCTCCAGGTTTTGGAAGTTATTGTAAAGGTTTAACCTCTGGATATCAAGCCCAGACTAATGGCAAAATTGAGAGATTAAATGATAAATTGGTGGAATATTTATGATGTTTGTTTTTGCCTCCCAGGATAATTGGAAAGAGCTTCATCTACATCAGAGTTTTCTTACAATAATTCCATTCATGCTTAATCTGGTTTCTCTTAATTTTTTTGTGACCTGTGGTTTTCATCCTCAATCTTCTCTTAAGATTCCTGAACTGTAAGAAACCGTTTTGGCTGTTCAAGATGTTTTGGTCAAACTAAATTAAGTTAGAGAAACATTGGTGTCTAACCTACAACTTTCTAGACTTAGACAAAATAAACAGGCCATTCGTCATAGACAAACAACCCTAGCTTATAAAGTATGCGATAAGGTGTGAATTTCTTCTGCCTCTCTCCCTAATTCTTTGGGAAAATCTAAACTAACTCCAAAGTTCTTTGGTCCTTTTTCAATCTCAAAGATTTCTAATTCTGTGACAGTAAGGTTGACTCTTCTGACTACTTGGAGGGTCCATCCTTCTTTTCATGTTTCAATATTGAAACCTTATATTCTTTGTCCAGGGGCTGCTAAGAAACAGATTACTTTAGCTTTGTTAGTGCATTGCCAACAGGAATAGGAAGTCAATTACATTTGTGATTCCTGTCTTAAAGAGGCAAACTGCAGTTTTAATTGATTGGAAAGGGTTTTCTCCTTATGATTGCTGTTGAGAATCAGCCCAAGACGTTCAAGGTCCTCATCTGTTTAGAAGCTTTTTTAGGAAATATCCATGAAAACAGGAGCTTCTGGATGGAACGAAATGTCACGAGCAGCTCCAAATTGTATTGGTCTGACAGTGCAGAGATTTGTGAATCAGCAATTGTTCTGCGCTGACCTTCATGTTGTGTTGATTGGATCATCTTGGTGCACCGTGGACATGCATAGCTCTAATTCTTTTTCTTTTCTGCCAGAGATATGGCTTGCGACTTCTTAGTTATGTTGTATGTATTTACTGTGGATTTTTTTCCAGTTACTCCTTTATATTTGTTCCAGTCCTGGTTTTCCAAATTAGGCTAATATACTTTGGTTTCTTAGGGGGTCATTACGATGGCGGACGGACTTAAGTCTGTCCGCCATCGTCACGGGGCTTGGGACCGGCCGCCTATATGGCGGCGGTCCCCAAAGTGCAATTACAATGCGACCGCCACTGTGGTGGTCGCATTGTGCATGTTTACCATTGCGGTGGGTGCCCCCCCAAGTGCAATACCAAAGTGCCCCTGGTTAAGGGGGGCCCGCAACGGGCCCCCAAAGTACATCCCCGCCAGCCTGTGAATGGCGGTTAAACCGCCATACACAGGCTGGCCAGGATGCAGCATCCTAATCTTGCGGACGGTGCCATTTTGTGATGCGGGGTGGGTCTGACAGGCAATCGTAACAATGGCCTGTGGCGGACAGACTTCCCGTCTGCCAGCAATCCGCCCGCCATCCTTATCTGGCGGGCGGAGAATGGCTGCACGATGGCTGTGAATGCGCCACCGGCAGGCTGCCGATGGCGGATTCACCGCTATCGTAATGACCCCCTTAGTTCCCTTTAACTCGCCGTAGTTATCATGGTGGAAAAAGCTTTGGTGGTTTCTGTAGGACTTCCTCCTTTCCTTGTAGTATAAAAGGATATCTGGATGTACCCTGATGCATCACAACTTTACAGTGTGTTGCTTGCTTGTAGCTTCTGTTGAGATTCCTGGTTACTGCTTGTATTTCCTCGGTCCTGATCTTGTTGGACAATGGTCACTCGCTGTTAGAAATGGGGGCCTCTAGTTGGCAATGGTTTGTACCTTTGTCCAAATAGGGATCCTTCATTCTAGTCCGGATAAGGGTTATACACTACTGAAATAACACCGGCTCACCCCCGGTGCAGAGACAGAATATCGAGTAAGAAATATCGAATTGCACAAATATCGTGGCAAAAATATCGTGGGTCAAGAATATCGACAGACAAAATATTGTGGTCAAGAATATCGATTTTTGGGTAAGTAATATCGATGTAAAAAATATCGAAGTGTTTAATATCATTTGCAAAAATATTGATGTTAAAAATATCGATTTTAAAAAACTTTTTAATGTATTTTAGTATATATTTATGTGTGTGTGATGCATGCATTTTTTGTACAAGAATTGTTTGTATTTTTATTATATGTGTGAAAATGTTAGTAGTTATAAAAAAAATTGTTTGAATTTTGCGTTTTTAATTCCGTAGCGGGTTGTGGGTTCATAGGGGAATAGGGTGGGAAGTAATTTAATTATATAAAATTTATTGATTATTTTTAGTAGTTATTATATTTTTTTATTTGAATTTTGCATTTTTAGTACCGTAGCGGGTTGTGGGTTTATAGGCGAATAGGGTGGGAAGTAATTTAATTATAGTAAATTTATTGAATATTTTTTATTTATTAATATTTGTTGAATTGAGATGTTATAGTGTTAAATGTGTAAATTATTTTTTATTAATTATTTAATAATTAGTTGTTGATTTTTGAATTAGTTAATTGGCAATTAATTAGGTTAATTGTGTAATTATTTTAGGTGTGTGTTGTGGTGTTTATAGGTGAAAATGGTGGGAAGGGTGGGAAGTAACTTATTTTTAATTGATTAATTAATAATTAGTTGTTAATTGATTTGAATTAATTCATTAGTAAATAATGATGGTAATTGTGTAATTTTTGGTGTGTGTTGTGTTTATAGGTGTAAATGGTGGGAAGGGTGGGAAGTTATTTATTTTTAATTGATGAATTAATAATTAGTTGTTAATTAAAATTAATTATTTAGTAATTAATTATGGTAATTGTGTAATTTATTTTAGGTGTGTGTTATTTGTTAATATTTGCTTCTTTTAAATAAATATTGTTTATAAATGTATTTATTAATTTATTTTAGATAATAGTTGTACCTTTTGTTATATGTAGTTAATATATTTAATGTGAATGTTTAATATATTTAATCTGATATTTTTAAAACATAGTTTATTTATTTTTAAGATTATTTAATTTTTTTCAATTGTTTAAATGTAATTATTCGTTTTTGTTTCTCTGCTATCCAACACTTTCCTTACTGTTGCACTCACTGGAGTGGGAATAGTAATTGTTACCCCTCCACCATCCAGCACTTTCCCACCTGTTGCAGTCATTGGAGTGGGAATAGTAATTTTTACCCCTCCGCTATCCAACAGTTTCTCTACTGTTGCACTCACTGGAGTGGGAATAGTAATGTTTACCCCTCTGCCATCCAGCACTTTCCCTACTATTGCACTTATTGGAGTGGGAATAGTAATTTTTACCCCTCCACTGTCCGGCATTTTCCCTACTGTTGCACTCACTGGAGTGGGAATAGTAATTTTTACCCCTCCGCTATCCTGCACTTTCCCTACTGTTGCACTCACTGGAGTGGGAATAGTAATTTTTACCCCTCCGCTATCCAGCAATTTCCCTACTATTGCACTCATTGGAGTGGGAATAGTAATTTTTATACCTGCGCTATCCATTATTTTCCCTACTGTTGCACTCACTGGAGTGGGAATAGTGATTTTTACCCCTCGGCTATCCAACACTTTCCTTGCAGTTGCACTTATTGGAGTGGGAATAGTAATTTTTACCCCGCCGCTATCCAGCACTTACCCTACTGTTGCACTCACTGGAGAGGGAATAGTAATTTTTACCCCACCACTATCCAGCACTTTCCCTACTGTTGCACTCTTTGGAGTGGGAATAATAATTTTTACCCCTCCGCTATCCAGCACTTTCCTTACTGTTGCACTCACTGGAGTGGGAATAGTAATTTTTACTCACCCGCTATCCAACAATTTGCCAACTGTTGCACTCACTGGAGTTGGAATAGTAAATTCAATTATTCCGCTATCCAACATTTTCCCTACTGTTGTATTTATTGTATTACGAAATGTACGTTTTAATTTTTTTTAATAGTTAAGGGGCCCATTACGATGGCGGGCGGAAGCACAACCGCCGTGCTGGCGGATGCAAAAACCACCAGTTACCGCCGGCACGCAGCAGTCCACACGCCCGCCCAATTACGATGCGAAAAGCAGGCCAAACACCGCCGGCAAGCCAGCAACACCGTCCGCCATCAAAGTGCGCCCGTACACGTAGCGGCGCAGCTCAACTGACACACACCGTCTGACGAAACACGTCCCGCCCGGCGTATAAATTACGATGCCGCAAACAAACGGCTCCCACGGCTAAGAGACACCGCACGTGAAGAGAGGCGGTAACACGGACGCAGAGCACGGACAACGAAGAGCGGTACCCCGGGCATGAATCCAGCACTGCAGGCCCTTCCCATGCTTCTGCTGATGCACCACCAAGGACGCAACGTACCGCGGAGACGCAGGTAGGCACACACACAACAAGTGCACGCAAACAGCGCACACAGTGCAAGGGCGGAAAAGCGGACAACCCCCACCAGCGCGTGTACACTACACATCCACCATTGCATCCACATATGACACACAGGCCAAATCCTAACATCGCGGAACACATGTGTACACACCACCTGGGACTAGGAACCAACCACCCCGTCACGGCCCCAAAGCGCCGATGACGCCGCCACACATGCGCACAACGCAGAGGCCAACCGCAGCGCCATGCATGCGTCGCACACAGACACAGGGACACAACCAAGCAGCACACACATCAGCCCCACCCCGAACGTACATGACACGTGACAGGCCTGCCACAGACATGTCCCCAACGCCCAATTCACGGACAACACCCAACGCCACACAACCGACGCACACATGTCAGTGAAGTCACGCAACAGCAGGACACACCCCAGTGTAACAAACATGGCGTAGCACACAGCGGCGGCAACACCAGCTAGGAGAAGCAGGGCCCCTTCGGGAAGAGGAACGCCAGTACCACACTGAAAAACCCATACCACCCTGCACATATGAACAAGACATATGAAGCGGAACACCAAAGAGCCCGGGGACCGACAACAGGTGGCCCAAGAATAACATCCACACACAAGGCCCAACGCAGAGCGGAAAGGCAGCCTGCCGCCCACACAGGGAGAGCAGACAGCACTGAATGACCTTCCATTCCAACTCCGAAACCACAGCCCTACGACAGAAGCCGGTGAATACAGCCATTGTCCAAGAATAGACCAACACAGGCATGCCGAGGAGACCGACCACAGGGCAGATAGCGCATATCACAGAAGCACACAACGGACGGGGAAGAAAGAAGAAAACACTCCCCATGTCGGCCACATGCAAGTTAATTGGAAGGAGTCACACAGCACTGACCTTGAACTGTCTGAGAAGCATGTGGGAAGAGGGCCCGTGTCCTCCAAACAAGCCAACAGAACACAAGTCCTGTCTCCCTACGACTACACAGAGCTCACAGCAACCCGGAGCGTGCACATTGCAGACTGCACACACAGCCGGAGCACGCCATCTCAACGAACCGCTGCGAAATGGCAACCGCAACACACCTACCCAACTACGCCGAACAGCTCAAGCTGTACAAAACCAACACGATACATACATTGGGATGCGATCTCCTGTCCCTGCTGAACGTAAGTTACCGACTGACTTACCGCATCACATTGTTCAGCTGCGTCATGCCCGTCTTCTACTGTCGGAGGTGTCCCTACCAGCATCCCGTCGAGATATGCCTCTCCAACCCGGCATGTCTGAAGGCGGACCTGCTACCACTACTCCTCCCTCTGGGCGCACACGACAGGGCCTGCTCTGCCTATGGGGGCATGGCGTATGTGGCCAACATCGCACCCGCACTGAAATGGGACCACTGTGCCTCCACACGACGGATCATCGAGAACAGCTACATCGAATGTCACCCAGCATGCCCCATCATGGTCCTCCAAGGGACAACTTACGAACAACACCTTGAGAGCCACCATCCGCTTCATTGGCTGGCAAACATGTACACCACCAATGACATGGAAGCCCTGCTGGACGGCATCGCATACCTGACAACCTGTAAATACGTCGGACCACAACGCAGGTTCCCGAGTGACCTATGAAGTCCAACCCCGCACCCATGCTCAGCTTCCGCACGGACTGGCCAGTCACCACCACAACAGCCATACCAAGCGACCGGCAGCTGTAACCACACCATCAACGACATCGCCATGACATCGGATATGACCGGGACATGCACACTGTTCCCCATCACATCCAGGAACACCGCATGCATCGTGGGAGGCAGTGGCATGAGCTCTGTGTATCGCACCCACATGGACGGAACTGCACGAACAACCAGGACCACGACATGGATCCAGCGCACATGGACACACACACCGCTCAGTGGACATGAATAGGTCGCCTGGAGTCTGTGGGTGCTGCACCCCTCCCACCCCCGCCCCGGGAATCCCATACCAGGACCTTTGCATGGACGACAAGTGCATACAACAACAACACGACCCCAGTGACTGTGACATGTCCAGTAACCACCACAGTGCAACAACAAGTGGCACGCCGCTGCATGCACGCAAGCACATGCCCTGATGTCATCTCACATGCACGCGTGCATGAGGAACAACCGCAGCAAACCTGTCACATGGAACTGAGATGGACTGTGCCCATGATGCCGAGCGGTCTGGTAGGCTACATGTATACCGTCTGTGTCAAAGTCCGCAGCTCCGCAGCTATACGTAAATGTACATTAGCACAGCCTTGGCCAAGCAGATGTAACTCTGAAGCCCACATCCCACATGCAACAGCCAATCACATGTAACCCCACACCCTATCCAATTTGTAATCATGCTCAGTATATCCTCAACATGTATTCCGCTGCCAGTAGTGTCCACTATACTGCATCACAGAGGACAGAAGACTCAATATAATGTTTGAAACCAAAACTGTCTCCGCTGACTCATTTCACAAGTACGAATGAGAGAGGATGAGAGTATGTGAAGTACACGGCAGTCGTGACATGACCATGTAGTCCACTGGTATTGGATGTCAACGCAAATGAGTAGCACTACTGTGGAAGACACACATGTGTCGTGTGAAGTCGTATGGACGCAGTGCTCAGGTGGGTTGGTGCGACGGGTAGATGCGCACATGCCAAGTTGGAGCACGCCGTGTTGGGAGGGGTCATGAACAGTACACCACCGCTTCCCTGGGCATTGTGAGAGGACACCTGTCGGGAGGGAGTGAACACGTGTGTGCACAGCAGCCGGGCACACGTACAAAGCGGTACCAGGCGCACCTCAGCCCACCCTCTGTGGACAAGCTGGATCCTGTTGTGCGCCCGCCATGCCCCTTGACAAGGCACACACAGCCCCAGTCGACCAGGTGTAACCCCAACATAGTCAATCCGCACAGGCGATACAGGGCACGGGATGGCAGTGGAGCATGGTGTGTGAGAGGTCTCCTCGCGCTCCTCCTGGTCATATCACGCAGGCAATAGAACCTCAACGTCCAGCATGGCAAAAAGTCAAATGGAAGTGTAGGGGGACGCACCACAGCACGAGCAGCACTGACGTCACGGGAGGTGGCTCGCACCATCCCATCCATTGCCCATCATACCAACCACGCCACATGCCATTGCGACTAAGTGCAAGCGCGTGCGCCACCACCCCTGAGCCCTCCCCAGAGAGGCCAAAGAGTGAATGTGTGGGCCATCAGCCACAGACGGACGCGGCCTGGCCGCAAGGGCAGCCACAGCCACTGGGTGTCGCAGGTGGCGGATCCGGAAGGCGAAGACTGTGATGCATAGTCCATGCAGGCCGGGTCTCCATTTGGGGCACCACGCAGGTGGACGGCGTCCCGCCACACATCATACCCTGAGACAGCCCACTCGTGCAACTGGACCCACACATACACTCCTTGCCCTCTCTGGTGCGAGCTTGGGGCTGCCTGTGCAAGCGCTAGCCTCGCAGGTGAGCATGCATATTGGGGGGCGAGGAGGACATGAGGGCTGGGGCGAAGATGACTGTATCACTGTCAGTTAGTACAAGGGATGACCCAGATGTGGAAAGGAAGAGACGTGTCCCGTGTGTGTACTGCAACTAGTCGCCAATCCAACTACCCCCATGTCCGGAATGTAAGCCCGCACCTAGGCCCGCCCATCCGCCACATCGAACATACCACCAGCACGACAACCTTCCCATTCGAAACACTGACTGGGGGTGGTGACCAGTGAACAATCATGTGTAGCCTACCCACGCGTACATGTGGGCCCTCCATGATCCATGTCACCTGCGGCAAAGACATGACATGCGCAATGAGGGAAGTGAGGAGAGCTGTCCGCCCCACGCGCAGAAGGTGCATCAGCTCCACAGACCCAGCAGCGAGTCCAGCAGGGGTCACATGTGCAGGGGCAGCTGTGCCTGGTGTGAAGGCACATGCATATAGACAGCACATCGACCAATGTGTAGTCTGCCCACATCCACAGTCCATCATCATGCGGACATAGGAATTGAACACAGGGCAACACATCTTAGTTGGTGCACCCACCGTGACCAACAATGCGCAATCATCGGCGTACCCGCCCTGTGCATGGCCCCCCACCCAACGGAGGCACATCCAGTGCCACCATCCCACACACACAAGCCTTCCACGGAACATGCTGTGTCCAATGGTCAGTACAGAGTCAGCGCCCATCTGGTGGATCCTGAACAGGAGACACATGCACACACATGCCAGCTCCCACTATGTACGTCTGCCACCTGGCACGTGCAATGTAACCTCTCACCTGTGACGTGTGACTGCAAGCACACAGCCGTCTTGGCATGGGGCTGTCAATGTGGACACCAGTCAATGTTTCGGGAGCTGTGATCCGTACAGTGCTGTACATAGGGTGCAGTGCTGACACCTACTACTGTCTCATATCCCCTCGTGCCACAGGTCCCACTTGTATTGGCCGCTCAGCCCGTGCCCACATCGTCGTCGATCGTGTGCCATACTCATCCAGCCTCGGAAGCAGTTCCATGCTCAGCAGACACTCATGTTGCCGTGGCGTTGCCGCTTGACGAATATGCAGTCAGTCCCCATCAGCACGCCCGCAAGTCATTGGGGCCTAGATCCCCATGTGCATGCACATGGCAGTGGTATGTCTCACTTGCCATTGCCATTGTTGGGGAGACCTGTGTAAGTGTATTGTGGCCGTGCCGTCCCAGCTTGACAGCTGGGCTGTGGCTCATGTGCTTGCTCAGTCATGTCAGTGATGTGCATGCGAAATTGCTATGTGCCGTGTTGCTTTGACATGTGTCCTCTGCCATTTACCCCAGGCGGAGAGCGAGCATTGACCGCCCATACCAATTGCTGGCGGACATGGACGATACAGAGGTTATCAGGAAGTTTCGGCTGGACAGGCCAACCCTGCATCGACTGTGTGCCATGTTAGAGCCCCATCTCCGTCCCCGCAGGGTGTATCCGACTGCTGTCACCCCCACGGCTAAGGTGATGGCCGCCATGCATTTCTTCGCCACTGGGTCATTCCAGCACACAGTGGGCAGTGGAGGAGGGATGTCCCAGCCCATGTTCAGCAAGGTGCTGAGGGATGTACTGGCAGCCATGATGCTGTACCGAAACAGGTACATCAGATTCCCCAGGGCTCGTGAATTGGCGGCAGTGAAGGGTGCATTCTATGCCCTTGGCAGAATCCCACACGTCGTGGGAGCCATTGACTGCACACATGTTGGCCTTGTTCCACCACAGGCCACTGAGCACCTGTACACGCAACAGGAAGCTGCACGCACTCCTGAATGTGCAAGTGGTGTGCCTTGCGGACATGGTGATCACCCACGTGTGTGCCAAGTTTCAGGCTCGGCCCATGACGCACACATAATGTCGCAACAGCATCTTGCCACGACTGATGTCCAATATGCAACAGGATCGTGCCTGTATTGTCGGTGAGTATGTGGAGTGGTGTAGCGTGCTGGCTGTGCGATGCTGTCCCCTGTCCAGTTGGATTAGCAACGGTTCTCTGTGTCCCTCACACCCAGGTGACTCTGCATATCCGAATGGGGCATGGCTGCTCAGTCCATTGAGGAATCCTCGCACCCCAGCAGACGATCGATACAATGAGGCACATGGGAGGACCAGACGTGTGGTCGAGCATACCTTTGGCCTCCTCAAGTCCAGGTTCAGGTGCCTGGACCGCACCGGGAGTGCACTGGCGTACTCCCCACAGAAGGTGTGCCAGATAGTGGTGGCGTGCTGCATGCTGCACAATCTGGCCATTCGGAAGCAGATCCCCCTCATTGTGGATGACGGAGATCAACCAGGGCCCCAGCCCGCAGACCAGGACAGCTCGAGTGAGGTGGACAGCGGAGAGGAGGAAGCTGGGAATGTGCGCCAGCAGCTCATCGCCCGCTACTTCACTTGACGGTGAGTGTCCATGTACGACGGATGATGTGTCTGTATCTGTGCAGGTGTGTGTGTGCTGTGTCAGGGTGGCCGTATGTTCACTGCGTGCAGTGTGTCAACGCTCCATGGCCAGGGTAGTATGCCACTGTTGGTGACTGTGGCATTGTGCCCTATTGCTCTGTGCGATGTGTGTACATTGCTTGTAGTTGTTGACATGTACTGTGTGATGGGTGTGTGACACACTCATTGAATGTGCTCCTGTTCTGTCTCCCACCCCTAGGTCCCTACAGGCCCTCCGGATTCCATTGCCATGCCACGCATCAGGTGCCTTTCCGCCCAAGGTGGCCGTTGTATTCCGTACAAATAAAACACAGGGCACAAACAGCAGTTAGTGAAAAAGGTGCATTTATTCCAAACTGTGACATGTGATTGTGTGTAAGGTGATGACAAAAGTGGTGCGTGCAGTGACAATGAGCTGTCGGTCATGGCTGCGTGAAGCTCAGGGTGTACCCACTGGTTCTATGTCCATAGTCCAACACACACATGCCATCCAGCTGGCTGTGTGGAGTGGGATCGTAGAGCAAGTCAATGCAGTGGCTGGTCAAGGAAGGCTGGCGGAAGGCTGGCTGGCTGCCTCACTTGCGACTGGAGCGTGCGAAGTCCTCCCGGGAGATCTGTTTCCTCTTCGGACGGCCCCTTCCACGTTTGGGAGGGGGGTGTGTGGTGGCGACCTGCTGGTGGTGGGTGAGGTGTGCTCACTGGCTGTGGACGCAGGGGAAGTGGACACTGCTGCCCGACCCTGCGCCCTAGCAGGTGGTGGCGGAGGTGGTGTTGCTGGCCTTGCCTGTGACCCCACCGCCACCACCAGCTGGCCCATGAGGTCCACGAGTTGGTCCATACGGGACACGAATTGGCCCATATGGGCGTCCATGGACCTCAGCACCCCCAGCACCTCCCGCGTGTCTGTAGCAGACCTGACCCATTGTTCTTGGGCCTCCTCATAGGCCCCAAGGACTCTGGCCATTGAGGCAGGGCATGGCTCCCAGGGGAGGCTGGCGTTTCCCTGACCCTGCTCCTCCTACCAGTCCTGCTGCCACCCGGCCTGCCCACTAGCCACATTGCACACCACGGTCCTCGCTGTGGCTCCCAGGGTGGATCCAGTCGGCCGGGCCACCACCTGCGCTGGGGCTGGTGCCAGCGAAGACGTGGTGGTGGTGGTGGCGGTGGTGGTCGGTGCGGCGATGGTGGCGGTTGCGGCAGTGGTAGTGGCCGCAATGACCGTGGGTGTGGCCGCAACGACAGTGGCAGCAGGGGGCTGGGACTGTTCAGCATCCCTGGATGATGGGTTGGTGGGTAGGAGGGGTCCTGGGAGCGGCTGGGCCCTGCCACACCAGATGGGCCTGCTTGGTGGTCCGTGTCCGAAGAGGAGGACAGATCCTCCAGATCCGTGTGTCCTCGTTGGGGGCTTGTGGGCTGGCTGTGCTGGCTGCTGTCTCCATCCCCAGCATCCGGCAGTTCGTCACCTGTGGAGAGAATGAGATTTGTTATTGTGTTGCACCTGGCGAAGTATGTATTTGTCGTCTGACATTGGCAGTTCGTGCAATCTCGTACATGGGTTTCCCGGAGGCGAGTGTGTGGCTGTGGCATCTGTAGTTGTGTGTGCTAGGCAATGGGACTGTGTGCTGTGCACATGTGGCATGGGGACGGATTGGCCATGCCGATGGGTGTGTTGCTGTGCCCCTACTCATTGTGACTCTGGTGTATGCGGGCTCCTGGCCCATCCTGGGTCTGGTTTGTACTTAGCTTTTGGGGTTCATATGGAGCAGCTTAGGCACCCATATGGCAACATGGGGGCCATGCCCCAGATTCACATTTGGGAGGGGATATGCTTTTGGGGTACATGCTGTAAGCCATGGGTGCCGAACGTGACATGTGTTGTGGCAGCATGACAGTGCATGGTTTGAGGTGTGTGCATGCTTGACATGGCCTGCATATTTGCTGTCTGTTGTGATTACTGGACATGGCATTGGACGCATCGTTATGAGTGAGTGTTGGTTGTGTGCCAGCCAACGTATTGCAGTTGTCCCATCTCCTTGGTGTGCGTGCTGCCCTGTGCCCTGTGCATCACTGCAGTGCTCGGGGGGCCCATGTTGTGTGTTGTTGCTCACAGTGTGTCGTGCGCTTCATTGACTTCTGGCACATGGTTGGTCATGGGCATGTGTCTTAGCGTGACTGCTGTATATGTGGCAGCTGTGCGGATGACATGCCTTTCATGAGACTGGGGCTGACGGATGGGATGGATGGTATGTTGTATGTGCATGGTGTGTCTGTGTGTTTGATGGGTTCAGTGGTGTTCGTGTGCATTTATGTAGTTCCGCTCTGTTGCGTCTAGTGTTGTTTGTCTTACATAGGCGTAGTTGTGGGGTGTGTGGTTGACAGGCAGTAGGGGCTACATGGACTGGACTTCAATGGTGTTTCGGTTGTGTGTGATGGGTTGCACAGTGGCTGCCGTGTGGTACTATGTTCAGTGTGGCTTGTGCATGCAGACGTGGCTCCTTGGGTGTTGCTGTGTTTGTGATGGGTCATGTGGGGTGTGAGTCTGTTGTTCATGTCCGTGTGCACATTGTTCACTTGTTCGTGACGGTGGGCGGTGCTGCGTGTTCGTCTGCTACGTGACATGTCCCATGTGTTGGTCGTGTTACGGCCCTCATGCCTCCAGTAATTCAGCCCTGTCCAGTTTCCCACCTGCAGGTTGTTCGGGCGTGCACTGTACTGGATGCCACATGGTTCTAAGCGGGGGTGCTCCATGTTGCAGGTCTGTGGGGGTGGGGGGGTGTTGTGGGTCGTAGTGGTGGCTGGACACCCACTGACACCGATTGCTGTGGACCGTGATGTCTACCTTTCGGCTGTCGTTGTGCACTGCGGTGGCTGACACGTGGCTGTGGGGTGTGGGGGATGCTCCTCCTTGCTGTACTGTGGGACTAGGGGCCTGGTGTGTGTTGTACTTGGGCTGTCCACCCTCCCACCCACTGCACTTTGTGTTCCTGCCACTTAACTGTTACTTGTCGGTTAGTGCAGCTATGGCGGACACATGGGTGTGGTGGGTGCTCGTTGTGGCGCTTCTGGCATATTTGGGGACCTGTTGGTGGTTACGTTGCTGGCTGAATGTACACATGTCCCCACGCATCTTACAGTTGTTCTGTTTGGGCTGTGTGTGGTGGTGTCTGTTGCATGTGTGTGTCGTGTATTGTGTGCTGGACATGGGGGTGTTTGTCCCTGGGAGCTGTGGCATGGTGGTAGTGCATGTGAGTACATAGCGGTGTGCTGGTATACATTAGTTTGTACCTACCAGCCTCCACTCCCCTGCTAATCCGGCGAGGATCTCGGGATGTATGATGACTCGCACCTTCTCCTCCCACGCTTTGAAGGTCTTGAAGAGCGCGGGATTCCCTCCGCCAGTGACGGCAGCCAGCTCTCTGTTTTTGCCCTCCTTCTTCTTGACCAGGCTCTTGACGTCATTCCACCGTTTGTTAATTTCGACTCTGTTCCTGGGCAGGGTCCCGACTGCATTGACCTGGTCTACGATCCGGTTCCACATTCTGTTTCTGGTGGCTAGTGGTGTGTGTTGGACCATGTTCCCATAGATTTGTGGGTGCACCTTGATGATCTCGTCGACCATGACCGTCAGCTCCATGGGCGTGAACTTGGGCATTCTTTGTGGTGCCATGGTGTTTGTGGTGCTGGTGCGGTGTGTGTTGTGTAATGTGCAGGGGTTTGTGGTGCCGGTGTTTGGTGGTGGTGGTGGTGGTGGTGGTGGTGGTGGTGTTTGGTGGTGGTGGTGGTGGTAGTGATGTGTGCGTTTCTGTGGTGTGCTGCTGTCCTTGCTGTGTCACTGTGTCCTCTCCTCTCCTCTCTGGTTTGCAATGTAGCAAGGGGTTGTGGTCTGTGGGAGTGCTGCTTTTGTACTCACCTATGTGGGTGTGTCCTCATGGTCTGTTGTTTTCAGGTGTGTTGTGTCTGGTGTTCTGGCCTTTGTATTTTTTGTTTGTCCAGGGGTGTTTTCGGGATGTGTACTGTGCTTGTGTATTTGTGCGTGCCTTGCTGTGTGGACTTATTGGCCATGTTGTGTGCTATTGGTTTTGTGAGCGGATGGTTTCTGTGCAGGGACGTGGGCGCCATGGTTTCTGCCGTGTCGATTGGCATCGGCGTTGTTTGCACTGGCGGGCGGTATATTTGTGGTTTTCCGCGCTCATGGCGGTGCGATCGTAATTTCACGTGCGGTGTGTCGGCCGTGTGGGCGGGCGGTTTTGTGTTGTCGTGCGTGTTTCCGTCCGTGGCGGGCGGTTTGACTCCGACTTCCGGACGATGGCGGGCGGTATTTTGTGTGATTTTTCCGCCGATGGCGGTTTCGGTTTGTGTTATCGTAATGGCGTGGTCGGTGTTCAGACGGTGTATGCGGGCGGAATTTTGCCGCTTCCATGCCTGGCGGATTTATTTACGCCGGGTATCGTAATGGGCCCCTAAATGTTTGAATTAATTATAAAATGGTTATTTTTTAATTTTAAATTATTGATATATGTATATATTTTATTTTTATATAATTTAAACGTTTAAAAATTAAATAAAGATAATAGTTAATAAATTATTTTTAAGTACATATATGTATATGTATAAATTATTATGTTTGTGTGTTTATATTTTTTTAATTAAGTTTATTATATTTAGTTAAAATGTATATTAAATGTAATTTATCTTGTTAAAAATAATATTAATATTTAATATATTTAATATATTTTATTTTATGTTATATATATTCTTAAATCGAAATTTTATACATCGATATTTTTGTACTTACATGTTTAAGTATAGGGAGTCAATATTTTTGTCATCTATATTTTTTACATCGATATTTTGTCAGTGATCCCTCACCCCTTGGTACCTTGACATGAGCAGTCAGGCTCATCTCAGAGGCAGTGTGTAAAGCATTTGCACATACCAACAGAAATACAGTGAAAACACTACAACAGGACACCATACCAGTTTTAGAAAAATAACCAATATTTATCTGAGCAAACAAGACCAAAACGATAAAAAGCCAACATACTGTAAGCCAAAATATGCACTTTGCAAGAATAACTCTAAAACGCATTTCCTTGAAGCCAGTAGCTCCATCTGGGGCTACCGCGGTGCTGAATACAACAGAATCCATCAGTTCCAGCCGACCTCGTCGGTGCGGACCGGCATTAGTGTCAGCAGACTCGTAAACAGTATCTTTGGTTCCGGCTGACTGCGTCGGTGCGGGCCGGTTGTGGCAACAGTCGCGGTTGCGATGTGAAGCTTAGAGATGCGGTGCCCTCAAGTCGCGGTGCATGCAACGGCTCCGTGACGGTCGTCCAGCTGCGTCAGTGAGACCAGGGCTGTGGTGCGGGGTGAGGCGGTGCTCGTGGCGGTGCTGACAGGTCATGGTGCATGCAACAGTGCCGGTTGATTGGAGCTGGCATCGGTTGGCCCCGACTTCACTGTCGGACGGGGCGGTGCGTCGTGTAACTTACGAGCGGTGCCCACAAACCACAGTGCAGTCACAGGTGTCTAGGTCAGTGGGAAACAATGTCAGTGAGACCAGGGTGGCGAAGTGAAGCGAGGTGATGCAGAGTGCGGTGCCCACAGGTCGCGGAGCAAGCAGCAGCTCAGTGGCGGTGAGACATGGTTGCGGTGCGAAGCGCAGCGGTACCCTAGTGGTGCCTTAAGGACACGGAGCCTGCTGCGATGACGGTGTTGACTGTTGTCCCCCTCTGTGGCAACTGAAACCCACAGTTCCCGAGGCGGTACCCAATGGTAAGTGAAGTCTTTGCTTTCCCTGCGACTTCGTGAACAGGAGGCAAGCTCTATTTCAAGCCCTTGGAGATACTCGGCGACAAGAGAAGACAGTTCAGTCCAGTCCATTCACTGCCCACGGCAGAAGCATCAACTGCAGGCCAACCC
This sequence comes from Calotriton arnoldi, assembly GCA_963921515.1. Classification (NCBI taxonomy): domain Eukaryota; kingdom Metazoa; phylum Chordata; class Amphibia; order Caudata; family Salamandridae; genus Calotriton; species Calotriton arnoldi. The sequence continues at coordinate 1,706,358 of CAWUFW010002888.1, forward strand.
AGCAAAGCAACAACAAAGCAAAGGGGCAGTACTCCTGGCAGTGCTTCTAGCTCTTCTTCTTGGCAGGTTCCTTGATCCAAGCGAGTTCTAAAGTTCTGGGGTCTGGGCCCCAATATTTATACTCCGTTTCTCTTTGTTCTCTTGGGCAGAGAATGTCTGTGCTCAGTCCAAAAAGCTTGGTCCTCTCTGGCCCAGCTTTCTAGCAGGAGGTGGAGATAGCATTGTCCAAGGCAGACCAGGCCCATTCAGGTGCAAGGAAATCTCCTCCCACTACTCTAAATGCGGCCCAGGTCTATTCAGCCCAGCCCTGACTCATCCAGGAAAGGCAAGACACACCTCGAACCCCCTCCCCCAGTGGCTATCGGAAGAGAATGCACATCTCCAGCCCCAATCACTCCAAAGCCAGACAGTCAATTCACAACCCAGCAGAGGCACACAGGATGGCTAAGCAAGAAATGACCTACTCTCTAAAAGTGGTATTTTCAACCACAGAACATAAAAATCATCTTTATTAAAAGAAGCATTTCTACATTCTGAGTTCAGGAATACTAAACTCAATTTCTCTATCTTGCCCCAATGGGAAGATATACTTGTGAAATGTTACAGAGTATTCCCCATTCCATCCTATGGGACAGATAGCCTTTCAACAGTGAAACACGAATTACACTGTAGTGCACTATCAGGACAAGTCACACACACCAGGACATGTCCTACCTTTCACATACACTGCACCCTGCCCAAAGGGGTACCTTGGGACTACCTTAGGGGTGACTCACTTGTAATAAAAGGGAAGGTTAGGGCTTGGCAAGTGGGTGAACTTACCAAGTCGACATGGCAATAAAAACTGCACACAGACACTGCAGTGGCAGGTCTGAGAACCCTTTAAAAGGCTGCTTGTGTGGGTGGCACAATCAGTGCTGCAGGCCCACTAGCAACAGTTGATTTACAGGACCTCCCGCTCTCAGTGTACTTTACTAGGGACTTACCAGTAAATCAAATATGGCAAAAATGGAAACACCAATTCATAATCCAATTTACAATAGGAGCACTTGCATTTTACCACTAAACAGCACTGAGAAAGTGTGCAGAGACACTAAACCGGCAGAGTCAAAACCGGGAGGTCTGAAAGCAAAAAGACAGGGGAAACATGCCAAAAGATGACAGGTCTAACACTCACCCATGAAAATTGGCCTGATTCTTGGAAGGTTTTCTTGATGGGATTCAGCCTTTTTTCCTTCCCTGGAATAATGCTTTTGTGGTAAAGCCAGGATCTCAGTTTGAATAGTAACTTGTTGCTACAAGCGATAGGGTGTATCTTTGAACCAAACAGACCTACAAGTCATCGGCAAGAATACCTGCTCTTAACACATATGGACCTTTCTTGTTTTATTCTTAATAAAGTTATGCTCCACTTCAGTTACTCTACACACATTCTGTATGTTAGCAGTACCAGTATTAGTACTGTGGAACTTTATAGGACCCCTAGAAATAATTTCAGTAGTTTCAAGGCTTTAAATAAAATGTAAGTAATTTATTGGCACATCACAATCTAAGTTAACTTCTTCTAAATAATTCTGATGCATAATTATTGAATAATAAACTGCACAAGATAAACCATAAGACAAAGGTAATTGCATGTACGTCACACCCTCTGTAACAGAGGTGGGTAAGTGGGTACAAAAGTAACAGTTTGACAAGTTTATTATGCTTCTATAATTCTTTAAAACGTTCTATGTAAGTATTGCCCTCAAAATGTGTATCATACCTATTTCTATGTTCTAAATTGCAATGCTTAGTATTATTAAAAAAATATTGAACTATTAGTAGTGTTGGAGGATACCCACCAGCAGGAAATGTTACACTTAGGGGTCGATTCCAATCTCGGCCGGTAGGGCACCTAACAGTATTCATCCGGAAAAAATACCAGCCGAATGCTTGTTTCCCGACCGATTCGTACACTCGTCCGGACGAACAAGTACGATGCGTATAACAACTCATTTTCCGAGCGAGCCGTACTCACCCAATCCAGCTCCTGTTCCCCGCCCGAGCCGGATCCGTGAACGCCGAATCGAGCCGCACGGAAGCAAATACACAGCACCTTCCGGCCGGACTAGTACGATGCGCAATCCGTACGCGCCGAACCCGTCGCTACGTTCGGCACGTTTGAGCATCCGGGCGAGCCGTACATAAGCTCTGTTTCGCGCCACAAGACGATCCACGGCTACGAGACGAACAAGCCTGCTACGAGTACGACTCGAAGACACGAGAAACCCGAACGAGACGATCCAAGCATGAATCCCATTGCGCAGGTCCTACCTATACTCTACATCTATTACCGGGACCGGCACGGACGCGTACGGCGCAGACGCTAAGTCAAACACCAACAATACAAATAAACTACACGTACCCGAAATATGTCACACACACATAGGGATGCACAAATAAAGTACACTAGCAACAGCAGAACCATAGGGGTGGGATGGCCAACACCAATGCCATACACACCCATAGGGGGATGGATGCCTACCACTACCACCATCACTACTCAGGGGGTCTGGATGCCTGTCACTACTACCATCCCCACTCATAGGGGGATGGATGCCTACCACTACTACCATCCCCACTCATGGGGGATGGATGCCTACCACTACCACCCCCTACTCAGGGGGCTGGATGCCTGTCACTACTACCATCCCCACTCATAGGGGGATGGATGCCTACCACTACTACCATCCCCACTCATGGGGGATGGATGCCTACCACTACCACCACCCCTACTCAGGGGGCCTGGATGCCTGTCACTACTACCATCCCCACTCATAGGGGGCTGGATGACTACCACTACTACCATCCCCACTCATGGGGGCCTGGATGCCTACCACTACCACCCCCCTACTCAGGGGGGCCTGGATGCCTGCCACTACTCCCATCCCTACCCTTAGGGGTATGGATGCCTACCACTACCACCATCACTACTCAGGGGGGCTTGATGCCTACCACTACTACCAACCACACTCATGGGGGGATGGATGCCCACCACTACCACCCCCCCTACTCAGGGGGGCCTGGATGCCTGTCACTACTACCATCCCCACTCATAGGGGGATGGATGCCTGTCACTACTACCATCCCCACTCATAGGGGGATGGATGCCTACCACTACTACCATCCCCACTCATGGGGGGATGGATGCCTACCACTACTACCATCCCCACTCATGGGGGCCTGGATGCCTACCACTACCACCCCCCCTACTCAGGGGGGCCTGGATGCCTGTCACTACTACCATCCCCACTCATAGGGGGATGGATGCCTCCACTACTACCATCCCCACTCATGGGGGCTGGATGCCTACCACTACCACCCCCCCTACTCAGGGGGGCCTGGATGCCTGTCACTACTACCATCCCCACCCTTAGGGGTATGGATGCCTACCACTACCACCATCACTACTCAGGGGGGGCTGGATGCCTACCACTACTACCAACCACACTCATGGGGGGATGGATGCCCACCACTACCACCACCCCTACTCAGGGGGGCCTGGATGCCTGCCACTACTACCATCCCCACCCTTAGGGGTATGGATGCCTACCACTACCACCATCACTACTCAGGGGGGGGCTTGATGCCTACCACTACTACCAACCACACTCATGGGGGGATGGATGCCCACCACTACCACCATCACTACTCAGGGGGGGCTTGATGCCTACCACTACTACCAACCACACTCATGGGGGGATGGATGCCCACCACTACCACCCCCCCTACTCAGGGGGGCCTGGATGCCTGTCACTACTACCATCCCCACTCATAGGGGGATGGATGCCTACCACTACTACCATCCCCACTCATGGGGGGATGGATGCCTACCACCAACACCACTGCTACTCATAGGACGGGAAATGCATGACACAACTAGCATACTCCCACATAAGGAATGACAGAAGATTACATCCCCCCCAACACCATGACAAGTGTGTGTAGTCTGTGTCAAATGCCTACAACACTGAACATGACATTGAACATACAATGTGACCCCCTAGCACATGTGTCACACATAAATGTGTGTGGCCTCCACAATGCAAGCAGACCATGGCCACTGTGGCAAGGGGCATGAACACCCCATCACCACAGTGACCAAAAGGGAAGTGTGGTGTCCCCAGCTGATGCACATTTTGAACAGTGTGGCAATGGGGCCTAAAGCCCCATCACCACAGTGACCAAAAGGGAAGTGTGGTGTCCACAGCTGATGCACATTTTGAACAGTGTGGCAATGGGGCCTAAAGCCCCATCACCACAGTGACCAAAAGGGAAGTGTAGTCATGGTAAAAGCTGCCAAAGCCAAACTGCATGGATGAATCCTGGTCACACAACAACAAACACATCAGTGGCATAGTAGTGCTTGTGTCCCATAGCAACATAGATTGGTCGAGGGAAACAGTGCAGTGTCAATGAAACATCGTTTTGGCCATGTGCATACAAACATCACCCATGGGGGCACACATTGTCAACATTCACAAATAACACAATGACAGAAGTGACCATCATAATGCTGACCCACATATCTGCACCAATGGACACACAAATGTAGATATCCTGTGGAGACTGTAGATGTCAGGTGAACAAATACCATACCATGGCAGCAATGGAACATACAAACCATGATTATTGTGCTGACTGATGACCTAGGAGTCCCAGGGACAGCAGGGGAAAGCCACCAAACAACATACAGCCAATGGCACACTCAAGATATGCCAATGCAGTGGTGCAAAGGCACAAACACAAACAGGCAGACTCACACTGCATATCAAACACAACAGGTGATGGGGGGGGGGGGTATGCCAGTGTCCCCAGGCAACCACACAACACATGAGGAGGCCTGAATTCCAACCACACAGATGTGTATACAGTGCCATACAAAAGTTACTCATGGATCGGATACCCCTATGTGGGCAATCAGGCATTGTTAGATGAGAGGGAGCACAAATTACACATGTCACACAAGCTTGTAGGAACAGCAACTAACACAGCAAGACACAGACCCACCACAGCACTACCCCCAGGGACCCCACATTGTGCTGACACTAGCCTGCATGATAATCCCACTGTGATGACAAAGTTAGATGTCGTTCACACTGTGAACCACAGCCATGTGTCCTGAGCAACTAACTACCATCACACCTACACAAGCTCCAATCAATCAGCACGGCCTGCCAGCCAAGGCCAATATGGAGGCAGGGGTCTAGCCGTGTAACAACTCACTTTTGCACACACTCAACACCACACACCCTGATCTCCACCAATGTGCAGCAGTGAAGCTCACATGGACTGGTGACCTTGCACATGCACCCATGACAATACCAGGGGTGGTGGTGGGAACTAAGGTGCAGAAACCCATCACACATGGCCAGTCAACAAGACTCGTCAATGTCTGACACACAGCACAGTATGCCGTACATGGGCATGATGTGAAATCCACCACAATCAATGGGATCCTGGCCATAGTCACACACCAACGAAGAAGCCAAGGTGACACACGAAGAACACACGTACACAACTACCAACATTGCAGCTCTGACCCTGAGGACTGGCAGCAGTCACACACACAACGTGTCACAATCACTGAAAGCTAACACAAACTGTAAATCACATGACTCGTGTAAACAACAAGTGCCAAGGGGAATCCTGAATGTGTCCCATCTGCGTTTGCCCACATCCCCAGCCCTGACAACAAAGACAACCTGGGATGACAACCTCCTGAACATTAGTTTGGCATGCACCCACATCACAGAGAAACCAGGTCCAAGATGCTGGATGAACACAGAACAACTCAGCAAGCATCACAAACAGGAACATCCCTAGGGACACAGCCTGTGTAGGAAAAGGGAAGGGAACACGCACAGACATGCTTACACAACACACAACACAGGCCCACGCAATGTCACCAGATTACACACTGCCATGAGGGCACTCCACTCCTGTGGAAGGTCCGCTGTGCCAAACCTTGTCTGTGCACGACCCAAACATGTCAGCAGAACACTCCGTCAGTGAGTCAACAACCACAACACACAGAAGGCTCTGCTCACATCAGCCTGGGTACGGGAGTGTCACGTCAGTCATCTGCACACACACAAAACACGTGTCAAGCAAGTTGCACTGTATACACAGATGGGTCCTTCGACATTGATGTGCAAAACTGCATGTCCAGTGGAGCTGGGCACACAGTCAGGGATATCGGAACATTGAACAGTGGTAAGCCCACCAGATGTGCATCAGTGTAAGACAAAGATGTTCATTTACAAATGCAAAAAGGACATCCCTGTGTCAAATGCTGAACATTACACCCTCAGACTGTAGCAAAGGATGCCATAGATCCAGACTACAACAGGACACATATCCCATGGACCACATGGAGTCCATCACTGCAACACTTCATTGTCCTGATGTGAACACTATTACAACTGCAAATGCAGGATGCTACTCATCCACATCATGTACATCAAAAGAAAAGCCAAAAGTAAATAAAAAGAGGCTTTATTCAGCAAATGTCAGGGTAAACACGGAAGTCCAAAAGAAACAAAGGCCAATGGCCAGTCCAAAATCACAGTCCCAACGGGGTGAGAAGTGACAACTGGTCACACATTGCTTGCCTGCACTGGTACGGTTGGGGGACATCCCCCTTGGAGGGGCATACAAGGAGCAGGCCAGGCACCGCAGGGACAGGATCAGGGGATGGCAGAGTGAGGCAGTGAAGGGGTGGTGGGTGCAGGAGTGTCACCGGCAACTGCAGTGGAGGTGTCTGACTCAGGGGGGGCCGGCACCACTGTGGTACACAAGTCAGTTGGTGTGGGTGCTGCAACCACTGCAGTGGGCTGGACTGATGTAGTGGACTGGGTACCCACTGCAGTGCCCGAGTCAGATGTGGTGGTTGTGGACTCCACTGCAGTGCATGACTCCAAGGGAGTGGAAGGGTTGGCAGATGAGGTGGGCAGGACAGAGGGGGGACCCGGTCTCCACAACAGTGCCACTAACAGGCAGAGCGTCTGGGTTGGGGGTGGAAGAGCAAGTGGCAGGGGGGGAGGGCCTAAGCATTTTGGGGATGCGGTATTGGTGTGTGGGGGAACCTGGGGCAGGGTGTGGCGGGGGAACCTGTGCAGTAGTGGCCTGGGGGATGGAGGAGAGAGACTGGGCGCTGGAGCTGCGTGGTGGTAGTGGTGGGGTCTTGCTCTTCCTGGTCCGGGGGGAATTCCTAATGGGGTCCAGTGTCTGCCTGCGCCTGGGGGAGGGTGTCCGGGGGTGAGGGGCACTCCCCTCTGTGTGGGTGGACTTCCTCTTCCCCTGGTATGCTGGATCAGCAGGAATGGAGGGGAAGAGGCCGAGGTCACACAGGAAGATCTGCTGTGTAGGTGGGGTAGCAGGCAAGGGAAGGGGTCTTGGAGGGAGAGGATTTGGAGGACTGCGGAGTGAATGTAGATGCCTGTGTGTGTGTGTGTTCCCCATCCCCTGTGTCTGTGGTATCAGTCCCCTGAGGATGCTTGTGTGCACGTCTTGCCTTTCTCTTGGGTGTGTCTGTGCTGCTCGTGTCTGTGTGTTTGGGTGACTGTGCAGGTGTGCATGTGCTTTGGACAGGTAGGGGGCAGGAAGTGTGGATGGGGCAGAGGTGGGAGGGGTGAGGGACTGTTGGAGGAGGGACACTGCTGCCATCAGGGAGGAGTCCATGGACTTATTGCTCCTCTGTAGGGCAGACATACCCGTCGAGATGCCCTCCATGAACGACACCAGCTGTGTCAACAGAGTGGTGTGTGCATGGAGGACACTCAGCATTGCTGTCTGCCCTACATGGAGCTGCCGAAGGAGGTACACAGACTCCTCACTCAGGGCAACAGGGGACACAGGGGCAGGGGGTGCGGTGCCTGGCACGAAGGAGACATGCTCCCGAGCACGGGAGCCTCCACGGACCTTAGGAATGGGAGCCAATGGGAGGGCGGTGGTGGTGGTGGTGGTGGCGGGGCCAGACAGACTAGCTGTCCTTTGGTGGCTTCTTGAGACCTGCCTCCCCAAGGGAGTCATCCTCCGAGCTGCTGTGGTCCTCAGCTGAGGTGGATGGTGCTGAGGACACCTCGGTGTGGCTCCCCTCGCCCTCCATGCCACTGGGTCCCTCTGACCACTCGTCCGATGCTGACCCAGTCTGGCTCCGCTGCTCCTCCTGGTCCGTGGAGCTGTCCCCTCCTGTGGCCATGGATGTATCTGCAAACAATTAGGGAAACAGACAAACATCAGTCACCTGCACTGACCGCACACACCACAGTAAGTACAGCACATTACAGAGCAAGCCCTGGCATCCTTAGTTGAACATTGCCTAAAGTCCACACACAGATTCGGGGAAGCCAATTGTCAGTCTGATGGTCAACCATGGGACTCACACCCCTCCTGCCCTTGCACCCATCTGTCTGGTGCCTGTCTGATGGTAAGACCCCAGTGTGGACACATGCACCACCTACACAGTTGTTGGACATTGCAGGGAACACGGTGAAGTATGTGAACATGCACACATCACATCTCTTGCCACTGAGTCAGTGCAGGTGTCCGGATAAAGGGATGGCCAGATTCTAAATAGAAATGCATGTGATGCATACCAGCACCAGACACCATGATGCACCCATGTCCGGATAGTCAATGCCACAATGGGGTGCATGTTGCACATGTCACTCCCCTGCAGGATCAGTCCCAGGAAGTTTAATGCCATGACACAGGAATGCGTGCAAAGTCATACATTACTGTCTCAAGTCACATGGCCATGGCAGCCAGCCAACAACAGTCTGCACCGTGTCACAATCCGAGGGCATGGGGAATGCAAGTTATGTGACTGACAAGTGCACATGTCCATCCCCCAAAAACCACATCATCTGTACTACTATTTGTCCACGTCATACCAACTGGACATATGGGGGACATGAAACACAACTCTCTGAACATGAGCACCTCACAGTGTGCTGTGAATGAAAATACAGCTGCCTGAAAGTCACAGTCGCAAACACCTGTGTGCACAGTCAAGTGATCAGACACCTATAAGTCACAGAAGTATCGTCTATCATGGTCACATCTCAGATGGCATGCTGAGCCCTAACCGATAAACATACCGGTAGTCCTGACAACGAAGACACAGCACAATGAGACAGAGGCAGACACCTGAGGGTACATTTCACTGATCACAACATGCCAGATGATACACGGGAGTGGGAGTACAGAGTGTATTGTATGCCCTGGAGTAGGCATGACTGTCCAGCTCCACCTGTAAGAGGGATGAGTCCTGGACAGTAGGCAGGTGGCTAAGCATGTGTGACACACTGGATACACATACTCCTGAGGCCCAAACATTGTGCCCACCAGCAGCATGGGTGTGTGCCAAATTCCCCAGGGACATGTGGTGAGTCAGAGCAGCAAGCGGACCACATATCAAAGTTACACCCAGATCACATGTCAGAACTTAGGCATTGTGTAAGCAATTGACCCACCCATGAATCGCACAACATAGTCACGGGAACAAATGCTGTCCCCCACCTTGAGCAAAGCAAAATGCAATGACACAGTCCCCAAATGACACAATTTCCTGACTATAAGGGCCACACATATGCGTATCAGAGGAGAAGTGGGCATGTCACAAATGAGGGACATGGGTCCTGGACCACATGACTGATGTACTGTGGAAGTTTAACCAGGCCAGAGGAGGGCACATAGCATGTCAGACAAAGTGCACAGTGCAGTCATGGACTCACCCCTTCCTTGCTGCTGTCTGTCCTTCAGCTGCCCATCCAGGTCAGGGAAGACCACCGCCAGGATCCGGAGCATGTGGGGGGTCAGGGTCCGGTGTCCGCCACTCCTGCGAGGAGGCGACAGCTTCAGCTGGACCCTTGCGATCCTCCGGGTCCAGCCACGAAGGTCCTGCCACCTCTTTTGGCAGTTGCGGATCCTGCGCCTGTAGACCCCCACGGATCTTACTTTCCGGGCGATGGTCAGCCAGATGTCCTGCTTCTGGTGGGCATCAACCTGTGAGGATGACAAAGTGAAAAGGCCATTACTACACATGCAACATATACGTGCATCACACAGTTGGATATACATGTCTCAATCACAGGGGCATATGATGTACACAGGCAGTGCAACAATGGCTATGAACAGTTTGCCAGCAGTCACTACATGGTATCATTGCATGGGAAGTAAACCTAGTTGGAATGCACTGTTACTGCACTGTACCAGTTCAGTGCATGTAACTACACAATTTGGGGTGTGACAACTACTCAGTGGGCATGCAAGCCAGTGGTGTGCACACTGAAAGTCCTGCTAGTCAGACAACATGCACAATTAGTGATGTAGTGGACAGCACACTCACCTGCTCCCCTGGTTTCCCATACAGCTTGCTGTACTGTGGAAGGAGGCTGTCCAGCAGGGCCTGGTTCTCCTCAAGGCAGAAGGCTGGGGCTCTCCCCACAGCACGTGACATTGCAGGAGCCAGAGGATGCATAAACAGCAGCAGTGTTGGTGGCAGATGTCGTCCTGGAGCATGTAGTGCAGGCAAGTGAGCTCTCAGGGGAACAGCCAGCATTATATGTGTTCTGCAGAGGCAGATACTGTCCCATGTGTCCAAAGTGATAGGTCCAAGTCGTTTGCATCTTCTGAATCTGACCAATCCATGGAATAGCAGCACTAATACACGCCCACATCATCCTTCAAATCTTCAACTTCATGTCACCCATGATTTTGCAACATTGTTGTGGCTGGCCAACTGAATTCACTGCATCAGACTCGTTGGAGCTTCGAAAACGCGTCCGTTGCCATGCGCACCGATCGGTCCATTGCTGTACAACGCGTATTTCGGGATACAACGCGTACCCGCACACATCATATGCAATGGGCCGGCCGGGCACACCGATCGGTCCATTGCTGTTCAACGCGTATTTCGGGATACAACGCGTACCCGCACACATCATATGCAATGGGCCGGCCGGGAACACCGATCGGTCCATTGCTGTACAACGCGTACCTGTACAGGTCAGTCGCATATGTCACCATGCTTGTCACTGGTGAACGTATGCCAGCCACATATACCTGCCAGAGACCCAGGGGCACACCTACAACACCACACCCAGTCCACACTGTTTCCTGAGGCATGTAAGGCTGCATTTCCTTCTCTGTGTATGGGGGTTAACATGTGGTTTTTGTGGTGGCACTTGTGGGCAGCCACACCCAGGCTGTGCATGTGTTCATGGGGACAGGGTCCTTGGTGTGTTGTGCACATGACCACTGTGATGTGCAACAGTTCATTTTGGAGCATGTGGCATGGTCACATTTCCAGGTTGTGTATGTGTATGACATGTCACATACCCCCAGAGTCCCATGTGGGAAGGCATGTACGTCACAGGATGACCCATTGCCACAATAGTGTTGTCCCTCCACAGTCTGTGTGCATGTTGTGTTTCCGATGTCACTGATTCCATGTGCACGATGGGAGACAGTCTCCACATCAACGTTGTTTGTGCATGGACTTTGATGTTGTGCGTCACTGGCGTCCATGTCTGTCCTGCGGATGCGACAGGGGCCACTACCTGTGGGAGTCATGATTGTTTATCTGACGTGTACATGATACGCCATGTCATTCCAGTGGCCATGTGGCAAGAGAGGGTCACTGGGAATCAACCTGTCAATGATCTGTGATGCCTGTGGCGCATCTGTCCAGACATGTCACTGTGGTGTGTGTGGAACGTGACAGCAGTTAATGGGTACTGTGACACTGCCTAATGGTTTCCCATAGCACAACCTGGTACCTGTTGTGCACACATGTTGTACTGAGAAGTTAGATGATGGCCATGTAGGTGCGAGTTATGTCCGACAGAACGGCACACACATCAATTACTTGTGTCACGTAATGATGTATCATGTGAAATTGACTATGGCAGACCGTAGCGCCTTGACAGGGGGGACTGTGAGCGACTCCAGGCATCTTCCGCTCTTCTCCCCAGGAGGGGACTCCACTGACCAGCATCCTCAGCGCGCGGACGCGCTGAAAAGGAGCGCGCTGTCCCGCGGCGCACTGCAGACCGTAGCGCCTTGACAGGGGGGACTGCGAGCGACTCCAGGCATCTTCCGCTCTTCTCCCCAGGAGGGGACTCCACTGACCAGCATCCTCAGCGCGCGGACGCGCTGAAAGGAGCGCGCTGTCCCGCGGCGCACTGCAGACCATAGCGCCTTGACAGGGGGACTGCGAGCGACTCCAGGCATCTTCCGCTCTTCTCCCCAGGAGGGGACTCCACTGACCAGCATCCTCAGCGCGCGGACGCGCTGAAAAGGAGCGCGCTGTCCCGCGGCGCACTGCAGACCGTAGCGCCTTGACAGGGGGACTGCGAGCGACTCCAGGCATCTTCCGCTCTTCTCCCCAGGAGGGGACTCCACTGACCAGCATCCTCAGCGCGCGGACGCGCTAAAAAGGAGCGCGCTGTCCCGCGGCGCACTGCAGACCGTAGCGCCTTGACAGGGGGGACTGCGAGCGACTCCAGGCATCTTCCGCTCTTCTCCCCAGGAGGGGACTCCACTGACCAGCATCCTCAGCGCGCGGACGCGCTGAAAAGGAGCGCGCTGTCCCGCAGCGCGGGACGCGCGCGGGCGAAGCCCGGGCCAAGGGCGGGTCCGTCGGAGCCCGTCGGAGCCCGGAGGAGGCTGGGCTGGGCAAACCCTCTGATATTTGTGCTCTGGACCGTTTGATCGTTTGAGACTGAAAGGTATTGTTGTTATTGTACACTTGTCTACAGTTTAACAAACTTTATATTGGGAATTTGGTTTTTTCTTAATTTCACTGACTGTGTGTGATATTCAGTTACTAGAAGCGAATTATGAGTAAAAGGAAGGGAAGTAAAGAAAAACATATGGGTGGACCAATTGGGACTCTGGACGCCTTTCTAACGAGGGCTGAATCAGTCCTTGTCCACGAAATTGAACTAACTGAGAGGAGGCTCTCTTTGGACTCACATATTGCACATAAACGCTGTTCGCTAGGAAGAACGACTATCGCAGATTCCCAAGACTCTTTGGACGCCCTAGTATCAGTGACAGAACTGGTGCAGTCTGATGGCGGGTTGGGCATTCCTATATCTATGGGTCAGCCCATGTTATCTGATGATACGACAGGTTGTCAGTCTGTGTCTCAGGGGCAGACCATACCAATATTCCCACAGAATAGTAATTTTGTACCCCCCATTGTAAAGAAAAGAGGAGGAGGGCCATTAAAGCAACGAACAATGAAAAGGACTCGTCTGGAGAAACATGTGGGGGGTTCTTGTTTATCTCCCCCCAAAACGATGCGAATTACAAGGTCTAAGGTCATGGCTAAGGCTCTTAATATGCAACTTAATCAGCAAATCCCAGTGGTAAATGATTCTGCCCATGATTTTGCCTTTTTAAATAAAATTGAATTAATGGTTTCTACACTTTTAACTCCTCTAACGTGTAAACTATCTTTAATTGAGGAAAAGCTAAACTCTTTGGAGGCAATGTTTTTATCAAAACAAAATCCCGTAAGGGGTAATCAGCTAAATGAGGAAGTAAGATTGACCTCAGGTGCGGTTCCTCATGTGCTGGTGGATAATTTGGGTAGTGATGCCCCACAGATTTTGGTAGGGGCGCAAGCCCAATTGGTGGCACCCAAAGAGAGTGTCACCTTGATACATGGCGATTCCCAAGTGAATTTGAGTGATTCGAATGACCGGTTTTATTCTTTGCAAAATAGTCATGCAAATATATACAATCCCCTATCTCATTTTAGAAGTACACGTAACGCATCCCGGCCATTAGTGGATACTTTCCTGCCTACCCCTTGCTAAATACAGTGAATTCAGAAAAGGGAACCACAATTACCTGTGGGAGGGGGCTGTTCATCATTCTGCTGAGGGCCTGAATGCTAGAGACAGGATAGATCTTCCGCCAGCAGCTTGCCCATATGTGATTGTTTTGGCTAATGTACCGGCATTAAAATTAAAGCAAATAGAATCTACTGAACAGCTGATCCATAAAGCCCAGTATTGGCTTACTAATTGTGCGGGTGACAACTATAACATATATGGACATGTGATTATGGCCAGGAGAGTTAACTGGATAGGTAAGGCCCCCAAAACTTTTAAAGGGGATTGCATTATTATTAATTTTAACAACCAAAATGTGGTGGGGCAGTTACTATCTGTTCTGCCAAGTTTTCCTTCACCCCATTCAGAAATCTGTGCACTTCCACTTGTTTTTTTTATAAACCGCACAACTTTCTAGAGGCTTCGTCAAATAGAAGGAATGTGAGTAATAGACTTGGGTATCCTGTTCCTAACTTATGTGCTACCTCAACAGTTTTACCTCTCTCTCTTAGTAACCGTTTTTCTACATTGGACGGTATGCAAGACTGTGATTGACTGACAGGGCAGACCTCATCACATATAGAGTCAGCTGATTTAGTCTTGGAATTTATATCACCTGTAGTTTCTGTTTTAACTGTGGACGCCCATACACATCCAAAAACGAAGGTATCTGGTTTGACGGTGCCCCAGACTACGCCTCATATAGATTGTTCTACGTCTTCCGTAGCAGTGATGTCGTGGAACATTGCTGGGTTTAATCAAAAGAAAGCAAATAATGAGTGGCTTTCCCTTATAACATCTAAGGATATAGTGTGTCTACAGGAAACCTGGGAAATTAATTCAATACATCTTAATGGGTACTGTTCATATCATACGCCAGCAAAACCGTCGGTATCGGGCCGCGCTAAGGGAGGTTTGTTAACCTTACTTTCTAATAGCTTCCCATTAAAAGTAAAACGATTTTTAAATACATCATCATTCTATCACATTATAGTCTTGGAGCAGGGTGCTGATAAATATTGGCTACTTGTAAATTTCTACAATAATAATTTTGGTAATAACCAAGTTGCGATATTGGCACCACTAGAAAGGGATATTGCTAATTTAGAGAAAACACTTAGCAAACCCTGTGATATAATCTGGCTTGGCGACTATAATGCTCATCCATGTGATAAAGTAGATACTCCGGCATGTGGGATACTAGATGATGATGGGGATTGTGTCTTACATTTTGACCATACTGATTATGGTTCTGGGCTAAATAGACTACTCATCACTAGGAACCTTGTGTTTTTAAATACTATTGATACCTCAACTGGGCACTTAGACTGTACCTTTTTTAGTCGTACCTCCTCTTCTACACTTGACTATATTCTGGTCTCTAATTCTATAAGGAAATATTTTTCCCCACTACAGATTAAATTCTATGTTTTTAGTGACCATGCGGCGATCACTTTTTTTATCTCTTCCTTAAAAAAAGGGGAATGTCGTTTAAACCTCCCCATAGTACCAGTGATTGGAAGGGTAAATGGGATCGTCCTGAAATGGGAGAAAGTTGACCCAGAGAAATTTTTGGTTACAATAGGTAGGAAGTGTGCCTTAGAGATAAGGCTATGCCTAGATCCCTCAATCACTGATGGAATGGTCAATGCTTTCGAACTGATACTGAGGGAAGTTAAGTTTAACCTTATGTGCTCCATACGTAATAGATCCCCTAAGACTTGTACTTGGTTTGATGAAGATTGCCGAACTGCACTTGGAAATCTACATGTGGCCCTTAAAGTAATACCACGTAACCAGCATCTGATTACATCTCTACGGCAGGTCTATAAGGAAGCCAGAAGGGTAAGGCAAAACGCTCTAAAAGAAGAATGGTGGGACAGCCTATATGAAGCTGTCCTAATAAAAAGTTCACAGGCATTTTGGTCTGTAATAAATGCACCCTTTTTAAAAGACGAATTAACTATATCCTTAGATAGTCATGTTCTTGAGGAGGATTGGGTCACACATTTTGAAGCTTTGTTTGGGGCCTTGGAGGAGGTATCTATTCAGCCTCCGCCTCCTGGCTCTGATAACGTAGGAATAGATGTTTGGTTTACAGTAGACGAAACTAAATACGCTCTCAGCCAATGTAAACGAGGGAAGGCACCAGGGCCGGACGGTGTTCCGATCGACCTTTTTTTAGACAATCAAGACCTTTGGGCTCCGCTTCTAACTAATGTTTTTAACAATATTTCTCAAACTGGAGCACCCCAGTCGTGGAAAACGACTGTAATTGTCCCAATCTATAAAAGGGAGATAGGACATTGCCAATCAATTACAGGCCGATATCTTTGATAGATTCCACAGCAAAATTAATGGGACGGCTCCTTTTAAATAGACTCGAGGTCTGGGCAATGGAGAAGAATATTATTATCCCTACTCAATATGGTTTTAGGAAAGGGAAAGGAACGGTGGATCAGTGCCTGAACTTGAACCTGATAATAGCAAAATATACGGCTGCAAAAAAAGGCCACTTGTATCTTGCCTTCATGGATCTGTCCGCAGCCTTTGACTGCGTGGCACAGCATAGGCTGTGGCAGATCATGGAGGCAATGGGAGTTGAGATCCAGATCATACGTATTATCCAGGATTTGTATAGTGGGGCCTCAGCCTCTGTTCGTTTTGGGAAAAATGGTGAGTGTACGAGACATTTTAAAATTGCAAGAGGTGTACGCCAGGGGTGCGTCCTTGCCCCCTTTATATTTTCATTGTATACCAATGCTGTTGAATCTGCCCTAATTGGTATTACTCCAGATGTCCCTTACATTAAGTCTATGCAGGTACCTCTACTCCTCTATGCGGATGACGCAGTGATCTTAGCTCGCACTGGTAATGCACTGCGCCGGATAGTAAGGGAGTATATTAAATTTATGAACGATCTGGATATGAGAATTAATTTTTCCAAATCTTTTGTGTTAGTGGCAGGTGCTAAACAGAGGAAACAGCCCAATATCCATATTGAAGGGGGTAAAATGGAAGTGGTAGATTCTTTTAATTATTTGGGGATTGTGTTTAATGGACAATGTAATTGGAAGTCTATGATTGAAAATAGGTGTCTGCAGATGGAGAAGACTATTGGGGCCCTTAGTAAATTTGTAAAAAGATTGGATCGAAACCGATTGAAACTATAAAGAAAGTCTATCAGGCTAAAAGTGTATCTGTTGCAACATATGGAGCAGCAGTGTGGGGTGTTGTAGATTGCTCGAAACTACAAATGATTGAGGATACCTTTTTGAAGAAATTAGTTTCCTTACCCAAATCCTGTTCTAATTTTATTTGTCACACTGAATTAGATGTCCCTTATATCTGTGACAAAATCTCTATTTCACCTGTTTTATTGTGGCATTCGATCTGGCGTAAGGACACTCTTGCGCTGACTAGAGATATAATAAATGATGTCCAGAAGCTAGATGGGGCTAGTAGGATTAGATGGATATGTTATGTAGAATCCACACTTAAGGCAGTTGGGTTACATGAATTGTATACTAACCCGGTGTCATGTTGCTCTGTTTCAAAGAAAGAGTTAAAATACCATTTACTGTCTAGATTACAAGTAAGGAGGCAGAACGCTAATTTTAGCCTGACAACTGTTAGAACATTTTCTGCTGTTCCAAGTATTACGTCACTGGATTCTAATACAACTTATCTGTCTTTTGTCACTAACCAGCAACATAGATTCATATTAGTGAGATTTCGGTTAAATTATATCCCTTTGATGTTAGGATTTCCATCAAAAATGTATGCACTTTCTGAATTGCCTCTTTGCACATGTGATGATTTATCTATTCAGAATAATCTTCACTTTTTATTTTTTTGTAAATTTTATCAGGAACAAAGAAAAAGGTTTATTATCCCTCTTATACGCAAGATGAATTTTAGACAGTGTCGTGTGGCCCTTTTTACTTACAGCTATTGTCTGACCCTTTTACATGTTTTTCCCTGGCGTCCTTTTTCCTGTTAGCATTGAAGAAGAGAAGATTGACTTTTTAATCTGTTATTTGATATATTTACTCAAGGATGGATTTATGTATAAGATTATGAGATCAATTGGTTTTATATTACTGGGTTTGTTATGTAAAATTGTAAATATTTGACTGTGCTATAATGTAACTGTTTTTAGTATACTTTTTATGCCACCATTTTGGTAGGCGAAATAAAGTTATTTTGATGATGATGATGATGAGTATGGTGAATGGCACATATGTGGGGTGACTGACAATCTTTCTTCCTTCAACCTATGCACTGCAGGGCTCCAGCTGTCCATAGACCATTCCCTGACCTGGCAACGATGGTGGAACGTGACAGCATCCGACGGTACCGCTTCACCAGGCAGCTGATTGAGGATTTGGCAGTGCGCTTGACACCACATTTGCAACCTGGCCGGACGTACCCTACGGCGCTGACCCCCAAGGTGAAGGTTATGGCAGCTCTACACTTCTTTGCCACCGGTACCTTTCAACACACTGTTGCGACTGTCGGTGGGATGTCACAGACTATGTTCAGCCGTGTGCTACGCGATGTTTTGGAGGCAATGTTGAGATGCCTGAACCAGTACATCTATTTCCAAACACGTCAACAACTCACTGACGTCAAGAGTGACTTCTATGCCCTGGGGAGGATGCCACATGTCATTGGCTCCATTGATGGGACACATGTGGCTTTGATACCACCACAGGCACATGTTCAGGCATACCGGAACCGTAAACATTACCATTCGATCAATGCTCTGGTGGTATGTTTAGCAGATATGAGCATCACACATGTGTGCGCCCGTTTCCCTGGTTCAGCACATGATGCCTACGTGATGAGGAGTAGTCGCATCCCGAGGATGATGTCACAGATGCCGAACCAGCTTGCCTGGCTTGTCGGTGTGTACTGACTTTGTACCATTGTGTGTGTTCTGATCTGTAGTATTCCACCCACTTTTCCAAATCAGCTAATGTGCACTTGTCTGTCCGTAGGTGACTCCGGATACCCCAACATGCCATGGTTGCTGACACCCCTCAGGAACCCTGTGACACCAGCCCAGATGCGCTACAATGAGGCACATGGTCGGACCAGGAGAGTGATAGAGCGGACCTTTGGTCTCCTGAAGAGCCGCTTCCGCTGCCTGGACAAGACAGGAGGGGCCCTCCAATATGCCCCAGCAAAGGTGTGCAAGATTGTCATCGTCTGCTTCATGCTACACAACCTGGCAGTGCGGAAGGAGCTGCCTCTCATCCTGGATGACGATGACCAACGTCCGCCACCTGTGGAGGATCCTGGCCTGGACCACGATGCCAGTGATGATGATGATGATGATGGTGATGTCCGCACACAGCTCATCACCAACTTCTTCAGCTGAATGTGAGTATCCAGGGAGATGTAATGTGAATGACGTGAGTTTGCATGATATGTGTGGGTGGTGCTCTGGTGCTGTTTGAGTGTAGCCATGTGCTACTTGACTGGATGCGTGCAGCAATGTGTCCTTCCAGGTAGTCTGAACTCCCCAACAGTTTAGACATGCTAACTTGGTTTTGTGTAGTTGTCTTGTGACATGTATTGGGCATGAGTATTGCAGTACTGTCCTGTTCTACAGTGGTTTTTACTGTGTGTCATGTCTGTCCTTCACAGGGTGCTTACTGAATACTTTGGTCAACTTGAATCCCCCGACACCATGATTCAGCTTTCAGGGTGGCAGCAGTAGTTGGCCTACAAGTGATGTGCCACACACCCCTGGACTTCATATCTTCTGCACTTGTTGACTGTGTGGCCACTGCCACGTGGGTAAACCTTGCATTTGTAGTGGAAATAACATGTTGCAAATGTGTAATAAACCTGTGCTTCACTTTGGGATGTGCTTTGTCTGTGGTCACACATCTGACTGACATTTGCTTACTGCACCTGTGGGCTAGTTGGCACAGACTCTGAATAGGTGTGGTGTCTGTGCATTCCACTGTATTTCCTGGCAACATCACTGTGGGCAATGAGTCCGAGGCCCTGGTGTCTGTGTTGTGTAGCCCTAGTGGTGTGTCTCCCTCATATGTGTCACGTCACCATGACTCACACGACGGTATACACAGTGTAATTTAGCAGAACATCATCACCATAACAGTATCCACATTTGAATAACAACAGTGGCAAGTATGGTGTACTAGTGATTTTATTTACAGAAATGTGTGTGTGTGTGTATAGTGCACAGGATGGTGGGTGCTGTACATTGGGATTGTGATCCAAAGTTCCCAGATGAGTTGGAAGTCTTGGTAGCAGAAATGTCCTGAGTGAAGTCCACAGTCATATGATACATTAGTCCAACTTGAACTCCCCATGTCATGTGGGAAAGCAGTGTTGCATTCGACAGGGTGAAACGTTTGCACACAAAGGAGAATTTCCGGAACAGGTGTTGGCTTCCTGGGGGATGTACGTGGCCATCAACCTCTCAGTTTTCCTTCCTCGGACGACCCCTCTTCTTTGGGGGGGGGACCCTCACGTGCAGGCTGCGGCGGTGCAGGGGACTCTCCGCCAGAGTCCTCCTCCCTCCCTGTGGCGGTGTCAGTTGTTGCAGCACCAGATGTTGTGGGCACACAGGGAGGTGTTGACATGTTGGTGCACATCTGGCAGAGGCATTGTAATATGTCCCTATGCACCGCCGTCTGTTCTTGCAATGTGTCCCACTTGGACTCCATGCGGGACATGTGTAAGTCCAAGCGGGCATGATAGGCAGCCTGCTGCTGTTGAATGTCCCTGAGGATCCCCACTACCTGGCTGAACTCTCCGGTGCTAGTCTGGTACGCATCAGCTATGCGTACCAGTTGTGGGTCATCATGCAGTCCAGACCCCTCTGCAAGCAGCGACCTATGTCTACCACCCCTCCCACCACCCCTGGCGACACGTGCAGGACCTGCAGTGGCACGCACAGGTGACCCAAGGCCCACTTGGGGGTTGTTAGTGGTGTTGTCATCCATTGCTCCACGGTGGGCCTGGGGCCCTGTGCTGTTGTCAGCGGTGGTCCTTGGTCTGTCCGTGTCGGCGGGGGTGGTCTGTATGTTGGCAGTTGTTGGAGGGGTGGGTGCAGGGGGTGCAGATGTTGGTTCAGCTGGTGCTGCATGATGACTCACACCGGAGGTGCCAGGTAGGTCTTCGCCATCCGAGGAGGGCAGAGGCTGTTCCACACCAGTGAGCTCTGTGTCCCCCGGAGCCTGGGACAGGGACTCCTCCTCGCCTGCTGCTGTGTCCCCATCATCGTCACCTGTATTTGGAAGAGACACACATTGTATGTAATGTTTCTACAGACATCAATGGTTCACACACCTGACAGTTGTGACTGTACCTCTGGATGCGGGCATGTACATTGCATTGTCCTAAGTTGTCACAGTAAGAGGTTGATATTGGTGTAGCACATTGTCATGCATACCTGGGGCATTTCAATATGAATGTTGAGGTGTGTGCATGGCCAGCATTGGTTGTATTTGTTGGACATCCGGCCATCCTTCTCCACCTGGCCTAGTTATCCCACCATGAAGCATGCCACCCTTGCAGTGGGTTCAGGTTGACTCTCAGGATGTCATTCAGTGGTGTTGTGCTGTTTGTTGGTGCACAGTTCCCAGCAGGGCCTTGTGCTCCCCACAGCAGTAGCCAGTGTCAGCCATCTTGTCAGTCCTTATCCACTCCCTGTGATGTGAGCATGGTTCAGGGTGGTGTTGATGGGCCAATTGTGAGGGTGAGCAGTATCTGTGACTCCAACTCCCATCATGCTATTGCCTACACCCCCCTTCCCAGCATGCCCGTACTTCCTTCCTTTGGATTCTGCTTCCCTGTGGGGTAGTGTGCCTGTGCTGACAGGGAGGCTGACAGTGTTGGCCTTGCGTTTGTTTGGCTACAAGTCCCAGGTATGTCCCTGTGATTCACACAGCATTACCCAGGGTGGTGGTTCTTTGTGGGATCTTCATTTGGTATGTGAGGCATTGCATTCTCCCAGGTGGGTTATGTGGAGTTTGTGTTGAGGGGGGTAGGGGGTGAGGTGAGCTGCTTGTAACTATGGTCAGTGCTGTGAGTCCTCCTTCTCAGCCAGCCAGATATCCCACCATTGAACGTGCTTGCATTGCAGGGAGTGCAAGTTGGCTTTCAGGATGTCAGGCAGTGGTGTTGTGCTGTTTGTTGGTACACAGTTCCCAGCAGGGCCTTGTGCTCCCCACAGCAGTAGCCAGTGTCAGCCATCTTGTCAGTCCTTAACCACTCCCTGTGATGTGAGCATAGTTCAGGGTGGTGTTGATGGGCCAATTGTGAGGGTGAGCAGTATCTGTGACTCCAACTCCCATCATGCTATTGGCTACACTAACTTCACCAGCATACACATAATTCCTTCCTTTAACCCCTTGACCGCGATCGGAATTCCGGTCGTGTGCTGGACAATCCGATCGCGGGTGTGGTCGTGACGAGCTCAGCTCATCATGCGCACTGCGCTACCGCGCAGCATGACGAGCTGAGCTCGTCACGCCATTCAAAGGGGTTAAGTGAGCTTCCCTGTGAGGTGGTGTTCTAGTGGTGGAAAAATATCAGGCAGTGTCTGTTGCTTATATTTGTGCCACTGCCTTGCTCTATTTGTTGTTAGGTTTGTACATGTCATGACACAGTGACATATCACTATGAGATGGCATGTATTGTGTTTATCTAACTGACATACACATCTTGGGATGATTATCTTTTGGTTGCTGTTGATTTGCTAGGGGTGGATGGTTTGACTGTCCCCTTGAGAGTGATGTGTGTGTATTGGCACACAATATTGTGTATATTAGTTGTGTACTCACCAGGCTCTGGGATGTCTGTTAGTCCATATACGCTCACTGGTGGGAGGATGGCCCGCACCTTCTCCTCCCAGGGCCTGAGATATACTGGTTTTGCAGGAGGGCCACTGCTGGTGTGCTGGCTCAGGAGGTAATCCTTCTTGAGTAGGTCTCTGACCCTCCTTCGCACATCATACCACCTGTTCTGGATGTCTTCCTTTGGGCGCAAACATGGTGATTGTGCATTCACCCTGTCGACGATCCTCGCCCACATCTTGGATTTCTGCGACATGGGGGTCTGTTGGACCAATGTGCCAAACAACTGTGGCTCTACCCTCAGGATCTCGTCTACCATGACTTCCAATTCACTATCTAGGAACTTTGGATTCTTCTTTGGGGGCATGGTGATGGGTGGTGGTGGTGGTGATTGATTTGTGTGTGTGCAAGTGAGGGTGTGTGTGTGTAGGTTTTGCTGTGTGTGTGTGAGGGTGCTATTTGTTGAGGTGCTAATGGTGTGTGGCTTTTGTGTTGGCTGAGCTGTGTTTGTGTCTGTGTTTGCTGTGTGATGGTGTTCTGTGCTGGCAGGTAAGTGGGATTTGCAAAGGATCATGGTAGGGATTTGTGGACTTTATGTAGGTGGAGTTGGGGGTGTGTCCTTGTTCCATTTTTTTCCCCCCCTGTATTTATTGGCTTTGTCATTGCTTGTTTGGCCCTTTTTTTTTTTTTCTCATTTGTGATTATTGTGCATGTAGGAGTTGTTCTTCTGACCGAGTAGGACGTTGCAGTTGTCTCGTGCGCGCCTCTCCGAGTCGTTCCCGCTGTGTTTCAGCTCAGTTTCATATGCGGTGTACGCGTCGGTCGCGGAGTATTGTGTTTGTTCGGATGGGTTTGGTATGCGTGTCGGTCGTACGGCTTGGGCTCCGTACGAATCGGTCTGCTTTTGCACCCATTGCATTGTACTTCGCGGGTCGGAGTTCGTGGGTACGTTTCGTTCTGATTATTTCCTTGAGCGTGTCGGTCGGTTCGATTCGCGTGGTTTCCCGGCCGGATAGCTTGTTTCCGACCGGTTCGGTCGTTCGCCTTGAGTTCCGTGCGAGTCGGTCGTGATTCCCATGCATTTCATCGTACTTCCCAGGTCGGGCAACGCCGGTTCGTGTCGGTCGGACTATTATCCCGTACCGAGTCGGTCGGTATTTTTTCCGGCCCGAAACGGATTCGGCCCCTAAGACTTTGATAATGC
The DNA here is from genome assembly GCA_963921515.1 of Calotriton arnoldi. NCBI lineage: Eukaryota > Metazoa > Chordata > Amphibia > Caudata > Salamandridae > Calotriton > Calotriton arnoldi. Next base: position 1,730,297 of record CAWUFW010002888.1, read on the forward strand.
TGAAATGAGAAATATTAAAATTAATTGGTAAGCCATGTAGATCCTTTCTTTTCTTGAAGGCATTCTCTTCATCTCTTGTGATCATCTTTTAAAAACTCTATCTCCAAAATAAAAATTAAAAAAGTATTTAGTATCAGTAGGCTTTAAGAAACCATACCTATCAAAAGCAAAAATTCTTTAAAAAGAATCAACACAATCTTTCAAAAATTCAGAACAGCAGTTTGCTTGTCAATAATAATGATTTTTCAGTCCATTTACCATTTCACAGGGGCTTTTGGAAATCTCCAAACAAAAATCGAAGACCTTTCAAATTAGTGTATTTTTTGGCCAGATACATTCATTCAGAATATGTGTACCTTTTGTTTGGAAGTTTCCTATTAGTACCACCTGTTGCACGCCTCTCTTATGATTCTTCAGTGCTCAACTCAAACTTTTTTTATCAGCGCCTATTTTTGCTTCATCAGCTGATTTTGCACCACCTTATTCAGGATTTATTTGTACTGCTCTGCTTCTTTGTCTCTCACTTTCAGCAGACTAGCTTGATTCAGGAGTCCATCTCCGTGGCTTGTTGGGGTTAATTTTTCTTTCTTCTCTAGATCCACGCATTGAACTTGGTTTTAATTTTGTGACTCAACGGCTTGTCTCGCAATCTCGTTGTTGACAGCACACACTTTCCTAGTGTGGGATTCTTGGATCCAATACGACAAACCTCCATACTTCACAGCCATGTTTGTCACCAAGATTACTTGGTAATGCCCTTTCCATTCTGACTGAAGGCAGCTTTCATCACTTTCCTTTTGACAAGGATCCAATCTCCTGGTTGCCGGTCATGACACAACTCTGTAGTCACAGATAGTATTGCAAGTTGCAACTGGTGAGATATAGCGCATACTGTATCAGGTAGGCACTTGTTGTAATCCAGAATCAAATCATGAGTAATAGTTAGTAAAGCTGCAGATGGAATACCCAGAATTTTCACCTTCCCATAAGTCCTTCCTGGGCACTGAATCCTGTCTTTTTATTAGGAGTGCATCACATGAACACCAAAGGAAGTGCCTTTGGCCGTTTCAGAGAAGGTGGAGCACACACTTTTGCCAATTTGTTTTCAAGGAGGCCGTTAAATCTCTCCACCATGCCTGATGCTTCTGGATGATAGCTACAGTGGCATTATCAAAGTCATTGTTTAGCCTAAGTTCTCTGATGGCCTCATTCTCTTCCCTAGTTGTGTTGTGAAAAGTATTGATATGAGTAGGGTCGATCTCCCCAAATTCATTAAGTATTGCTTCCTCAAACGCTTTTACTTTGACTAGGACTGCTGTTGTGGGGGGAGGGGAGATAAAAGTTGATTTGGGTTTGAGCCCTGTGTCACCCTCATTACCCTCATCTTGTGGTTTTCCCTCCAAGAAATACTTTCAGTTTGATCTTTCTCAAACTTTAGGTATTTCACAGTGGAGTTTGAATTAATCAAGTGTTGCTGTGGGCACAAAACCAAGTACTTTGTCTAGAACTCGTTTCTGAGGGTCTGTGAGAATTTTGTCTGAGAGGTTTATGACTAGAGTGTCTGGTTGCTTGGGCCCGGTTGGTTGTCCTTCATCATACTCCCCGTGGTTACTCCCTGTTGTTCTGGTGGGGGTCACCATTGGATGTGGTTCTTCTTCCTCCCTCTGTTCCTCATGTGACCTTGGCCTCTGCCTAAAAAGGCCTCCGTTGGCTGTAGTGGTAGTGTGTGGAATGACCACGTGGAGGGTTTCATTGGTCAAAAGGGGAAGGGTGCATGTAGGGCCATAAAAAATGGTGGTGGTACATCAGGGGCTGTTGTATGGTACCCAACCCCTCCCCTGTCCATATCCAAATGTATTACCTTTATGGCCACCTCGCCTATTTGTTTATTCGTCACTATTGCTATTACTAAAGTTGGTGCTTACAGACTTGTCTTTGGAGGAGTCACTATCAATATCAAAACGGGACTTCCTTCGTGTGCCAGAGTAATCTGCTCTTATGTAGGGATACTCCAGTTCATGTGTGAACCCCTCGGCATCCTTCTTGAGTTTCTGACACTTTAGTTGTTTAAGTGAGGTCTCGAATTCCGTCATGCTTTTGTTAAGTTCCTCTAATCTTTTCTTAAGAAAGGAGAAGGATTGGAAAGATTTTGGTCGGATCTCTATTGTATGTATCTCTGTTTTCAATTCTTCCGATAGTTGGGCGGCTGTTTTTATTGTGGAAAATGAGCCAATCATGTGTACAATGCTAGAATATTAGCCAACTGTCTATTTTGAAAGTTTTGCCATGTTGGAAAATGAAGGGTTCACTCTTCACTATTAGCCCCTGTGGTGCTGCATTTTCCCTTAGATATTCAGTCTTCATAATGCCATTTTTGTGTTAATCAATTTACTTTTAACAAAAATTTGGGATTTTTTAGTCTTTGAATTTCTTTGATTCATCTAAATTCACAACACATTGTTCATAAACACGCTTTTTCAGATTACACTATTTTGTAATGATCAACAACATTTTTAACATATTGTTCATCTTTTGGCAATAAACAACCTTTTTCTATCCTTCTATAAAAATACTCCTCGATAAACATTCTGTGAGTGCTGTGTGAGTAAGCCTGCAATGGAACCAGGAAGTGGTTCAATACGCGGCTGCCATTACTGCTGGGTGGGTGGTCTACCTTACCGGCACCCAGCATCATTATCAGATTGCACGCATGACACGGGCATGCTGCAAGACACAGCATGAAATGGAACCATGAAGTAGTTCCATACTCAGCCACCATTACTGTTAGGTGCACCATCTAGTTTTACCGGCACCCAGTATCCTTAGTGGTTTGCACGAGCGTTACGCGCACGCTGCAAGACACAGCATTTAAAAGTCCGAAAAGCGGGATTGCACAGGTAACATGCAGGTACTGGTGATGTAATTCTAGGTTATTTAACCATGTGAGACCTTGACGTAGTAAGTACGGCACAGCCAAGTAAATCCTCTATGCAGGGTCATGCATAGTCATACTTAGTGATTATTTTTGCCTCCCCCTTTATACACAGAGTGTGAAAAACAGGTGCGCCTCATCACCGTGGAACCTATGAAGCACTATTAGTGCTTTTTATATGTATGTAGTGTTGGTATTTTTATACATTAGTTTGTATTGTCTAGTGTGCAATATTCAATGTGGATGTTCGCAAAAAAAACAATTGATGGACAGAATGCTGCACAATGTCAAACATTCACCCCAGTACAGATATCATTTGTTTGCTCCCCATGCCATTCCAGTTCACATCCAGCCATATGCAAATCAGTCTTCACCCTGCTTCCCATGGGAACAGTCCAGCCCGACCTGCTAGACCAGGTCCTCTATGGACCGGAAACAAACAACCTGGGACCGGTTTCGGGGCATCACCCCTCATCAGCCAGGCTAGCTTGACTCCAGTGGCATGGAAAGCACGGGACCCACGTTTGGGCATACCCGTCCCATTCAGGGTGACTAATGCAAAAAGAACAATTGATGGGTAGAATACTGCACAATGTCAAACATTGACCCCAGTACAGAGATCTGGGCCTAAATCCATCGTGGGTTCCGGGCTCACTGTGCCACTGGATTCAAGCTAGCCTGGCTGATGAGGGGTGAAACCCCGAAACTGGTCCTAGAATGCTTGTTGACGGTTCATGGAGGACCTGGCTTGGCAGTTCAGACTTGACTGTTCCCATGAGGAACTTGGGCAAGACTGATTTGCATATGGCTGGGTCTAAACTGGGGTGGCATGGTGAGCAAAAGAATGATGGATTCAACCCAGATATCTTGACTGGGGGTGAATGTTTTGATTTGTTCTGCATTCTGTACTCACTTGTGTGTCTTTTGCTTTCTCGCCCTAATGTGTATGTTCTGTCACAGGGGTTATGACCAACGAGTGTATTAGATGTGCTCACATTTCTCTTCACTCATGCAGCTTTGAGGATGTTTTTTAGGTGCATGGGCAAATGCCACGATAGGGTGTATTTGAAAGCGAGAGGCGCGTCAGTAATGTTGCAGAGCCCTCCACCATGGCAAGCTAATTCTCCTTTTCTATATTTCAGATATTGCAGAGCAAAACACCAAGTAGGTGTATGGTTTCTAGTTCCATGCAGCGTGTGTGATGTAATAACACTTTGCGCTTATAAAATAAGGAGTGTTCTCAGGAAGTGAGATTCATGGTCCTGATGAAAGCCACAAGGAAGGGTGGCAGAAACATGTAGACTGAGTTTAAAGTAGTATCATTAAACCCGAGATTACATTTTACTTTTTCTTCCCCTATTTTAATCCTATTGCCTGGAGGACAGAATAAAAACAGTTTTTCTTACCAGACAGGTATTTTTAACTTTTCTTTACAAACAGTGGCGGCCGGCATGGCTCGCGTGTGGCGCAGCAGGCGTGGGGCGTCGTGGAGGAAGGAGGTTTGCGGGTGGGGCATCACGGGGGCGGTTGCGTGGGGGGTAATAAATCAAATAAACTTACCTTGTGGCTGGGTCCCCGCGTCTCTGCTCCTGCTCTCCTGCCTCCTGCCTTCGACTCCAGGAACAGGAAGCAGGCAGCCAGGCTACCTCCCCTAAGCCAATCACAATGCTGCAATGCAACGTTGGGATTGGTCTGAGCGCCGCGACACGGCGCTCAGCCAGGGGCTGGAGGGGTGGGCATGTTCTCAATACAGGCTGTAATGCAGCCTGCATGGACAACGGGGAAAGTGCGCATGAGTGGTTTGGGCGGCCCGAGAGGGCTGACCAAAACAGTCATCACGCACTTAGTCATGGGCAAACCACTCCTCCCCTGCTCCGAGGGCAGAGCAGCCCCATCCGCCCGCCCGCAAAGCAGCAGGACACGAAGCATAAAATGATAATAAATCTAAGTTATTATAATTTTATGTTTCTACTTGGCACTGCTCAAAAGCAGTGGGGCGACACTCCTCCGCCATAGCGGAAGAGCCACAACTGTTTACAAATCCCTCCAACTCCTATCCTTCATCATTCAGGTGGATTAAATATGATACAGTGCTTCTTTGTAACCCAAAGGTTGCAGCACGCCCCGTTCCTCAGCGGAACAGGAAGAACCCAATGATGAAGGATGCCACCAATGGGTAACCCAGATGGGCAAGGGTTACACTGTAAAAAGCTTTTTGCTTTTTGTTCCAAGGGAGGATTAGCCCACATGCATGAGTAGGGCTCCTGGTTTTTGATGTATTTATTCATTTATTGCCTGCAACCTGTCTCTGGGTCACATGACTAGATGTAGTTGGCAGTTGTACTTTTGAGTATTCTTCCCAGACAGACACACACAATGGCGAGCTTAGGGTGCCTGGTTGGGCCATCACTGGCAGGATGGGCACCCCCACTTACACCTGAATATTCTGTGTCTTGCCTTCACAGAAAGTATTACATACCCCTTGTAGACAGGGGCAGGGGATGCAGGAACTTGAGACCTTCAAAGGGAATTCTCTAGAAGCTTTTCTCACTTCAATGAAGGCACCAGGTATAAATATTGGACCTCAGACACCAACTCTTCAGTACACTCTGACCTGTGGAAGACTCTGCCAGGAAGAAGGACTGCTGTACTGCTGAAAGGACTGCTACTCTGGTGGACTGCTGCCCTGAAGGACTTATGTGCTGACCTGCTGGCTTACTGCCCTCTTGCCTGGATGAGAAGGACTGGACCTGCAACCTGTACCCAGGACCACCAGAGTGACACCAAGGGCTGGTCTCTTGTAACCAGCACCTGGACTCTGCACCTATGAATCCTACCTTGCCCAGTGGTGCCACCCCAGTCCTGGACCCTGGAAAGTGGGCCAGAAGGATTTCTGCCAGCCCATCTGTAGATAAAGCAGAACCAACGCATCTCCTCTGATGCGCATCTCCTCTGATGTGCAGAGCAACCCCAAGCAGAACCGCCACACTGCCTCTTCTGTGTGGACTTCCCCGACACAAGGACACAGTATTGCCTACAGCAGCCCACTGGAACCGCAGCTATGCAATGCATCTGTACTTAAGGACGCTGCATCGCTTACAGCAGCCAACTGGAACCGCTGCTGCACTACGCATCTCCACGCACCAAAATTGCATCATCCAACGCAGCTCCCTGGATCTGCTGCTGTGCAATGCATATCCTCACCTGAACCTCACATCACCTCAGTTGCACAACGCATCCTCTATGCGGTACTCCGCATCTCTTCACAATCAGCATTGAGGTACTGTGTTCAGTGGACCTAAGTAGGTCCCTGTAGCTGGCTCATGATCCATCGTGGTTGGCCTGAACTTGTAACTTTGTCCCGGTCTAGTGTAACCAGATATCCACAGTTGGAGCGTTGTGCTTTTTGGCGCTATATTCACTTAAATCTGTAAAATCGCATATCTCCAATTCTACTGACTGGACGTTTGTCATTTTGGTCTTGGTTTATTTAATAAAACTTACTCCATTTTTCTGATTTGATGTGGGATTTTGCTTGTGTTGTATTGTTGCCTGATTACTGTTTGAAGTGCTGCATAAATACTTTACACGTTGCCTCCAAGTTAAGCCTGACTGTCTTGTGTCAAGCTACCAGGGGTTGAGCACAGGTTAGTTTGGGATTTGCTTGTGACTTCACTGCTATTTTCGACTGCAATTTTAAAGCATACAACAAATCAAGAATGTGTTGTCCATTGAGAATTGGAGTCCCAGCTGAAGTCATGAAACCACACTGTGAGCACAATTGGCTGAAACTGTGCACTATCCTAAAGCAGTATTAACTATCAGCATAGATTGTAACACTCAATGTCCTGCTATGCAACAAGCGGTAGAAAGAGCAATCAATTTAGGCACTTGTGCAGAAATTACATTACACAAGTACGATGCCTCCACAGTGTATGTCAACATGTCAACTGCAGATGCTGCTCATACATTTCCTTGGATGTCTCTCAAACAGGAGTCATCTAAAAGTTCTGCACATCGAGAACTCTGCAGCCAGACTCATCCTCAGTCTGCCACACAGAACTCATATTACACCACACTTCAGGGAACTACACTGGCTTCCAATACACAAACACTCTCAATTCAAACTCCTCACACACACATTCGAGGCACTCCACAACTCAGGCCCCACCTACCTGAACAGTTGCATCTCCTGCCACCAACCATCCAGACACCTCCACTATGCAGGTCTCCTATCACTAACATCTCACGCATACACAGAACCAGATCAAGATGACAAGTCTTCTCTTACATCACTCATAAAGCGTGGAATGACCTCCTTCTCCACATCGGAACCTCCTCCTCTCTTCCAAAGGAAGGTAGGGCTAGGCACACACAACTACTCAGTGCCAGGATACTCTCACGGGTGGTAGTGTACTTTACAAATGCACATAACATAAAACCGATTCAACCCAATCAAGTGGTACATCGTAAATGTTAGGTCTTAGCTTAGTGCACAATTCTGTTACTTCTAAGTTTAAACTACCACATCTTTGGAGCTACTAAGGGGCATATCTACAAGGGCAGGCGATAAAATTATCGCCGCTTTAGCGTCCGTTTTCGGACGAAAAGCGGCGATAATTTTATCACCCTATTAGCAAGGACACGCTAACGCGTGAATCCATGCTACATCGCCCTTTCCCTTATCGCCCAGCTCTGCATCTCTAATGAGATGCAAAGTGGGCGTTCCTCCCCAGGATAACGGGAGAAATGTCGCTAAGCGACATTTCTCCTATTATCAAGCCTCAGGCAAAGAAGCATAGCACAAGAAAAGTAGCGATAACCTCAGTTATCGCTACTTTCCTAACGCCTGCTTCAAGACTGACTTAGCCATGATATCCTATGGAAGGTGGATATCATGGCTAAGAATGTCTTGCCCTATCAGCAAGCTATCGCCAAAAGTTGTGCGATTATCGCTGGATTTCCAGCGATAATCGCACAGTTGGCAGCTTGCGCTCTGAATTTTATCGCTTTGGAGATAAGCGTTGCTGATAGCACGCTATCTCCGCGATAAAATTCAGAGTTGGCCGGCGATAATTATCCTCACGCTAAGAGCGCTGAGCGATAATTATCACCAGCCCTTGTAGATATGCCCCTAAGTTGGTCAATTTATATTTATTCAACCTGGCATTTGTTAAATGTTGAGTTCTAGTGCGAGTTAAAAGTGTCTCCGCTGTATGAGGCACTAGCACAATTAACATGTGACCCATGACAATGGAGTCGCTCTGAGTGACAGCAACAGTAGTAGCAGCAGCCGATTTCAAACACCCAGGAAGAGGAAAGGCAACTGGATCAAGTGTTCTAGAAAAATATGCACCAGGTCTTTTTCGAGAGCCTTGCTGCTGTTGAATAAATACAGCTGTTTCACAATCAGGCATTCCTAGTGTGGGTGTCATGCACAAAGCATGCCTTTATGGCCAGGAAGGCTTGCATTAGGGGTGGGCGGAATTTGTGTAGTCGCGCTACGCAAAGCTCCGCAAAACGGTAAAAAACCTCCGCGAGCACGCAAAAGTTCCGCAAACACGCGGAATTGCTTGTTCCGCCCATTCGCGATGCTTTTTTCCTGTTCGCGAACGCTGTTTGCGTGCTCGGGGAGAAATATCTTGCGAACATGCACTTTGAAAGTGCAAACAAGTAAAAAATTCCAGGAAGCCGCGGATCGCGGAATTTTGGGCAATTCCGCGTTCTCCGCGGAACGCGAAATTACCCAAATTCCGCGAATTCCACGAGCGGAACGGAATTTACCGCCCAGGCCTAGCTTGCATACATTTTTCACCCCAGTGTATAGAATCAGTTACATCACTATGAGTCAGTCTCTGTAGTAGTTTCACAGTTAAGGAAAATTGGGTATCCACTGACGACAGTAGCCCACCATTCCTAGAAACACTCTAACTTCTCTCTGTGTAGTTGGTGAATTAATTCGCAGAATTGCAGAAATGTGATCTTTTGATAACTTCCTAACTCCTTTTTGTATTTAATGTCCCAGATAAGTAACTTCTGTCTGGCAATATTGTAATTGTCTGTGTGAAACCTTATGCCCACCGTGGAGCAGGGTCTCAATTTAAATATTCTCCTGGGCAAGTATACTAAGGCAAAGAGGGGCAGGTTATACCTGGCATTCGTCGATTTAACCGCAGCCTTTGACTGCGTCATCCACGACAAGCTATGGAAGATTTTGGTGGGAATGTGGGTGGACAAGTCACTCATACATTTCTTGAGGCAACTTTATCAAGATGCAAAGGCAAGCGTCCAATACTGGGTAGGAGGGGAGTGCACAATGCCATTTAGCATATTGAGAGGGGTGAGACAAGGCTGCTTCCTGGCACCCTTCCTCTTTACTCAATATATAAATGATCTGGGACGGGTATTGACGAAGGAGTGCCAGGACCTGCCGATAATTGACAAGCGCCCCATACCCGCCCTACTGTATGCGGACGACGCGGTCCTTATGGCCCGTACTCCGCTGGGTCTCCAACGGGTAGTGTCAAGCTTCACCTCGTTTATGTTTAACCTGGGTCTCACCGTTAATACTTCAAAAACATTCATAATGAAATGTGGGGCAAGCAGGAATAAGAGTAGAGACATTTACATCGACGCTAAAAAGATTGAATGTTCTAAAACTTTCTTCTACTTGGGGATTTTGTTTGACCAACTGGGGACCTGGACCCAAGCAGTCAAAGCCAGGAGTTTATTGTTTATGAAGGCAACGGCAGCCCTAAGCAATTTCAGCAGAAAATTGGGTAGACGCCCACCGGTAGAATTATTGCAAATTTATAAAGCAAAGTGTGTGTCAATCGCCATCTATGGTGCTGGTATTTGGGGCCACTTTGATACCAATTCTCTGCAGCTTGTCGAGAACACCTTTTTCAGATTCCCGCTGGCTGTCCCAGATAGTACTTCCACTCATATCTGCCACGCAGGATTAGGCATGCCATATATAGCAGACATTATAAAAATTCAGCCAGTCTTATTGTGGCATAGGATCTGGACTACCGAGAAAACACTACTTAATCGCCAAATTTTAAGCGACAGCTGTAGATTACAAGGGGCCCTGAATATGAGGTGGCTAAATTATATAAAAAGATTTACAACCAATCTTGGTCATCCAGAATATTATAATGATCCTAATACCTTGAGTTCAGTAGCGAGGAAAGATCTTAAAAGTAGATGCCTGTCCTTCTTGGAAACAAAGAGAACCGCCGCCGAAATGGCAAAATCAACTGTACAAGCACACCAGCTCACGCTGACCACACATAGTATTCAGCCATACTTAAGAAACATCTTGGGTGGCTACAATAGATTCCTGATAACTCGTTTCAGACTAGGCATCATACACAGATCAATTAGCTTTCCTGATTTGAATGACTGGTCAAGACCGATGTGTAAATGCCCATGTGATGACTTGTCTCAACAGTCGACACTGCATGTTTTATTTTTCTGTAAATGTTATTCCTTGCAGAGAAGGAGGTGAATCCTCCCGATTTTAAGAACACTCGGCCTTAGACAATGCCATCCTGCGCTACTTGTTCTACAACTTTTAGAGAATTAACATTTTACTACTTCTATAATTGCGTTTAAAAAAAATATTTTTAAATGTAGGAAAACCATATTGATGTGAGTCCGCCTTGAGCGTGATCAGTAAAATGGATTGCTGTCTAATCATGTAATGATTTCTGAATTTGTATATTTTATGATCTGATACCCATGCTGAATGTTTTTTATGTGCTTTTATGATTTTCTTTTTCAAGAAATCGAATAAAGCTTTATTGAATTGAATTATGCCCATTATCAGCTAAATTATTCAGCAATGCAATGGTGTCCAACTTATATCCCTCCTTTGTTTTTGCTGCAAACATCAGACCATCAATGTATTGCACCAAGACTGACTCACAGGGTAATCTCAAAGATCCTAAATCCCTCTTAAACACTTGTGAGAACATAAAATGTGACTATCCTCATGTAGAGAAATGGAAAAGAATGCAGAACAAAAATCAGTCACGGTGATCCACTCTGCTTCCGCTTGAATCTGCAACAAAATTGGTGCTGGATTTGGTAACATGGAACAACTACCTTATTAAATTTCTACTATCCTCCACTTCCCATTTTGCTTGTGCAGGACCATCAAACTTCCTTCCAGAGGTCCTGCTGCGCCATCTTTTCAATCACAGGTGTAATCTCTTCCTCAGCTTCATAATAAAGTCTATGTTAGGAAATATGTGGATACACTGCAGCTGGCCTCACGGTAATCTGCACTGGCTGTGCACTTTTAATAAACCCAACATCTATTCTGGTAAATTTCGAATCCTTCACTATCTGCCTCAAATCTGGAGGTATGTTCTCTTCAGTGAGAACCAGAAATATGCCACTTCTCACTGCCTCTGATTTCAACTTAAACTCAATGTCTGGATCTTTTGTCTCAATGTAGACATCATCCAGAGTACAATAAATTACATAATATAATTTATACAGCAAATCTCAACCCAACAGATTTCCTGGACTGATTTCACTAATCTTGAATTCATGTTCATTTATAGCTAAGCCTATCTTTACTGAAACATTTGCTAATAACTTGGTAACCACTTGTTTATTTGAAATGCCTTGAACCTCCTTTCCCGAGAGGGGTCATTTAGGAACTTCCACCGGTCTAACTGTGGAATGGGTAGCACCAGTATCAACCAAAATGACACAGGATGGCCCTTAACTACTCATTCTGCGAATGCGCCATTCTGGTCTACCTCTAGAATTTCACTAAACATGCAGTGCTCTTCTCTCGGGCACTGTCATTGAACCTGACTCGGTCCTTGCAGAAGCCCAAGGGTAGCAGCAAATTGCGGAAATTAATCACTAATCACCTCACTTAGGATTGAACTGCATTATGTTGAAACTAAAAATTCTGTGTAAATTATACTGTAATATTCTGCATCTGACATAGAAAAGGCAGAGCCAAAGGCAAAGTTCTGTGGAACTGTCTTGTATTCTGCACAGATGCTAGCGGGCTGGGACCATTGACTGTGTCACCTCATTTTGTGCCATTGGTATCCTATTCTGTTGCATGGAATTCATTTGAGGCGCCATTTGTGTCCCATTCGCATAGGACTGTACATTAAATTTACAATATTTCTTCCAGTGTCCATCTTTACTACATCTGTGACAAGCTCTACATCTCATCATACCATTGTTAGCATTATTGTTACCACTTCTACCTCGAAAACTTCCATCACCTTTCGGAGGACCCTGAAACTGTGTGCCACTTTGCTGAGGTGCCAAGCCTTGCCCTCCTTGCTTATAGAATCCAGTCTGTATCACCATCAGTTTCTTCTCTATCGACTACTTTTTAAACTCACAATAATCACTGTGATATTACATATCATGATATGATATGATGATATTTCATTCATGGGAGAGGATGTAGCCTTACGGCTAGAGCGGTCGACTTCGAAGCTGGGGAACCGGGTTTGAGTCTCGGCCACGACGCTCAACATCCTGTGATTCTGGGCAAATCACTTAATCTCCCCGTGCCTAACAAAAAAAAAAAAAAATGAATGTGTCCTTCTGTAACGAAACTGGTACTCTTGTAAAGCGCTCTGATACCCAATGTCTCGGGTGTAGTTTGCGCTATATAAAACTCTAAAAATATATAAGGCAAAAACTCATAAATTGACTTTGATTGCCAGTACTACTCACCTCTGGGCGCAAACTAAACACAAAGGCTGACACAAAACCCGCTGCACCCTTCTCAGCTGGGTCTTCCATTACAATGTATTTTCTGCAAATCTGCATCAACTCCCATACTATGCATAAACCAGTTCTTCTGCATTTTGTGTTGATCTCATATTTTTTGACCGATTAACCAGTTTCACTGGAACCTTTCTCTTTAAATATGCAATAACTTCAGCATATTTATCCATAACCGCTAAAGAAGGCTTATAACTCGATGTACTTCGGTACAATTCTTCAGCTGGCCATTGTTAGCTCTTAGAACTCTGAGGCTCTATTTGCCTCCTGATTCAACTCTGAGAGTTTAATCTCCTTATAAGGTGGCATTCTTACTGTCAACAACTCATCCAACAGCTCATCCTCTTCATACAAATCATTGTATTTCTCCTTTTTCTTTTTAAGCTCTTTTGATTTACCTCTTATTTTATTTATTTATTTATTTATGAGTTTTGTATAGCGCCTGAATCACCCCCGAAGGGGTATCTCTGCGCTGCCGAAATGCGGGAGTAAGCTGACACGAAAGCGTCTAAAACAAAACAGTTTTAAGAAGCCTTCTGAATTGGAGATGATCCGGACATTGCCTCAGTGGAGTGGCAAGCTGATTCCAATACAGAGGAGCGAGGTGCGAAAAAGCTTTCTCACCCATCCTTGACTTCTTAACCCGGGGAACCACAAGGAGGGATTTTGTTCCCGAGCGTAGATCCCTAGTAGGGGTGTAATGTTTGAATTTCTCGGCTAGGTAGGCAGGGCCCATGCCATACACCGCCTTATGGACGGTGCAGCAGATTTTAAACTTAATGCGTTTGCGACCGGGAGCCAGTGAAGCTGTTGGAGAAGAGGAAGAGAGGCGGTTTTTGAAGGGACATTTAAGACCAGCCGTGCCGCGGTATTCTGGACTACCTGCAGACGGCCCAACGAAGACTCATTAGCTGATACCAGCAGAGCGTTGCAGTAATCCAGTCTGCTTAGTACCAAAGTCTGAATAAGGGTTTTCCGTGTAGAGTCTGGGACAAAAGGGAAGACTCGCCTCAACAAACTGAGCATATGGAAACTGGTACCGACAGTGTGGGTCACATGTTCCTTCATAGTCAGTGCCTGATCTAGGCGTATACCTAGATTTTTAACAACCGTCTTAGGCGCACGGGGGGCACCGAGATCCACTGGCCACCAGCCCGGTGACCACATCAGCGGAGCCTCTCCAAAGAGCATGATCTCGGTCTTCCCTACGTTGAGTTGGAGGAAGTTACTCCTCATCCAATTGGATATTGCTATCATGCCTGAGGAAAAAGTGGACTGAGCAGAGAGAGTAGATTTATTGAATGAGAAGATAAGCTGGGTGTCGTCAGCATATGAGATTGGAGTAAACCCGGAAGACCTCAAAAGGTTGGCCAGGAGAGCGACATAGATATTAAACAACGTGGGGCTTAAACATGAGCCCTGAGGCACTCCCTTGGTCAGTTTCATAATTTTGGACTGATAAGGCCCAAGGTTAACAGTCTGCGAGCAGTTGGAAAGAAAGCTTGTGATCCACCGCAGGGCTAATCCTCCAATTCCGATTTCCTCCAGTCTCCTGAGCAAGATCTGGTGGTCAACTATGTTGAATGCGGCCGAGAGATCTAACAGCACGAGAAGTGTGGGTTGGCCACTATCTAAGGCGAACCTGATGTTATCCGTGACAGCCAACAGGGCTGTCTCCGTGCTGTATTTAGGCCTAAAGGATGAATGCGAAGAATCAAGGCTCCCGGAGAATTTGACATAGTCTGACAGATGTTTATTGATGTACTTTTCCAGAAGTTTGCTCAGGAGAGGCAGTAAGGAAATAGGCCGTAGGTTGGAGAGAACTTCCATGGGAACCTTAGTGTTTTTACGAATGGGATTGACCTGTGCCGCCTTCCATTCCAAAGGGAGATGTCCCTCCCTCAAGGAGAGATTGAGAAGAGAACAGATGGGTGCAGAGAGTTGTTTAGAAAGTGAGGAGGAAATTTTGGCTGGGATGATGTCAAGAGGGGAACCTGACTTCACAGTGCATAGTAAGACTTCCACATCCTCACAGGTCAGAAAGGGGAAGCTCACCAACGACTGCCTCTTTGTACAAATAAGAGGGTTGAAGGTCGAGGCGGACTGCTGCAGGCTTCCCGCTGAAATGATCTTGTCATAGATGAGTTCAATTTTCAGTGTGAAGTGCCGTGCTATTGCATCACAAAGAGCTTGAGACGAGGCTTCCTCAAGATCACAAGCTTTAGGGTTAGTAAATGATTTTAAAATCTGAATAATGCTTTGGGATCATTCCCAGCCTGATTTAACTGTTGAGCAATAAAGGCTTTCCGTGCTGCTTTTATATTTTTATGGTACTGGGCGAGAGAGATCTTCTATCTCTCTTTATCATTCCCGTTGTGGGTTCGACGCCAGCGTCTCTCCAAATTTTTACATTGTCGTTTTTCATTTCGAAGGTCAGGTGTAAACCAAGCTGTCTGAGGGTGCCTGGCCTTGCTGGGTATAGCTTTCAAGGGGGCAAGCTGATCAATAGCTGATTGCGCCGAGGCATTGAAACAGGCAAGACCATCCTCGACTGTCTTGGGTTCTACATCCCAAGGCGACAGGAAAGCAGCTGGAAAGGAAGCAGGAGTGATTTTATGCCATTGTCTGTGGAGACGCTTAGGACCTGGGCAAGATTTCACATGCTTTCTGGGGCCCTGAATGTGGAAATCAATAAGTGCATGATCAGACCAGCTAAGTGGCCGGAGGGGTTCACATAGAATATGGGACGAATTGGTAAAGATAATGTCCAATGTGTGACCTGCTTCATGTGTCGGGCCTTCATTGATTTTAGCTAGGTCTAGAGAGGCGAGATCAGCCAGGAGTGACGCCGCCTCTGAGTTGTCCAAGCATTCGCTATGTACATTAAAGTCTCTTAGACTTCAGTTCGCCATAACTTTTTTTTAAGCACATCTTCGAATCCATTCAATCATGTAAAGCTTTATCAACTTGATACTTCAACATTTCCTGTTGTGCCCTCTTGTGGGCCTTGGTATTTCATTCGCTCAATGCTTTAAACTGTGCAGGCCTTAGCTGCAAATTTGTAACTAGTAAACAACATCTAAAGTAAAAACAAATCTTCAATTCAAAAGTACCGTCCTCAGCAAATTGTAGGTTTTCACTCACAGTAGCCTTGTGCAACTCCTGAAGCCATAACAAGTATGCATCCCATCATTTATAAGCATCTCCTAGGCTGGGCTTCTGTTAGATTTGGGGGTCTCTAGTTGGCAGAGGTAGGTACCTTTGACCAAATAGGGACCCTTGCGTCTAGTCAGGGTAAGGGGGTACACTCCTAAAATAACCCCTGCTCACCCCCTTGGTAGCTTGGCACGAGCAGACAGGCTTATCTCAGAGGCAGTGTGTAAAGCATTTGTGAACACATACAGTAATCAAGTGACAACACTACAGATGGACACCACACCAGATGTATATTAAAAATAAGTATCTTTTATATAGATTTAACACAAGACCACAAACGACAAAAATCCACAATACTGTACTTCAAAATGGTAGAATTAGCTCAGTTCTCTTAAGATGGTAAATGCGACACTTTGAGTTCAATGTACCTTAGGATGCGTAACGCTATACAACGAAAGTGTTGCAGGGAAGGTGATGCGTCGGATCCTTACACGCAAGAACGGTGATGCGTCGGGTCCCTACTGATGCGTAGGGGATGCGTCGGTTCTTCTCTGCGAGGGGAGGTGATGCGTCGGTTTCCTACTGCGCTTTCGTGGCGATGCGACCAGCAACGCCATGATGCGATGAAGATCCGGTGCAATGAACAAAGATGGCGTCTTCTTCTTGATGCGACACGATGCGTGCACGCCCGACGGCCGTGCAGCAACGCAACGATTCTTCAGAGCCGCAACAGGCCCTGCGACACGCTTCCCGGTGATGCGGTGTCGTCTGATGCGACGTCGGTCCTCTTCTCCGGCGATGCGGGGCGCTTCGGCAACGATGCTTCTGAGCTGCGACAGGCCCTGCGACACGCTTCCCGGTGATGCGGCGGCGTCTGATGCGATGTCGGTCCTCTTCTCCGGCGATGCGAGGCGCTTCGGCAATGATGCGGCAGCGGCGGCGACACTCTTCTCCGTTGATGCGGCGGCGTCTGATGCGACGTCGATCCTCTTCTTCGGCGAGGCACTTCGGCTGCGGCGGCGACGCTTCTTCTTCGTGAGTCGCGCTTCCAGCTCCTTGCGACACGCAGTCCCTCAGAAAGTCCAGCTCAGCAGCAGGCACTTTACAGAAAGACTCTTTGGGAGCTGGTTGGTGAAGTCTGTTGTCCCTGAGACTTCAGCAGGAGGCAAGCTCTTCTCTCAAGCCCTTGGAGATCTTTTACAAGTTGATGAAAGTACACACAAAGTTCCTTTCTCCTTTCTTTGGCAGTCAGGCAACCACTGCAGGCAATCCCCCAAACAGCACTCAGCTTAGGGATAGTCTCTTCCTCAGTTTCTCTGGTTCCTCTCCTCAGCAAAGGTTTCTTCTTGTTTCCCAAAAGTGATCTAAAGGTCAGGGGTTTGGGTCCCCTCTTTTATACACATATTCTCTTTGTTCTCTGAAGGCAGAGAGGCCTTTGCCTAGTCCAAACCAGTTCTGGTCAGTCCTGGTGCACTTTGTTGACAAGACTCCTTCTTTCCTTTCACAGAGTAGGCCAGGGACATCAGACGCACCACAGGAGGTGGAGCCAGCATTGTGGAGGGAAGGCACAGCCCTATTCAGGTCCCAGGTGCAACTCCTCTCACCCATCTCCATGCAGATCTTTCTATTCAGCGCTGTGCTGACTCACCCTGTCTCCTGGAATCCCCCAGCCCATGTCACTCACAAACCAGACAAGGAATACACAAACTAGCAGAGGCAGGCTTGGATAGTTAGGCAAGAAAATACCTACTTTCTAAAAGTGGTATTTTCAAACACAGAATGTTAAAACAAACTTCACTAAAAGATGTATTTTATCATTCTGAGTTCAGGCATACTAAATTCATTTTTCTACCATGTTCCCTGGGTCAGTTAGGATTATAAGATGTAATAATCAAACTGCCCATTCTGGCCTATGGGGAACAGGTAGCCTTGCAATAGTGAAAAACGAAAATGGCTGTAATTCACTATTGGGACATGCCACACACACCAGGGCATGTCCTACCTTATACTTACAATGCACCCTGCCCTTGGGCCTACCATAGGGGTGACTAATATGCAGAAAAGTGAAGGTTTAGGGACTGGCAAGTGGGTGCACTTGCCCAGTCATCATGGCAGTACCAGACTGCCCACAGGCTCTGCAATGGCAGGCCTGAGACACACTTTTACAGGCTGCTTCTGTGGGTGGCACAACCAGTGCTGCAAGCCCACCAGCAGCATTTGGTTTACAAGCCCTGGGCACACTCAGTGCACTGTACTAGGGTCTGACAAGTAAACCAAACCAACCAATCATGAATCACTAATCCAACATCAATTTATAATAGGGAGAGCATATGCACTTTAGCACTGATCAGCAGTGGTAAAGTGCCCAGAGTCATAAAACCAACAAAAACAGGTCAGACAAAATACAGGAGAAAGGCAAAAGGTTCAGGGATGACCCTGCAAAAAGGGCCAAGTCCAACACCTTCCAACTGGCGGTGGAGACTGCACCTCTGGTAGTGAGTTAGACTTACACTTACCCAAACTCACACCTGTTGTAAATTCAGTCTTGGCAATACACCACATGATCAAACACAATACAATCTCAAAACAATATATCTTCAAACACATTAATTCATAAAAACAAAACAATAACCCTGTGTCTGTGTTCCAGGAAACAGAATGGAATTCAAACTCCCCACAAGGGCAGTGGTACTTAAAGGCACTAAACAATCAAACACTGAGTTAGGCTTTGAACAGAAATGACCTACTCTGGACCTAGAATAGTCTACCTCCGACTTGTGTACAAAATAAACAACCACTATTCCGCTGCAAATTAGCACTCATTCACAACTTGACCATTAACAAAATCATAAACTTAAACCTGGAGCCACACCTTTTTTAAACCTCGACAGACACTTTTACCTAACTTGTTGAAACATTAGTGTGGGCGGTGAACTCTGCTCCGCCGGCAGAGTTTGCGAAGTTTTGCCCACTCCCTAACCCTGGGCGGTGAACTCCGCTCCGCTCGCGGAGTTTGCAGAGTTTTCTGCACTCCGCGTTACGCGGAGATCACGGAGTTCCGAAAAACTCCGCTTCGCGTTGCAGAGTTTTTTTCCTCGCTCGCGTTCGTCAACGTCAAGTTGGCGACCGCAAGCGAGGAAAATCAACCTCCCGGTGAGATTTTTTCTCGTTCGCGATCGTCAACATCAAGTTGGCGAGCGCGAGCGTGGAAAATCAACATCCCAGCGAGATTTCTCAACGCGGGGGGGGGGGTCAGGTTTCTCATTGCGAGTAGTCGCATATGCTCGCGACCGCTCGCGTTGAGAAACTGCCCGTTCGCGTTGAGAAAGCTGCTGCTCCGTAAAAATCTACTCGAGCGGCAGAAAAGGAAAGCTCGCGCTGTGCATGGTGCCGTTCGCAATGATTGCACAGTGCGGACAAGCATCCGGCACTGTGCAATCACCACGAACAGCATTTTTCCATTATACTCCGCCGCTCGCGGAGCTCTGCGTAGTGCAACAGAGTTTTTTTTGCACTTTGCGGTGTTCCGCGCAGTGCAACTACGCGAACTCCGCCCAGGGTTACCACTTCCATAAAGCCCGGCAAAAACTCTGTGTGTGGGCCCGTAGCAGAGTTTACCGGCACCCCTGATAATGTCTTTTACTGTGCAGCATGCTATACATATTTTAAAATGCGCCACTCAAAAGGGTCGAGCAAGCAAGTTGTCTAGCCTTTGTTTTAATATGAACGGGGGTGTCCAAGATTGCAACTGCATAAGCAGCACTAGGGAGCCCAGGGAATCCACCAGCACGCCCAAGAATCTGTCCATATCCTGTAACCCGGAGCATACAGGAAGGGGGTGGAGCCCTGGCTATTCACCCCCGAGGCCAGGGGAGACCTCAATGAGCTGGTTGAGAATGGGATTCAGTGGTGAGAGAGCCAGGTGTCCTGGAGCGGCCAAGTACTGCAAATGTGAGTCCTAGCAGGAACTTAGAGCAGCCCAGGGATCCGGCTGGAAGCAATCGGACGGCGTTAACCCCCTTACTAGTACAGCAGAATAAGGCAGCAACAGAGGTCTCCTACCCCTCCCCACCAGACCCAATAGTGAAAAAGTGCCTCCTCCCTGATGCCCCGTGGTGAGTGGAGATAATGTGGAGACGGTTCAGCGCTGCTGCCTCATCTATCTGAGGAGTTGCCAGGTGACACAGCTTGAACACCATCCTCCTCGTGCACAGAAGTGTCTTCCCCGAGTGCTGCACCAACAGATCCTGGACCGGCTGGTAGTGGTAAGGTGCGAGCAAATCATAGGATAAAAGCAGAAATTGTTTTCAGGTAGCTTTCCCTGGACAGCTCTGCCTCTGTAAATAATCGCTTTCCTGACTGGCGTGATGCGGCACTAACAGGCGGGCGCGGGCTACTGCTAGTTGCACAATCCAACTTCAAATGTTGCACAGAGTAAGTATTGATGCTGTCACGGCTTAGGTTGATGGGTTATTTATGGGGCTCTTTGGTTTACTCATGCAGATAGTGCTTCTAAACAGTTTCTCCAAACTTGCAAATGCTTCCAGTTATTTGCACTGACATTGAAAATCAGATTATGGGCATGAAAAATATATTGTCGTTAACCAGGGCACAAGTCCTATAAAAAGAAGTGGGGGACTGACCAAGTAAGACAGTATGCAAATGACATCATGACGTCACGACGTAGTGCCATAAAAGAAATAAAATAGTACTATTTAAATTATTTGTGTAAATACTGGGACAGACCAACCCATCTTACAGTGTCTGTATTTATATACAGGGACAGAACAAAGGCAAAAGCATGCCTCTTTTAAGTACTTGTGAAGAGATAACATGCTGTATGCCTTTGTTTCCCCTCCGTGGCATTTACACTTAAGTGTGTGGTTTCAGGCCGCCTCCAGTCAGGATATACAAACAAAAGGAGGCCTGCTGGCCCCTTGACTTCGGCCCAGCTGGAGGTGAAAAAAGGCTCCCTCGCTGCCTGCACGTTGCTGCTGGGAATGGAAAGCAGACAACGTACAGGCGCTGCTGAACATGTCCCGGTGTCTTACACTGGGACAAGTTCAACATATTTCTGTGGGGCCCAACTTCTTGGCAGGGGGGACGGCGTCCACCCTGTGAAAATAGTGGGTGGACACCATGTACCTGCGTGTACCCCCGGCTCGTGCCCTGTCGTTATCCGCTCTTTCCAAAGTGCCGAAACATAGCAAAGTTTCACCTCTGCACAACAGTCAAGACGCAGTAGGAAAATATGAAGGAGTGTGTGTGATGGGTAGGATGGGAATTCTGCCGCTCGTGGAACTTACTCTGCGGAATCTCGCTGAGTTTTTAGGTCACTCAACGGAATTCCGCAGAGTGAAACTCAGCAAGTTCCACCCACCCCTATACCATGGCCCATATTTACTAACATTTTTAATTGTGGTTGCACCACGTTTTTGGTGCAATCACAATGCAACATGCTAGTAGATATTTACAAAGCCACTCACGGGCTGATTTGTGTGGCCTTGCATTGCTTTGTGAGAAAAAGCAACACGATGCAGCGCCTTGCGATGTTACCCTGCATCAGGTAGGTGTTACATGGGTGGAGCATGGGCATTCCCATGCATCCACCCATATATTGTGATGTAAACCCAGATACACAAAAGCCAGTAGACATGAGTTTATGCCAAAATTGTGCACCTACCCAAGAGAGGCGTAACGAGGTGAAATATCTTTATTTCTCCATGTTATTTCCCCTTTGCATGTGTGCTGCATTTCTGCAGCTCACATAGAAAGATGACTATGCCTCTAAGGATTGTTTTTGTGCAGGAAGGTATCCCTTCGGTGGTGCTAGGCTGCCTGAAATGCCCCAGCGCAAGGAGAGCGCTAAAAAGTTGCCATATCTTAGTAGATATAGATAAGGCACATTTCTGCTTTCTCTCTTTCATGCAATGCAGCACAGTAATTTACCTTGCTGCATTGCTATGAGAAATTGAGTTATTGGTTGAAGGCGCGATGTCTCCTGTTCAAGAAAAAGCCACTATCCCATTCAGTGGGACCCACAAAATTCACTAAATTAACCTGTGCTTGACCATCTGGTAGATTGGAACAAAATCAGTCAGGCTTAACTTGGAGTCAATGTGTAAAGTATTCATACATCACACAAACAACAATAAAGTAAAAACACAACACAAGAAAAATCTCATACCAATTTAGAAAAATAGAGTGAAATTTATTAAATTATTTGACACCAAAATGACAAAAAAATCCAATCAGTAGAATAAGAGTTATGAATTTTTAAAGTTTAAGGTTAAAAACTAGAGCCTAAGAGAACAAAGTGCCAACCACGGACATCGGATTGGGCCCTGTCAGCGCTTACCTTCGGACTGTTGCAGAAAATGTTCTGAGAAGGTAAAGTTCAGCTGGGCAAGGCTGCAAGCGGTGTCCGAGGAGGGAGCGTAGTCATTGGGGAGCAACTGGACAAAGTCATGGTGAAGATTTCTACATTTGGGTTTAGTCCCCTTTTTGGAAGTCGAAAATCTCCAGTGGGACGGGGCAGAAGATTGTAGCCAACGAAAGTACCATGAGGCTGGGCACCCCTTTGGCGAAGGACCTCTGAAGAGGATTTCCTGCAGCAGAGAATACGTAGCGGTAGCTGTACCGAAGTCAGGCCGACTAGTGATGTACTTGGGTGGATAGACAAGTAGCTTGACCACAGTCTTCTCTCGGTTCTCAGAGCAGCTTTTAGCCAAAAACTATTTAAGGCACAAGTTGTGGATTTTGGTTATCTGGACACCTTTAGCGACACCACCAAGGGTCCAGGACTGGATGGGTACCATTTGGGAAGTAAGAACTCACTCGGGCTGGGTCCAGGTGCAGGTTCAAGATGGAGGGAGCCTTTTCTGTTCCTGGGGTTCTGAACAGGAGGCCAGCAAACTAGCCCTTAGAGTCACTCTGGTAGCCCTGGGTTCAGGTGATGAAGCAGGGCCCAAGCAGCAGGGTAGGCCTCTGAGTGTTCAAGACAGGCACTAGGCAGCAATGCAGTCCCTCCAGGTGCAGCAAAGCACTCTTGTGGAGTACACAGCAGAACACAGCATCAGGCAGACCTTCTGCAGGTCCAGAAAGCAAACTGAAAAGTGTGTCTGAGGGTCCCCTTCTTATACATGATATCTTCTTTGAAGTAGGAGAAGTTTCTGGAGCTTTCCCTTTGAAGTGCTTGAAGTTTTCTGACTCCCCTGCTCTGGCTCCAAGCTGACTGCATGAACAATGCAGGGGTGGCCAGTCATTTCAGTGAAGGCAGAGCACAGCCCATTCAGTTGCAAGTGGGGCTGTGCCCAACTCCGCCCCCCATCCTGCCAGTTGACGGCCCACCCAGAAATACCTAATCCGTCTACTATGTGGCTGTCTGGGAGCAATAAACAAAGTCCAACTGCCAACTACACCCAGTCATGTGACCCAGAAGAGTCTGCAGGCAACAAATAGTTTAGGGAAGGAAAATGCCTACTTTCTAAAAGTGGCATTTTCAAAATCTGTACTTAAAATCTGACTTTGCCATTAAAGAGGATTTTAATGACAATTTCTTAGACACCAAACATGAAATGCTTACCTGTTCACAATCAAAGTTAGCACTTATTAAATGTAATAAGGCAACTCAATGTCATCCAATGGGAGAGGTAGGCCTCAAAGTAGTGAAAAAGTATGTAAGAGTTTTTCTCTACCAGGACAGGTAAAACTAAAAAGCACATGTCCAACCTTTTAATTACAATGAACTCTGTACTACGGGCTATCTGGGCCCTAATTTAGGGGTGATGTATATGCAATAAAAGGGGAGTTTAAGGCTTGGCAAGGGTGTTATATTGTCAGGTCGCATTAGCAGTTAAAATCTGCATTCAGGCTGCAGTGGCAGGCATGGGACATGTTTTAAGGGGCTACTCAAGTAGGAGGCACAATAAGTGCTGCAGGCCCACTAGAATCATTTAATTTACATGCACTTGGTATATGATATACCACTGTACAAGGGACTTATAAGTAAAGTAAATATGCCAATCAGGTGTAAGCCAATTTTACTATGCTTAAAGGAGAGAGCACAAGCACGTTAGCACTGGTTAGGAGTTGTTAAGCTCACAGGGTCCTAGAGGCCAACAAAAATGAATTCAGCAAAAATAGGAGGGGTGAAGGCAAAATATTTAGGGCTTACCCTTTAGAGAGTGCCAATTCCAACAATTGTTTTGCATGAAAGGTTAGTAAATCCGGGCCATAGTGTCAAGAAAAATAAATCTCAACAATATTTTAATTCACACCATCATACCAACAAACAACAATATATAAAGCGCATAGAACCCAAAACAGGATACCATGGCACAACATGAATGCAATTACCAACAACACACCGTCGCAAAACATTGCCCTAGGTACACCACATTACCACCAAGTCATACTCACTAATCCAACTTTCCAGACCTTCCAGATCACCCCTCCCCTAGACTCCAACACTGGACCACTTCATCGCGAGACAGTCCAAATGTACAATGATCACCAATCCACTGGATCTCCTATCTGAGGATCTAATAATCTACTAATTAGCTTCTAATTAAGTTCTCCACCAAAAACTGTCTACGCTCCAACCTGATTATCATTAAGGAGGGTCGATTGCAGGAAAGGGAGAATCCTGTACTCAAACTCTCAGCCGATATCATTAAATATAAACATACAGAACTAGGCTATTTGAGTTTTCAATTTGTAGATTTTTTCAAATATCAACATTATTATTACAGAAAGTAAAAGGCTAACTGGAATAAGAGGGATCAATGGAAGGTATGTCATCAACAATACAACATGCCAGGTGCCTTCAGAAATTAAATGGCAACAGCACATTTGGTGAATATTCAAATTAATAGTAGTAAGCCGTAGATAAAAATGGACCATGTGTTATTAGCCCTTGTTAACATAGTAAGCAAAATACTAAAGCTAATACAGAACAACAAGTAGAACTGAATAACCTAACATTTACAAATCTTTGATAATGTTTTAGGCAATGAAAACACACAGTTTCAAGGCATGACACCGTGTGTAGAGGTGGAACTAAAATGTTACATGCATAGCAAACAATCAATCTGTTAGTGTCCATAGAACCCCAAACAACACCTACTTCCAAATGATTCTCACTGGACATTAAACACACTATTAGTTGCACATCATTGAAATCATACAAGAGAAATTAAACTTAGCACAGAGTAAATCATAAAGGAGTAATTAAACTTAACACAATAGACTGTTCTACATAGCTATACCAATGGACATAGCAATCCACTGCAGGCCAAATAACCTTGCAAACTGTTTCAAACATGCCCCTGCAGCCAAGGAAGCTAGAGAAAAGATTCTATACCCATATAGAGGAATTCTGTAGCTGAAGCTGAATTTCGAAAATTTTCTGAAATAAAATGGAAAACAATGTGTTTGCACATCATTTAAACAAGCACTTTAAGTAATGTCGCCTGATGCGGCCTTCTTATGCTAACTGAGCCAAACCTATAGTTATAATTATTATTCAAATAAAATTATCATTTTCCACAAACTCCACAATCCAAAACATGCTGGTGGGCATGTCCGCAATTGTGGTGCTAAGTTCTGGTTTCTTTACCTAAACCTGTTGTGGCAGAGTACCACTGGGGCCAACCACTCCGTTAACACAGAAAAATGTAGTCTCTTGAGCTCATAGTAACTTAAAAAGATACTACAGGAGAGTGTATAGCAGTTAGACTCACTGACTGCTGAACCTGAGTCATTGTGCCTGGACCCCTGTCCCTTGGTTGTATGACATTTCAACACATGTCTTTACCATACATACCTTAGCAATGCAGCCTTTACCATGCATGCCTTTATGACGCAGATGCCTTTACCATGCATGGTAAGAATATTGAAGGTAAGTAGAACTTTGGCGGTCACCAGTAGGTAGTTATAGTTAGGACCTAGTTTCCATAGGAAAAGCGTTTTTTGACTTTCCTATATCTTCAGCGCCGGTTGATGAATCTTCACAACATTTTCAAATAAGTTTATTAGTAAGTCTTGTTGTGCATGGGAAGTTTCGGGGTGATTGGTTAAGCTGGGGCAGAGAAAAAGGGGGCTCCAAAAAAGTGCATTTTACCATTTTAATTCCCGTAGGAAATCTGTTCAGTAGTTTTTGAGAAATTTAAGAAGAAAAAGTTAGTGATATCTGTGGCCGTGGATATTCCTTGACGATTTTGCGGTTAATCGCGAATGCGCACCAACAGGAATGCTGTGATTGACTGGACGCTCCCTGAATAGAAAGTTGCGGCCACCATTTTATCGATCGGGAAAGGTTCCTGGGGCTGAAAATTTCTGTGAAAGCTCACATAAGGGATCAGGGTGGAGGTACTCTGACCCCATGTTTGAGGAATGGGGGTGTTAGTGACGCAAGATATGTGTCCAAAATTGTTTTTTTTCATCACAAGCGATATTCGTGACAACACAGCGATCACCAGCGCAGCCCCCGTGTACCATCTTGGGGACGTAGCGACTTCCGAAGGCGCCGCAAACACAGAAAATACATTAAAAACGTACATTTTACGAAAGCCAGATACAAATATACTAGTTAAAGCAGCCCCCTAGCAAACACCTAAAGGCAAACATCACCTACACTATCCAAATATATGTATTTTACAGTGTTTTGAAAACCACGCGCTCTTCACGGATGGCGACGTCACCCTAACTTCCAACAGCACAGCGAACAAAGAAAATACATTAAAACATACATTTGACGAAACCTAAATAGAAAAATACTAGTTAAAGCAGCCCACGGGCAAACCCCTAAAGGCAAATATCACCTACACTATCCAAATATATGTCTATTATAACATGTTCAAAACGACGCAGTCCACGCGGTTAACAAAGACATCGTTAATGCCAGCGGCTCCATGTAAACAGACCATTTTGAAAAAATATTAATTAGAAAACAATAAAACATTAAAAAATATGATGCTACTTTAATCCTTATTTCAAACAGTGTTTACATTACTTTCGGTTCACTAGGAAACTATATTTATATATGCTAATGAAATTCACAAAGTAAAACTCACCTTGTTTCTTCCCCATTTCTATTTTTCACTAGCAAACCTTCACAGATCCGCCTCAAACTTGGAATGCGCACCATGATTTAATACTATACTGTTAAGTGAAAAAATTGTTCAGAATTCTCAAACAGTGTTATAGATATAGCATAGTCAAACAAGATTTTTAAAATAACAAAATGTTCTTGCATATAACTAACAATGAGTCAACTCTTTGCTATGTTAGAAAACCTTAGGAAATTACTTTAAAAAGCAAAGGTTACAGGAACCTTATACTTAGGAAATAGAATTGAAAAAAACCTTAGAAATTCACCAAAAAAACCAAAGGTTACTGGGATATTATAGTTAGGAAATAGAATTAAAAAAACCTTAGAGATTCACTGAAAAAAAACAAAGGTTATAGGGACATTATAGTTAGGAATTAGAATTAAAAAAACCTTAGAAATTCACTAATTTATCTGGATTATTGACAGCCTCATTAGGCTATGTTCAGTGACGCTGAACGACTTGAAGCAGCAAAGTCGGTGTTTGGAGGAAGGGCATCGGATGTCAGATCGGATGGGGCCTGTTTTTGAAACTGGAAAGAACTTATGAGAAAGAGATTCGGAAGTAGTGGGAGGCCACTTCTTTGCGAAGATATCTGGATGTGGGCAGGATCCTTAGGGGCCTCAGAATATATACAATTCAGTCAGATGAGAACCCCAACCCAAATCTTCTGAGGGATTGGGC
Organism: Calotriton arnoldi; assembly: GCA_963921515.1. Taxonomy (NCBI): domain Eukaryota; kingdom Metazoa; phylum Chordata; class Amphibia; order Caudata; family Salamandridae; genus Calotriton; species Calotriton arnoldi. Next base: position 1,757,954 of record CAWUFW010002888.1, read on the forward strand.
TGATTTCACCACACTATCATCCAAAGGCATGGTAGAGATACTGATTAAGTATGCAAAAAGTGATAGAAACAAACTATTGGAAGAAATCCAAAAGATGGAAGATGATATTTCTCTGGATCCGGATAAAGAACAAATAGACCGGTTAAGGTCACAAATGAAAACATGTTTGAATTCATATGAAAATGATATTAAACAACGGAAGCAGAATAAATTTGCCCACGATCAAAGAGATTATGAAACAGGCAGAATTATAACCTTTGCTAAGAAATATGATGCTCCCGCAACGTTTTGCAAGAAACTAGGAATTTGAAAGTCATTAACGTTAGAGGCACTTCAGCTGCAATACTCAAATCTGTCTTGGAGTATTCCTCCACCTCCTCTCCTCATGTTTCACCATGCAGGCCTGGGTCTCCCAAAATGGAAACTCAGAGTCTTCCCTGCAATGTACCATCTGCAGGCTGTATGTATAAAAAAATAAAAAATTAAAAAATAAACATGCACTGCACAGTACTCTATCCACCATACACTGTACCACTCTTAGGCACACATACACTCAGCACATACATTTAGCATGCATGCACTGCACAGCACTGTATCCTTCATGTACTGTGACACTCATAGGCACATGTGCATCCAGCACATACATTTAGCATGCACACACTGCCTAGCTCTGTATCCTTCATTATTGTAACACTCATAGGCACACATACACCCAGTGCATACATTTAGCATTCATGCACTGCCTAGACTGTATCCCTTGCATATTGTAGCCTTCATAGGTACACATACACCCAGCATATGCATTGAACATTTTTGGAAATGGCCCACTCTGTAGGGCCACCCCCAAAACCTTTTGGCTTCCTCCTCCCCCCTTTTGCTGAAGCCATTTTTGTTGGCTGTAGGACTCTGTGCACGTTACCACTGCTAACCAGTGCTAAGGTGCTTGTGCTCTTTCCTTCAAACATGGTGGAATATGCTTATACCTAATTGGCATATTTAATTTACTTATAAGTTCCTAGTAATGTGCACTACCTGTGCCCAGGGCCTTTAAATTAAATGCTACCAATGGGCCTGCAGCACTGATTGTGCCACCTACTTAATTGGCCCTTTGAAACATGTCTCAGGTCTGTGCAGTTTTATACTACCATGTCGACCTGGCAAGATAAACCCCTTGCCAGGCCCAAACCTTGCTTTTGAAATACAGATGTCACCCCAAGAGTAGGCTTTAGACAGCCCAGGGGCAGGGTGCAATGTATTTAAAAAGCAGGACATGTACTTTTAAGTTTTATATGTCCTGGTAGTAAAACACTCCTACATTTGTTTTTCACTACTGCAAGGCCTATATCCCCCATAGGATAACATTGGGCTTACCTTATTACATTTTATAAATGTAATTTCCAAATGGGAAGGTATAACAGGTTCATCTTTTGTGTCTCTGGAATCCTAATTTAAAATCCTAACTTATGGTGAAGTCGGATTTTAACTGACAATTCTGAAAATTGCACTTTTAGAATGTTGGTATTTTCTTGCCTAAGCCATTTGGTGCCTGCAGCCTGTATCTGGTCACATGACTGGATGTAGCTGGTAGTTGGACTTTGCATATTCCACCTAAACACCCACAAACAATGGGTGCTTAGGTGTGACTGAGTCGGCTATCCTAACAGGATGGGAGGGAGGAGCTAGAGAAAGGCTTACTTACACCTGAATAGGTTGTGTTGTGTCCCCACACACAGGACTGCCTACCACCTGTAGTTAGTCTGGAGCTAGGACCGACAGGTCAGGATATCTGTGTACTTCAAAGGCTTGTCTTTGAAGTCCCCCCCCTTCAAAGGCTTTACTGGGTATAAGGACTGGACCTCAGACACCACCACTTCATTACACTTCTGGACCTGTGAATACTCTGCCAGGAAGAAGGACTGCTGTGCTGCTGAAGGATTGCCATTCTGCTGGGCTGCTTTTGGAAGAACTGCTGCCCTGCTGTGCTACCCTGCTGTCTGCTGCCCTCCTGGCCTGGGTGAGAAGGACTGGACCTGCATCACTTGAACCCAGAGCTAGTTGGCAGGCCTCCTGATCTGAAGCCTCAGGGACATAACAGGCTTCCAACAACCTTGCATCCGCATCTGGACTCTGCCATCTGAGAGACTACCCTGCTAAGTGGTGCCTTCCCAGTCCTGGATCCTTGGAAATGGGCCTAAGGTGCTTACCAGAGGAACTAATGAATCTCCTCAGCTAAGCGGCGCATCCTCGAACCAAACCGATGCATCTCCTCTGCTGAGTGGTGAATCCTCAAGCAGAACCGACATATCACCGCTGCTGCATGGATTAGGCCCAGCACAGAAGATCTGCACCGCCCTCGCAGTGTACGGAACCGACGCATCACTGACGGTGCGGCGCATCTACAATCCAGGTTCTCGAATCCCTTGAGATGACGACGCAACAGGAACTTGCACCGCAGCCTTACCGCATCTCGGAACTGACGCTTCTTCGCCTTGGATCTACGCAATACTCCACAACCAGGATTTAAGGTACTTCGTTTAGCGGGCCTAACCGGGTCCCTGTAGCCCTGGTTGGCACTTTGTGCTTTTTGGAGCTATTTTACCCTAAAACTTAAAATTCAATATCACCAATTTCCTTGATTGGATTTTTATTGTTTACCTATTTTTCATAAACCTGGTTTGGGATATTTTCACAGTTTTACTGTTTGAAGTGTTGCACAAATACTTTACACATTGCCTCTAAGTTTAGCCTGACTGCTCTGTGCCAAGCTACTAGAGGGTGAGCACAGGTTAATGTGGTTGCTGCTTGACCAGGGCTCAACAAGTAACCCAATTTCTAACAAACATGCACACACTGCACAGCACTACATTCTTTATGCATTATACCATTAACAGGCAGACATTCACCCAGCATATGCACTAAACATGTACACACTGCATAGCATAACATTTTCCTTGTACCGTACCCTTCCCAGGCACACATAAACCAATTGGTACAACTACTGAACTACTAGGTTGTATATGTGGGGGAACAGACCCATGCATTTGTGAAGACGAGAACCCTCACTCACCCAAAGGTGACATGCTTCATCATTGGGGTTCCCTCTTGCACATTGCGACCGCAAGGTCAGAGTGTGGGCTACAACTCTCCCTCAGGAGAGGAGCGTGAGGTGTTTTAGGTCATCCAATGTGGGTAGGAGTGAGGGGCAGAGTGCAAAAATATTAATAATATCAGAAGTGAATTAAAACTATCTCCTGACTAGACAAAGGTAACTTTAATTGGTGTCCCCAGTAGATAGAGCCAAGATCAGCAAAGTGAAAATAGGGATATGGATGTTCCCTATTGAGCTAGGTCAACATGTTTCTGCCTGTTTGACCATCTGGTTCGTGGCATTCTTCAGGACCAGCTTATAGTCACTCTGCTACAATCGTGAAAAATATGTAAAAATACCATACTCTAATTTTATGGCAATGATCAGTGGTGCCAGCTTCAGTCCGGTCCACCGTCTGTAGGAAATATAAAAACAGTTATGAGAACACAATACAGTTCACCCATAAAATGCAACCAAAACCACTGGTGTTGACTCCACCTCACTGCACACGTGACAGAATATTTACGCTTGCTTTAGTAATTGGTAGTCTCACCATATTGGGACTACTAGTCTACCTCCTCCTTCAAGAGGTCCATTAATGACAGGTCTCAGGAGTCTGAAGGTGTAAAGAGTGCCATAATTACAATTAAAAACACACAGAATTCCATTAAACATATGCCTGGCTTACTGAGTTATGTGTATCTATTTCCTTTCACTATACGGGCATACAACATTTTAGGTATCCTATATGTATATAATACACATTATATCTACAACGATGGTGTCTGTTCTTTATCAATCATTTGTTATGTAAGTAATATTCCGTGCCATCTATTTGAAAAAGAAACCTGATACCTGCTTTATGGTTGGCATCTACTTTGTGTGTACATGTTTCTGCTCACCATTATAGATACCATATCAATCACCCTAACCTAATGTGTGCAAAATCCCCATGGAGCTGTGTAAGAGAACCTAGTCAGGTACCTTTTGGTCACACGTGGCATTTTATTGTGCCCATACTATTAAGAAGGATAATGGTGGTACGCGCTCTTCATGAGCTGTCAGCGTCTATGTCGGGACTGGAACTACCGTATAACGGCGTAGTTCACTCACGAGTAATGCGATGTCAATTGCAGGCACCAGAACTCCCGTCAGCCGACATAGTCTGGCGTAATGTGCCTCCGATTAAAATTTGAAAAGGGAAGCGTGGGGACAGCTTACCTTATTTTCCTTAATCCTGCCTCATGCATTAAAGGCCGAAGGGAGAGAACCGATCTCAACTCCTCGGCTAATAATGTTACGTGACGTGAACGATCGCGTAACTACCTGGAAGTGTTTTAGGGCCATATCCAGTTCACAGAGTACACAGGAGTTGTAGTCCAAACACAGGACTACACTAACTAGTTCACGCTACCAATCGTCATGGAAAAGCCACCATCAGTATATGTACAAACGCTAGGTATATGGAAAAAAAACACATCAGGTTAACACACTCCCTGTACAGATATAGGGTACTTGAAGATTTTATCACATATAAAGGTTTCACTTGTCTTCTGTGATTTCCTTTAATGTCTATATTGGATTCTCAAAATAACCCATTTAATAAGAACTCATTTATTTGGGAACTCCAATTTGACATGAGTCTTTTTTTCCATATACCTAGCGTTTGTACATGTACATGTTCGCGGCCTCGGCGAAACCCAATGACCCCTACACACTCCCTACCATTACTCAGGATCTATCCAGTCCTCCCCCCACCACAGTCGGGAGGGCCTCACTCTATCTAAAACATTCTTAGCCTTTAGCTGATTGTAGAGCGGCTCTGTCCCCTGTTGTCTTGTCCCAACCCTCTAGACCCCCGACTCAGAAAGCGAGAGACATTTCTGGTTCGCTCTGTGCACAGCTCTCCAGTCCGATTCCAACTGCTCCTCATGCTGAGAGTTTCCCTAGTGACCCACTGCCTTTTCTCTCATCTAAAAACCCCTCTTCCCTCAACCCTCCCTCCACGCCACCCACTAGGCCAGTGACCCGGCATAAGTCCTCCGCGGACCATGATCGGACAAATCCATTCAATCCTGTTTGGATCATACCTGACTCACAGCTCAATGACCATCCCTCCCTTGCTAATTTATCAACCTCGCTATCCAAAGACCATAGAACACCGCAAGTCCCTAACTATCAACTCCCTACCCCGGAACTACACTTCTCCACCTTGGACCACCGGGACTTACATCGAGGCCCCCCCTTCTCCGCCCGATTTCCTAGCACATCCTTTACCCCTCTCCCAGCACTCAGACGTGGTAGCGCGCCTGGACGATATTTCTCTACAATTGCACCTTCTCACTGTTGAACTACATGACTTGAAAGCCCTCTCATTTGATCATCTCCCCTGGATCAGCACCTTCCTCTCCTCTGCGAACCTGTCCAGAACCCACCCTAGGGTTAAAGATCTCATGGGCTAGCTTCCCCCCCCCTCTGGCCCGAAAACCATACCCCCACCTAACGCCCCCTCCCGCCCCAGAAGATTGAAGGCCTACCTGGCGTCTAATGATATCAATGACCTACTCAACTCTTACTCGCCTATGAGCTACACCAACAGGATCCCTCCGGGACAAATACAAACCATCCACTCTAACCCAAACAGAGAAGCCCCTCACAACCATCGAACCATCAACAATGACAACCTCAAGAGAGTGAACGTCACCCAGACTCCTCCCCCTCTTAATCTGGTATGACTTAAATGTGGGTTACTCACCTGCAGGTCAGCCAGTAAACACGCCTCCGATATCTTCGACCTCATCCAACACAATGAGTTAGACATTATCATCCTCACTGAAACTTGGCTAAATCCCGCCTCCACTCCTATCCTAGACCTCCTAGTACCTCCTACCCATGACATAATTCGTCTAGACAGAGTGAAGTTGGGTGGTGGCCTAGCCTGTATTCACAGGAACACACTCTCGTTTTCTCACTCAGAGTCCTCTACACCATCCTCCTGTGAATACCTTTGTCTCAGCATTGCAAGTAATAACCAGCCGGTGTGCAAACTTCACACTTTCTATCACCCCCCCGGGTGACACTCTCCCCTTCATTGAACAACTTATGGAAATCATCTCTGGGAATGTCGACTCAGTAATGCCCCAAATCTTCCTCGGTGATTTCAACCTTCATTGGGCTAACTCCAACGACCACGCTGTATCTTGCCTTAAATCATTCTTAGGTGACCAAGAGATGATTCAGCATTGTGACCGGCCAACTCATAATAAAGGCGAAATTCTAGACCTCATCATCTTCAATGGTCAATCCATCTCATTGGATACCATTACCCCTTGCGACTGGTCCGACCACCACTGCATCCTCTTTTATATTAACGGAGGTTTCTTTGAGGAAGGCCCAACCAACAAAATCAAAGATCTGGAAAAGGGATCTCAGCTCTATCAATTCTGTTGAACTAGCAGCCCACTGTAAAGCTGCCCTCTCCTCCAAAGCTGACCTGGTTGAGGTTCAGTTACTCACTGACTTTTACAACACTACCATCTCTAACATCATGGATGACATTGCACCACTCCAACAAAAAAATGCTTCAACAAAAATATCCAAACCGTGGTTCAACGACAATTTAAACTCTGAACGCCTCAACCTTAGGGCAGTTGAACGATCCTGGAAATCCAATCCCTCCTCGGACCGACTAAAACTCCTTAGAGATGTTAGGAGCTCCTATAACAAACAAATCAAGAGCGCTAAGGCTGATTACTTTAGAATCCAACTTGATCAGGCCGCTAACCGCCCCAAGAAACTTTTTGAGCTGGTCAAACAACAATCAGTGGTAGCTCCAAACCACTCTGATTCGGGAGGCAGCCCACCCTCATGTGACGAACTGGCTGCTTTCTTCACAGAGAAAGCAAGTCTCATCAACATTGAACTCGCTTCTAAAAAAGCTCTACTGACATCCTCGGGGTCCGCACCACCTCCTGACCTCTTTGAGAAGCTCAGCCTGAACACCAAAAACAGTGCATCATGGGGCACCTTCACTCCCCTCAATGAAAAAGACATCAACAAGATTCTTCAGCGTATCAACCCATCTATTAATTTCAGCGACCCGTTGCCTCCTTCCATCTTCAAAGAAATCAAGAATGTCCCCCACCTGGACAAGGATTGTAAACGCTTCACTGTCACAGGGCTCATTTCCAGAGAACTTAAAAGCAGCTCGGGTATCACCCATTGTAGGAAGGTGGAATCTGACTATATGGTTGCCCCCACTTTTTTTATGGTGTTTTGCTGGTTTATGACTTAGTTGGACTGGGATCCTGCTATTCAGGGCCCCAGTCTATCTGCTTTCTCTGTAAAAAGGTTTCCATGTGCCTTAGGCACATCACTGATTGGGATCTGGAGTGCCCTTATAAGTCCCTAGTATATGGTATACTATGTACCAAGGGCATAGGTACCTCAGAGGCCTGCCAGGGGCTGCAGCATGTATTATGCCACCCCTGGAAGGCCATCCAAACTGACACAACAGGTCTGCTACTGCAGCCTGGGTAAGGTGGTGCATGCACCCCTTACTGTGATATAGGTTACCTATATCACGAAATACATACACACATATAAACCTATAAGTCACTCCTAAGGCAGGCCTTATCAATCCTAAAGGCAGAGTGCATGGTTCCTATGTGAGAGGGTGCCCCTGCATGAGCAGGGCCCCTCTGCAGCGTTCGGAGACCATCTCTGATGCTGTTTGTAGTGCAGCCTGACCATATACTCTTAAGCGCATTATATCCTCGCGGTAAAATGCTAACTTTGGAATGGCTGCACCGAAACATGTCGTGTTTGGTGTCAAACATCTTGGAATACTACCCCCCCGCCAATCCTGGCAGCGGGGGTTGCATTCCACCCTTCTAGAGGGAAAGACATGTTAACTCTGACTAGTCCGGTAACTTCTTTCCAGAGCCCTGGCATCACAAAATGGATGCTGCTGCCACAGACACGAGTCTGGCCTCCTGCTGCTGGACGGAACTCCGGCAGGGGAGGCCTGGACAATAGGTTTCCTGTCCCAGGGAGGTGTGACCACCTCCCCAGACAGGATAATGTGTATTGGGGCTGGGCGGGAGCACTTTCGGGTGCTTTGAAGTCCTGCACTGGGGGCACATTTGGTGTCCCTGTGCATACCCCAGTTCAAACCGGATCAGGGGCTTGCAGCCCCTGCTTTGGCGTGAACTGGACAAAGGGAAAGGGGTGTAGCCACCCCTCTGCCCTGACCCACCCATAGGTGGGGCCACAGAGTAGTCCAACCCCTATTTTTAGAATAAAGGTAGGAACCCAGTCCTTAGGACTTTAGATTATCCCTGGACGAAACTCTGAAACTGAATCCTGGACCTTCGACGCTCTACGACAAGATTAGAGGACTGAAGAATCTCCCTTGGGGTCAAGGAGTGACTCCCCTGCTTGGCAGGCACCAAAGAAGCATCTGTCCGGTTCGCATTTCTGAAGCTCCTGTCAGACGCCGAAGTCATCGCATCACCAGAGGTGGATTCTCAGACTTCCCCGAGGCTACCCTGAGTCCCCAGCAAAGCTGAGGCCCGTGGCTATCGTGGGTGACTTGAGACCGTGACCCCTGGACACCAAGCACATTTGCAAGTGCATCCTCTTCTGGGTCTCCCAAGAAGTCGTGCTTTGGGCTCCGAGTAGCCCTAGCCTCCAGCACTACCTGCACCGAAGATCACTGGCCCCCACTCCACGAGTGTCCTGTAAGCCAGATCCACGTGCAGCGTCACGAGGCTCCTTCGCGGTCGCTAGCCCGTTGGCTAGTAGCCCTTAACGAAGGCCAATCCTTTTCTTACTTGGCATCCTGGTTGCTCCAGGTCTGCCCTCGCTTACCCTTGCTGGGTGAGTTCCACAGACCTTGCTGGTCTGCACCATCGATGATCTACATCTTCACCGAGACTTGCCGTTGCCAAGGCTTGTTGGGTCCAATCCGGTCGCCGACACCTCAGCACTCGACAGACATCATGTACCAGCCCGAATCCTGCTCCTGGTTGCCGACAACGCCTCCCGGACCTCGTGGCTGAAGAGTCAAGACGACCGTCAACGCACCTGAAGCACTCGACATCGGTGGGCATCTGTCCATCGCCTTCCTGGTCACTGGCTAGTGACCCAGACTCTGTCCCCTCTGCTTTCAGGTTCTTCAGAACTCCGATCCACTCTTGGATCCACCCGGACACTTTTCTCTTGGCCACCAGCAGCACTTTGCAGCAGATCGCCATTCGAATCGACGACGAAACCCGACCCCGAAAGGCACCTATGCACCCGGCTTCCTGGGTGAGGTAACACGAGTACTCCGGTGCTCCCGTGGGTAGAGACTCTTCAAAGTCCTAGATCTCAAAGGGTTTTGTCCTAGTCCTCTTTTAAGTGTCCCTTTCCTCTATTTTCCCGATCCCGACTTTCTCCATAGAAGTTAACGGCATATTGCGGTTGTGTATTTACACTGCACGCGTCTCCCGTGGGTCCCCTGTGTCACTACCTTGGGTGGTTCCTTGTGGTCCAAGCACTTCTAGAGGCTCTAGGCCTAGTGTCTAGTTCAGTCGTGGTTCGCATACCACTTTATTGGTATATGGTTTGGTACGCCCCTAGGGCCCAAACGTGTATTTGTGCTATTACTGTGATTTAATATCTTATAACTTATGTATTTCGAACTCTAGCCTCATAAAGAGACTAGAGGGGTGTGTTTAGCAATAAATACATATATTTTGAATAGATACCTGGTGTGGTGCTCTTTCATTTGATCACTCAAGAGATTATAGACTGGTAAAACAAGCTGCTTTACATTCCTTCAAGACTTAGCCTGAAGGCTGCTCTCCATAGCTACCACTAGGATAGCTTTCAATAAGGTTGTCTTTAACCTATCTCCAATAAGGGGTTGTTTGGACTGGTGCAAGGTGCCCACTATAATTAGTGGACAGCATATGCCAGGCCAACTTCTCACATTGGTGTGCAGCGTGTGGGATTCCAGCTTGCTATTGTTTTACCAGATAATCTCAATTGAATTGATCAACTGAAAACCACTAAAGGTACCTAAGGTACATATAATTTAAGCTTAGAATAACAGTAAGTTCTACTGAACTTAGAGTTGTGTGTTAAGGGATAGCACAACCCTTTCTACAACTCAAGAGAGTTTAGTAGGCCACACTAGAGTAGGTAGTGCATACACCACACCACACTAGTAATGTCTTTAAGGGCAGGATCCAAAGAATCCTTGCAGGAAGCCATTGAGCTTCCACCCTCCAAGTATGATACACTCCCATTCTTGGAATTGAGAGCTTTATGTAACTTAAGAAAAATAAGGACAGGCCAAAGCCCCACCACCCAACACCTCAAGGAGTTGTTGGTGGCTTATGACCTTAGTAAGCCTGTAGGGACTGAAGGGGTAGGAGCTGAGGGTGGGGCAGGAGAAGAGGAGGACGCCAGGGGTACCAATACCCCAGCCCCCCCTCTGAAACTGGCCAGGAGGGTGACAATGACCCTGATCTGGATAACCCAATCCCTCCTGTGGATGATGATGAGGATGATCAAGATGATGCCCTCTTTGTCCCCCCAGGAAGGATTAAGAGGTGCCCAGGAAGTCTAGATCTCCTTCTCAGGAGTCTAACCACTCTGGCACCTCTATAGGGAGCTCTGTCTCCTCTCACAGGAGGGAATCCTCTCATGAGAGGAGAGCCAGACTGGTCCAGTATGAGGAAACTCAGCTGGAAATCAGAAAAAAGCAATTGGCTTTAGATAGGGAATCCCTAGATCTCCTTAGAGAGAGAAGAAAGTTGGGACTAGAGTCCCATGGTGGCAGCAATATCCCTAGAGATAGGGAAAGGTCTTATGACCATAGAAACCTAAACAAGATTGTCCCTCCCTACCAGAGTGGGGATGACATCCACAAATGGATAACTGCACTGGAGAGGGCCTGTAAAGTTCAGAAGGTCCCCCAGAGGCAGTGGGCAGCAATCTTGTGGCTCTCCTTTGCAGACAAAGGTAGAGACAAGCTCCTCACTGTAAGAGAAGAGGATGCTGACAATTACACAGTCTTGAAGAGTGCTCTGATAGATGGGTTTGGCCTAACCACTGAACAGTATAGGTTGAAGTTCAGAGACACCCAAAAAGCTCAGACTCAAGACTGGGTTGATTTTGTAGATTGTGCTACAAAGGCTCTGGAAGGTTGGATACATGGCAACAAAGTGCAGGACTTTTTAGGATTGTACAATTTGATTATGAGGGAGCAGATCCTTAATAATTGTCAAAACCAGCTTTTGCACCAGTATCTGGTGGACTCTGATCTGACCTCTCCCCAAGAATTGGGAAAGAAGGCAGACAAATGGGTCAGAACCAGAGTAAAAACTAGAAATCAGGGTGGTGACCAGAAGAAAGATTCTACTAAGTCCCAGGAGAAAGGTGGGGATAAATCTAAGGATAAGTCCCCTACAGGGCCCCAAAATTCCTCTTCTGGGGGTGGGTCCCAAACTCCTTCCTCTCCTGAAAAGAAACCCTATTGCCATGTCTGTAAAAAGCCTGGGCACTGGAAAACTGATCCCAGTTGCCCCAGGATTGGCAATAAAGAAAATGTTCCTCCCACAACTACTACCACCCTCCTGGTACTACCAGTAGTAATCCTCCAGTTGGGAGTAGTGCACCCAAAAAGTTAGGTGCTTTTGCAAGAGGAACAGAGGTGGGCCCTAGTTTAGACAGGGACCCTCAACAGACTCCTCTGACTCTGATGGTGGTATAGGATTTGCCACCTTTACCATGGGTCCCATAGCATTGGGCAGGTACAGACTGGAGCCAATGATTAATGGTCAGAAAGCTGTGGCATTTAGGGACACAGGGGCTAGTGTCACCATGGTGGCAGGGAAACTAGTCCCCCTCACCAGTTTTTACCTGAGTTTAAGTACCAGGTGACCAACATTGATGGTGTCAGAACAGATCACCCCATGGCCATAGTCAATCTCAGCTGGGAGGGGGTCACAGGCCCAAAGAGAGTGGCAGTGTCCCCCACCTTACCTGTAGATTGCCTGATGGGCAATGATTTGGAAATTTCAGCCTGGGCTGAAGTTGAACACCAAACCCATCTTAGGATGTTGGGCGTCCCTGTAAAGGTTAGTGGGGCTGTGATGGCCACAGCCCCAGCCCAAGAATTTGGAGAGATGGAGCCTGAAAGAATGGCCCACTCTCCCCCAAAAGAGAGCACAAGGGTTGAAGAAAAGTCTTCTTCCCCCAGACAATAGGTAAGGGTCAGCCTCCTCAGGGAACTGACCCTACCCCTAGTGAAGGAACTGCCACAGAGGTAGTCAGGGCTGGCCTGGCCACACCCCTGATGGCAGAGGACCCTTCCAAGGTTGTACCCAGTCTGGAGCAGGTAACCTGCCCCTCTCTACCCTGCCTCAGTCAGCCCAGGGCTGCAGAGGTCAGGGAGGTCAGTGGACCCCCAGGGCCCCCTGTCCAGAGGAAGCCCCCATCAGCAGATTAGGGGCACCCAGTCTAGTAGCCATAGCCAGGTGAAAATTCCTCTACACACTGAGGGATCCCCCATACCTTTATGTAGGGACCTCCCCCAGAAGGACTCTGGTAGGCAAGGGCAAACCTGGGACCAGAAGGTTCCAAACCTGCCATGTCCCTCCAGTGTTCCATCCAAAGGGACCCAACCCCCAGCTGTAGGCAGCCAAAGGTTGACCCTTAGAGCAAAGTGCAACTCAGTCATGGAAAGACAGGCATACATGGTGACCAGTGATCTGAGGAAGCTGAGGCCAACATTCCTAGGGCCTCACTTCCCTACTCAGACACCTCACCAGCCTTGTACTTTACCTAAGCACACCAGAGGTAGTGATTCCCCATGGTGGAGACCCTCTCATACCCTTAGGGTGAGGGATTGCTTAGTGGACCATAACATAGGGGGCAACCATGCTAGTGCAGGTGCTTCCTTATATGGCCACTTAGTCAATATAGGCTCAACTGGCCAAGGTTAGCCTTATCTCCTTTCGTTTGGGGGGGTTATGTAGGAAGGTGGAATCTGACTATATGGTTGCCCCCACTTTTTTATGGTGTTTTGCTGGTTTATGACTTAGTTGGACTGGGATCCTGCTATTCAGGGCCCCAGTCTATCTGCTTTCTCTGTAAAAGGTTTCCATGTGCCTTAGGCACATCACTGATTGGGATCTGGAGTGCCCTTATAAGTCCCTAGTATATGGTATACTATGTACCAAGGGCATAGGTACCTCAGAGGCCTGCCAGGGGCTGCAGCATGTATTATGCCACCCCTGGAAGGCCATCCAAACTGACACAACAGGTCTGCTACTGCAGCCTGGGTAAGGTGGTGCATGCACCTCTTACTGTGATATAGGTTACCTATATCACGAAATACATACACACATATAAACCTATAAGTCACTCCTAAGGCAGGCCTTATCAATCCTAAAGGCAGAGTGCATGGTTCCTATGTGAGAGGGTGCCCTGCATGAGCAGGGCCCCTCTGCAGCGTTCGGAGACCATCTCTGATGCTGTTTGTAGTGCAGCCTGACCATATACTCTTAAGCGCATTATATCCTCGCGGTAAAATGCTAACTTTGGAATGGCTGCACCTAAACATGTCGTGTTTGGTGTCAAACATCTTGGAATACTACCCCCCGCCAATCCTGGTGGCGGGGGTAGCATTCCACCCTTCTAGAGGGAAAGACATGTTAACTCTGACTAGTCCGGTAACTTCTTTCCAGAGCCCTGGCATCACAAAATGGATGCTGCTGCCACAGACACGAGTCTGGCCTCCTGCTGCTGGACGAAACTCCGGCAGGGAGGCCTGGGCAATAGGTTTCCTGTCCCAGGGAGGTGTGACCACCTCCCCAGACAGGATAATGTGTATTGGGGCTGGGCGGGAGCACTTTCGGGTGCTTTGAAGTCCTGCACTGGGGGCACATTTGGTGTCCCTGTGCATACCCCAGTTCAAACCGGATCAGGGGCTTGCAGCCCCTGCTTTGGCGCGAACTGGACAAAGGGAAAGGGTGTAGCCACCCCTCTGCCCTGACCCACCCATAGGTGGGGCCACAGAGTAGTCCAACCCCTATTTTTAGAATAAAGGTAGGAACCCAGTCCTTAGGACTTTAGATTATCGCTGGACGAAACTCTGAAACTGAATCCTGGACCTTCGACGCTCTACGACAAGATTAGAGGACTGAAGAATCTCCCTTGGGGTCAAGGAGTGACTCCCCTGCTTGGCAGGCACCAAAGAAGCATCTGTCCGGTTCGCATTTCTGAAGCTCCCATCGGACGCCGAAGTCATCGCATCACCAGAGGTGGATTCTCAGACTTCCCCGAGGCTACCCTGAGTCCCCAGCAAAGCTGAGGCCCGTGGCTATCGTAGGTGACTTGAGACCATGACCCCTGGACACCGAGCACATTTGCAAGTGCATCCTCTTCTGGGTCTTCCAAGAAGTCGTGCTTTGGGTTCCGAGTAGCCCTAGCCTCCAGCACCACCTGCACCGAAGATCACTGGCCCCCACTCTACGAGTGTCCTGTAAGCCAGATCCACGTGCGGCATCACGAGGCTCCTTCGCGGTCGCTAGCCCGTTGGCTAGTAGCCCTTAACGAAGGCCAATCCTTTTCTTACTTGGCATCCTGGTTGCTCCAGGTCTGCCCTCGCTTACCCTCGCTGGGTGAGTTCCACAGACCTTGCTGGTCTGCACCATCGACGATCTACATCTTCACCGAGACTTGCCGTTGCCAAGGCTTGTTGGGTCCAATCCGGTCGCCAACACCTCAGCACTCGACAGACATCGTGTACCAGCCCGAATCCTGCTCCTGGTTGCCGACAACGCCTCCCGGACCTCGTGGCTGAAGAGTCAAGACGACCGTCAACGCACCTGAAGCACTTGACATCGGTGGGCATCTGTCCATCGCCTTCCTGGTCACTGGCTAGTGACCCAGACTCTTCCCCTCTGCTTTCAGGTTCTTCAGAACTCCGATCCACTCTTGGATCCACCCGGACACTTTTCTCTTGGCCGCCAGCAGCACTTTGCAGCAGATCGCCATTCGAATCGACGACGAAACCCGACCCCGAAAGGCACCTATGCACCCGGCTTCCCTGGGTGAGGTAACACGAGTACTCCGGTGCTCCCGTGGGTAGAGACTCTTCAAAGTCCTAGATCTCAAAGGGTTTTGTCCTAGTCCTCTTTTAAGTGTCCCTTTCCTCTATTTTCCCGATCCCGACTTTCTCCATAGAAGTTAACGGCGTATCGCGGTTGTGTATTTACACTGCACGCTGTCTCCCGTGGGTCCCCTGTGTCACTACCTTGGGTGGTTCCTTGTGGTCCAAGCACTTCTAGAGGCTCTAGGCCTAGTGTCTAGTTCAGTCGTGGTTCGCATACCACTTTATTGGTATATGGTTTGGTACGCCCCTAGGGCCCAAACGTGTATTTGTGCTATTACTGTGATTTAATATCTTATAACTTATGTACTTCGAACTCTAGCCTCATAAAGAGACTAGAGGGGTGTGTTTAGCAATAAATACATATATTTTGAATATATACCTGGTGTGGTGCTCTTTCATTTGATCACTCAAGAGATTATAGACTGGTAAAACAAGCTGCTTTACATTCCTTCAAGACTTAGCCTGAAGGCTGCTCTCCATAGCTACCACTAGGATAGCTTTCAATAAGGTTGTCTTTAACCTATCTCCAATAAGGGGTTGTTTGGACTGGTGCAAGGTGCCCACTATAATTAGTGGACAGCATATGCCAGGCCAACTTCTCACACCCATACTAAAAAAACCTAATGCTCATAGGGCTGACTTTAACAACTTTCGCCCTATATCCACCATCCCCGACCCTAGCCAAACTCCTAGAAAAATGCATCCAATCCCAACTCTGTGCGCACATAGAGAATTTCCAACTCCAAGACCAGCATCAATCTGGCTTTCGGAGGGGGCACAGCACTGAATCGGCTCTCATTCACGTCTTGGATGACATTTTAAAAATGCTCGACCAAAATGAATCCTGCCTCCTAATCCTCCTTGACCTTTCCTCCGCTTTCGACACGATCAATCACGATAACCTCATTTCCATTCTGAAGAACAGGGTGGGCTTCTCTGGTCAGGTGTTACAATGGTTCTCGTCTTTCCTCCATCACAGATCACAAAGAGTCAAGGTGAACCACACTCTCTCCCAGCCCTCTCCAGTACTCATGGGGGTCCCCGAAGGGTCCGCCCTATCTCCTATACTCTTCAACCTGTTCTTGGAACCTTTAGCTAATACTCTAAATTCCACGAACATTCTCTTCCATAGGTATGCGGACGATACACAACTTTATTTGAAACTCTCCTCCCCGGACAACATCATCTCACTCAACTCTATCATAACGTCTACTCAAAACTGGTTAACCGAGAACCACCTCCTGCTCAACACCTCCAAAACAGAATTCCTTCTCATCTCTCCTCCGAACCACATCCCCAAGCCAGACCTTTGGTTGAATCACCTCACTGCCTTCAACTGCTCCCCCCTCATTGTAGATTCAGCCAAATCTCTCGGAATCAACCTGGACAAGCATCTGAACATGAAGAATCATATCGGCAATTTGTGTAAGGGAGCTAATCACTTGATGAGGTCACTCAGAAATATCAAACCATTCCTTCCACAATCTGACTTCAAGCAGGTGGTCCAAGCACTTGTGTTGCCGAGACTTAACTATGGCAGCGCTACGCTCTGTGGTCTCCCCAAATATACCTTGGCTCCACTAAGGGCATCTCTGAACGCTGCGGCTAGGCTGGTTACAGGTAGCAAAAGAAACACGCACATATCCCCAGTCCTAAAATCCCTTAAATGGTTGCCTTACTAAGCTCGAATTCAGCTAAAGATGGCTTGTCTGGCACACAAAGCCCTCCATCTCAAAACCCCCAGTTACCTAGCGCAAAAACTTGAACTATCCGCGGGTGGTAGACCCTCAAGAAGTGCAAACTCTTTCCTCTTGAAACCACAAATCTATAGCAAAAAGAGAACCTGCCAACGAACCTTCTCCGGCACTTCCCCGAAGATCTGGAACTCTCTTCCTCCGGAAGTACGCAGAATCTCCTCCACGGCTGCTTTCAAACTGGAAGCCAAAAGATTCCTAATGAACAAGTTTTTACCTTAAATGGGTTATGATCACCTGCTCGAAGTATCTGATCCTACAACTGTTAGACCTTAATTTGAGGCTACTCTCCCTTGCCTCATCGTTTGCCCCCTTCCTAGCCCGCTATGTATTAGCTGTTATTTTATTCTCCTTTGACCCCTTTGTACTGTAATTACTCATGTTTATTGTGCTTTTTTGATGTCAATATTGAATTTATTACCTTCCTTCCTTCTGTAAAGCGCTCTTATATCTTTTGGGATCATGTTCGCGCTATATAAAACTTTATAAATAAATACTGATGGTGGCTTTTCCATGACGATTGGTAACGTGAACTAGTTAGTGTAGACCTGTGATTGGACTACAACTCCTGTGTACTCTGTGAACCGGATTTGGCCCTAAAACACTTCTGGGTAGTTACGCGATCGTTCACGTCACGTATCATTTTTAGCCGAGGAGTTGAGATCGGTTCTCCCTCTTCGCCCTTTAATGCAAGAGGCAGGATTAAGGAAAATAAGGTAAACCGCCCCCACACCTCCCTTTTCAGGGACGGGAGTTCTTGTGCCTGCAATTGACATTGCATTACTCGCGAGTGAACTACGCCGTTATACGGTAGTTCCAGTCCCGAAATAGACGCTGACAGCTCATGAAGAGCGTGTACCACCATTATCCTTCTTTATAGTATGGGCACGATAAAATGCCACGTGTGACCAGAAGGTACCTGACTAGGTTCTCTTAGACAGCTCCATGGGGAGTTTGCACACATTAGGTCAGGGTGATTGATATGGTATCTATAATGGTGAGCAGAAACATGTACACACAAAGTAGATGCCAACCATAAAGCAGGTATCAGGTTTCTTTTTCAAATAGATGGCACGGAATATTACTTACATAACAAATGATTGATAAAGAACAGACACCATCGTTGTAGATATAATGTGTATTATATACATATAGGATACCTAACATGTTGTATGCCCATATAGTGAAAGGAAATAGATACACATAACTCAGTAAGCCAGGCATATGTTTAATGGAATTCTGTGTGTTTTTAATTGTAATTATGGCACTCTTTACACCTTCAGACTCCTGAGACCTGTCATTAAAGGACCTCTTGAAGGAGGAGGTAGACTAGTAGTCCCGATCTGGTGAGACTACCAATTACTAAAGCATGCGTAAATATTCTGTAACGTGTGCAGTGAGGTGGAGTCAACACCGGTGGTTTTGGTTGCATTTTGTGGGTGAACTGTATTGTGTTCTCATAACTGTTTTTATATTCCCTACAGAGGGTGGACCGGACTGCAGCTGGTACCACTGATCATTGCCATAAAATTAGAGTATGGTATTTTTACATATTTCTTCACGATTGTAGCAGAGTGACTATAAGTTGGTCCTGAAGAATGCCACGAACCAGATGGTCAAAAAGGCAGAAACATGTTGACCTAACTCAATAGGGAACATCCATATCCCTATTTTCACTTCGCTGATTTTAGCTCTATCCACTGGGGACACCAATTAAAGTTACCTTTGTCTATCCAGGAGATAGTTTTAATTCGCTTCTGATATTATTATTATTTTTGCACTCTGCCCCTCACTCATACCCACATTGGATGACCTAAAACACCTCACACTCCTCTCCTGAGGGAGAGGTGCAGCCCACACTGTGTACCTTGTGGTCGCACTGTGCAAGAGGGAACCCAATGATGAAGCATGTCACCTTTGGGTGAGTGAGGGTTCTCGTCTTCACAAATGCATGTGTCCGTTTCCCCACATATACATCCTAGTATTTCAGTTCAGTAGTTAGACCATCCGGTTACTTTTTGTGAGTATAATATTGTGGAGTGGTACCGTGGATGGTGACAATTCCTCCAAATAGAACCCTATTAGTGTGATTATATTACACATACACCAATGCCAGAGACACCACTTATGCGCTGCACAGCGCTACACACCAAACCAATGGAGACGAGGGATAAGTTATGCAAACAGCAGCGGTACTTTAAAATGTGTGAGCCTGTAGGCCTCACTCCAGTGACACAGGTTAAAAAGGACCTGTTCACACCTACTGATCACCACACGGTATGCTGTCACTAAGACACTCCTGCTGCTTAACTCCTGATGATGGCGGTAGCCTTTCACTACTAAAAAGGTAGGTCTATGGGTGCCCCTCCAAGTCCAACTAGACCGCAATCTGTGAGACAGGCCAATGTCATGGCACACATGCATGATTCGTGTATGCCTATGACAACAAAAATCAGCATTAGGGATCTAGACATCAGTACAAGTGGGTACTCGGGGCAGGGGTGCATGATCATTACCATGCAGAGGACTTTTCTGTCACAACGTTACCCTTTACCACTACCCACCCTACCTTAAAAATACCCTTACAACTCTTAAGCATTATCCATCCCTAAACACTAAAACTACTCTTACCGCCCTTTACTGCTACCCTCCATAATCCTAAAATTACCCTTCGCAACCTATAACACTACCTTCCCCGTAACTCTAAAATTACCATTATCACTCACTACTCATCCCAGAACCCTAAAATTATCTTCTCCTCCATAAACCCCTATCCACCCCTAAACCCTAAAAATTCCCATTACCCCCTTACGACTACCCGTCCCTAAGCCCTAATATTTCCCTTACCATCCTGTACCACTACCCACTGTTAAACCCTAAAATACCTGTAAGCTCCCCTGAGCCCTAATGAGCTCTCATAATGCCCCTACAGGATAAAAACCTTGTCATTAATTTGATAGTTCGTCTCATCTTCTGCAGAATGTACTTTTTCTGCTAAATAAACATTTTGAAGTGAGATACACTCGATAAAGAATTGCAATGTACCAGTTCTAGTGGGTCAACGTAAAGTAAATGGGGCTTGAGAGCTCCCCGTTTCACTTCTGTTTCTGTCATTTCCTTTGCGATTTCTGAGATCAGAGGTTGTAGAAGGCATGCCAGGGGTCACAACTGCGACCCTCGAATGACGTCTATGGCCCACACATGCCTCTGGTTTTAATATTTGGTCAGAGGTGTGTTTAAGGAAGAGTGGCTGTCCCATTTGACACATTGTTAATACGCTCGCTGCTTCCTTCGTACAGAGAGGACACTCGTGGACTGACTGGGTCAGAAAGTACCCTAATGATAACAACAAAAACCGAGCCAATTCATCCAGGGAAGACTAGGGCGGGTTTTATTCCTTCCAGGCAGTTCGAACGCTCGTCATTGTGCAGGACACACGCTCATTTGCAGTGCACGTTGTATCGTGTGTTTTTTATCACAAATAATTCTGGATTTATAGTTCAATTTCTCTTTTAACAGCTCGAAAGCCGAAAGCCGAAGTTGCACAAAACAGTGCAACAGAGGATGGAAATGACAGTGAAGTGCTTCCCCCTTGTGGGGATGACTGGATCTGGTACCACAACATCTGTTTCAATTTCTCTGAAACTGAAGGAACCTGGACGGAGGCCAAAGACTCGTGCGCTGAGCTTGACTCCTACCTGGCGATGATTGATACACAGGAGGAACTGGTAAGAGCTGGGAAACATAGGCGTTCAGTGTGTTTTTTAAAGTCTCTTGTGCTTGTGACTCTTTGTAGGTTGGAGTTAGAAGGATATTCATTATGTATTGTACTGTACTATGGTCAGACTGTGCATACCCCTCCCCCGGCCAACAAAAGAGTGACTGTGAGTGGTAACTGTAGTGACGGAGCCACCCGGCCCGCACTATACTTTGTTGCTACAGTGCATGCACCCAGAGGGCGGGCTCGCCTGATGGTATAAATAAAAGGGCGCATGACTGCTCGAGGTCTTGGCCCACACTGTATCACTGGTGTACATGTCGTAATTATTGATCTGTATAGTAGTAGGCCTTACCCTGTATCATGCAGAGTTCCGAGGTGCCCTCGAACTCTACAGTAAGGTGGGATAAAACAGTAGTGGTGGGAGGATAGCGAAGAGGACAAAGGGTCCATTCGGCCCAGTGACATTTCCGTGAAATAAGATATATGAAGGGGTGTTTCCAATGTGTGGGCCTAGCGTGCACCAACGGGGGGAAAGTGAGAAGATGAGGGGCTGTAAGTGCAGGCGAAAGGAAGGGTAAGAGAACGCACAAATGCGGTGCTCCTCTTTTACAACCCTATGTCAGGGCAGGCCTGGGGATACCAGTCTCAGAGCCAATTGCGGGGGCCCCGCCACTGCTCTCTATGTCATCATGCCCGTAAGAAGTGGGGGGAGGGTTGAGGTACAGACAGTGTTGCAACCAATACTATTCACAAAACTAGTGTTGGTGACCCAAATTTATATAATTCTAAACATCCCTTCTTGTGCCGGCTTCTAGAACCAAGCAGCAGATTTGTCAGTGGCATCACAGCTGCTGAGGTACGAGCTCTGACTTCTTTCCAATCTCCAGTCTTTATCCAGGACATGCCCTTCATTGTCTGGCCACCACATTGTCAGCGCCCCAATTTATCACAAAATACAAATCATGGGGGCATGCCAACGGCTAGGACCGGGAGCAGTGTAGTCACCATACAGACTTTGGTGCTCCCCAACTGGACCCGTCACTATTTTTGAAGGGTTTAGTACAATTTCAGATGCTGATGCATTCTTGTAAGAATGACAGACAAGAGTTGTCGGTTCAAAGCTTTATATCAAGTAATTCATAGGCAGATTACATAAAGAATGCCATAAGTGAATTTGCAGCAAAGCATGGAAATCATAGATGGTACAAATAACTCAGTAAAGTTCTAAGTGAAATCTGGCATCGATTCACCTTCACAAAGTAAAGGGAAAGGGAGAACTTCCAATGCAGAATCCACATGTCGTTTTATAGGACTTTAGACAAAGATATTCATACATTCTGTACAAGTACATGATTCTCAGAATATACCCCAATAGGGAACAAGCAAGAAGAAACATTTGACTACGAAATACATAGGCTATCCTGTTTTAGGTTTAAACCTATAATAACTGATAAAACCCCACTGAAAGGAAAATTGCCCTCACCAGTGTAACCTTATAAACACTGAAAAAACACCTTTGCATCCACAAACTAAATGCCATTCAAAGAAAGGAAAAGGTGAGTGAAAGAGCCATTTTTTTGGCTGGGGCCAATACAATGTACCGTTGTTATACAAGGCTGCAGCAAGAAAGACTGGGCTAACATTATTCTGCTTGAGTTTTGTTGTTTAATGATGTGACAAAAAAAATGTTTCTTCTTCCTTTTGCTTTTTTTCAGTTTTGTGGTCTTTGGTCTAAAGATGCAGGGTTTAGAAGCATGTTTTAGGTTTTATTTGATTATTTTATAAACTGTAGAGAATCAGAAAATATCAAAATCATAGCTGATATTTTGTCTACGTGTGATTCTTTCACTGATAGATAAAATGGCTGGTTTCATAAGAATCTTTCCCAATATGTACCATCATATTTGCCCACAGACAGAGAATGGGTGAAACGCTTTGATACATCAGCCCCCTTTTCTAGTCATTCAGTATTGACAGTAGGTGAATTGCCAAACACCCCAGGCTCTAAACATTCAATGCAAGGTGCAGTGACAGGTATATGTGAAAAGAATGCTGTCACCAAGTATCTGGAATAGTGGTGAAAACATGACACCAGACATTTGGAAAACATGGAACGCAGTGTCACTTGGAATGCTGCGGCAAAAATTTCTTACCAAGTACAAAGATTGGATCTAAATTGTTTGTATTTGCAATAATTCAGCTACATATATGAAAAAGTTGGGTGAAAATTGATACCTGAGCTGAAGTGCTTCCCTGTAAGAGATCCTTGCCACTTGCTAGATGGTATGCTGAAAGCATCTTTACAATCTTCAGAGTGCACTGTTCAGTTATGCATGGGAACTAATACACAAATATTTCTCGCTTTGTGTGGCATCAAAGAAAGAGTCATCCCAACTGTGTCATTCAGCCGGTGGTTCTCAGTCCTAGAGGCCAAGAATGCTTTATTATCCATGTGGCGACCGTTTGCAGAATATTTGCTTAGTGTTGATGCCAAAGGCAAGAAATGTGAGGATCTTTGGTTGCATATTGATAGTGATGTGAAAAAAGTATACTCTACTGCATTCTTAGATTTTTACAGGAAAACATGACTGCTGTAGTGGACATAATAAAAAAAGTAGAGTGTGAAAACATCCTTGTCTACTAAGTGTTCAGTGTAATTGGTGTAGATGTGAAACATCTCCTTGAGAGTAGGCTGGGCAACATTTTTAGTGACATTGGCACTGCAACATGTTCCATGTTAGATTTCTTGCCACTTAGTAAGCAAAGAAATGTTAAGGAGCAATTCAGGAAATTTTATTTTACAGTGCATGAGAAATGGCTTGCTATGATGCATAGAAATGTCCCTTCACCAAACTAGGCATTTGAAGTCAATGAAGCCTCACTGAGGTACTCTGCACAAGTTCTAGATCCCTTCCGTAAAGGGGAATTTTATCCAGACTTTGAAAAGTACCGCTTCATTTTTGACCACTTCAATAACTGAGGACATATGCGCCCAGTCCTATGCATATGTTGCAGAACCTGTTCCAGAGAATCGCAATCTTCAGGTGCACCAGTATTGGCATCGAAAGATATGTCAGTGGCAAGAGCTAGCAAATTATGTACTGGCTGTTTGGCGTTGCTCGTCTCAAGTGCCAATGTTGAGAGTGCCTTTTCACAGATAAATGTTTAGATGGGAAGGAAAGAGCGAGCGCACATGACCAAAGACTCACTAAAGAAGTATAGTATGGTGTACTACAATAAGTTTGATTTGTAAAAATGTATTTGGACCTCATACACCTGTAGGTACACTGTCTATACACATTCACTATCAGTGCAGAAAGCAAGCAATAATAAAAGCAAAACATTCCATAAACACCAGAAAAGCACAGTTTCTGTTGTTTTTAATGGCGTGAAAATGTGTAACCACTGATAACCACAGTTTTTTTAAAGTATTGAAAACACTGAAAAAACCCCACCAGAATTTACCAAAAATAGAAACTGAAAACAGGAAAGCCTAGAAATACATTAGAAAATTCTCTCATGGCAGTTGAGGTTTAGATTTTCTCCAAGTTTACTCGAGCACTTCTACTGATACATTGTATCGCAATAGATTAGGACAGTTGAAATGTCCTTCGTTAGGTACAGTGGAAGCAAAATTTCTGGGAACACTCATTGATTTATTTGTGCAGACCCTAGCAATGCTTTATTTAGAACAGGGAAACAGCAGTAGTCATACTGTTATATACTGTGAGGTTGACAAGATGGAGAAGTGTGGCTCAATGGTTAGAGCGGCAGACCCTGATGCAGAGATCTGGCCTGGGACCAGGGTTCAATTCCCGCCTCGGCGGGTCTTGGGCTCAATTTCCTCGGACCTGATATTTCTCGCCTCGGTGCCTATTCTAATCATGGGTCCCACTCTGCAACTCTGGGCAATAGCTTGCTTAATCTCCACAACGTCCCCAACAGCGCTGGGATGCCTGGCTTCACCCTGGGGGTGCCCAGGAGTGGACATTTCACAGGGAAAAGCCAGGAAGGGTTCCACAGCGGTATGCGTACAGCGCCAGGACACCTCTTTGGGGGTATAAGTGCGCTTTACAAGTACGAATTTCATTTCATTTCAGTGTAAACAAGACCAAAGTTAGCATAAACTCGATTTGTAATGCATTACATAGAATGTGAAGGGGAAAAAATCACTCCCACAGTCCCCCTCTGATGATTTCTAAATCATCACTCGATTATAAAACATCATTCATCAATTTGGATTTTTCTGCTTGGGATCTCCAGGTCCTTCAGGGTGTCGTAGAGTTCAGTGGGTATTTCCTTGACTTTCACATCAAGTCTCTTTCTCCCTCTCATTGCTGACAGCTTCTCAGACCCTCATGATCCATACCATTCTGTGAAGAAATTCTTTTGAAAAACTTCAAGAAAACAAGCATGCTTGCAATTTCAACTAGAATAATCAAAATAGGAGTTAGAAGCAATTTCAAAATCCCTCCGCCTACACTACAAAGCCACTCTTCTATCTTAGCAAATCACTTTCCAATAGACCCAAATATAGATCCTATCCCTTCCCAGGCATCTGCCTCTTCTAGCCCATTTAACTCTTGTTATATTTGTAATGTTAGTAATATAACTGTTTAACTGCTTATCTGTGCATAGTATATATGCACAACATACCCATGCATGCATGACTTTGCTAGCAGCAAATATAGCGCAAGGCGATTTTGCATAATCGCAGTTCTCATTGCAAGCAGTTCTTTATTTATTACTGACAAGGCACCTGCTTTATTAGTAGCAATCCGATCAACTAAAGTAGATAACTTTCGAATCTTTACTTCATTCAGTGCTACTTCTTTAGATGGTAATAGAGCTCCAGAGATGTCACTAAAAATCTGCTTCAAACTACACTTACTTTGTCTAATATGTTTTTCAAGAGGAAAGTCTAGCTCTTTCATATGATAGATCTTAGAAAACATTAAAGCTGCATAACAACTACCTGTCCAGTACTGTGGCAACTGGAAATAAGCTGATTTACCACACACATAATTGCTGCCTTTTATACTTGTCTCTAAATTTGAAAAAGTCTTTCCCTTAACCAAGTAATTGTGCTGGTACTCACTTCATCCCAACTTCTCAACCGTTTCATTTCCCTCTGGCTGCCGCATTATACACAAAGATCCTTTCTTGGTGATGTCAATGCTTAGTTTTGGGGGTGGTTTCTTTAAGGTTTCCTTGCCTTTCCCAATGATGTGTTCTGTGCTTGTATATTTCTTTCCTCTTTCCTCATCTATTCTTATTCTTTCATTAAACTCATCTACAAATATCCCCTCATCCTTGCTAATTTTGCAAGTTGCATCACGCATGCTCTGTTTAGCAAAGCTGAGGTTAGTTGCAGGAGTAAAGAATTTCATCACATACTCACGCTGACAACTGGCACATTCTCCAAAGGAGCGTCAAAGCCTGAATCAAACAATTTTATGGTCTCTTGCTGGTAGAAAAGATTTTAGAAAATAGAACAGGAAAAAGAGTAAGATAGGGGTAAGTGGAAATAGGCTGCTCCCTCAGCTGCAGAAGCTGGGAAATAAGAGCAGACAAAGCAGTTTTCTACTTCTAAAACCTTCACATATTCAGCTAGCATCGGATAATACACATTATAACTATACACACTCTCATGCTGTGGAACGTGTGAGGCTCTAATCTCTGTTGGGTGAGATGTAACTACGGGTCCAAGGCTGAAATTTGATGTAGAGTGAAGAATTTCCCTTCCCAAGAGGTAAATGTCTAGCAGCCATCCAAACAGGGAGACACAAATGGCAACTGCCAAACTTACAAGCAAAATGTTGCAGTGTTGCTGCACCATTTTACCTTAAATCAAATCAAGGAAATCTCTAATACTTAGTTGATATCTGTTAGTCTTCTAGTTGCTATCCTATCGTCACTACCCTATCTCGAAAGCTACCAGGACTTTTATTCTGCTTCAACCGGAGGCCTAAAGTAGCTATCGTCCTTGAACCATTAGCTTTGCTCTCTGACCGTTCTTTCAATGCTTGTCGGTATCAATGTGAAGAGTCTCTCATTGTGACAGGTCTCAGGGAGGCTCATCAATGTCCGTCAAACCATCATCACAATCAACATTAGTTTTCACTAAAGTCTGGTCTGGACCTTAATATTTCTGATTGACCTTTCTCTCCCTTTTTTGGGTCATTTGGTATGAGTCAGATCAAAACTATCATCACATTATCAGTATGGTCAGCCTGTTCTGGTTCTTCCAACTCACTATCTTCCCTGATTGTCTCTGGTCTTTTTTTGGGAATCAACAGTCTTTTCCACGTGGTCATAGCTTTCGGCCAACCTTCCTTAGAAGTGCTTGAAATCAGCAACCTTCCTTAGAAGTGCTTGAAATCTATGTCTATGATGTGCCTGATGCGCTCTCCGAAGTGGAGCTTTCTTGTCCCACTTCAACTTCTATTTCTGGCAGAGCCTGACATGGAAAATTAGACTCAGCTTTCCGGTAATTCTCGCTGTCCATGTGAATGTGTATTCTCAAACCAGTGGTCAGTATCACAGTGGTTGCTGGAACAACAGCATTCTCATCAGTCTCTGGACGATGTTCATCTGATGGAGACTGTGGACCCTCTATCTCGACTTCTTCTTCTTCTGAAGTTTCGTACACCTCAAACTTGGGGCAACAAGAGTAATTAGTGGACATTGTCCCTGCATATTCCTCTTTGTGCCTTGGCCTCTTTGTATGGGAGTCGTGAATCAAATTCGGCAGACAGCACACTTAACAGCAGGGTTTGTGACGAGGATAACCTGGCAGGGCCCTCTCCAGCGTTCTTCCAAACAGGACTTCCGGACATGCTTTTTGATGTTGACCCAGTCACCTGGATTCAGGTTGTTTCCTGGAGTCCCTCGGACAGGTGGGGTAGTGGCGTCAACCTGATGAGGGATGGAATACACCACGTCACATAATCCCTGGCAGTACTTGAGTATCAGGTCATCTGTGATATTCACAAGGGCAGCTTCATACCCAAAGAGTATTTGCATAGCTCTCCCCATCAACACCTCGTGAGGGCACAATCCAGTTCTTGTACAGGGGGTACTCAGAATATTCATGAGCACCAAAGGAAGAGTGTCGGGTCATTTGAACGAAGTGGAGGCACAAGCTTTAGTCAGTTTAGCCTTAATTGTTCCGTTTAGTCTTTACAATCCCTGATGCCTCAGGCCTGTAACTACAGTAGAATCTCTGGTCAAACCGTAAGGCTGTACACAGCAACTGCATAATATCCCTCTTGAAGTGGATTCCTTGATCTGATTCAAGATCAGCTGGCATCCCGAATTGCACCAATTACCTCAGTAATAATTTGGCAACTGTCACATCTCCGGATGGGATATCCCTCAACCCATCGTTAAAATAGACACACAATGATGAGGATATACCTCAGTTGGTCACATCGGGGCATCTCCATGAAATCAATCTGAAGATGGTTGAAGGAAAAATCAGACTTTCCAATGTGGCTCCTGGTTACCGCAACTCTTTTGCCCACATTTTTTCTTTGGCAGACCACTCATCAGTTTTCTGCCAGTGTTCTGAAATGAGGATTGGACCAATATGATTGGAAAGTGGACATCATTCAGTCCCTGCCCACATGGGTTGAACCATGACTATGCCGCACCATTGGAGGCAGAAGGGAATCAGGAAGAACTGGCTTTCCCTCACTGGCCACCCAAATTTCACTGGTGTCCCTTACACATCCCATTCTTTCCCACTTAGCCTTCTCTAGCTCTAGTGTATGTTGTAATTCTCTCAACTCATCAAAAGTATTCACAGTATTAAATAGCACATTGGATAGAGCCTCTCCTTCTACATTACATGGCTCATCCAAGTTGAAGGTGCTTGACTCGACCACAGTATTAGCCAATTTTGTCTGCATATCAATTTCCTCTGGTAACAAAAACATTGCCGCTCTTGTGTGCAGCACACTTTACCACCTCAATTTCCTTTGGCAGTTGCAGATCATTTAACAATTTTGAAACATACAGCCCATTCCAGATAGTGGGGCCAGCTGAGGTCAGGAATCCTTATTGCGACCACAGCCAACCAAAGTCATGCACAACTGTGAACCCATACTGGTTGTCAGTGTAAATGATGACTCGCGAGTCTTCTGAGGTACAACAGGCTGTGGTAAGGCAATCAGCTCAGCTACTTGTGCAAATGCTACTTGACACAGGTAAGATTCTTCTACAAATCTGCACAGCATGCATACAGCATAAGTGGCTCCTAAAATACCAAGTTTATCTCTCAAACCGGGCCCATCACCAAAAAGGGTGTGGTCAGATTCGAGAAGAGGAACATCCACTATGTTGAAACTCGATTTTTTGCATAACTCTGTAACACTGATGCAATCGTGGTCAAAATACCCCTCATCATCCCCCTCCGGAGTTGCAACAGAGAAGCAGGAGTTAGTGTGTTACATCTCTGAATGGAGACATTCTCAGCTGCTGAGATAGTTCTCTCATAATGGGTTAGGCGGCTATTTGTCAAAGGTTGGGTTCTGAGTCCGAGTCATGAGAATCTCTATAGAGTGTGGTATCATCACAATTCAAAGGTAGCCCATCACAATCCCTTCAGTCTGCTGTATGCTAAGGCTTACCTCTGCAACTGCTTTGAGACAACCAGGCAACGCTGCCACCACCAGAGCAAGAGTAGCTGAGAAGTAACCAACATGGAGCTTTGTTTACCCATGGGCTTGTGTTAGTACAGACAGAGCACATCCATCTCTTTCATGACAAAAGAGCACAAATTCTTTTGGATAATCTGGCATTCCAAGAGCGAGTGCACTGCAAAGTGAATTATTAAGCTCCTGGAATGCTTCCATGCATTCGTCATAACTTGGTACCGGGTCATTGACATCAGCGTGCATTAGCCTTATTAAAGGCTTTGCCACAAAGGAAAAGTTGGGGATCCATTGTCAGCAATACTCAACAATGCCCAAAAATATTCTCACCTCTCTCTGAGTAATTTGGAACTTCATTTTAAGGGCTGTTTCTATTCACTCAGGAGACACCTGTCTCTCTCCCTTGTCGATCTGGTGACCTAGGTACTTGACCTCCCTTTGACAGTATTGTAATTTCTCAGGCGAGTCCTTGTTCCCATTCGCAGCCAAATGATTTAGCAAAGCAATTATGTCTTGCTTACAAGTTTCCTTGGTCATTAAGGCGATCAAAAGATCATCAATGTACTGGATTAATGTAGAGCTGCATGGAAGCTGCAGAGACTCTAAGTTCTTTTTAAGTATCTGATTGAAGTAGTACACACTTTCTGCATAGCTTTGTGGAGCATGACACCACACAAGGACCTTCTCTTGGAACCGAAACATGAAGAGAAACTTGCTCTCCTCATTTAACAAGAAGAAAGCCTGGCAAAGGCCAATGAATATGAACCATTCAGCCCTTTAAGGGAATTTGGAACAGAATCACTTTAGGGTTCGGTATCATAGGATAGCATAGAACAACAATTTCATTAATCTTCCGGAGGTCTTGAACGATCCTCCACGTTTTGTTTGCCTTCTGTAGGGCCATGATTGGGGAGTTACATGGACTCACATTGATTCCCTTCAAGATGCCTTATTCGATCATACTCTCAATGACAGGAGTAACTTCTGTTATGGCTTCTGGTGTCATTTTGTAAGGGCGAGAATGGGAAAAACATCATTTGGTCGAAGGGTAATCTTTAGGGGCTTAGCTCCTTTAATCAGCCCAATCTTTTTACCAGTGAAATCCCATACCTCCCCCCTAACTGTTTCTCTAGATCCACTGGCAACTCCTCTGGGGTAATGACTGGGTATAACCTGACAACAGGTTCCAGCGACTGCAATATAAATTCGGCATCGGCTGCTTGTGTTTCCATTTCGCCTCCATCCTGCATACAATAGATGACGCAGTGGAGTTTGCAAAGGAGCTCATGACCTAACAGGTTTACGGGGCTAGAATCACCGATTACAAGCTGGTGTTGCTCCCTGATATCTCCTATTTCTACTAGTAATGGGGCAGTGAATTGATTGGTACATTGTTGGCTTTTAATGCCTACAACTTGGACTTCTTTTCCAGAGAAGGGTAGGTTAGAGATCTCAACTGTTCTAATTGTTGAACGAGTGGCTTCTGTGTCTTTTAGGAAAAATATGGGATGTCCGTTAACCTCTCTGTCCACATATGATCCACACTGATCCACTTCCAGGACTGCACCAAGTGTGCACTCCTTCTCTCCCCCTCAGGCACTGTCATTGGTCTTGATCAGTCCCTATAGAAGTCTCAAACATCATGGGGACTGGACCTCCTTGTGACATCATTGGATTTTGGGGTGCTTTGTTGGGGAATGAGAATAACTCCCTGCATCTGTGCTGGATTGAAAGAGTTGTGCAACATACCAGCTTTAGGACCTTTGGATGCGGTTATAAGGGGTCTAGGCATAAGGAGAAACCCCCCCTTGTACCACAATGCTTGTCCCTTGGGGTTCTGCTATGATTCAGTCTAGATTATAATGCATGCTTGCTTCCAATGCCCTACCCTGTTACAAATGTTGCATTGTGTGACCTTCTTTAGGGTGCTTATGTTTGTCCCTGAACTATTCCTCACTCTCTCCCCATTCCCAGGACATACCCACTGTAACATGGGGAGACTCCCTGCATTCCATACCACAACTGAGGTCTAACTTGGTTCCTTCGAATGGAACTTTAAGCCTTTTAACTTCTCTGTTCTGTGCATACTGTGTTTGGGCTATCATGTTCTTCTCCTTAAGTCCCCTCCGTTTTGCTTCAAGCATGTCACTGCAATATTTTGCATACTGTCAAATTTCATCAACTAATTTGCTCTGCCAACAAATGAAGCGTTGGGTGATTTGATTGCTAATCTCTGGCCTCAATCCATACACAAAGGAAGCAAGAAACCCTCCCATGTTGTCCCCTGCTGGATCATTCATTCTGCTGTAAGAAGAAGGATCTCTGAGCACTCAATAATTCAAAAGTCACTGTACTGGTTGCAGTATCCACTGTTCTTTATTCAAGAATCCAAGCACTTGACATTGCCGTTTAAAGTTCCTTGCCAACACGTGTTTCATCTGTTATTTAAATTTTAACATCAGACTTCATCAGGGCTGAAACACAAAATGAACGGCATCATAAGGATGCCACGACATTAAAGCAATACATGAAACTCAATAGAATCATGCGGGAACTAAGAGCACAAATCTTTCC
The DNA here is from genome assembly GCA_963921515.1 of Calotriton arnoldi. Taxonomy (NCBI): domain Eukaryota; kingdom Metazoa; phylum Chordata; class Amphibia; order Caudata; family Salamandridae; genus Calotriton; species Calotriton arnoldi. Next base: position 1,789,920 of record CAWUFW010002888.1, read on the forward strand.
TACCTATGACTATCTCGATGTAGATCTTTTATTGAGATGGGAAAAGGAACTCACTAACAATTCAATGAACCTAATGGAGGT